>CM066329.1:326616041-327216041 GCA_033807585.1 Hydrophis major | reverse complement strand
GTTCTTGATGAAAAAAACAATCCTGGGATTGAAAACTGCTTTCAGGTGAAACATATAGCTTTGTCTGTTGACAGAATTAAGCAAATCTGTTTTAAGGAACCTACTTTTAAGATTATTCCAAAAAGATACAATTATTGGGATGTGGGATTAATATAAGGGGAGTGTTGTGGCAGCAGGTGCAGATGGCTGAGGAGAGCGAGGACTCTGATGACCAGGGAGTGGACTGCTGCCTTCAGAGATTGTGGGGGCTGGCAGCAGTGATGAGGAAGTTCCCGAGGAGCCTGTGCCAAGTGCACATGCATGAAGGATTACTTGGAGAAAAGAACAATTACACAGCACAGGCGACTCAGGAGTAAGGCTGCAAGGTAATGGCCCCTCCCTCAAGAGGATAAAAGCGGTACTTCTGCTTGCAAGGCTTTGGCAGCGGCAGGAATCCGCTTCTCTGCGGGTCCCTGCTGCACTCGCCGCTGAGGTACCCCCGGTCCAACTGGATTTGGGGGTTGTCGCTGCCCTGAAGAGGCAGTGGAAGACAGAGGAGATCCAGGCAGGGGTCTGGGGATATCGCACCCCCTTTCCCCAGCTGGCTAGATTCCTTTTTCCTGAGGCGGTGGAGTGGCTGTCAGAAATGGCAGCCACAAAGGAATCTTCAACTGGATAAGACTGTGCAAGAGGAAGACAGAAGGAGAAGTTTTCTTGGCTGAACCGGGACATAAAGTTACTTTTAAAACACCCTGGAAACCTGACTTTCAGATTGATACATATGTTTCAAAAAGGAGTTGTTACAGGCGGCGAAAGTGCTGAAGGAAAGTTCACTCCCCTTCCTTACGGAGAAAGCAAATGAGCACAGAAAAACCTGCTTCTTTAAGGTAAAAACAAGCTCTTTGTTATAAGTGGGAAGGAGAGGACTAAAAAAAAAATCTTTAAAAATTTGTTGGTGGAGACGCTTTGAAGATTATAAGACCAACAACTAATTGTAATATGGCTTTAAAATATATTTGGGATTTTGCCCCAGGAGGAAAAGTTGCAAAGAGAAGAAGAGGAAATAATTTCTGGCTGTTTGGATTGTTTGATAACTTTGATATTTGCAAATTACTTTAAGATTAAAAACATCTGGGTTGCTCTTAAAATCTGTGGATCAACTAAAAATGGAATATGAAAAATTAAAAGAAAGAGAACAAAATGGCAAGAATTCATTGGGAGCTGTCTTCCACTTTTTAGAAATGGCAGTTTCTACGTACCAGCAAATACTTGATGAAGAAGGAGAAGGAGAAGGAGAAGAAAAGGAAGCCATTTTTAATAGACAAAAAAGTTTGATTAAGAAAATAGGAAGAGAGGAAGGAAAAATGAGAATTTAAGATTCAATAAAACAACCAAGAAAAAGAAAAATAAGGTGAAAAAAAGGCACAATGTTAGAAAGCAATTGAAAAGAGAATTACAACAGAGAGGGGAAGCTAAAAAGGTGGAGGTTAGAAGAGTGGGGGGCAAAAAGATCAGACTGGAGAAGAAAGGGAGGGAAAAGGGGGAGAAAAGCCATGGTCTGAAACAAGATATCTTTTTTAGAGATAAAGAATAAAGGAAAGTGTATAATTTAAGAAAGATTCTGCAAGAGTACATAAGATAGTATTGTAGTATTTTAATTTGAAATAGTCTATTGGAATATTATAAAATTTAACAAAATATTAAAATGTTTTATAATGATAGATTTCAATATTTAATAAAATATCAAAGAGAATGTGTAAAATGATTAATGCTTAGTTATACTATTAATTAGAATTAGAATTAGAATGGAAATTATATACTTAACTATATTATAAGTTTATTATTCTTTTTTTTCAAAATGCAACATTAGAATGTACTAAGCAGAATCAGGATAGAAATTATGTATTATTTTAAGTGTTACTTTAGGGAAAGGCGTCAAACCTTAAAAGTGATTACAGGGGAAATTCTTTGCTAAAGAGAAGAGATAAATAGATGATTGGAAAAGAATGGACAAAAGATATAAACATAATGATTTTGAAAAAAGATGAAATAAACAAAATATAATTAAGAGAATGAAAAGAAGGGAGAAATTATATAGAAAATATAGAATAGTTAATATATAATAATAATTATATACCATATGAATGGTATATAAGGTGAGCATGAACTTGATTTAGGTCTGTAAAAAAAGATGTAACCCAGGGCTAAGCCACTTTTCAAAAGAAGTTTTATGTTTTATGTTTTGTGTTTTGGTTAGCTATGTTTTGATTGTGAATTAATAAAACCTTGGAGGAATAAAACTAAAGGGAGAGAAATTTGGAAAAGACATGTATAAATGATAATTAAGGAGGTTTTATCTTTTTATGTCTTGTTTTATGTTTTGTATTTTGTGTGTTTGATTGTATGCTTGATTGAGAATTAATAAAACCTTGATAGAAAGAAATATAATTGAATAAAAGTGAAGGGAGAAACACTGTGAAATTTGGAAAAGATATATATGTGTTTAAATGGAAATGTGATAATGTGGAACTATGCCTTAAAAAATAATGCTTTATTTGCCTTGTTAAAACTTATGAGTAATTTTTGAGAAAGGAGGTTTTATACTTTGATGTCTTATGTTTTGTTTGTCTTTAAAATCAATAAAACTTGGTTTAAAAAAAAAAAAGAGGATAAAAGCCAGGTTTGGAAAAGCATTCTTATGTTCTTCAATGCATGCACTTATTCTTCTGTTAGTTTGTGAACTCAGTCAAAAAGGAAGAACCGACCTCTTCCCTGGTCCAACACCTCAAAGCCACAGGACATGAGATTGACTTTAAAAATACCAGAACTATCGCCAAAACCGAACACTTCAGCAGCAGAATCATCAGAGAAGCCATAGAGATAGAAAAACGCCCACACAGCATGAATAAACGAGATGATACCTCCCGCCTACCAGCCATTTGGAAACCCGCCCTCATGAACAGAGGAGTACCTAACATGAAGAATGACACCAGACCCACACCCCTAAGAGCCACACAAGATGCCACCACCACACTTCCATGTAGAAAGCAGACTCACACCCACACAGAAGATGAGACATGACCACGGACCAGAAGCCGCACTGCAGCTGCATCACTACCCACTTCAAACCCATCTGAGCCATACATGAAGCGAACTGACCCCCACCATGAAGATGCAGCATGACCACGAACTCGAAGCCAAACAGCAAGATCACAGCTCACCAGCTCAAATCCCCCAGCAACTAAGACTAACCTGAGCACAACCAAGCCCCCACCTGAACAGAACATGCCTCCAGCCAATCAGAACACAGCCAACACCCCAACCAATCAGAACACAGCCAAACCCCCAACCAATGAGAACACACCCCCACCCAATCAGAACACAGCCAAGCCCCCACCCAATCAAGTCACACCTCCACTAGCAGTTAAAAGGAAGAAGCAGCTGCAAGCTCACATCACTCTGAGAAGCACAGAACTGAAGACCAAGCCTGAAGATGATGAATGAGACTTCATCGAAACGTTGCCTAGATACTTCCAATCTTACATGGGAGAAAACCCGAATAACCAAAGATCCATATATATATGGAGATTTGTTTGTTTGTGAGTGCAGGCTTCCAAATGATTGACAGCCTGGTGGAATAATCTCTTCTGTTCATGCTTTCTGGTCTTTTTTCAATCTCTATGGCTTCTCTGATGATTCTGTGGCTGGGATTTTCTATAGTGCCTAGGGTTTTGGTGCCATTGAAGTTGATGCTATGACCTGTGGCTTCCATGTGTTGGACTAGTGAGGAAGTGTGTTCCAGCTTTTTGACTGCATTTTTGTGTTCATCCAGGCGGATGCTTATTCTTCTATTGGTCTGTCCAATGTATGTGGCCGGGCATGATGCACAGGGGACTTTGTATATGCCTTGGTTTTTGTCTTTGGGGTTTCTGAGGATGGCTGCTATTTTTCTGTCTGTTTTGAAGGCAGTCTTGATGTGGTGTCTGTATAGTATCTTACTAATTTTTTCTGTAATGCCTCTTATGTAGGGCAGGACAGCTGTTCCATGGGTCTGTTTATCTTCTGGGTCTCTATTATGTCTCAGTGTGTTTTTGTGGATCAAGTTGGTGATTTTGCTTTTGCGGAAGCCGTTGGCTGTCAATATTTTAGTCAGGGTGTATAGTTCAGTCTTAATGTGTGTCTTGTCTGCAAGGCGTTTGGTTCTAGTAATTAGTGTTTTAGCCATGGAGTTTATCTGTGCTGGATGATGGTGGGATTGGGCGTTGAGGTAGTGGTTGGTGTGTGTTTTCTTCTGGTATACGGTGTGTCCTAGTGTGCCATCTGTTTTTTTGTAGATTAGTACATCTTCACACCACAAGCCAGGCAAACACCTGGGCACAAACAGATCCCCCCTGATACCTCCATCTCAAACACAGCCCAACCAGGCACCCAGATGAAACCCAGCTTCCTAACTAATGATAGCCGTCCATTTACCCAAAGCCAAGCTGCACAAAAGGCCTCCAATAAAGTAACACAATGTTGCCAGCCAATCAAGATACAAAAAGAGCCCCCCCCAAAAAAAAAAAACAGACAGAAGATATTAGAAGCAGAACACAGCAAACTCCAAGACCAATAAACTCTCAACCAAGACTCTCAACCAATCAGGATGAAGAAAAAACCATTCTGTCACAGCAATAGGCTGCCCCAAATTTAAATCTGAAACCACTGTAAAAGTCTAACTCACAGACAAACACTATACAGAAGCCTGATGATGGCAGATGAGATTCTGCTGAAACGTTGCTACAACTTTAAAAGCACCACGTGGGAGAATACCCGAACAAAGCTGAATGCCAGACATATATATATATATATATGGATCTTTGGTTATTCGGGTTTTCTCCCACGTAAGATTGGAAGTATCTAGGCAACGTTTCGATGAAGTCTCATTCATCATCTTCAGGCTTGGTCTTCAGCTCTGTGCTTCTCAGAGTGATGTGAGCTTGCAGCTGCTTCTTCCTTTTAACTGCTAGTGGGGGTGTGACTTGATTGGGTGGGGGCTTGGCTGTGTTCTGATTGGGTGGGGGGGTGTTCTCATTGGTTGGGGGTTTGGCTATGTTCTGATTGGTTGGGGGGTTGGCTGTGTTCTGATTGGCTGGAGGCGTGTTCTGTTCAGGTGGGGGCTTGATTGTGCTCAGGTTAGTCTTAGTTGCTGGAGGGTTTGAGCTGGTGAGCTGTGATCTTGCTGTTTGGCTTCGAGTTCGTGGTCATGCTGCATCTTCATGGTGGAGGTCAGTTCGCTTCATGTATGGCTCAGAGGGGTTTGAAGTGGGTAGTGATGCAGCTGCAGTGCGGCTTCTGGTCCGTGGTCGTGTTTCATCTTCTGTGTGGGTGTGAGTCTGCTTTCTATGTGGAAGTGTGGTGGTGGCATCTTGTGTGGCTCTCAGGGGTGTGGGTCTGGTGTCATTCTTCATGTTCTGGAGATGCTTAGCCGATGAACAACGCCTAGAGACCGAACTACACACTCTCACCGGCGTGCTGACAGCCAATGGATTCCAAAGAAAGAAGATCACCCACCTAATCCAAAAAGAAACCCCAGCCAAAATCCAAGACAAAGAACAAGAGAATGGCAAAGCCCTCCTCCCATATATAAAAGGCACTACGGACAAAATTAGCAAGATCCTCCAAAAACACAACATTAAGACAGCATTCTGCACAAACAGAAAGATATCCACCATCCTAAGAAACCCTAAGGACAGAATCGAGTTGGAAAATCAAGGAGTATACGAAATCCCTTGCACTGCCTGCCCCACCACATACATTGGACAGACTAACAGAAGAATAGGTGCACGCATTGAAGAACATAAGAACTCAATCAAAAAGGAAGAACCGACCTCTTCCCTGGTCCAACACCTCAAAGCCACAGGACATGAGATTGACTTTAAAAATACCAGAACTATCGCCAAAACCGAACACTTCAGCAGCAGAATCATCAGAGAAGCCATAGAGATAGAAAAACGCCCACACAGCATGAATAAACGAGATGATACCTCCCGCCTACCAGCCATTTGGAAACCCGCCCTCATGAACAGACGCGTACCTAACATGAAGAATGACACCAGACCCACACCCCTGAGAGCCACACAAGATGCCACCACCACACTTCCACATAGAAAGCAGACTCACACCCACACAGAAGATGAAACACGACCACGGACCAGAAGCTGCACTGCAGCTGCATCACTACCCACCTCAAACCCCTCTGAGCCATATTTGAAGCGAACTGACCTCCACCATGAAGATGCAGCACGACCATGAACTCGAAGCCAAACAGCAAGATCACAGCTCACCAGCTCAAACCCTCCAGCAACTAAGACTAACCTGAGCACAATCAAGCCCCCACCTGAACAGAACACGCCTCCAGCCAATCAGAACACAGCCAACCCCCCAACCAATCAGAACATAGCCAAACCCCCAACCAATGAGAACACCCACCCACCCAATCAGAACACAGCCAAGCCCCCACCCAATCAAGTCACACCCCCACTAGCAGTTAAAAGGAAGAAGCAGCTGCAAGCTCACATCACTCTGAGAAGCACAGAGCTGAAGACCAAGCCTGAAGATGATGAATGAGACTTCATCGAAACGTTGCCTAGATACTTCCAATCTTACACGGGAGAAAACCCGAATAACCAAAGATCCACATACAAATACCCGCGAGAACCTCAGAAAACAAATATATATATATATGTATTTATATATATATATGGATGGATCTTTGGTTATTCGGGTTTTCTCCCGCATAAGATTGGAAGTATCTAGGCAACGTTTCGATGAAGTCTCATTCATCATCTTCAGGCTTGGTCTTCAGCTCTGTGCTTCTCAGAGAAGCACAAAGATTCAAAAATTCATACTTCTACCTATAGTCTTTTTTTATTTTATTTTATTTGGGTTTTCACAAAAACAAAATAAAAATAAAACATCATTTTTGAAAATAGTACGGTCCCTGGTTATCACTTCTTCATACAGACACAAAACTCAATTTCATGCTCATTTTTATATTCTATTTCATATCTTATTACCATTTTATATTTTCTACATAGTTATTCCCCTCTTCTAATTTTCTCAACTTTAATTATCTCAATTCACATCATTATATTTATACTTTTGTCTGTCCTGTTACAATTTCACATTATCTTTTCTTATTAAGCAAATTTTTCCCTGTAGTTACCAATTAGAATATGACACCTTTATATCCTTTAATTTTATCCATTCAAGCTCTTATTCAATGTATAGCTTTAAGATTATAGCATTCAATATAATACATAACTTCCAATTGAATTCTGCTTGGTACATTCTTAAAATAGGCACTATATTCTTAAAAAGAAAAAATTATATATATATATGTGTGTAAATAAAACACATTCCATTCCAATTCAATTCTATCATTAATATGCATTAAAATCTTAACATCTTTAACATTTCTTTTCAATTGAATATCATACTTCCTTGTGAACACTTATAAACTTTCCATAGTTAATTCTTTTTTTTTCCATATTTCTCACTTATATTTTTATAAATCATTACTAATAATTAAAAATGTTCCCTTTTAATTCCCTCAATCATTTTAATTCATTTATTTATTAACAAACATCCCACTGCATTACAATAAATATTTTATTCATCATCATATTTTCTAAAGTTATTTCTATTTGTAATATAACAAAGCTATCTTATGTACCTTTGCAGAATATTTAATTTACAATTAAATGTTCACCCATTATCTCTAAACAAACTTATGGTTACAATCCTTATATCTTTTCCCTGTTTCTCCATTTCTTGTTTCTGTCTTTTACAACTTCTTTTCCTTGTCTTCTTTCCCCTCTTCTTCTCCCTCCCCTTTTTACCCCCTCGTCTCTCTCTACTTCTAACTCTCTCATCTGTAATCCCCTCTTCTGTTGCTTTCTAATATTATACTTATCTTTCAAATTGTTCTGCTTCTTTTTGGTTGTTTTTTCTAGTCTTAAACCTTTCACTCTCTTTCCCCCCTTTTCTCCTCCCCCACTTAAAATTATTTGATCATTAAAGATGGCTTCTTGTTTGCCCCAATTTTCTTGTTCTGCAAGTGTTTCTTGTTGCTTCTCTAAGTTCCAGATCTCCATTTCTAATAATTGAAACACAAAGCCAAAAGAACTTCTCCCTTCTTGTGCATCTTCTTTCCATTTTTTAAGTTCCATATTCAGTTCTTCTAAGAGTGATACCATTTTAAAAACTTTTAAACAATCACCCAGTTAATTTTAGTCATCTGGATGCAAAAACCAAAAATCACCAAGTAATCCAAATAACCCAAGGCTGTTTCTATTTGCTTCTTTTTTCCACTTTCTCTTCCTGGGGTTCTATTATTTTGTTACCAAGTTTCCATTAAAATGTATCTTTGAGGAATCTTGTTAAAATTTCACTGTAAGTTCCTTTTAATTACAGTTCCATTCCTTAATTCCAGGCAGTCTCCTCCATTTTTCCAGATCCTGCCCTTCTATTCTTTTTTTTTCTCCTTTCCAGCTTTTAAAAACTTTTAAATGTCAAGATCTTTATTATCCCTTTGACTTTTACTTTCAGATTAGATGCCTATTAATGTCAAAGTGGATTTTTTTTTCAGTTTCTTGCTTAAGTCTTTTAGCTGTCAGTATAAGGAAGGGAAGAAAAAAAACCTAATCCTTTTCTTTCTCTCTCTCCTTCACAGCTTCAAAATCTTCTTTGGGAACAATGTTGTTAAGTTTAAATTCCAGGGTACCTTATTTGCTGCTTTTGTGTTTGAACCAGTCAACCAAAACTTTCACTTCTTATCTTCCTCTTGCACATTCTTTTCCGGTCGAGTTCTTCTTTGTGCTGGCCATTTCTGACCACTGCTACAACCGCTTTCGGGAAAGGGAGTAATGGCCAGCTGGGGAGGAGAGATGCAGCTCTCCTCAACTCTGCAGGCAGTCTCCCCTCTCTTCACCACCTCTACAGGGTGGCTTAGCTGCGAAACCAGCCGGCTCGGGGCGCTCCAGCAACAAGCATGGATTGAAGCCTCAGAGAGACGAGGTTTCGGTCTGTCGCCGAAGAAGCTCAAACCAGAAGCCCTACCTATAGTCTTAAAATCAAAAGAGATTAGGATTAATTTCTGGCTTTAGAATTCTTTGTACATTGAAAACAAGTCTGAATGCTCAGTCTCATCCAGTTCATAACCCTCAATGTGACATTTTAAAGATGTATTTGTCATGTGTGCTTATTTTTCTTCTTGTTTTTAACAATTTAATAAGATTGGTATAATCCAGTAAATGTGACTTATATACATATGTTAACCCTTAGATTTATTAATATAAACCCTGTTCATTCCACTTAATTTTATGATTGACAATGTTGCTAATCTACAGCTACCAGATTTTAACTACAAAAAGCATTAGACTTCCATTAGATAGCAAAAAAGATGGATTTTTCTGTATAATTTTGCTGCTATGCACAGTCAGCTGATTTTGTTGCTGCCCAGGTCTTATAGTGCAAGTATAATTCATTAATAACAGAAAATACAATGGATCTAATTTTTTTTGGAAAGAGTTAAATGGCAACTGAAGAAACCAACACTGAATCAGAAGAAGATGACATGGGGATAAAAACCATCCTCATATTAAAATGCAAAGCTAGGCCACAAATCTAATTATATAAAGCCTTATTTTATATGTGGTACTAATGCTCCACATTGCCAGATGTTTAAGGTTGCCTTCTATTCTTCAATAATCTCTTAAAGTTAAACTGTAGATCTTGAAAACTAATTAAATATTAAAGATAAAGCTAATGAAAAAAAGAATAAAGCATTAAGAACATTATTCAGTTTATTAGGAAGGATAATGAAGACCAATGTGTCTATTCCATAGTATTAAAATTGATAAGTTATGGGTAGTTAGGCCATATGTGACTCTGTTTTTTGTATTAGAGGATCAGTGTAATGCTATTTTGTTTCTTACAGTATAACTTTTCTCCTCATAACTTTTAACCTTGTTTAAAATGAATGT
Organism: Hydrophis major; assembly: GCA_033807585.1. Lineage (NCBI taxonomy): Eukaryota > Metazoa > Chordata > Lepidosauria > Squamata > Elapidae > Hydrophis > Hydrophis major. Next base: position 327,206,034 of record CM066329.1, on the reverse strand, counting down.
TGAAAAAAATCAGATCATGAAAGGAGGAAGAAAATCACAAAGAGTTTTATGTGTGTCTAATACAAGTAAATATCCTCAAGATAGCCTTACTTTTTGGACACTTTTAGCTTTGGGTCTGATTATCATGATGGTGAGAACAGCTTTGAATGCACCTAGATCTCTTACCAACTACCTTGGATCAGTTGTCCACATAAACAATATAATAAGCAACTTGAATAGTGTTCTTAGAGAACTCCCTTTTTCTTCATCATAGCCAAAACTATGAAACTCAGATCTACTGTATCATCTTTACAACAATTCGTACATGCTTCATTTACGTGAGACATAAATATGGAAGAGGAGCACATAGCCCCAAGCTGAAGGAAGAAAGCTAATGGTTATTTTTGATTCTCACGGCCAGAACTCATCTCCACTCATCACAAGAAACTCTCAGTTAAAAAAAAAAAAAAAATCTCCTGGCTGCCCATTAAACAACCATACTGACAATTCTGGATTTGTCTGCCACAGGGTCATTTGTTTGCCATCTTCAGTCAATGTAACAATTTTGAAATTAGGATCTTTTAAGAAATGTGACTCTCATGAGTACAACAGCAGTTACATCAAATTTGCTTCATTCATTGAGAAATGAAAACATTCTAGAGACTGGGCAGATAAGAAACAGTAAACAGTTAAACCAGCTTTCAAAACCCTCTTTCTCCCACTTCTAGAAGCTACCATGTGATTTTTCTTTTCTTGTTCATAGTACATTGTATAATTGTATCAAGTGACACTTGAAAATCTACCATCCACTTTTCAGTGTAAAATCATGTTACAACAGGCTATTCCCCCTACTCAGAGTTCTACACCTTCCCATGATGTTGGAATTCAATTAAGAAGGTAAAAACAGGATGGGTGAGTTTTGTCCAGTTTTCTATAGGAAGTATAGCCCAAATGTCTCATTACAAGAAAAGCTGCATGAAATTCTATTCCATTGAGAGAATAGATCAATTGCAGCTAGTTTATTTCCTTACTATTTTCACTTTTGACAATTTCCCATTGAGAAGCCAAATTGAGAACAAGTAAGAAGAAGAAACTTAAGGACTTTTACTCTGTTATTGCTATGTCTTCACAATTTAGGCAAGAAGACTTAGTGATATTTACTTTATGTAAATAAAATTTACCTAAGGTACCATCAATCTTTAATTCTGTGCATTTAGAGCTGAACATGATTACAGAATAAGCAGGTGTAGGAAAACAAGTTGGACTCAAAGCCCCCTTGAGTTGTACAGCTAAAGACTGCCAGTGGAAATTACATAAAATATTAATAAATTATTATATGATAATAATAATAATATACATTTATTATATTCATAGTTCAAAATAATATTTACAGTGTTAAGGCTAACCCATCCACACAAGACCAGTGACAACTTTTCAACAATAATCCAATAATTTCCACATTCCTAAATAGTACTTGTTTAATTTCCTTAAAGGTGAACGAAGTGTATCTATTCTTTGACCGCAAATATTACATATCCATTAGCATCTGTAAACTTTATGGTATGAAAGTAAACGAGTTCATTTTTTAAATTGGAGTTAAAGATACATTTCAATTTACTTAATTATATAGCCATACCTAAGTGGCTCCCTGAGGCTTACTATATTCATGCACACAGTGATTCAGCATGGTGTAGTGGTTAAACGCTGGACTAGTAGCATGAACATCTACCTTCTATTGCTGCCTTAGGCACAGAAACCAGCTGGGTGCCATGCGCCTGTCATTTCCACTCAAGCAAATCAGGATTGCAACAAGCCAGCTGAGAAAATAAAATCTCACTCCCCCATGCACTCATAAGCTTCACTGTAAGAGTTTGGTGTGTGCGTGTGTGTGTTTCCTCAAATTTCTCCTTAGTTCTGGGTTGGTTCTTTGCTTGATTAGTTTCCATCCATTGCTTCTTATCATGCCTTTATGTGTTAATAATTACTACTATTAATAAGACAAACTAAAGCAAGTAGCTGAACTTGTGTAACTTGATAAAATGCTGACTGCAGACTGAAAATGGGTGGAGAAAGTTTAAAATGTGGAAGTGTATATAAGGAATGTACTGGAACTAAAAAGTCAGGGAATAAACTTGGCCTGGTGGCCATATATTCAAATACAAGTGAGGTATAAGAAAGATGCAGAAATATATGGATTTATAAGGAACCCTTAGAATTGGACCAGATATTGTTGGAATAGATGATAAATTAATAAAGAAAATTCATAATTACTTATTGAACTTTAAAATGGAAGAAAAATATGTAAAAGAAACCATGATAGTATGGGCCAAAAATTTTGGATGTAGCATAGAACTAGACAACTGGCAAAAACTGTGGGAAAAAAATTACAAATTAACAATGTCAAGAGCATACAAAGAAAACCTGTACAAAATGTTCAGTCGATGGCATTTGCCACCAGCAAGAATTGCAAAAATGTTCCAAGACATATTACCAGAGTGCTGGAAATATAAACATGCATTGGGATCCTATTACCATATGCCCAAGGGCAAAAAAATATTAGTTAAAGATAAAAAGGTGGTTAGAAGAAATAACAGCTCAACAAATAGATTTAAAACCAGAATTGTTCTTACTAGGTATACTACGGGGGAAATACAACAAAAGAATTGTATAGTTAATGTTACATGTAATAACAGCAGTGAGAATCACATATGCACAAAATTGGAAAAATGAAAGTATACCTAAAGATGAAAAAATAATGAAGAAAATATTAGACTGCACCAAAAGGGATAGGTTAACGATGAAAATTAAGGATAAAGAGGACACAGAGTATTATTTAACGTGGGACTTATTTTATAAATGGTTAGAAAACAGATGCAGAAATTAGTAACTTTATAACAAAAGAATATTAACAAAATAGAAGTAAATAAATATATAGATATATAAGCATATACACTATAAGTAATATTACTATTGGACTGTACTTGATTATAGATTAAAATGTATAGAGTGACTAGAGGTGAAGACTATATGGTATAACTATGAGAATAATGGTTATAATTGTGGTGTACAATATTATGCATATTCAAAATAGATTATATTGTATAATTATGTGAATAATAGTCATAATCAGGGTATATGATATTATGTATACGTAAAAGAGATTTGATACAGACAGCACACTGTTGTTGGAGAAATGGAAACATGATGGATAATAAAGAAAATGTATAATAAAAAATAATATAAAAAAGAAACACACAAGACACAAAAATCCATATTAAACCTGCAAATCACTAAAAAAAAGGAATGTACTGGATGCTTTATTATCTATTGTAAGGAATGCATTTTTGTACAAAGAAGTAAAAACCAGCTTTGTATAACAGCTTGTTTGTGTCAACCTTGTTATATGACACTGCAACCTAGATATGCTAGTAAAACATGAAAGTAGTAAGAATGAAGTAACAGTTGGGTCCTTTTAAAGAAAGTGTGGTAAAATAAGAAAATGTGCTCAGGAATGAATGTGTCCTGAATGAATGAAAATTGAATACAAAAGTGAACAAGTACAGTGAAAGATGTACATTGAAGTGAGTATAGATCCAATTGTTTAAAAAAAAGGAATATTTGAAAAAAGGATTAGTGGATTGAAAAAAAGACTAAGAATGTTGTGACTGTTTGGAATGGATGAGAACCTCATAAAAGGACAGTTTTAAAAAGCTTCAAGAATAGATATGGAGAAAAAATATGAACCAATATAGAGAATGGTATAAGATTTAGCTATATTAAATAAAATTCTATCTCAGATCTTTAAGTTTTTTTCTTTCTTTCTTTGTATTTTGACCTTATATATTTTATATAACTTCACTTAACCTGAAAGAAAATAGTATCAAAAATATATATTTGCAAGTATGTATGCACAAACATGCATGCATAAAACAAATAAATATTTAAGCTCCATTAACAATTGGTACAACCCCATGTATCATCCCATGTATGATAGTTTTATAAAGAATTCCATAGAGCTTGAACAGTCTCAAAACAAACTTTTCTTAAAAAAAAAAAAAAGGTAAAACAACCTTGACAGGTACTGGCAAACATCCTAGGAATGAGAAATTAATTCCAATTGTGACAATTCTAGATAATGAGTTAAAATGCCATATATTAATGGATCAATAAATTTTAAAAGAAACCGCATTTATCCATGTTATCTTCTAAAAATGTGAAATATTCCATGTCCAAGAACTCTTTCCACTCAACAAGATTATAATTTATCTAGTTGTATGTACTGTAAAGTATATATAACAGTTCTTGTATTATTTATTTATTTATTTATATCTTTTTCTTTTTATAAATAACTTAAGGCAATGAACATACCTAACACTCCCTCCTTTGATTTTTGAAGATACCTACACTCCCTCCTTTGATTTTCTCCACAATAACAACTCTGTAAAGCTTAACATCTTTTTACATAACCATTTTACATAGGTTATATTATTATGCATAGAATAAATGAATATAGTTTGAAGTTTTCAAGCAAAGCTCACAACCAATTTAGCTAAATAAGCAATAAGGCCCTAAATAACGTCCAGATTTGCTTTATTCAGAAAATGTTTAATTTAAGTTTTTTAAAAGCCTAGTTTATCAATTTATACTGGGAATTCTTCATTATAGGAATAATACTTTTATATTATTTCAATATCTACTATTATCTTTTATTTTAAATCTCTTGGGGGAGATAAAAATCCCAGATTTTGGATCTTTGTGCCTAGGTAAAAATATTGATTTTCATTTTATTCAAATAAGTTTAATGACTGATTTAGGACCTTAACATCTCTGTAAGTTTGGCTGTGTCCCCAAAATAATTCATTACATGTTGGTTATTCTACATTTTCAATTAATCAGCTTAGTAAAGTGCTTCATTTGGTGTGTAGGTATTGTTTAAATAAATCTGGAAACACTAACCTTGTCACATTCAGGGGTCGAGTGTGGGAATGAATCTTTAGAAGACAGGGGGGAAAATACTTAAAGGTCTGGTCATCAGAGATTTCAGCTGGACAATCAGAATTTATTTCTAAAGCTGATGGTATACCAAGCAAGCACCATGGCATGTTTTAAGGTCTCCTTAATTTGCCTGAGAAAATTGTATAAATCACAGCAATAAAATCTTCTCTTTCAAAATGCTAGTGCTGAAGAGCCCTGACCAGTTTTTGACCTCCTATTAGGGGGCCCCAGCTGACCCTAACTTAGAAGTTCAAATGGTCAATAGCAGGTCATGGAGGGCAGTTGCTGAGCCATTTTAATTTCACTTTGATTATAAGGTTAAACTTATGCCACACAGGTATGCTTTCTGATATTCTCCAGTTTTTATGCCATGTGCATACCATACTGTCTCAAGGAACAACTGGCAACTGTGCACCATCTTTCACACCTTTCACTTTTCCTTTGAAACAAACATAAGAGAAAAGGAAAGGGAGAAAACCCCTCACACAAAGTTGCTTTCCTTTTGGCATAAACCATGTTGGTCGTTTATCAGCATAATGGATCTATAGACAACCTTAAACAATTGTCAAACATTCTTTTAAAAGCCATTAATTTTTCAGCTAAAATATATCTGTTTTGTGCATTTGTTGAACCCTTCAGTTGTCATTGCAAGGAGCCTGTAAAACTAAGCAGAGGCCTGATCAGTTTTCAGTGAGCTTTGAGCCTCAGAGTTCATCTGGGTCACCCACAAGATTTATGAGACTTAGTACCGAGGTCTGATTGGACTGTTAGCCCAGAGAAAGTTGACAGGTCCCCTCCAACACAGAGAGTCCAGGAACTCCACTCATAGGTTCCCAGTGGGTGTCAAAGAGGCAGCAAAATTGATGGGCTGTACAGATACCAAAGTGGACATCAATAAAAGGAGATAGATGTTAACCACAGAATGACATACCTTGCTGCTGGGATGGTGGGAGAAAGAGAGGAACAGGTTAAAATAACACTGGAAAGTTATTTATATAAGCTTCAAGGACAAGAGGCTTGTCACTACTTTCTTGAGGATTTAATCTTCAAATGCTCTGTTTTCTGGATTTCATCATTCTCTAGTTAACCTATATACAAACTCAAATTGTTTCTGAGTCTGATCATCTCAGTGATTCCAGTATAAACAAATAATATATTTAAATATGAAGGGAAAATCTAAACTTCTCCACCAAAAATCAGGAAGGCTAAAACAAGACTATATTTCTTTTAAATAAGCATGTTCCACTAAAGGAAGCTTCACTGAAGTAATCCTTATAATAAAATGCATAAGCCTTTTTATATGGAGCAGTTTGTCTTCCTAAATTAATTTAACCTCATTTCCATGCCTTTGTGTTTCATTTAATTCATATTATGTCCAAGAAGAGAAAGGTGAAAAGAAAAGCCAATTCCTTATCTACAGAAGCATTTTAGCAAAGATTGTTTGTACCATATGACACTCCACCAATGTCGTATCTCATACTATTATAAATAATAATGTAATAATTTTACTTTTATGGAACATTGCACAAATCAGTACTTGATATATTATGCATAAAATGTAGCTAACATCTTGTAAGAGTCTCATTTAGCTGCTGCAAGGTTAAAAATAGTTTATAAATCAAAGGATGACCTATATTGGGAAGGTTGTACAGTAGACAGAAAGGAACCTTGATGCATGCTTGATATAGATGCAGAGACTTTTAACAGGAAGTATATGGTCTTCATATGTTTCTACTCCTCCTGATATACAGACTGCTTAAAGGAGTAATACTACACTGACTTATGATAGCATTACCTACAACCCATATTCTTGTCTTTTGCAATGTTTGTCCAATTGAAAAAAAGAATTCCACTGCAAACAGGCTGCTCATTATAGATAGACTTTGTCTTCATTCACAAGACTAATAATGTATGGGTTCTGAGCACATCAAAGTTCTATAAGCATAACATACATCTCCATTGCATTTATTTCACATATAAATGCCCATGAGTGCACTTGTAAAGAATTTCTTCTTTTACACAATCACTGTGTAAAATGTACTGCATATGCATATGTACTGCATATGCTGAAGATAGCTGAACCTTCATCAGACTTCTGCATTTGCTCACTTGAGGAGTCTTCCTCACATGATTGCATTGTCTAGACATTTAAAAGCTGATCACACTTGATAATATAGCAAGAATGTAGAAAAATTACATTTAAGCACAAGTCAAATTAATTTAAAGTATTGTCATTGGCTGCTTAAATTTGTGCCTTTAACGTATAATTGGGCATAGTTTTCTAAATAGAAATTATTAAAAATAATAGATAATGTTAGGGATAACATTGTTTACCCTAACTGGTTTAGGTAAAATAATAAATAAGTTATCATGGTTTGTTGGTTAAAGTGTGTGTAACTTTAACTGTAAGAATGTAATTAAGGGTGTGGTTGTAAAAGCACCATAAAAGGAGCAATACAACAGTTAGCTTGCTCTCTGGCTTAATGATCCCTAATTACTGGATGGATTGATGGCTGTGTTTTTTTCTACTGGAACGGGAGAGAGAAAGGAGTGTTGATTTCTCAACGGTGAGAAGAGATAATATGGACTATTTTAATGTAAGTGAACTGACATTGAATATTCAACAAGGACTTTGCAAATTGAGTATCCCCGAATGGACTGACTGAAATGATACATGACTAATGGACTGTTTTTGACTATGCTATAACTCTTAAATGGAATAAACTATATTTTGATAGCACAAATGCATCTGCTTTTTACTGAGTGTTAACTAACATACAAACTTATCTCACACATTTACCTGTCTGCCTAACTGACTAACGCTACGTGTTTCCTTAACATTGGTTGGGGGACCAGCTTAACAAAGGTTATGGGCCCAGAGGCTGCAAAGTCAGTTTAACTAGGATAAAACAGATTTATGTAAAAAGTGAGAGTGTGTGTTGTTTCACGTTACAGTAAACAAACAGCTGTGTTTTATTAATTATAGTTTTATATCCATACATAGGAAACATGGCACAAGTCAATCTACAAAGTTTGTCCCTTATATCCAAGCTGGATGGAACGAACTATGTTTCATGGTCTATGAAATGTAGTTTACTTCTACGAAGAGAAGGTCTGTGGAACATAATTGAAAACCCACCAAACATAGAGGAATGGGATCCGGAGTTTGAGGAAGATAGTCAAAAGATAGAAGACTTTAAACAGAAGAATGAACAAGCGCTTTGCATAATAGGACTAACACTAACTGACCAGCAACTTGTTCATATCCGCGGATAGCAAACGGCTGTTGGGTGTTGGCAGAAGCTGAAGAGGATTTATGTCCGAGATAATGTTGGTTCTCACATAAATCTAACACCGAAGCTTTTCAGGACGCATCTCCAAATGAATGGTGATATGCTGAGTCATTTGAATACTATGAAAAGCATTTTTCAAGAATTGCACGAGAAAAGGCTTATTTTCTCTGAACTACACCAAGTCTACATAATTCTGTCTTCATTAGACGAAAATTTTGATAACTACATCACTTCCCTTGAAATTTTGCCTAAGGAAAGCCTAACTTTAACTGATATCACTGGCAGATTGATTGAAGAGGCCAGAAGGAGGCTTGAAAGAGATCAGTTAAGGAGGGAGCAACTTCAAAAAGAAGATATTGAATCTCCTACTGCATACGCAATTAAAAAGTGTTTTAATTGTGGAGGAAGAGGAAATTTGGCAAGGTTTTGTAAAAAAGCAAAGCACCAGAACGCTGGCCAGAATACTAAAAGTAATCAAAAGAAAAAGAAAATTTTTGAGTTAGCCATGTATAGTAACAGAGCTGTAAAAAATAATTTATGGATGGTTGACAGTGGAGCATCCCACTGTATAACAAATGATAACAAAAATTTTGTTAAAATGTCCATGAGTTCACAGCAGATATCATTAGCCAATGGCTGGAAACTGAAAGCTAAAGGTCAAGGTATAGCATATTGTTCTTGCATAAAAGAGAATGTAAAAATGTTATATGTGCCACAACTTAAGTTTAATTTACTTTCAGTTAGAATTTTGGTTAAACTAGGATATGTAGTTACATTTAGGGGAGATAATTGCATAATTGAAAAAGAAGATAAGAAAATTACTGCATCTTTAAGAGGTGAATTGTATGTGTTAAATGATAATGGTTTAGAGGTGGCTAACACGGTTTATGATAATAAGAAACCTCATGATGAATGTATTCACTTGTTACACCAACGGCTAGGGCATTTAAATTTTAAAATGCTTAAGAGAACTGTTCAACTATCTAAAGGAATAAGTTTGAAACCTTGTAATAAGTATTTGCAATGTTCTGCTTGCAATCAAAGCAAAAGCAAGGTCATACCGGCAAATAGAGTTGATGGATTTACTACCAAAGAGCCTTTAGAGGTAGTATTTGCCGATTTAATAGGTCCGAAAAAACCAAGTGTAGGAGGTGCTCGATACATACTAAATATAATGGACCACTATTCTAGATATGGGTTCTGCTATTTGATGAAGAGCAAAACTGAAACGTATATAAATCTCTTTAATTGGATTAAATTTGTAGAAAGGAAAACTAAAAAGAAATTAGTAACTCTTATTACAGATAATGGTATGGAATTTACAAATAATAAATTTCAGAGTAGACTTAGGATGGCAGGTATTCAACATAAAAAGTCTGCACCATATAGGGCACAACATAATGCCTTTATAGAGAGACGAGGCCAAACATTGCAGTCAATGGCACGTACTATGTTGTCTGATTCAGGATTACCTGACAATTTGTGGAGAGAAGCAATAATGTGTGGTAATCATATATTAAATAATGTTGTTAATTCAACAACAGGTGAATTACCATTCACACTGTGGCATGGTACAAAACCTGATTTAAGTTACATGCACACATTTGGAGCACCAGTATGGGTGCATATCCCTACACAACTTAGACACAAAGGACAGCATAGAGCTAAAAGATTATTTTTTGTAGGATATGAATCAAATCACAGATCTTATAGATTCTGGGAACCAGGTACATCTAGAGTTTACTGCAGTGCTAGTGCAAAATTCCTAGAACATGTAGGATGGAATAGATTAGAGCAAGATTTAGATAATGATGTAATCATTGAACCCTACAAAAGGCAGAAAGAAAAGACTAGTTATAAAAAGAGTCCAATAAAAGAAGAAGTCCACGAAGAGCAAATAGGACCTGAACAAGAAGAAACAGTTAATCAGGAAGAGTTAGATAATCAAGAACAAGTATAAAGAAAAGTCCACCTGTAAGTCCTGTAATACCTAGACGTTCTACACGTGTAACTAGACCACCTGATAGGTATCAAGCAAGTATAGTTTGCCAAGTAACTAAAGTTCCAACTAGTGTAGATGAACTTAGGATGTATCCTGCTAAGGATCAGGAGAATTGGCAAAAGGCAATGGAAAAGGAACTAAATTCATTAAAGGTAATGAAAGTATATGAAGATGCCAAATTACCTCCAGGAGAAAAGTCCATTGGGTGCAAATGGATATTCAAAGTAAAAACAGGAAATAATGGGACTGTTACCCATAAGGCTAGGTTGGTAGCTCAAGGATTTAATCAAACTGCATTTGATTATGATGAAGTTTTTGCACCAAGTCTTAAAGCAACATCCTTGAAAGCACCTTTATTGTGGGCAGCTAAGAAAAACTATATCATTAACCATTTAGATGTAGAAACTGCTTATCTGCGTGCACCACTGCAGCACACTATATATTTGAAAAAACCAGTTGGTATAAAAGATAATAAATTAAATAGTAATGATTGTTGGAAACTCAAAAGGAGTCTTTATGGATTGAAACAATCTGGCTATGAATGGAACCAATATATTGTGAAAGAATTAAACAATATAGGATTTAAATCTGGTTTTACAGATCCATGTATGTTTAAAAGAGAAAATAATGGAACGGTGTCATTATTGTTATTATTTACAGATGATATTGCTTTGATAGCTAAGACTAATAATGAAGCTAATGAGATTATATCATTATTAGCCAAAAAGATAAAATTAAAGCATTTGGGTGAAATTAAAAGGTATCTAGGATTGACAATTAACAAAACAAAAAATGGATTTAAGATATCTCAAGAAGATAAAATTTGCCAATTAATTAAAATGTATAAAATGGAACTTTGTAAACCAGCAAAGACTCCAATGAGTCAGGAAGTTTGCTAAACTGATGCTCAAAGTCCCAAATTCGATAAGTCCATATATCAATCTTTGATTGATAGCTTATCATATATCAGCAATTGGTCAAGGCCAGATATTGTTTATAGCGTTAATCAGCTGGCGTGATTTAATGCAGATCCACATCAATGTCATTGGCAATCATTAAAGAGAATTTTAAGATATCTTAAAGGAACAATGCACCATGCATTGTATTTAGAGCCAAAGGGTGATTTGAGTCTTGGTGCCTATGCAGATGCAAGTTTTGCAACTGACGTAAACACTAGAAAATCTGGAATGGCTATATTATTTGGTAAGACACTAATAGGATGGAGGTTAATCAGACAACAGCATATCAGCTTGTCCATGATGGAAGCGAAATTTTCATGTCTCTCATTACTATGCACTGACTTAATTCTGTACAAACAGTTATTATTAGACATGGGTGTAACTGTTAAAGATTCCATTATTGTGTACGAGGACAACCAGGCAGCCATACAGTTGGCTGCTAATATAGCTGTAAAAACTAGATCAAAGCATACTGATTTAAGATACTTAAATGTTAGAGAATCTGTGAAGAATGGTCTAATTAAACTGGAGTACTGCATGACGGAAGAAAACATTGCAGACCAGTTTACAAAAGCTCAAGGTATAGTCAAGTTTAAAGAGAGTTGTAACAACTATGATTTAAAGGTGTAAATGGTTATATTATTATTATTACCCAAAAGGGGAGAATGTTAGGGATAACATTGTTTACCCTAACTGGTTTAGGTAAAATAATAAATAAGTTATCATGGTTTGTTGGTTAAAGTGTGTGTAACTTTAACTACAAGAATGTAATTAAGGGTGTGGTTGTAAAAGCACCATAAAAGGAGCAAGACAATGGCAGCTCGCTCTCTGGCTTAATGATCCCTAATTACTGGATGGATTGATGACTGCATTTTTTCCTACTGGAACAGGAGAGAGAAAGGAGTGTTGATTTCTCAATGGTGAGAAGAGATAATACGGACTGATTTAATGTAAGTGAACTGACATTGAATATTCAACACGGACTTTGCAAATTGAGTATCCCCGAATGAACTGACTGAAATGATACATGACTAATGGACTGTTTTTGGCTATGCTATAACTCTTAAATGGAATAAACTATATTTTGATAGCACAAGCATATCTGCTTTTTACTGAGTGTTAACTAACATACAAACTTATCTCACACATTTACCTGTCTGCCTAACTAACTAACGCTGCACATTCTGTTTAGCGTGTTTCCTTAACATTGGTTGGGGGACCAGGCTTAACAGATATTTGGTTAAAATTCATTTTTAAGGAATGGCTGCAAATCCAGGAAAACCTTTGGAGAGAACTAGTTTTAAAAAGGCATTCTAAGGAAAAAGAAAAGTGGACTTCATTTAGTCAGAAGCTGTTCTTTGTTTTGCCTAGATGGCTGATTAAATCTTTTCAATTTTATTATCCAGTATCTTCCAGAGTTATTTCCTATTGCTATCATTTTATATATGATATAAAATAACTTTATTTCCAAAGAAATCAATGAGAAGGGGATTGATGAATGGGAATATAGTACCAAAATGTAACCCTAACCCAATAATCATTGTATATGTTACATTAAGTATCTAAGGGTTCTGGAGAATCTATCAATTCTGTAATGTCAATCAAGAATTTACACCTGTATATTTTTTCTAGGAGACACTGAAGAATTTATGTTAATAGTGACCCACTGGAGAACTTTGTCAAGAAATATTAAACCTATGTTTATTCCAGCTTTCATTAAAGACAATTAAAAACTTTCATGTTATCCTGGAGAAACATATCTGTCAAACTTGATCATTATCAATGAATTTTTAAAAATAGACATTTGAAAGTTTAAAAAAGTAAATTATTCCAATACTTTTGCTATATTATACTTAAAGTGTTTATTTCTCTCATTCTTTGATGTCAAACAAGAATTAATATATGATCTGTGTACTTAAATATATTCAATCATATAAAAAGAAATGCCAGATATACAACCTGTGTATCTAGGTATAACCTACCTCTGTTCACTGCCTCTGCTCAAACAAGATGGATGTACAACACATACAGTCAAGAATCAGAGGATCATATACCCCAGATAAATAAGTATCTTATGAAGCACATAATGCTACAAGTATTTTAATATTTAGCAGTAAAAATATAAAAGTTGTTATTTCAGGACATGGTCATATAGGACACTTTCCTATAAAAAAAATTGGTTAGGGTAGTTATAAAATGTAATAATTTGTTTCTTTAATAGAAATTGCAATGTGCAATCATGTGGAAGAATGCTACCCTGATATAACTAAAAGAATATCCATGTATTAAATTTGCATTTAATATTTGTATATACATGATCCTGAATTATTTGAAAAGCCTCCCTATCCTATCTGTTTCTGATATTCATTTATGTGCATACTGAAATGAAACTCACTGGAATAATATTTTCTAATAGCACTCCTGGTACATTCAACTTTGTTTCCCATTTCTCTGAGTTTTTTTTTCCCTACCATAATCAAAATGGATACTTGGTTGAAACCTTTGAATAATTGAATTTTTGGGCAGTACTTATAGAATATTTTAAATATTTCAAATGCATATATGTTTTTATTTACCAGCACAATTAAGTGAGCATAAAGATTTTTTTCATCCAATTTAATATCAATTCACTTAACAGCTGTTGTCTATAGAACAAGCAAATTGCCCTCTTGCCTAGGCACTATTACAATAATCAGTGATGATTGACATGTATTTGTCTCTACCAAGCTTGTTGAGAACATGTTGAATATTATTCAGAAATGAAGCAAGCATTCATATTCATTTATATTCAATAATACAGTATTAACTATAGTAAAGAAAAAGAGAATATGTAGGACATATTTGCAAAATTAACACATTGTGCACACTTGTCCCCTGATGAGAATAGAAATTAACATCTCAAGAGGAGGTATATATCTGTTAATGGATATCACACCCAACAAATATATTTTAATACATGTGAAAATACTACCCATGGATTTTGTCTTTCCCAGAAATTATCTCAAGTAGATCTGAACAATTCTTATTTCTGTTGTTGTTACTAATGTTCTACTCTTAAAATGGCCTTTAAAAAAGTGATTTCTATAAATAATGCTCGCCCCCTATAGATGTATACAAAAAACTCTTATTCTGCCATTTTTTCTTATACTGACCTTAATATTTTTGCTGTGGATATGACTAGAATGGTCAAGAGAAAGATGCTATGCATTAATTACCCCTTGATATTTGGGCTGGAAGAACACTATAAGTTTGGAAATAGCACAGGATATAATCAGCAACCATGTAATCTACTAATAGTCTTCAACATTACCACAATTGGGACCAGAATTTCCAAGTCAGTGCAATGGTAAGTCAAATCAGACCTGATTTTGGATATCATTATGTGAATCACCATGGTTGTTACCCATGGGGAAATCCAGCTTTCCCAAAGGTTGTTCTTTGCTGATAACCAGCAAAAGAGAAACATATTATAATCATAATTATGAACACAGGATACTGCAACCATTCATAACTGTGAGCCAGTTGCCAAATGCCCCAATTGAGATCATGTGACATTGGGGTGATGTGAGAGTCATAAGAAGAGATACAGATTATAAGTCTATAATCATTCTGAAGCCATTGTAACTTTGAACCATTGTTTAAAAAAATAGTCATAAGTTGAGGACCTGCACTCCATTCAAACATTTCACCTTTGCTTTAAGAATGGCCCTGAAAATATTGTTACATTATAACTGCTACAAGTGATTGAGACCCTCTCAGATGAAGGCAGCTTACTCATTAATCCTGCACACAAATAATACAAAAATGGAATTACAATTGGAACTGTACATCATCTAGGGTCATTGATGGAGATGGGTGGCTACAGAAATTGAATAAATAAATATGGGTTGAACATTTATGTTTGACACTCATATTTACATTGGAAGAAATAAACTGTGTTTTACTTGCAAATGTATAAAACTCTTATGCTTTATGGACTCTGTATACATGGAAATATCCATTTATTTCATTAGTGTAGAAATGTTTTCATAAAAAGCTGTTTATTTTAATTTTATATTCTTATGGAATGTTTTAAAGAAGAGTTTTAATTAGGAAAAAAATCCCAAGATCTGCATTAACTGTGGATGGTTCAAAAGTTATTTTATCCTATTTCAAATCTGACAATCATTAATCATTCTACTTCTAGCACAGTCTTATGCTGAAACTGTGCTATCTTCATTTTACAGTAATCTTTCTAGCAGTCTGCAGTTTCTCTTGCTTTCTACACTTCAATTAAAATTTAAAGCAAAGCATCATTATGAAAATACCTTTCCTTGGGATCCAATACCAGTGTTTCTTCAGAGTGACAGAGACATTGGGCCTTGAGAAATTGCTGGACAATTCTCCTTTCCCCCAGTAAAAACTGAATAAATCATCACATATATTCTTTGTCAACAACTTAGGAAAGAAGTTAGGGGGGTATTATTCAAGTCTAGTTCATTTAAAACATTTTCATTGGATGAATGTGAGATATTTTATATAAACTTTTTCTTTATGATGACAGCAATTAAATTAATGATAATACAGTACAGGTTTTAGCACCTAAAATATTTAAAAGCCTTCTCATGTGTGCCCACCTGAACCAAAGGATAAGATAGCAATATCAGTGTGTGAAGTTCCTGATTTCGTAAACATACAACATGGCACATCCAGTGGAAATGAGTGGGCCTTACAATCTTGCTTTGATACCCCTAGATTTGGATTGAAATGCCTTTTCATAATGTGCGTATCTCTTTTTGATTGTCAGTGGCACAGGGCTAAGAGCTATTTCCTTTTGTTACCCAATCTACCTTGTGCAGTTGATACGTTAATTGATAAGCATGGGTTAAGGTACATGCTTCCAAGGATGTGCATTCCATTTATCTTGGCTTCAGTGAGATTGACATTGTGAATTATGAAGTCAAACCCTAAGCTACAAGATGCCTATAAAGATTAAGGCATTTTCTCACTTCCTTAACAATTAGCAACACTAGTCTGCTAAGCAGAGATCAATTGTAATTGGGAAGCTGAAAGAAGACAATAAACAAATTACTTGTGTTTTCACTGAAGCCTGTTGGTTTACAAGCCCAACCGTTATTTAATCCCGAAGCCTTGTTGTAGGCTGTAAATTATCCATTAGAGTTGTCACTGGGCTTTGAAACAGAGTTAGTTACTATTAGCTGAGGTAGGTACAAAACAATCTGATTCTTTACTTCAGATGAAACTGAGTATCCATTAGTTATAAATGACTTTCAAAGTTTGCTGCTTTTATCTGTGAGCTTCATAATATAGCTGTTTGATGTGAGTAAAAATAGCATAAATTTGACTGCCACAAGTCTTTGTGACAGGTTAAAAGAAGTCACAGTTCTTAGAATTAGTGTCCATGATGTGTCAGGAGTAACTTGATTTAAAATAAGGCAAATGTATATGAATAATAACCTGAACCATATTTTTATTTTCATAATAATTGGAACATTACAGCAACCTGTCTTGTCTTTTTGATCTGAAGAGACATAATCTATTGCTCCATCACAAGCAATAAACTGCCTGGATTAGCATAGTATACTGAATGTTGTACAGACTGTAAAATACGAAAATACGTACTATATAATGCAACGAGAGTCAATTTTTTTCCAGTCTCTGGATCCCACCAAGATATGACATCAAAATTAAGCAGCAAAACATTAAATTACAGTAGCACAATTTCTTATCTATTTGTAGCATAAATGTTCAACAGATTTAACAAAGGACAATTATAATAAGTCAAATTATTCCATTAATGGTAAAAAGACAGGAGTCCAAAATTCTATTCCATTCTCTATAACATAGTCATACTTCTATCAGGATCCCATTGAACTAATCAACTAAAAAAAATCATCCCTTCATGGCTAGTGGCATCTTGCAAGGAGAATGAAGAATCATGTAAGGAGTCAATTTTTTTTCTTACCAGATACACTATCATTTTTTTAAAGCTGGAAATAAGGTTGATGAGGATTTATAAAAAAAAAACAGCAGAGAAAAAAATAGAACATATTCTTAATACAGTTTTAATCCCTAACATTTCTAGATTGTTCCTCTATTTCCAGCAGTTGATCTTGTCCAGTCCATTTGAAGCCTTGGTTTCAATATTCTGATATTGAACATTTCATGTTTCAGGTACTATAAGCAGATTCTGATCAAGATGAAACAGATTTGCTGAAAGGTAGGTCAGTGAACAAAACTTAACAGTGGAAGTATTTAGAATCAACAGGTATCAAAATTATTAATGGACTGAGAATTCCAAAAATATTGGCATGAGATATGGCAAAGAGGCTCACAGTTTAATAAAACTGTGATCAGCAATCATCTTTCAGACTATTCTCTCCAATTACACAATAAAAGTAACTCTCACTCTTAAAGAAAAACTAAAATGTAATTTAAAATGTAAATTGTGTGAGACTAACTAGGCTGGAACCAACAGATTTTGTCTGCAAAAATCTGGACACTAGCTAGATAGTAGCAAAGAGTTAGAATTGTCTGTAAATTAGTACTGCTGCCTAGTGATTTTTCCAGACTTTTATAGATGAGATCAGGTAGCCTTTCATTAATGCAAATTCTTGAGAGTGAGATGTAGGAAAGTGGTGCTTCAGTTTTTCTGTTGCCTAAGATTCAAAGCAAAAAGGAAACCAACTCTTCTTGATTTAAGATTACCCACAAAAGAGGATTCTTTTGCAAAAATTAGGAACATTGGAATTCTTACTCCGTAAAAATGGACTGACAAATTCCCATGTCTGAAACTCTGGAAAATTGCTGTTTGTAAGACAACCATTACTACAGACAGTGCCAAACTAAAAGAACCATTAGTCAAAGTCAGTGTAGGTAGTTCCATATAACAAAATAATTTATACTATATCTGGATCACAATCTACAAAGGATTAAGTTATAAGTTATATACATCCTCTGATTGGTTAAAAATTAGAAGTTATTTGAATTGTCATAATTTTATTTCATTCAACCTTGTGATGTTGAAGTTGTAGCTTAAATGAACACTTTAAAATCATATTTTAAATCTTATTAGGCAGTAAAATATGAATACAATAAAAATAGCAATATTTTTATTATTAATTTTTCAGATTTATAGACTGTCCAATTCCAAAACAATCTTTCACTATTGCTGATTAAGAGGGAGTAACCATTAATTCAAAAGGAAAAGGTGCAATTATTTACTTTCTTTTGGTTGGTTGATTGATTGTGCCATCAAATTGTTTTCTACTAACAAAGGATAGTGAAGTTGTAAAGGTAATATATTATACACAGGAAAAATTGTCAAAATCAATTTTCAGGGGTCTCCTGTAGAAGACAAATAAGCAGCCACCATCCAAGATTAAATTTTGGCCTAGTGAAAGCCTAATAAACTACATTAATAAAAATATTTTAATTTTTTATGTAGGCAAATACAGAAGTCTTCACTTACTTTTGATTTACTGTAAGTCCTGCAGAGATGGGCATGAATCGAGGAGGTAGTTTTCATGGCATCCTTCAACCATTCTGAAGAGAGATTAAGTAGCACAAAGAAGTGCTGGCTGAAAATGGAATTGGTAGAATTTTGTTTTCCTGTTCCTTGCAAGACAGAAGTATCTGTCATTAATGGATGCTTTTGTCAACAGAATATAGGATCTGAACCAAAGTGGTATAGACTATGATATTGGCTCACTGGGTTTAAAGCCACCAGATATTCTATAAAACTGATGCTGGCTGAAATGAATCTAGATCTATGCAGCAGATCTCTCATCTTACACAGAGTGCCTCTTGACTATGCTATGAGCATTGGGAACTGTTTTATGTTTCCAGACTTTTGAATCATCAAGACCAATATTATCTACGTGACCATTAACAACCCTCTGACTCAGGTTCTTTGCAAATAAAAAATCAACTGCAACTAAGAATATCAAGCCAGGATGGCAGTTCCAAATCCACCATCCACCAAATCCACCATCAGTCATGTGGTTTGCTGCAATTTCACTTCACATCCCTCAAAGGGTTTTTGCAGTGGTGGGATTCAAATTTTTTTACTACCAGTTCTGTGGGTGTGGCTTGGTGGGCATGGCAGGGGAAGGACACTGTAAAATCTCCAGTCAGAGGTGGGATTTGCTGGTTCTCTGAACTATTCAAAATTTCCACTACAGGTTCTTCAGAATTAGTCAGAACCTGCTGAATACCAGCTCTGGGTTTCTGTAAAAAAAGAAGAACAAACACATATACTGCCCTCAGATTATTGGAGACAAGGCGAGAAACATGTACTGTAATATTGCTGCTTTGGTCATGCTCTTTCTCTGAAGTTGGTTGAAATCTGTTAAGAAATATGCTATGTAAACCATTGAGGGTTGTTGGGTTCTGACGGAGTATGAGTTTAATGAATAAATAAAAGCAAAACTGTAATCTCAATATGATGAAGTTCCAATATGATGTAGGAATGCACAAATGAATATCAAGTTGGCAAAAGGATGCAAGAGCCTTTAGCAGTTTTAAAAGGAAGAAAAACAACATCTCAGCCCTAGGAAACATCAGAAAAGGAATCAAGGTAGCCCTATCTTGATTCCGTATGGCACAAGAAAAGGCAGGCGAAAGCTCTGATATATCCTATAATAATAAAGTAGTCCTTGAAATATCTTTTTCCTGACCTGCCTACCTTGAAGGACCCAAAGAACACTGCACATTACAGTGATACAGACTAAAAAAAAAATAGGAAAACCTGTTAACTGATGTCTCTGTCATAGTTAAATACAAATATGTCAGTCTTTTCATTGCTAATCTTAAAAATAATTGCCTCCCCAAGATCAAGGAAATGTTTGAAGTAAGAAACTGATAGCTTTGTATATGCCTTTTTGTCATAAAAACAATGAGAAAGGCAGCAAAGTGGATTAACAGGTGGATAATGAGAGTCAACATAATAACAGAGCACAGACTAGACTCAATCCTTTGATTATTAGGCATTTTTGAGCATCAAGTACCAAGGTGAAAGTTAGTTTTCAGAAGCCATAGCTTTCTAAATATTATGGTGTAGAGACTACTATTATGAAACAATTGAACTACTAAAAATCGATTTAGTAAACTTTTCATTAAAAATACTAAAGCATAAGATTTTTAATTGTTTTTACATATTTGAAATAGTCAAAATTATTTCTAGCATTTATATGCTAGCTTACTAAATAGGCATTGCAATTATAATAAGAAATACTTTGTTAAATAACCTGGGCCAATTTCATCTCATCTTACTTCATTTTATTTTTATTGTTAAAAAGGGCTGTAAAGCCACAATAAACAGGATCATTCCTACTATGTTTTCTGTGTTCTTGCCAAACATGGGAAAACAAGAGTCAAGGTGTTCAATGAATGCAGGTTTATTGTATGCCAACACTTTCTAGAAGAATCTGAATTACTAATGGTTAAAGCAAATTGTCAGTAGATAAGAGTCAATGGAATTCAAGATGGGTCGGACTTAGATCTCTTATGGACACAAAGGGACTCGAGATTGATGATATGCTTGACTTCTCCCTGGCCCTCAGCCTGGTCATGTCCTACAGTTCTACCATGTTTCCCTGAAAATAAGATCTGGTCCGGGGTTTATTTTCAGGGAAACACAATATCAGGGTGATTAGCCCGACTGGGCACCCCACTCCCTGGCCTGCACCATGCCCCCGAGCAAGTGCATGGGGACCAACAGTACCCAGCACAGCTGCAGCCTGCCAGTCCTTGGTCAACGCACTCTGGGGCATATATTTCCAATATATAACCATCAGAGAATGTAAGTAGAAAGGAAAAAATGGAAATCTGAACATGAGCAAAAGGACTTTCCCTTAAATGGTTGAAGATGGTTGAGATTATTAGTACCGAGTAATCTCAACCATCCTTCAAAATACCTAAAGGATTAGGGCTAGGTTTAATTTCAGAGTGCTATTAGCAGTTTGTTATCTAAAGAATATCTTTTGGAAAATCTGAGCAGTTACAGACTTCAGACGGCTAGAGAGGAGAAGTTTAACCCTTCCTTCTCTGCCACTTGGGACAGAAAACAATCATATATTTAGACAGCTATCTGCATTTCAAGGGAGCTTATTTGTAGTTCACTGAAGCCATGGTGGATTTTTACCCTCCTGTTCAGAAGTATTTTTCTCATTATCATAACAGGGGAGGGAAGAGTTAAATCTTCCTTCAATGCCTGTTCTGATGTCATTAATTACTAGCTCCATTGTATACACAGGGACACGGACACACACACACAAGGCCATCTGATGCAGTTTTTATTTTTAAATCCTAAATGCCTTATTGAAAATTTAGTTGTGTGTAGAAACTAGAGACTAGAAATCCTTTCCTTCTTCCTTAATTCATTTCTAGCTTATTTTATTTGTATCTTGCCTAATTTGTGGAGCCAATAATGTATGTGGAATGTACATATGCAAACAAAGAAAGCATTAAGAATCTTTCAGGATGATAAATACCTTACTGAACTCTTCCTGATAAGGTTAAGAAATTGAGGCTTTAGCTTCCTGGCAACAACCCTTTCCCCTTTGCAGCTTTCCTTGGAGACGGTAGGTTCTCAATTCCTTTCACAATAAAATATTATTTTTATAGATCCATTATTTCAGTTGCATCTCATTGTCATTGCATATTCATGCAGTTATGACATTATGTCATGGTTATGAATGTATATAAAAATACTAGATAAATCATCCTAATGAGATAAACAATCAATAGAACTGCCTCTTAATCATCCAAGACATCCTTTGTGACCTGGATACATTATAAATACACACTGCAGATTGCAGCAATATTATTCAGCTAGGTAAACTCAGTCACTGTTTAGCACGTCACGCCTCACTGTGTAATACAGAGGTCACCTCAGCAAACTTCACAGTGTGAAGTAGGTAAAGCGGGTAAGATTCTGACGAGCCTTGATCATTGGTAACTACTTTATTCCACTGTTTCCTATCCTCAGTCAATGGCATTAATTCTGTTTCTAATTAGAATTGTACAATTTAATTCTTCTGCTCTGGGCTATATCAAAGATATGGTTCATGTAATAGTATCTTGGAGCATGCATGCTTCTTGTAATCACGCAAACAATGCTTCAGGAACCAGTACTTCTGATGTTACAAACTGCAGTTGGGCATACACCGGGGATCATTTCCCCAGCATGCGAGATCATCAGTCTGTGAACCCCCTGCCGGGTTTCCCCAGTTGAAACCAATCTCTTTGCTGCTCTAAAAGAGCTATGCTTCTGTTAACAGTGATGACTCAGTACATTATTGTGGATTTTTCTCCTTCTGTGGTCAAATGTCATATACAACTGTCATTTCTATTCTTTTTGTTACTCCTCAGCTATATTGTTTTAAACTCTGTGAATATATAGTGAGGGACATTCATATATATATGTGTGCTACCTATCCATATAATCCTTCCTCTGATAGGCACAGATTAACACAAAACTTCAAAATTTAATTCAACAAAGAGCTCTGGGACAAATGGGTGTATTAATATAATTTGTTGCAACATTTTAAAGCAGCTGCATCTTTTCCCAAGATTACAAATTGCCCCAATGCCCCACATAGCTGCGACTTAATCCCTACAATCAGCATAGCTATTTTAAAGACCTACATCCTCACCCACAAATATAAGTAAAATTAAGAGTCTTCCCAACCAAGCTTAATATAAGCAATTACTTAGTGCTGTGTTCAAAGACTAGCAGCAGTCCTCCCTCCGGTCTGCCACCAGTGCGGGAGTGCCGATATCTCCCATTGGCTGATGCCATTTGATAGCTGGCTATAAAAGGGAGCTGTCAAACGGCATCAGCTGTTGCCGCCAGCTGGCTGTCAGATAGCCTTGGCAGCCACGGCGACCCTTTATTCGCAAAGAACAAAGCTTGTTAAATTCAGCCTGGCTCCGTCTCTCTCTGTGACCGCCGCTCTACAACACTGGCGACGAGAGCGGGATACAGCAAAGATGACCAGGCAGGAAATTGAGCCGAAGTCACAATAAGAAAGAGCCGAAGTCACAATAAGAAAGAGCTGAAGCCGCGACGAGCCAATCGAAGTCACCGCTGCTGACACTCTCTAAAGAGCGCGAAGTTTAAAGCCCTCTCAGCTGAGGAGCCGAATGCTGCTGACAGGTGCTGCAGAAACGCTTTTCTAAAAGCGAAAACTCGAATTTCCACAGTTGAGGGAATCAACGCTGCCACTCTAATGGCCTCAAATCCAGCATTCCCTCACTTCCAACCGGGGGCAGAAACATGGGAATCATATATGAATAGATTTGAATGTTTTTTAAATGCCATTAATCTGACTGAAGCTATGGACCTGAGGAAAAGGTCCTATTTTTTAAGCTTCTGTGGGCTACAGTTTTTGACACAGCCTCTGCGCTAGTGTCCCCACGTTCCATAAAGGCTATTCCCTGAGATGAGTTGAGGGAAATCTTGTCAAACCACTATTCCCCCAGACCCTCTCAGGAAGCTAGGAGACTAGCTTTTAGGAGGAGAATTCAAGCTGAAGGGGAAACTGTGAGTCAGTACATGGCAGCATTAAGATCAGATGCCATACACTGTGGATTTAGGGATTACCTTGAGGACATGCTGCTTGACCAAATTGTGGGAGGAGTTAGGGACCTAAAGCTTCAGAGGTGGCTTTTGGCTAAAAAAGATTTAACCTTAGCCTTAGCTATTGAGGAAGCTCAGGCTGCTGAATTATCAGAATTTTCAGCAGCTGAAATTCAAGGAAATACCTCTAAGCAAGGGCAGGCTACAATCCATTATGATGAGGTCTCCCAAGAAGTAGAAGAACCTCTTGAGGTAAACTGCCTCACACGTCCAAGACCCCCCCCCCAGGGCCTCCTAGGAAAAACAACAGCCAGACAACCAAACAGCAAACCCCTTGTATGAGCTGTGGGGGTAACCACCATAGATCAACTTGCAGGTTCAGAAACTGTTTGAACTGCCAGAAGAGAGGGCACATAGCCAGGGTTTGCCAAGCCGAGCAGACCTCCACGCAAAGATCTCAAGCTGCTGCCTCCTTCCAAAGGCAGGTGGAACATTGCTGCTCTTGTTACCACGCAAACAATATCACCCCTAGGTCTAACAAAATAAGCATTTCTCTTTTTATAGAAGGTAATCCATGCCGGATGGAGATAGACACCGAGTCAGCTCTCTCCATCATTTCATGGGCCACCCTGAAGAAGTTTCTGCCTTCACTCTCAAAGAAGAAGCTGACCAACTGCCACCTGACTCTTCGAGACTACCAGGGGAAGACCATTCCAGTCCTGGGTAAGGGAAAATTCCTCATTCAATTCCAAAACTTTAGAGGTCACTTGCCACTGGTGGTTGTAGATGGTGCCCTTCCTAGCTTACTAGGACTAGATTGGTTCCCTGCCCTAGGCCTCAACATTACTGGAATTCATTCTGTGGCATGTTCTGAGGTAGATGCCCTTTTTAGGGACTACTCTGATGTTTTCAGCAGTGAACTAGGCTGTTATTCAGGCACCCCCATATGCTTCGATGTAGGCCCATAAGCCACCCCAATTCGTTTAAAACTTCGGAGGGTACCTTTTGCCATTCGATCTAAATTGGATGCTGAGCTGGACAAACTTATTAAACAGGGAGTGCTAGAACAGGTAGACTTCGCCAAGTGGGAAACGCCTATAGTCACACCTTTAAAAAAGGATGGCAGCATGAGAATTTGCGCTGACTATAAGACGTCCCTCAACCGTTTCCTCCAAATTAGTACATATCCAATACCTGTAATCCAACACTTGCTCCACTCTTTGGAGCCAGGCACAATTTTCGCCAAGCTAGACATGCCTCAGGATTACCAGCAATTTCCCATGGACCAACACACTGCTGACCTACAAACTATAGTTACTCACAGGGGAGCTTTTAGATGTAATTGTTTACAATTTGGAGTTAGCGTTGCCCCAGGCATTTTTCAATCACTCATGGAAAGAATCCTCCAAGGCCTACCAGGGGTGGTTCCATACTTCGATGACATTTTGGTCTCTGCCACCAACAAAACACAATTGCTACTCAGAGTGAGGTCTGTCCTGGATAGGTTTAGGCAAAATGGGCTTAAATTGAAAAAAGACAAATGCACCATTGGCACCAAACAAGTGGACTTCCTTGGTTATCGAATTGACGCCTCAGGAATTCACCCCATAGAAAGTAAAGTTAGAGCCATTCATGACGCACCCACACCCTCTAACAAAACTGAGTTGCAGGCCTTTTTGGGACTCCTTAATTTTTATGCAGCGTTCCTGCCTCACAAGGCCTCTGTAGCTGAGCCCCTTCATAGGCTCTTAGATAATAAGGCCCCTGGCACTGGGGACAGAAAGAAGCCAATGCTTTCCATGCAGTCAAGTCTCTTCTAACATCAAACGCTCTGTTAATCCAATTAAACCCAAAATTGCCCCTGGTTTTAGCCTCTGATGCCTCGCCTTTGGGCATAGGAGCAGTGTTGAGCCATAGGCTCCCTAATGGTTCTGAGGCACCCATTGCCTATTTTTCAAGGACATTCCTGCAGAGAGAAACTATAGTCAGATCGATAAGAAGGCCTTAGCAGCTGTGGCTGCTGTAAAAAAATTCCACAAGTTTCTTTATGGCCATTGTTTTGAACTTGTAATGGATCACAAACCTCTATTGGGACTGTTAGCTGGTGATAAGCAAATCCCACAGGTGTTATCCCTGAGGATGACCAGATGGCCGCTTACTCTTACACACTGGTACATGGCCCGGGGAAGAACCTGAGCCACGCAGACGCCCTCAGCAGATGCCCCCTGCCAACTCCAGTCGAGGACCTAGCTCCCATCCACACAATCTTCGACTGCAATGAACTGGACCTGCCAGTCTCAGCTGTGGACATTGCTGCACACTCCAAGAAAGACCAGGTGATCTCCCAAGTCCTGGACTGGGTAGGGAGGGGGTGGCCTGACATTCAGTTCGCCACTGAATTCATGCCATTTAAGACCCGCAGGCAGGAGCTGTCTTCACTACAAGGTTGCCTGTTATGGGGAACAAGGGTGGTCATACTACCCACCTTGCAAGAACCAGTTTTAAGGGCACTGCATGAGGGTCGTCCTGGCATCGTAAGGATGAAGGCCTTGGCCCGCAGCTATGTCTGGTGGCCAGGGTTGGATGCCCGGATTGCCAACTGGGTAAACTCATGCCAGCCCTGCCAGGCAACAAGAGCAGCCCCACCAACAGCCACCCCAACCAAATGGGAAGATTCAGGGGCCCCGTGGGCCAGGCTGCATATTGACCTGGCTGGTCCCATGCAGGGAAGGACATTTTTGGTTTTTGTAGACTCATTCTCCAAATGGACTGAAGTGGCCTTGTTACCCTCCACCACAACACTGGCTGTCACAAAGGCCTTGACCAGACTGTTTGTTACACACGGACTGCCTGACACATTAGTTTCAGATAAAGGCCCCCAATTCAGTTCTAATGAGTTCACCATCTTCGCAGCTAACCTGGGCATCAGACATGCTCTCACAGCCCCCTTTCACCCTGCAAGCAATGGAATGGCAGAAAGGGCTGTCAGGTCTGCCAAGGAAGTTTTGGCCAAGCTGGGCCAGGCAGACTGGCACTCTAAACTGTCCACTTACCTACTTATGCAACATGCCACTCCGTGCCCTTCCACCAACAAGTCCCCTGCTGAACTCTTAATGGGCAGACACCTCAGGACCACCCTGGACAGGTTGCACCCCCACTACGCTCCCAGCACACCACTGGCCTCTGACAGCCATGCTAGGGAATTCGCCTTGCAAGACCTGGTGCATGCCAGGAACTATGCAGGGCACCTCTTGTGGCTGCCAGGGCAGATAGTTTTTATTGCAGGACCCAGGTCATACAGAATCCTCCTGGAAGATGGTCGAATCTGGAGAAGGCACGTGGACCAGCTAAGGAGGCGCTGGGGCAAGCCTGCCACCAAAATCCCAGTCTACCTGCCGCTGGACGACCCAGTCTACTCACTGCCTACCGCAGCCGACCCGCCAAAGGGCCTGGTCTACCTGCCACCTGACAACGCGACCAACCGACCGCCACAAGAAGACTCACCCGAGCAGCAGCTGGACAGCAGCCCAAGGACGACTGACGACCCTCTGCAGGTTCCTGTCACTGCCCGTGAGGAACAGGACTCGCTAGCCGCTGACAAGCCTCGGGAACTACGAAGATCAGGCTGCGAGCAAAAGCAGCCGTCCTGGCTGCAGGACTCCACATGCTCATGGCCACGGGGAAGGAGTGCTGTGTTCAAAGACTAGCAGCAGTCCTCCCTCTGGTCTGCTGCCAGCGCGGGAGTGCCGATCACTTCCATTGGCTGATGCCGTTTGACAGCCGGCTATAAAGGGGAGCTGTCAAACGGCATCAGCTGTCGCCGCCAGCTGGCTGTCAGATAGCCTTGGCAGCCGCGGCAACCCTTTATTCGCAAAGAATAAAGCTTGTTAAATTCAGCCTGGCTCCGTCTTTCTCTGTGACCGCTGCTCTACAACACTTAGATTAAAGTATCCACTACCTTTGGCAGTATTTATTTTAATATATCAATCAATCCTTGCGGATAATAATCTGAAACTGGTGTAGGCAGAGGTATGTTAATATTAACACAAACTAATTTTAGATACCTTTCATGATTTCTAATATTTTTTTCTTCTTATATATGCAAATGATTTCAGAATATGGTATTTATCATGTGACAAAAAAAACCATTTTGTTAACTGATAGCCACCAGTCAGAATAATCATACTAACAAATACTTATATGGATAAATCCATTGAATATTTCCAAAACAATTGGAGAAATCATAAATTATCATAAATTATACCATTTGCTTGGTTTAACTTAGTAAGTTGTATAAAACCAGTTGTGTTATATTCTTTTTAAAAATGTGAAAAAAGCCTTGGATTAATTGTGATATGCAAATCCTGCAGTTGAAGCACTTCTGGACAGATTCCTGAATGATGTCTGTTTGAAGTTTCTTCCTTACTGAAAAATGGAAAAAAGGGGGGCAAGGCATTGAAACTTATAAAGACCTCTGAACTGGCAGTTCTTTGATTGTAATAAAGCTAAGAGTACACCATTGGTATCTTTTTATTAGCCAAAGAGGCACTACACGCAGAGTTTCAATGTTTGTTTGTTTTTAATCTGAAGCAAAGATTTCATCTCACCAGCAACCTCTTAAAGGTATTTAACAGAAAACCACCCGCTCTAACTATAACTAAGTATCTCTGTAGGAAGACATACAAAGAGTTTAATTTAGCAACAGTCTGCACCATAAAATATTAGTCAAGTGCTAGCATAGCCATTAATATTCTTTTTTAACAGAAGGCAATTTCACAGACTCATTTACCAACTGGAATCTCTCAAGTCTAGTTGGTAATTGTTTTTTTTTTTTATTCAGCTCTGTAAATTCCATTTAGTGCTTTTTAGCTGTTTCTTAGCATAAATGCATTGAATGTTGTTAAATTGGATTAATAGCTTTTAAATGTACTATATAGTGTGCATTTGTTTAACTGGAGGTATTTCAACTTATATTGCTGCTATCTCTTTTTAAAAATGCCATCTTATTTTGCTGTTTTAATTTTATGAACTTTTTCTCTTGGAAGTACTTTATACAATAAATGTTTATGAACTATGCCTTGTAAATAGTTATATATTTATTGTAGGAAGGTGAGTTATTAGCCATTCTTAAGCTTAGATCTTTTTGTTTTTGCCCCAAGCAAGCCTAGGAGCCAACCAATTTATAAGAGTTAAGAATCTAAATGAGAAATCACAACAATCTCGTAGGAGTATTTAATCAAATTATGTTTCTAGTATGATTAAGATATGAAATCAAATCATTATGCTACAGCCCAATAGTTTTAAGAAGTTCATTTCAATGCCTCAATATTGTTTGTAAGCCTAAATTTCCTTCACATTACCTTGTAGACCTACCAACAAACTTCTACAAGAGCCTATTAAGGGCAGAGATTCATTCAGAGCAGCTGTCAAACTTGTGGCCCATGGGCCAGATGCATCACACACTGGCCACACCCATGCCCAGTTTAGCAAAGGGGGAAAATGTCATCATACATCACATAATGACAATGTGATGCCGCAAGTTTGACACCCCTGATTTTGAGTGGTAGTGGTACTTAAAAGTTGAACATCAAATGTTAATTTGAAGGAGGAACAAATTTCTCCTACAGAATCAAAAAGCCCTATTCCACAAATTAGTAACCACTATCAGCCGCAGAGTGATTAGACATGCTTTTAACGTAAGTTTTTCTGCCTGTGTCAATCAACATGGTATAATATCCAGTAGAGTGGATTTGTGTACTGTGCAATAGGGTTTTACTAAATTATTTCTAAGGTCCATTCCTTTTATTACATTTGATGATTTTGATAAAGCTCTGAAACCAGGAAGGACACGGAAGAAGATTCAAAGCAGAAAGTGGAAGAAGGTGGAGAAGGGAAAAGGGCAAGGGTTTCAGGAAAACACTACTTTGGTAATCAACATGGCAATTTGTGTTCTAAAGAATAAACAATGGGGAGTGACAACATTTTTGAATATATAAGAATATGTTTGATGACCCGGGACATGGCATGAAAGCAACAGAGCCAGAGAACAGATCTAACTCCCCTTTATTGTTCTAACTTTGCCCCCAACATCTCCACATTTATTACAAATCCTGGAGCATAGCTCTCACATGCACCTTCAGCAGCCTCTGGCTGCGAATAGTCCAGTAAGCCAGGTTAGCCAAACAGTAACCAGAGCCAGCAATCCAGTAAGCCAGGTTAGCCAAACAGTAACCAGAGCCAGCAATCCAGTAAACCAGGTTAACAAACAGTAACCAGAGCAAGGAGTTCAGCGAAGCAAGCAAACTGGGAAAGCCCCACAAGACAGAGCACAGTAATCTCCAGGCAAGGGCAAGTGTAAATGAGGCTCCACAGATTCAACACTTGTTCCCAACATATGCCCCTCCCATTAACACCTCCTTACATCTTAGTCTGAGTGTTGTGTGTCTTGTGAAGGGCGACGGGGCACTCTCCTCCCTCATAGCCAACTCAGTCTGCGTTGTTCTTGCTTTCTCTCTTCTCTTCGTGCTCTAGGATCAGGAGGGGATGGGCCTTGATCTTCGCATAAGCTCTGTCTGTCCTGCTCCTCTCTGTCTGCAAGCCTTTCTAATCCTGAAAAGCACTGCTGGGACTGAGTCTGCCCTTCCCCAGTTTCCTCCAAGGCCAATGGAGCTGTTCTCTCGATCTCTCTCAGTTTTTGTTCCTGGTCATCTTCCCCGCTAATTCAGACTCTGACGGGGTCATGCCAATATGTTTATATCAACTCAACTTTTTAAGGGATTCAATTACATACAAATACATATAAGAGTTTGCGAGTTTCTTTGTAAATAATATTCAACATACTTTATTTTTTATCATGTAAAACATACCAGAAAAACACTGAGAAATCAACTCTTCCATAGTTCAAATGTTAAATTATTTATTTTAAAGAAAAACCATTTAAAAATATTCATCACTCTGTTTTAAGTCTGGCAACTGAAAATTTCAATATGCAATCTGAATTTATATATTGGTGTTGATCTACTTATAGTCAAAACAAATCAAATTGTAAGCAGAAGAACAGATGAATTGTAATTAACTTACATCTCATTGCTTTCAGTGGAAATTAGCCTGCAATCCTACATTTAAATGTTAGCAACAAGTTCTGATTAAGTAAATTGATTTTCAGTAATATTGTATAGTTGGGTCGCGTGTTACATTGCATTTTAGCTATAATGTTTATTCTTAAAGCTTACCAAGTTTTTAAATTTCTTTTTGCTATGTAGAAACAAAATCCTTTAAATTCTTTACTCTGGATTTCAGCTTGACATTCTAGTGAACACTTCTAAGAATTATCACTAGCATAGCTCCCAGCATGAATTGTCCTGTTTCCCTGTTATTGCAACACATTAATAAAAACTGAACAATATTTGCAGGTTTTGTGTGATATAAATAGCGATTCAGATGTAATCTTGTGGTTGTTCATTCTGCAAACAAGTTTATGTCTTCCATCTTATACCAAATGTGCTCTTGACATTTGCATACTAGACATACTGTATTTTATTTGGAAGTTTTATTTCTGAAGCCTATATTATTTGCTTCTTCTTGGACAAAAATTTGTCAAATAACTTTTTATATTGTCTGATATTGAGCATAGAATTACCAGGGATTCTCCCACCCCCACTTTGTCCTCTAGAAAAGAATACTCAAACTATCACTATTCCTGCAGATGTTTTATTTTGGGTGCAATATATCAAACACTAATAATTATGCTACTCAGCAATGTTTTTATGTACAAATGCCTCATTTTTTATTTTATTAGGAAATACATATTTAGCTAAGGCTTCTAATATAGTTCGGTGGAGCAGAGTCCCCATCCCACAGCATTTAAAGTGATTCTTCTGAAATAACAATTTATATACCGCTTTTCCTTTCTTCTGTTGCTTAATATAAAAGAACAAAATGGACAGCTGTTGGCTCAAGAGAATTCAGGGAGAAAAAGGACTAGGAATAATATGCATGATAAATTCAAACTAGAAATAAATATTTGAACAATATGTCTTTTCCGCCTGTTTGTTCTTCAGCAGCCACACATAAATCAGAAAAACTAAAGTTCCTTATACAACTTCACTCAAATAATTCTTTAATTTATATCCAAGGAAGTTTATAGCTAGCCTATATATATCCTGTATCAGGTATCACATGTGACAGCCACAAATCTCATATTGGAATTGCTGTTCCAGTCTAAAATGGATCCTTTCTAATATTGTACTCAGCTGTTTGGTTTATGAATGTTGCAGTGTTAGGGTACCATTCAGAAATAAGAAAAGAACAGAGATTAGATATGTTTTCTGAAACTGTCTTTTCTTTCAGGTAGCTGCATGATTGGAAAAGAGGAGCCTTTAAAAATATATTTCCAGAATTGATCTTTGATATATTTCATACAAAGTATATATGTGTTTGTACATGGAGAAAAGATACAGACATACAGAACAGGTAACTGGACTTTCTGTTTTTTTTCTTTGAAGATATTTCACTTCTCATCCAAGAAACTTCTTTAGCTCTGCTTCTTGGATGAGAAGCTAAACATCTTCAAAGAAAAACCAGAAAGTCCAGTTGTCTCTTGAAAACTCTCCATAGACATACAGACATATACTGTATACTCAAACATGCACACATAAGATGACAGTTTACGTAAGATGGAAAGTCAAGTTCAGCCAGGCAATTATCCTTTGTGGACAGCAGATCATTTCCTCTACTAAATTCAGAATAACTTCATTGGATATAAGTTACTGCTTTTTAGAAATGCTAGAGTTTACGTTCCTGCCTTTTATGAGCATATTTATTATAACCTGTATAGATGAAATTTCTCTTTCTCTTATTTTTATCTCTTTTTATCTCTTGGATTTATACACTATTTTATGTGTAACATGGGAGAAGATACTTCTTACATTAAAGGTAGAAGTTTATGCATAGCCAGAGAACTGTGCCAGAAATCATATCCATATCTTGTCTTCTATAGCAGTAGCTCAAACTATTGTATTTTTAAGTCATGCAATACTTACAAGTTATTGATTAATAAAATGAACAGCAATGATCAAATATACAGAATGAAACATAAACAGAAATTTTTAAGTCATGCAATACTTACAAGTTATTGATTAATAAAATGAATAGCAATGATCAAATATACAGAATGAAACATAAATAGAAGTAAGGTGGAAAATATATAAAATCTAAGTTATGAAGTAATTTTAAATCCCAGTGAAGTAAAATGGATTTACTTCAGACTAGTCAGTCTAGGCTTCAAGAGATTTAACTGCTTCTGAGCAAATAATGTTCAGTACAATGGGTTGAAATTAGGGCTAAGATACTGAATTATTACTAAATGGAATCAAAATAAATAGAAAGTGTTAAGTAATCCTAGCTGAAATATCCATTGAAAATTAAATTAAGCTGTTGGATTTATCCACCATTTTATGTCTGTTCTTAAGTCTTTTCTTGCAGTAATGTCAGTGAACAAAATCATTCTGAAGTTGTGTTCCTCAACCTCAACAACTTTAAGATATATGGAGTTGAACTCCAAGAGTTTTTCCTTCTTGTGTTCTAGAGGGACCTTGGTGAAGATATTTGTTACCTATATGTTAGGATGATTATATATACATAGAAGAGTGCCAGAAATAATATCCAGATATCAAGTATAAGAAACTTGTTTTCAACAATAAGTGGCAATTGTGTCTAGATACAGGTTCATTTGGTACGCTATTTGTGAAACCCTTCAAATAGTCAGTCATGTCCTAGTCACCTCATGACTAGATTATTGCTATGCAATTTATATGAAGCTGCCTTGATGAGCCCTGGTGTCCTAGTTAGAAGGCAGTACTGCAGGCTAATTCACTGCTCATTCCAAGAGTTTAATTCTGAACAGCTCAAGGTTGACTCAGCTTTCCATCCTTCCAAGATCAATAAAATAAGGACCCAGATTGTTGGGGGCAATATGCTGACTCTGTAAACCACTTAGAGCAGGCTGTAAAGCACTATATAAGCAGTATATAAGTCTAAGTCTATCACTATTGCTATCTAGAAGCTACAGGTGGTTCAAAATGGACTGTATAGACAATTGTATGGACAACTGTCACTGTGACTATGTGTCATCACTGCTGTACAAGCTACATTAAAAGCTGATGGCTTCTAAATGCAGTTTAAGTGATGGTTATGGCATAGTTCCTGGATATCTGAGAGACCACTTATTGACAATTGCTTCTGTCTGCCCAATACATTCCAGCAGAATAGATACACTCCAAGTCCCCATCATTTAAATGTGCCTTTTCTATCCTGCCCCTTCTCTGAATAGCATCCATCACGATGCTATGATGATGTTTAATATTTTGTTCAATGGCCCCTGTTTTACTTTGTTGATTTTGCTGTCCATTAGATTCTTTCAGTCTGGGCTATCTGTGTGATTCAATATCTTTAGCTGCTTTTGTGTCTTTGTTTTGTACATAGCCAGAGTCTACTGAAAGTTGAATGATCAATAACTTTAAATAAATAGCCATAGCATTTTAGGCTTATATGCCTCTCCATAGCCTTTACAGCTCTTTCTGGGCAGCTTACAATGTAGAAGCTTATCTGAATATTTCCCTCAATAATCTGGGTCCTTATTTTATTGATCTCAGAAGGATTCAAGTCTGAATAAACCTTGAGGATCAAACTCAAGACTGTGACCAGAGTTTGCTTGCCTACTACACTTTAACCATTGTATTACCAGCTAAATAAACCATAACAATAGACAGTATTGAAAACATGGACTACTCGGTTTAACTAAATAAAGGAGATGGTGAGATTAGGAAAGAAAATATTAACTGAGCCATCCAGTGGTTTTAAAGAAAATGTATACTCATTTTTCCAATAAGTCTGTGTTTGTATATGTACATTTATAAATTAACTTATGAAGATGTGAACAGTTCGGACCTAAGAATAAAGCATAGATTAGCAATACAAACAGGATAGAAACAAGCCTGAGGCAACTGCAGTTATTTTTTCCTTCTTCTTCTCTCAGTGTCTGAAAGATCAAACATTCAAATCATTGTTGCAATAAAATATTTTTTCCTACAAATCAGAGTTGCAAATGTTACAATCTGTTGTAACTACCCTGTTGTAACGTTTGCAATAAATGGTTTCCACAAATCATCTTTTATTAGATTTTGATGATATGAGAAAGTTTTCTCACCAACTATAGGCATACGCTTTTTCTGTACACTTGGAACTGGGGATGGGAGCCCAGACTTGTGAAAAAGTATGGTTACTATTATATTTAAATGTTGCTTATCTTCCAGCTTGTCTCCCTGGAAGAGCAGATGCAGAGAAATCTGGTTGGATTTATCCTGTCCATGTACAGAAAAAATGTTTTTCACAGTATCAACTAAGTCTGTATACAGTTACAATCTTATTGATGAAATGTTAGCCTATAATCTATTAAAACAATTACATGAATTTAAAATTTAAAGTCTTGGCAGTTTATGCTTAGATTGGATGTTATGTGGATGCCATATGTTTATTTTAGGCTTAGGGTAGGAAATATCTGTGGTTTTATACTTATCACTATGTGGTAATTGTTGGCATATGCTGATTGTTTAATCACTACTGCTCTACAACAGCTGATCTCTTTGCCCTTCTTTCATTTGTGATTTATATTTACTTTCATTAGACTTGCTTAGCCCATTAATCACGTTTATGTTCTTTTCTATTAAACTTAATATATAAATGTACAGAAATAAAGTCAATAAAAATGTAAATGGCAATGTTTTAGTTCTGTATATCGATATAGGCAAGTACATAGGTGAATTTCCTTAGTAGGGTCATATATTAATTGAGACATGCAAGTGACTGTTGGGCAAATATTAATATCAGTGTACAATAATTTTCATCTGCTGTTTTTCAGAACAGTGAGCATAACAACGAGATTGAATGCCTACTTTTTCAATAACAAAATATGCCTTATATATTAGCTAGCTTGATTTATCTCCTATCTATCTATCTACCAATATCTGTCTATCTATCTGTCAATATCTATCTATCTAACTAACTAACTAACTATTGAGTAAGTATTTCAGAATCTCAATGTCTTATTTATTGGTTCATATATATAATTAAATACAGTATATATTGTTTTTCTCCATAATCATTTAAAATAATAATCATGTATGACTTCATATTCTAAAATCACATTATATTATTATATTATAATCATTACATTATGATATTGTAATTTTATATTGTAGTACATTCTAATATATAACAAACATGTATTAGAATTTTTAAAGCAGATATTACATATAATCACATATAAAAGGAGACTTGTTTAGATGGTTCTGCTATTGAGATTGGCTGTATGCATACTCTCTCTGCTTGGGGTTTGTTTGTATGTATTTTTAGTGTTAATTATTTCCATTTTTAATGCTGTTTTTTAATTTTTTTTTTAATATAGGTATTCTTTTTATTGACTATTGTATCCCACTTCTCTTGAGATGGATGGTTACATAAATTTGATTAATAAATATTAAAGCATGTAACAATTTCTACAGTAACTACAAATCTTGATATTCAGCATACCCAGAACAACTTATGCATGTTTACTCAAATATATTTCCTGGTAATTTCATTTTACCTCCTCTGCATACATCGTTAGACACGGAACTTTTCAATCGTTAGACACGGAACTTTTCAATAGTGCTTTCATGCCAGAAGAAATTTCACACAGATGGTTTACCTCTTTTAAAATACATATATTTGAAACCATTCAGTATGGATCCAGAACTGTAATTAAATTTTTGATTTGTTGCATAGACTAATAAATGTTTATTGCAAATTTGATGACCAAGAATATAAGTGCTTATGATTTTTTAAAAACAATCAGTTGATGCAACAGTCAAGATTTTAGATTGTAGAAACATGATAGCCTATATAGAGAACAAAAATTAAACATTTTAGACATACTACAAAATGATAAAAATGGGGAGCAAAGCTAAAGCAAGTAAAGATCAGCTTTAATTTCATTGGCTGAGAAATTAATCTAGATTGATTTGCTGTTTATTCATTTAATCTTGTCAATCCTCAGAAGAGGCTTTAAATTTATTTTTCTTAAAAAACAAAAATACATTTCCAAGAATATAGTCACTTGAAAATTTGAGCACTTCTATTGTCGTTATGCACAATAAGGTACAAGGACAGAGTTATTCCTTTAACATGAATATAAGTGTATATGATGTTGTGGAAGGATAATTTAAAATAGTTGAGAGTGACAGAAGCATTCCAAGGTTGTAGGTGGATAGCCACTTACATTACTAATAAAAAAAAAGGAGACATACATTTGTTTGCTATAATGTGTTTCTATTTCTGCATCATTATAAATCCTATTTCCTTCAAATTTTTGTTCGTGAATCTCATCCTAGCTCTGCTAACCATCTCACAAGACATCAGACAACTATAGACCATATGATGCAAGTAAATTAATTAAATTCATCCAATATGTGTAATTTGTTCCAGCTGCAAATCTGGGTTTTGTGGTTATGGCAACTACTTTCAGGATAAAGAGTATCCTGAGGGCAACAATGTAAATTGATTCAGCAGCAGAATGCAGGGATAGGAAGCACCAAGTTTTGAAAACAGGGAAAAAGAATGACAAACATTAGCCAAGAGGCTAGAAGTGTTATCTCCCTTATGATTAATGTAATTGAATTACCTCAAACGTATCTGGCCAAGGAACCCTGTCCTACTTTTTTTATGATATACAAAATTTTATGAATACAAAATGCCCCGGATATTAGTTGATCTACAACTAAGGCCTTTTTTGTGGCAACCCCGTATTTCTAGGATTATTTTATTCCAAATCTCCACTTGGTCCTTCAGTTGTAGATATTAATGTATTTAAAAATACTTCCCTTCATCCTCTGTATTAGTCTTATTGATAGTCTTCTAACATAGATTTTTGCTCTTCTGCTCTTTTCTAAAAACTGCAAGCAAATAATTGTGTAAGGGCTTGAACAAAAAGCCAAAGTAAAAAAAATTAAATAAATGCCATGCATCATAGCTTTCAATATTGTAATAAAAACTAAAAAGAAATAATCTGAACCCAAAAAACATCCAAATAAGCTAAGGATGACATGATGAACGTGTTTTAGAAAATTCTACTTCTTCACCATCTTACCTTCTGTGTCTGTTTTTTTCAAAAAAAATTTCTGTGCTGCAATCAGAAAGGCTTCAAAAGATAGGTAGAAACGTTTTTAATAACTAGATTCTTTTTCCTTGTTGCTAGTTTTAACCTACAGCATTATGTGAGCCATAAGACTCCTATATGCCAGCAATATGACAAATGCACTGTGACATTTTCAGAACAAACTACATTATTGTCCTCTGAGTACTAATTTTACCAGCAAAAGGAAAGGAGTGCTGCAGCAGAATAGCTAAGCAAAATTATGATGCTGATATAAGCATGATAGGCTTATATAAGCATTACAGGCTTATATCAAAGATTTCTATGGTGTTATTTTGTAACAATGTAAAGCAGGAAAACCATTCTGTTTATAAGAACTGTTTCTCTGCTATGTGATTTGTGACACTAGACAACAAGCCTTTCCAGCACCAGTAACAATTCAGAATCGATGTGGGTGTTAATGACATTGTGAGTAGAAAAATACAGGGGCTGAGATCCAAATCTCACAACAGCCTTCCTACACTTAACACCAGCTCTGCAAATGGCATATCCTTGGATCGATTCCAAGAAACTCACAAGATGAACTTTATTTGACTTTGTGATACATTACCATTCTACCATGTAGAAATCCCTCAGACAAGTCCTACGTGTGTATTTTTCTGAAGAAGCATCAGCCAGTGTGTTCTTCCTACCCTGAAGAGCACAATTGTTTAACACTTTGTCTGACAGTTAGCACGGGTTGTATCAACACGCCATGATATGTCTTTTATAATTTAGTTTGAATGGATTTTTGACCCATGAATCAATGAGCCCTTTAGAGGGTGAGTAATATTTGCTTCCTGAAAAGCTGTACAATAGCAACAAGGTCACAGTTTTAAATAAAAAAATTTACACTTGGGGCACTTAACATATTTTGACAAGGTGACCCACAATTATCCATTAGGGTTGTATTTGTCTAAGCCCCTCTGCACTGCAATGCAAGGACTATGAAATAGTTCATTGATGTTCCACTTGGGGGTGGGGAAGAAGGCAAGTGGGACTATTCCAAGATCTTTCACAGCCAGAATACATCCAGCTATTGCCATATTGATTAAACATTTGGGTAGTTAATCAACACAGCCAAACCCTTTTAACCTGCCATATGCTGCATTCAAAAGAAAAGTCTATTAAAATAAATCATGACGATGCACTTTTTTAATCTTTCATATCACTGGGAACAAAATATGCATTTGACAAATTGAGATGATCAAAAAAATACCCTGGGTTAAAGCATGTTCCTGATCTGAATACTGTCATTGTGTACACCTATATTTTTTTTCCTACCAACATTTATATTTCCCTGGAAACCAGAGTGTTTTTACACTAATAAAAGGGCCGCAAAAGGAATACTAGAAAATGCCAGTTTTAGTCTGGTTTGGTCCAAATTCTCTAAAAAATCCATATGAATAAAGTCATGGAAATTTGTGGCTAATTTTGGCAAAATGTAGAAACCTGTTTTTTAATTTGCCATATGCAAAAACCACTAGAAAAAAATGTGGTGAAGTGGAATTTGTTCATTATCAT
The DNA here is from genome assembly GCA_033807585.1 of Hydrophis major. Lineage (NCBI taxonomy): Eukaryota > Metazoa > Chordata > Lepidosauria > Squamata > Elapidae > Hydrophis > Hydrophis major. The sequence goes on along the minus strand of CM066329.1, from coordinate 327,166,472 downwards.
TATGTCCTTCTACATGAAAATGTCTGGAGAGTACAAACAAAATCTAAATAGTCTCTATGTTTACAGAACACCTTGGGATCAAGATATTAGGAACAATTCATTCAATTTGGATTTTTTGTCCAACTATTGAGTCCTTCCCATAATCTTCATCATCCAGAACCTAAAGTACCATTTTTATTTCACTAATAGAAGGACAGAAGAAACATTTGAATTTTTTTTTCTAACTGAGACCACTGAGTGACATGAAAATCAATCGTCAAGTGTTATAGATCCTCCAGTATGTGTTTGCTTGCTTATTCAATTTGTATGGCTATTCATCTCACATACAGGTGGTCCTTGATTAATGAGCATTCATTAAACAAGCACCAAATTTACAACAGTGCTGAAGCAGTGGACTAATGACAGAACCTCAAAATTCCAGTCATCACAGCACCCCTCGCATCACGATTTCAGGTTATACACTTGGCAGTCTGCTCACATTTGGTATTCTGCAATCAGGATTGTAATTTGTGACCTTCCTTGCCACTTTCTCATAAGCAAAGTCAAAGTGGAAGCTAGCAAGAAGTTGGAAATTGTGGTCACATGAGGTCCTCATTTAATTACCCATGGTGATTTGCTTAATGAGCCATGGTGGTGCAGTGGTTAGAGTGCAACATTGCAAGCAAACTCTGCCTACACTCTGGAGTTCAATCCTGATGGGGCTAAAGGTTGACTCAGCCTTCCATCTTTCTGAAGTCAGTAAAATGGGACCCATATTGTTGGGGCAACATGCTGACATTGTAAATCTCCCAGAGAATGATGTAAAGTACCACATAAGACTAAGTGCTATTCTTTTAGATACCTGCCAAAGAACTGAGCTCTTTGGAGAGCAGTATGTCAAAAGAATATTTGATTAGAACATGAGACTATGTCTCCTTAAAAGTTATTCCCAAATTATTCCCAAGTCTCTGCCAACTCAGCCTAGGCTAGCTTTGTACCACTGGGTTTTTTTTCCCCAGAAATAAGTATAAAGGAACCTTTTTTTTACTCAGGCAGACCTTTGATGTGTATCCTGATTTGTTACTGAACGTGTAATCATCATTTGTGTTAACACATATACTGTATAACAATTAATTGGAGGCTTATCCTTCCTTTTCCAAGACCTAAATTTCCAGTACACATTTTAAAAAAGAAAGGTGGGAAAAGAATAGAGCCTAGCTTCTGAATCCTTCCAACCCTTCATTAGTGGTGTTTTATTCTGAATAGCAAAGTAGTGTGTTGCATTCCTATAAGTGAGTCTGTGATTCCATTCTTGCCTTCTGTTGTGTGCTTTTTGGGATATGTGCAGCACTGGAAAAGTTTCTGCAGGCTACATATATTCCTTTCTGGGTCCCTTCTGATCAGTTTTCAAAGAGTCAGGCATGAAAATAAAATCCCAACTCCCTTTGCCTAATTTCTTGCCAACTAACTTTATATTCAGATTGGACAGATTAAAAAGAAAACTGAAGAATAACAAAGCCAGAAACAGCAGGAAAAGGGATTGTTCTTCCACCTAAGGGCTCTCAGAGTGGTACAAATAAATTTCTGGCTAAGAGGAATGTCTGTTGTGCCTGAAGCCAGAAGAAAGAGAGTCAGCCCAGTTTTCTGTGAGAGAGATTGTGAGAAAGTTCTGTAATACATACACTGCTTTTAAGACTATGATAGGCCACAAGTGTGTGAATACTCATAAAGTTCAATGTGTTTGTTCGTGTATGTCCATTCATACCTAAAAGAAGCTGCTTTGTACAATCTTTGTAATTTACAATTGCTGTTTAACAGAGGAGGAAAGAATCAAGTGGAGAAAGAAGTTTAATGCATCCCTGCTACTATGAGCATCCTGGTAGCATTCAATTTGCTTCACCTTAGAGAACATGAACTTATAAATCCATCCTTCCATATTGGATTAAAAAGGGCTGAGTACTTGCTTGAATAGAAAATAAAAGTCAGCAGACTTTATTGGATAGCTAAAGATAAAGGAGTCCCTGCAAATTTTACTTCGCTAGTTGTAGCTAACTTTAGGGAATTGTGCTTATCTCTGTTTCTAAGCCATTGAGCCAGCATTGTCTTCAGACATTTTCACAGTCATGTGATCAGCATAACATCATGTTGTGCAGAGCATGTGACATAATACGGAGCGCTGTAACTTTCCCCTGAAGGGTACCTATTTATGTACTTGCATTTACATGCTTTCAAACTGCTAGGTTGGCAGGAGCTGGGCCAAGTAATGAGAGTTACTGAGCAGATGGTTCCAGAATTAGAGACTACAGTCAAAAAGCCTCCATTTGTTGTCATCCTCTTTTCTTCACATAGAAAAGCTAACAAAGAAGAATCCATGTGAGAGTTTGTAGATTAAAGCCAGCTCTATGGAAATGAATCAAAAGTTAGTAGTAATAAATAATCTTCAGTATAATGTATATTTAGTGTGATCTTGGTGCATATTCTATATTAGCTGACATTTTCAGTTTTGTCTGACTTTCCCATGTATAGTGCATTTCTGTAGTTAGTGGAAGAACATGAATGAATGAAATTGTGTTATTTTTGTTTGTTTTCCTTAATAAACAGGCTCAACATAACACTGTGCTGAAGCTAATAAATTAGTATCTTAAAAACAAGGCAACTAATTCACACAAATTGATAAACTATTGATAATCTATCTATCTAAGAGATTTATTTATTCCTGTACTTAACATATACTGTATCAATGATAATCAAGCATTTTGACTGGGGAGATAGTCTAAACTCTCATTAGTTGTAAAATCCTACAACAACATGATCATGTTCCTGAACATATGAAAAACATTTTTAACATATATTAAATATTTTACACTCATTTTCCTTGAGTCAGAAATCATGGAATTTGGTTCTTTTTGCACAGTTTTTAGAGTTCAGTGCACAGCCACAATTCTGAGAGGAGATTTCACACATATATGGAAAATGAGGCATTTTTGCAGTAAAGTTGCAAAGTGTGAAGGAATTCTTGTTTTATATGCCTTTCTTATCTTGTTTATGAGTTATTTTGCCTGGAAGTAAATTGACAAGTTGTCAATGAATAATAGGCAGTGCTTCAGCTAGGCTTTTCACAGGTTAGAATGCCTTTGGGCAAAAGGGCTAAATCTGTAGCTTGGAATCTAGCATATGGAATAAGAGAAACTGGCAGTGGGGTGAGAGAGATTTTGCTGAGAAATTTCTGTGGCTGCTGATTTCAAACAATCCATTTCGCTTCACATTTATGAATCCATATTGAAATGGTCTTGCTTCAGAGTCTGAAAAAGAGGTTTCTGTTTTTCATGTGATGACCCAATTTTATCTGCACCTGGAAAAAAGTGTTGGTGTGTGTCTTAACCTAAACCTGTAATCATACAGCTCAATGGGATAAAGGGGAAGCTAAACCACTATTGTACCTTTTTATTGCACTTCAATATCAGCTCCATAATTGTCCTAATTAGTATGCTATTGATACAGTTTTCTCTGCCCTCATTATTAGTTCACCCTCTTGAGGTGTTAGGCCTGTTGAGAACTTTACAGAGTCATTAAATTAATTTCATAGGCACATTAACAAAGCAAGAAAGATGGCATAAAGATTCCTTACTAGGTGAGATCTCATTTTTCAAAAGGTTCTGATAATCAAGTATAAAAAAATGGTTTCCAAAAACTTTACACACATGCTTTAGATATGAATGTTGTAAAAGAGGAAGAAATTCTAAAATACAAAATTTGTAAAGGTTATTCCAATGGGTAGGAAAAAAAATCAACCCAAAAATTTATTCATGAGCAAAAGGAAAGCTTTTCCTCATTAACAGGATAACCAAAAAAATAAATTACATTATATTCTTGCTACTCCTTATAGGCTCATGACAGGGCTGCCAACCTTGAGTGATAGTTCGGAGTGAGACACTGTGAGGGAGCGGAGCGACCGAGGGGGGGATGGTGTGGAAGGGGGGTTGTCCCCCCTTCCACGGTAGGGAGCTTTGACAATTTTACATTTTAAATGGTGCAATCTGATGCATACTTTAGTCATGATTTGGACATATACATACATACATACATGCAAGCAGCACCAATGTACTTGAACTGGATTTGTAAGATATTAATAATGCAGTTCACTGACCATCTTGGCCGGAAAGGGTCCACATTCTTGGGCCTCTGCCCATCTGCTCCGTCCCTTTGGGCTGCTCCGGCTCTCCTCCTCCTCCAGGGTCCCTGGCTGAGAGGGGCATCCCAAGTGCCTGGGATCTGGCCCCTCCAGGCTGCCTCTTCAGGGCCACAGAAGCCTCCCTCACATGGCCCCGGGGGTGGAGGGGGCCTTGCCAGGGTTCCCGGCCTTGGAGCTGGGCAGAAATGGCCCTTCCCAGCCCTCTTCCACCCTCTGGGCCTCCCACCTGCGGAGGGGAGGGGGATCCAGGCTGAGTCTTGGACCCACCAGCCTCACAGTCCAGCTGAAGGGTCGGAAAGGGCCAGGCAGGCAGATGGACACACACACACACACACACACAGAATGGAGGGGGGAGGCTGGTGTCCTTCACTCCCCAAATGCCCCCCTCCCAGTCTGTGCATGGGATCCCCAGCAATGCTGCCATCAGCTGCTCCCCTGCAGGGAAGTCCTGGATTGTCTGGGGGAGGAGAGGAGAGGACAGTGGCCACTCCCCCCCCCTTTGCTTGGCATTTGTGGGGAGACCCCTCAAGGCGAGATTCCTTCCCAGGGGCTCCCAAAGAGCATCCAAACGTTCCTGGCATCAAGTGGGGAAAGAAGCCTAAAAAGAGAGAAACTCCTGCACCGGCTGCGATTGGGGCTCGGAGGGGACAGGAACCCCCCCTCCTTGCAAGCCCCCCCCACCCCGCTCCAGCCTGCCCTCTGGCGGGACCCCCTTCCTGGAGAGGTTCCTCCCTGCCAGACCCTCTTGCAGCCTCTTGGACCCAGGGGAGGCTGGGGGGGGCGCATATCTAGGTGCAAAGGGCGGGGGGAGGGACACAATGTACCCGGGAAGGAGCCCTCCCCCCCTCTTCCCCCTCCCTCTCCAGGGACTTCCCATCAGGCTGGGGAGCGAGAGAAGCCGAGGCGCGCAAGAGGCCAGCCACGGCAGCTCCCCTTGCGAGAGGGAGGCCAGAGAGGGACGCGCCTTTGCGCCCCAATCCCAGCGGCCTTGAGACCAGACGGGTGCGGGGAGGGGATGATGGGAGCTCAGCTCTCGAGAAAGGCCCAGGGATGACCTGTAGTCGTACTTCATGGGGGATAGAGAGTTTGTCTCTTTCATCTCTGCCTGCCAGAGCAGAGTGCAGCGCAAGGGTTAAGCCCAGAGAGTTGTGACATCCTAGAGCGGAAAGGAGCAACTGCTTCCTGCAGCGTGGAATTCTCTCCTCACCCCAGTACAGAAATCAATGAGGGCAACGTCCTCTCGTACATGCTCTGTTCGCCCTCTGAAGCTGCCCAGGATCGGAGGCTTCACTTCTCGAAACTTTGGGCTTGGGCATATCGATATTCGGAATATCAGAGAATGTAGAGATATATTTATTTTTGTACATTCCATTTTGGGGGTTTAGCGTGAGATTTCGTTTATCAGAGTGAGACAGTCAAAATTGGTTGAATTGCGTGAGTCTCACGCTGATTGCGTGAGAGTTGGCAGCCATGTCATGAGAAAGCCAGGTATAGTCTTTCAGGCTATAAACCATAGGTTGTGTGTTCTAATCCTCCCTTAGAGACAAAGCCAGCTTGGTGACTTGGACCACTATTTTTTTCTTAGTTCTAGGAAACAGACTATGGCAGACCATTCCAAACAGAAGAACTTATGAAGGACTAGTCCAGGCAATCACTATCAGTCAACACTGGCTTTAACATACACATATAGTTTTTTCAGGAAGCAGTTATGTAGTTTTAGCCATTATTCTGTGAAGTAAGATATATTCTACTAACCAAGGAATACAGAAGACACTTGATTGGTCTTATTATCACCATTAATTAAAATACATTTTTATTGGTTTTTGATGTCAGTGCTTTACATGACACAAAATGGTTAAATAGACTATTTAATTCATCTAAGTTTCACTGTGAAAAATAAGGAATAGAAATTAAATGTACAGTATAAATAATGATACAAAACCTGTTCCAATATTATCCTGAATATTTAAGCCACTGGGCTGAAAATGGAACTGGAACAAGGAGAGAGATAAAAACCCTGCTTCCAATTGCCTTTCCATGTATGCAGACTTTATCATGGGTGTTTGTGCACATTTTTATCAGACTATGTGAAAGGGACTTCCTGAAATGAAAAAATGTTATGGACTAAGCCAACGCAGCGATACAACCTAAACAGCTTTACTTTACAGCAGGCTTGTAATCCTGCACTTCTCATTGGCCCGCAAATAGCAAGTCGCGATTGGTCATTTTTGGCCAGTCTGATTGGCTCTTAACGGGGCCCCCTGATTGAATGCTTGTGAAAGCGGTAAACTCAAATGATTGGTTGTTTTGACAGCAGCCAGCTCTATAAAAGAGCTGCTGCTGCCCAAGTATTTGTTCTGTTCTTATTTTGCAATGAAGAGTTGAAGTCACCGTTCAATGTCTCGTCTCCGTTCCTTGCGCCCATGTTCAGAAATTAACACTGGTGACGAAGGTGGGATGCAGAGACGATAGAGCTGACTAAGTACAAATCGAACAAGAGAGAGCATGTGGCTGAAGAGCGCAAGCAACAAATGGCAAGATGACCAGTGGCACCATACTGTTAAGCCTGGGTTCCCCAACCAGGATTAAGGAGACAAGCTAAATAGAATGTGCAGCGTTAGTCAGATGGGCACACAGATAAATGAGTGAGATAAGCTTGTATGTTTGTTAACATACAGTAAAAATAACAGATACGCTTGTGCTATCAAAAGATAGTTTATTCCATTTAGAGTTTATAGCATAGTCAAAATAACAGTCCATTAGTCATGTATCGTTTTAGTCAGTCCATTCAAAGATATTCAGTTAGCAAAGTCCGTGTAGAATATCCAATGTCAGTTCACTTACAAATCAGTCCTTTGTCTCTCCTTTGTCTCTCCTTTGCAGTAGGGGAAAAATGCAGTTTTCAGTCTATCCAGTAATTAGGGATCATCAAGCCAGAGAGAGCAAGCTGACGTTCCTTGCTTCTTTTATGGTGCTTTCACAACCACTCCCTTAATTACATTCCTATATTTAAAATTGCAGACACTTTAACATATAAACCATGATAACATACTTATTATTTTACCTAAACCAGTTAGGGTAAACAATGTTATCCCTAACACATACCACCCGCTCCATTCGACCCAGCAACCGAAGACTGGGACTCGTATATAGATTGCTTCCAGATGTTCCTGGAGACCAACAATTTAAAAGATGCTACACCTGGCAAGAAACGAGCGGTGTTCCTGACTCATTGCGGCCCCGCTGTTTTCAAAATGGCTAAAGCACTGGCAAAACCGGCGGAAGTGAAGACCATGGATTGGGATACCCTCGCCCCAATCCTCTTGGCCCATTACGCACCTGCAGTACCTACACTGATACGAAGACATGAATTTTACCAGAGGGACCAATGGAAGGACGAGAGCATTGGGGATTTCGTAGCCGACCTCCGGAACCTAGGAGGCCTTTGTGGTTTTGCAAACTTAGAGGAAGCCCTAAGAGACCGCATAGTTCTGGGATTAAATGCACCACACGTGCAAGTAAACTGATGGTGAAAGGTGACATCAGCCTTACAGATGTCATCGCCGACGCTACTGCTGCAGAAGCAACCAGGAAGTCAGCCGCTCGAATGCGCTGAGCGAATGCACTGCTTTGCCAACTTGCTAATGATAGCCCACTTGCCGCTGAGAAGCACGCTACCACCACCCACCACGAAGACCTCGAGTCATCCTCAGACAGTGAGGAAGAGGAGGTCAACCGGCTCCGCTCGGAACGAGAGCAAAGGAACCAGAGACGTCTACGCCAATGTGCTGGTTGCGGGGCAAACCACCCGCGATCGGACTGCAAATTCCTCGACGCACTCTGCCATACTTGCGGAAAAAGAGGCCACATCGCAAAAGTCTGCAGAAGCAAGCGAGAGTCCAGTCCCAGCCGAAGGGAGAACAACCTCCGTCGGGAGACAGGCAAACCTCCTGAGAACCAGGACCGTCTGAACCACCAATGGAACAACCACTACTACTGCAGAAATCGAGCACCTGCCTCTTCAACGAGACGAGAAGAGGCCCACCAAACCATTATTATCGGCCACCTTCATTGTTCAATGCAAGAAAGATCTGCGTAAGGGTTACTATTGAGAATCAACCGTGCCTGATGGAAGTCGATTCAGGATCATCCCTATCGATGGTATCCTGGAAAACTCTCAAACAGCTGATCCCTGCCATCTGCTGCCAGGACCTCAGCATGCAACGAATCATCCTTAAAAACTACTAGGGAAACAGAATTCCAGTTGTCAGTTCCAGCCATGTCCAAGTATCCTTCAAGGACCGCACAGTGACGCTTCCCCTGACTGTCGTCGATTGTGACCGACCCAGTTTGTTAGTGTTACAGTGGTTCACCCCACTCAGGATTGAACTAGCCGGCATACACCAAACCAGAAGCGACGACTGGGAAGAGGCTCTCATCCAGGAATTCCAGGACGTGTTCACAGGAACATTAGGCAAGTACAAGGGGACCCCTATATCATTTAATCTCAGCCCCGATGTAGCTCCCATTCAGCTTAAGCCTCATCGGGTACCTTTTGCCCTAAAGCTGAAGATCGACGAGCAACTAGATAAACTGATAGCCCAGGGCGTATTGGAACCGATTGACCATGCCCGCTGGAAAACTCCAATAGTAACGCCCATGAAGCCAGATGGTTCGTTAAGAATTTGTGGGGATTACTGAGCCACCCTAAATCATGCTCTTCAACAGAGGGCTTACCCAGTACTGGTGGTTCAACACCTTCATTCCCTGGGTGGCGGAAAAATATTTGTGAAATTGGACTTAGCTCAGGCGTACCAGCAACTACCTATAGACGCGACAACTGCAGAAGCCCAGACAATAGTTAAACATAGAGGCGCCTTCAAGTGCAATAGACTCCAATTCAGAGTAAGCGTGGTGCCTGGCATATTCCAAAGTTTAATGGAGAGACTATTACAAGGCATAAAAGGCATCGTGCCTTATTTTGACGACGTCCTAATAGCTGCCTCTACTAAAGAATTATTAGTACAACAACTCAGAAAAGTTCTTCAGAAATTTCAAGACGCTGGTCTGAAGGTAAAAAGGGACAAGTGTCAACTTTGTACGGAGAAAGTGGAGTTCCTGGGATACCTTCTCGACAGACAGGGAATCCGCGCCACCGAAAAAAAACTAACCGCAATCAAAAACGCCCCGAGACCTAGGAATAAGACAGACCTCCAAGCCTTCCTGGGACTCATTAACTTTTATAACATCTTGCCCTAAAAGGCAACCGTAGCCGAGCCTTCTCGACAAAAAGGCTTCCTGGGTCTGGGGACGGCGTGAAGAGAGGGCATTCCAAGAGGTAAAAGACCTCTTAACCTCCGATGATGTATTAATGCAATACAACGAGACTCTACCTTTGACGGTTACCTGTGACGCCTCACCATTTGGAGTGAGAGCCATTTTAAGCCATGTTCTACCAAAGGGAAATGAGGCACCTATTGCGTTCTTTTTGAGAACTTTGTCTAAAACCGAAAGGAACTATAGTCAACTTGATAAAGAGACCTCTTAACCTCTGATGCTGTATTAATGCAATACAACGAGACTCTACCTTTGACGGTTACCTGTGACACCTCACCATTTGGAGTGAGAGCCATTTTAAGCCATGTTCTACCAAAGGGAAATGAGGCACCTATTGCGTTCTTTTCGAGAACTTTGTCTAAAACCAAAAGGAACTATGGTCAACTTGATAAAGAGGCTCTCGCTATTGTATCCGCAATTAAATGTTTCCATGAATATGTGTATGGGAGACCCTTTACCATAATTACAGACCACAAGCTGCTACTTGGTATTTTGGCGGGAAACAAACCAACTCCCCATATCTTATCACCAAGAATGACACGTTGGTCAGAATTTTTAGCCGCCTACGATTACCGATTGCAACACCGCCTGGGGAAAACCATTCCCCACGCTGACGCTTTGAGCCGCTCTCTACTACCAGACATCATAGAGGACCCAGCTCCAACCTTAGCCGTATTGCAAATCGAAACCCTCAAATTGCCGCCGCTGACCGCTCATGACATTGCCTTAGAAACAAAAAAGGACCCTGTTTTGGCACGAGTCCTCAGCTGGGTAGAATGGGGTTGGCCGGTCAGTGCAACCAATGACACGTTCAAGCCATTTAGGAATCGCCAAACAGAGCTATTCTCCCAGAAAGGCTGCATAGTGTGGTGAGACAGAGTCATAGTCCTGGAGAAATTGCAATATAGAGTATTGAAAATGTTGCACAATGGACATCCAGGCATCGTGCGGATGAAGGCATTGGCCAGGAGTTACACATGGTGGCCTGGCTTAGACAAAGAGTTAGAGACCTGGGTAGCAAAATGCAGCAAATGCCAGGAGACTCGCTCCACTCCTCCAAAAACTCCCCCAACTCAGTGGGAAACGCCTTGAGGTCCTTGGTCCCATATCCACATTGATTTTGCGGGACCCACAAGAGAACACACTTTCCTCTTAACAGTGGATGCCTATTCAAACTGGCTCGAAGTCCACAAGATGAAAAGCACCACCACAGACGCAGTCACTAAAAAGCTGAATAAACTATTCACTACCCATGGATTTCCGGATGTCCTGGTCTCCAATAATGGCCCCAAATTCACTGCCCTGCCATTCGAACAGTACCTGGCAGATCGGGGCATCCGCCATGCCTTAACATCGCCAGCTCACCCTGCGATCAATGGTAGGGCTGAGCAAATGGTTCAATTTGTAAAACAGATCTTGCACAAAATGGACCATGGTGACATTGACGACAAAATAAACCGGATTTTTCTCCTCCAGCACATAACCCCAAACAGTACCACGAACAAAACCCCAGCTGAACTCCTGATGGGCCGGAAACTGCGCTCGCATCTCGATCGCCTCCATCCAAACTACACGCCGGAACAACCCCCGGGATCCAGCAGCAAGTGTTGGGCATTCCAGGAAGGTGACCTCGTGTTTGCGAAAAACTTCTCGGGCGACCCATTGTGGGTCCCCGCGACCATAATGCAACTTAAGGGACCCCGATCCTATCGCCTACAAACTGCAGATGGTAAGATGTGGAAATGCCACATAGACCAACTCTGTTCCAGATTAGCACCTAGTCCTATCTCAGCCCCGGAACCTCTAGCTGGGGGGGGAAGGAACATTGAGGAGGCCGAAGAAGAAATGATAATCGAAACCCAACAGCCTATACAACCAACCAGGGGATACTCACCATCAGAAGGAGAACTGAGCCAGGGAGTGGCCTCGCCACATGACAGCACTGCGATGGAAACAGATCCAGGGAACCCGGAAGACAGCACTGGCGTAAGCAGGGAAAGCAGCCCAGGGCCACAATTTTCACCATCCAACCCAGCTAGCAGCCCACCGGAACCAGAACCAGGACAGAAACCAGTAGAACAGTGCAGGTCAAGCAGACAGGTGAAGCGACCTGCCTATTTACAAGAATACATCACCCCACCCCTCAGACGGAACCTAGGGGAGAGGGGTGTTATGGACTAAGCCAACGCAGCGATACAACCTAAACAGCTTTACTTTACAGCAGGCTTGTAATCCTGCACTTCTCATTGGCCCGCAAATAGCGAGTCGTGATTGGTCGTTTTTGGCCAATCTGATTGGCTGTTAGCGGGGCCCCCTGATTGGATGCTTGTGAAAGCGGTAAACTCAAATGATTGGTTGTTTTGACAGCAGCCAGCTCTATAAAAGAGCTGCTGCTGCCCAAGTATTTGCTTTGTTCTTATTTTGCAATAAAGAGTTGAAGTCACCGTTCGATGTCTCGTCTCTGTTCCTTGCGCCCACGCTCAGAACTTAACAAAAAATATGCATTCAAATCTTGCAATTGTTTTTTGGTGAAAATCTACTAGATTTTCTAGAATATCAAGAATCTATTAGAAATCTGAAACAAACAAACAAAAAAATAACCCTCAGATTTGGCCCTTACAACAAATTGTCTTCTGGGGGGTCCTTTAGTGCTCTCTAAACTTGGTCGTTTTCTTACAGAGGTTTCAGTCCTATATTGTTACCTACTTTGATAATGAAGCTTCTGCAAGAAAACAACCAAGCTCAGAGAGCACTAAGGACCCCACAGAAGACAATTTTTTGGTCCACCCTGACCTACAAATACTGTCCTCTATCAAAACTGTTTTCTTTTTAAAAGCCACAAAATAGAATAATGTTCCTTTGTGTTTAATGGACATTTATGTACAGAAGTTCCACATGTGCTTGTGAAATAAGTTTTACAGCTGTTACTTTCTGATGTTGAGTTGCTACTATGAAAACGAGGGAACGGGCTCAGGAAACATATGATCCTGAAGCATTATGGTACCTTAATTGCACGAAACGGTCAACTCTCTTCCTCTTCTTTTTTTCCCAAGTGACATTTGACAACTTCTCAAATAAAACAGAAAGACCTGCCTTGTTACAGTTGTTTTGTTATGCCTTCGCTAAGTTTTCCTTAATTATTTCTCCAATTCAGTCAAGCAGTGTTATTGCCCCGCCAGTTTAAAGGTTAAACAAAGCACCAAATCTGTCAAAGTGAGTGAAACCAACTGGTGAAGAGCTATCAGAAAGTAATCAGTGCTAATAGGTACATAATGGCCAACTGAGAGCTGTTTGCACTTGGATACATCAGGCAGTTAGAACTTAGCTTTCTCCAAAGTCAAAGACTAAAGAAACATGGAGTATACCTAGCATTTTGTGCTTAAGGAACATAATTTGATACTGACGCAAGGGGGAGGACCTCTGCTGAACACAAATTTCTTCAATAATTGTGGCTTTTCTTTTTTTTTTTTTAATAAATTTTATTTGGGTTTTCACAAAAAAAACCATAATACAAATAAAACATCTTTCTTTGAGAATAGCCTGATCACGGGTTATCACTTCTTCATACAGACACAAACTCAATTTCATGTTCATCCTTGTATTCTATTCCATATCTTATTACTATTTAACATTTTCTACATAGTTTTTCCTCTCCCTTTGATTTTTCTCAACTTTATTTTTAATTATCTCATATCTCAATTCAAATTGTTATATTTGTACTTTTTGTCTATCCTGTTCCAATTTCATATTATCTTTTCTCATTAAACAAATTTTCCCCTGTAATTACTAATTGGAGTATGAGCTCTTTATATCTTTTAATTTTATCCATTCAACTCTTATTTAAACTTCAATTTATACCTTTGAGATTATAGCAATCAATATAATACATAACTTCCAATTGAATTCTCTTGATACATTCTTAAAGTACACACTAAATTCTTAAAAAAATTATATATATATGTAAATAAAACACTAATTCAATTCCAATTCAATTCTATCATTAATATTAGTTAGACTCTTAACATCTTTAACATTTCTTTTGAATTGAATATCATTCTTCCTTGTGAACACTTATAAACTTTCCATGATTAATTCTTTTTTTCATATTTCTCTTCACTTATATTTTTATAAATCATTAATAATAATTAAAATGTTCCCATTCTTTCCAAATTTCATTCTCTTATTCACTTTCTTTCATTTATTTATTAACAGACATGCCACTATATTACAATAAATATTTTATCCATCATTTTAGTCATCATATTTTCTAAAAATTGTTTCTATTTCTAATGCTATCTTATGTACCATTACAGAACCCCTTTTCAATTAAATTTTCACCCATTATCTCTAAACAGGCTTATACTTTCAATCCTTGTACTTTTTCCTCTTTCTCTGTATCTTGTTTCTGTCTTTTATAACTTCTTTTCCTTTCCTTCTTTCTCCTCTTCTTCTCCCTCCCCTTTTTCCCCCTTGTCTCTCTACTTCTAATTCTCTCTTCTGTGATCCCCTCTTCTGTTGCTTTCTAATATTGTAATTATTTTTCCAAGTATTGTTTTTTGTTGTTGTTTTTTCAAATCTTAAACTTTTCACTCTTTCCCTCATTTCCTCCCCCCCCCAAACACATAACATTACTTGATCATTAAAAATTGCTTCTTCTTTGTCCAGATCTTCTTGTTCTATAAGTGTTTCTTGTTGTTTCTCATAGTTTCAGATCTCCATTTCTAAGAGTTGAAATACGAAGCCAAAAGAACCTCTGCCTTCTTGTGCATCTTCTTTGTACTTTTTAAGTTCCATTTTCAGTTCATCTAAAAGTAGTGCCATTTTAAAGCACTTTTAAACAACCACCCGATTGATTTTAGTCATTTAAATGCAATAGCCAAAAATCCAAAAATCACCACTTAATCCAAAGCTGTTTCTTCTTGCTTCTTTTTTCCACTTTCTCTTTCTGGGGTTCTATTATTTTGTTACAAAGTTTCAGTTGAAATGTATCTTTTAGGAATCTTGTTAAGGTTTCACTGTAAATTTGACTTCTGGTTTGAGCCTCTTCGGTGATGGACCGAAATCCATGATCATGCGCAGTTTCAATCTATGCTCGCCACCTGAGCACCCCGAGCTGGCTAGTTTCAGGGCTAAGCTACCCCATAGAGGTGGTGAAGAGGGGGGAGACTGCCAGCAGGTCGAGGAGAGCCACATCTCTTCTCCCCAGCGGGCCATAACTCCCTTTCTTAAGGCAGTTGTAGTGGTGGTCAGAAATGGCCACCTGAAAGAAGAATTTGACTGGAAAAGAAAGTGTAGGAGGAAGATAAGAAGAGAAAGTAAGGTACCCTGGAATTTAAACTATAAAAATAATATTGTTCCCAAAGAAAATTTTGAAGCAGTGAAGGAGAGAGGGAAGGGAAAGGATTTGGTGTTTTTTTTCTTCCTCCCTTCCTTATACTGATAACTAAGAGACTTAATTAAGAAATTGACAAGAATCCACCTTGACATTATTAGGCATTTGAGCTGAAAATAAAATGTCAAAGGGATAATAAAGTTTTTTGGATATTTAAAAACTTAAAAGCAGGAAGGGAGAGAAAAAGAATAAAAGGGCAGGAACTGGAAAAATGGAGGAGACTGTCTGGAACTAAAAGGAATAATTGTGGTTTTTCTTATGATTGATTCATCATTTCAGAATTTATCAGAAAAATTCATTTACTGGTATTAGAATAAGCATTTCTAAAAATTTAAAACAGATCCACATAAAGAACTGACTTGAAAAGATACAGAATGTGTGATTTTAAAAATCCGTTTAGCTCAGTGGTGGTACACAGTATACTCAAAACTAATACAGTTACAGTATATATACTATATACTACAAATACTATACTATACTATACTATACAAATACTATACTACAAATACTAATACAGTTTTTAACATTTACAAATCTTTATGAAAGGAACTATCTCTCAATTTATCAATATGACAATATCATAATAACATATCCACATCAATTACTTCAGTGATAGTGACAGGGTTCTACTTTAACAATTGCTAACTACTTCAGCAATACCCAATTTGGTGGTGCAAATAAACAAAGACAAAGCAGCAGGAGTGGGCTTCAAAAAAATTAGCAACTGGGTCTCTGCCTGGTTGCTGGGTGGGTGTAGCCATGGTGGGATGGCCTAATTGGCCTCCAGCACCACCCTGGCCTAGGAGCAAAAACATGCCACAGAGAGGTGTTGTTCACCCTTCCTGGGCTCTGGAATCTTTCCTTGAACTTCTGGGAGGGCGAAAACAGCCTCCCGGGCTCTGGAAGCTCTCTGGAGACCCATTTTTTGCCACCCCTGAGCCTTCGTGTGGGCTCTGCACTTATTTGGGAACCAAAACGGACTGCATGGGGACTCCTGGGAGGGGCTGGGTAGGGTGGAATTTGCTGGTTCACTGAATCAGCCATAAAATCAACAAATGGAGAGAACCAATGGAAGCTCACCTCTGCAAAGCGGGGATAGATCAGTATCCACACTATGTTATAGCTCAGAGGACTGATTCCCATTGTTCAAAATGAAATAAAATAAAGGGTAATAATTTATCAATTTATATGGTAACCCACTCCCAATGACTGTTTTTTTTTTTTTAGTTGTTCAAATGTTTAAAACAAAGAACAATTGTTGGGTAAACCCATAAACAATTGTTGGGTCAAGCCATAAACATAGCACAAGGCTGAAGAACAAAACTAGCAACAAAAATAAACCCATGAGAAAGGATGAGACGAGAAGAACGGGACTTCAGAATGGTTTGCTAAGCAACAAAAACCTAGTTAGCCTAAGCAGCCGAACTTTCTAACTATCTCCCTCAGTGCACCATTTATGATCTGCCCTATATAGAGTGCTTATGAAGTATTTTAAGTTTCAAGTCAATTTGGCAAATTAAAAAGTTAATTTTGTTAGCACAAAAAGATATGTCTAAAATCAGAATGCTTCCATTGAATTCTCTATCTTCACTAGAGGATTTGAAGTTCTGATGAGAATTGTACTCCAAGAAAGAATGAGTTCACAAGGCTTTCCTAGCCCAAGGAAGAATTTTTTTCTTCAGGATGGAAAGTAGCCACACTGGTTCTAAGGAGGAAGAGATAACCAATTCTACATAGTATTAATGAAGATCAAGTCAATTTGTGATTTCTAAATTTGAATTCAATGCTGAAATCTAATTTGGCTCTCAAAAATAATATAAAGTTGCACTTAATGTTTACACTGCACTTAATCTTGTTTGGGGAAGTATATGGTTATCTTCATTTGTATAAAAAATAATGGTGTAAAATAAATAAATAAAAACCCAAAGAAATGTCTAGAAAACTATTACTATTCTCATACTGATGAAATACTAAAGTAGAGGCATATATGGAATTAACTAGTCTTAACAACATTGTATCTGAAATTGCAGTCTTTTTAAAAAAAGTGCTGGCTTTCATTGGCACAGAATCTTAAGTATTTGTGTTAGTATTCAGCTCTAATTCCCCTCAGAACATTATAATCTTTAACATTTATTTACACCTATTCTGATATGTTGTTAGCACATTGTCCTTAGGATCAGAGCACTAGCTATCTAGACTAAACGTCCAACTTTAGGCTACAAAAGTAATATGATCACACAGTTTTGAAAATCTGTTTGCTTCATGTAATGGGCTTTGTTGTGTTGTTGTTTTTCAAATTCAGGAAGGCCCAGTGGCAGTAGACACAGAATTCTATGTTTTCATTGCCTGTGAACAATGGACCACAACAGATATCTTAACTTGCAGCCTTCAACAAATGATAGGAAGTTAATGGGATGCCACAGCTAATTGAAACCATTGGATAATTTGAGAAAGAAGAACAGAATTGCTCAAAGCAGCTCTATCTGTCTCAGAAGATATCTGCCCTCTGCTTGCAGAGTATGTCGCAGTCACCTACAAATCACCAGAATCTGTTTTTGAAATATATTTCTTATATACAGCATAGCACTTAAAACAATACAGATGTCACTTGGGGCACTGGAGCATGCCAGGCCACTGGGGTTAGGACTGACTCAGAGGAAAGAGCAAATCAACAGCATAACTTTCGTGCTGCACCTGGCTTTCCCTTGGCCATGTTTTGACCTTGTTTAGTTTGTGAGAGTTGATGAGGTCAAAGCCCAGGGTGGTATGAATGTTTCCAGAGAAATCACTCACAACTGTTGCAAAGAGAACTTAATAACTGTTGCAAAACTAGAACTGGGGGGGGGGGGAGAGAAGTGCATCAAGGAAACAAAGGAATCAAACCACAGTTTATAATAATTGAGAACAACTTTTGTTCTTGTTATCTGAACTTAATTATTCTTTCTATTTAAACATATTAAACTATTACAACTATTTTCTGATGGATGTACTCTATCCATCATTTTGGATATCATTCAAACGATGTAAACATGTTTAGGTCTTTTGGTACTTCCTAGAAGGAACATGAGAAACTATTTTACTTCCTGTCAGAGAAGTGATATACCTCATTCAGGGTTGTTTACACTGGCTGATTTAATAGTTTGCACTACCACATAATGTGGCCTTGAAAACGGCAACTGAAGGGTGTCCACAAGAGGGAAGGGAGCAGGAACACAATAAAAAAGGAAGAGGGGAGCAATTGGTTGGTTGCTGCCATTATCTTAGTTTTTGTATCACCACCCCAGAGACATTCCCTGCTGTGACTGCTTTAGTAAGTTGACAAAGCAGTTCATCAGAATAAGTAAACATTGCCCAAAATCCACGCAGCCAAGTTAATTTAAGCACATATTATTAAAATTCCTCATTTTTCAGAGAAATCAGTCAATGTACATAAACTGTGTACCATGCTGAATGATACCCAAAGAGTTTGGATAATAGCAGCAACAACCAAGCAGAATATGGCTTAGTTCAATAGTGGCTTGCATTCAAAACATCCCTTGATTCTGTGTAGGGCCAGGGAAGTTCCTGCTTGAAGTCCTAGAATTTCTTTAGCCAATGTGGACAATATTGCACTAAAGGACCATAAGGGAAAAATGTGAAAATGATGTCTGTCATTCATTCGAAATTAGTGCTACTTCCTGAATTAAAATTCTGGTTAGTATCAACAGAAAATGGTGGCCGCACTTAAAGGAGAAATATGGAATGGGACTTAGCAACTATCCCTAAACTTATCTTTCTTTAAATATAAGATCAGTTTTTAATTTCCCCTTTACTTTTTGGGCCAGATTAGGGGGTTCTTGTTTTACATCAGATTTAAATATGTCGATCAAATACCTAGCTATTCATCTAAATACTGTTAATTATGTTATATTGTCTAAAGATGTTAAGATACTGAGGCTAGGCAGATAAATTTAAATAAAGGCAATTTAAAGGCAATTAAAAATTCATAGAAATATGGTTCTTGAGGCTACAGAATATGAACATAGTCTGTAAATTAGTCTTGTAATCTGCAACAGAAAAATTCTATCGTGTAAAATGAATTATATTCTATCATGAAAAGTATGTTTTATTTCTTTCTAACTCAAAACATTTTGGATATTTTATGGTTAAAAAAAAGTTAATGTGAACACACTTTTAGGGATTTGTTTTTCTATAATAACATTGAATGTGTCATTCACCTTGAAGTGAACTTTTTAAAATAAGTAGGGCATATTCCACAGGTCATGGAAGATGACCACTTTGTCTCTGGTTGTTATAAATAAGGGTCTGAGGTCAAACCTGTCTTCTCTTTGCAGAGGTTGGAAGGTTTATCCTGAAAGTAATACCTACCTTAAATTTTAATACCAGTTCCCAAAAGGATATGATGGGCGAATGAATTTAAATAGCTTAAGAATAGGATAAACTGTTCTTTTCATCCTATCCTAAATTGTGACCTAGTATATAAAATTGTATTCAAAGGGAGAAAAAAGTGATGGCATTTTGTTTTCAAACTGAACTTGCTCTTTTTATCCTTTAAAACCTGATATTTACTTATGGTAATAAAATCTCTAATAGTTATATCATAGTGCAAGGATTTCTAAAGAAAGAAGTATTTTGACTTCATACTTTGGAACTTAAACTTATTTCTAGTCTTGATTGTAGTATAAGATATCAAAACATATTACCACAAAAGTCACTGAAGTCACTTACTGTTTTGTTGTTCAAGAATTCCCATTCAAATTCATTTTACAACAGCCATCACCTTATACCTTGATTTTTTTAATTTAATTTTGTCTGACCCTTTAGGCAACACAGCCAGTGGAACAGATTAATTTAGAGAAGATTTTTTTCTACATACTGTACTTTTCTTTTCTTTTTTTATGCTATTCACTGCTAAAAAAGATGTAAATTGCCCAGTTCATCAAAATAAAAAAGCACTCTTGTATTTTCTACAAAAGTAGTAACTATTGGCAGCTAATTTTTAATATAGCCATTGATTAGTGTTCTGCACATATCATATTATTGCATGAATGTGTGTATGTATGAATATATACAAATAAAACAAAATGTTAAACTTCAATATAATAGGGACTTGTTCCTGTAATTGTCTACATTTGAATTTTCTTTGTGCAGTTTCACTTCTGAAAGCTTACCGGGTACCTTGGGAATGTTAGTTTCTCTCATGTCATGTTGCCTCATAAGACTGTTCATTAAGGGAAATAATAAAGGAAGACTTTTGTATGTTCCCTGGGTATCTTGGAGAAAACACAGGATATAAATCTAATGTGCCAATAACAAATAAACAAAATACCCTAGTTTATATGTATATTATCTGAATTGGGAATTGTGCACTACAAATGGAAACAGAACAAATATGTACTTTATCTTGCAATTATAAATAAACATAATAATAGGAATTGTATTAGTCATTCAGATGGGGAGTAAATCTTCCCCATTCTTTCTGAGCTGTTTGATCTCTTAAGCAAGTTTAGAAACTTAACATGCTTTTTAGTTTGCAAGCGGAAAAAAGTTGACTAAAAACACACTTGTACTTTTACTTATTGTACAACCAGTTTTGGATATCAATATGACAAAACTATACATGTCCTAAATTCATAACAAAATTTAAAGTTGGAAGAAATTTGAATGGAAAATGTGCTTATTTTTCTGTTTTCTGATTTATTTATTTTAAGCAGTCTGTGTGGCAGTCACACAGACTTAAGAATACTAAATATTAAAGCTGTATGTATGTATATACTGTGTATGTGAGTGTTCTTCTACTGCAGACCTTTAAATACAGTCCATTAAATGAAACTGCTGGTCTCTTGCATTTCTTGAAATCAGTATCACTGCAATTAGTTTTCTTATTTAATCAAAGTAAACAGCAGTTTTAATTTTAAAAAAATAAATGCCTTTCAATGAGCACTGAATACTTTCATTCTTTTCTTTTTAGAAAAAAAGTTTGGAAAATATAAATGTTATCGAAGCACTTTGTAACAAATACTTAAACACAGGAGTTATACAGAAGCCGCTGCTATATTGGTCTGAATTATAAAACACAAATGTTCATTTGTTCTTTCACTTGTTAAGTGGATGCATGGCAAAAGTTCAGAACTAAAGGCAAGGAATATTCTTACAAGGTTACATTAAGGAAAGATAACAAAAATCAAGTTCATGGGAAATCATGCAAGATAAACCAGACAGTTTCAACTGTTGTTCAGAATCAAGGCTCAGAATAACCATCTTTATATATGTATCAATGAGAATATTTGCTCAAAAATTGGCCAGCAACCTTCCTTCAATTACTCTTCCTTCAAACTCTTGTGGGTTTGGTACATATTCAGATACATGCATGTGCAGTACATATTTACACATCTTCAGATTTCCTCCTGTCAGTCAGTCATGAATAACATTTGAATGGTAACAGATTTTTTAAAAAGCTGTTATCTCAGCAGCATTGCTTTACTAGCCTTAGAGCTATAGACTTCTTTTCACTGATTAATTCAAAAAGAGAACTACAACAGTTTAAATATTAAAAGAAATATATATGGGCTGCAAAAATTCCTGACTACCACAAAATTACACTCTTTGCTGCTAATTCTGCAGCCTTTATATTGTAAACCTAATAAAGTAAAGGACCAACCAGCACAAAATAGATACACTGTGAACAGAAGCAATATTATGGAAACTTGAAATAGTACTTAGATAACTAAATGAATAGAACTGTACAAAACCTTGACTAACCCTGATTATTTCTAGTTCAGTAAACTTTCAGGTTACTAAATTAAAATAAATAAATCCCACATACTTTCTGTTGGCTCTAAGTTCTCTGGAAATTTGTACAATGTGAACTTTTACTTGGTGTTTCAATTCTCTTAAATATCCTTGAATAATCATTCCAAGAAATATCCCTGAATTTGTAAATGAAAACATTTCATATTGTTTATTCCAGATTAATACTGACATAACCAGATGATTAAAGATCCCCATTAATAGGAGGGGAAACAAATGTTACAGAAATATTTTCTCAAGATTAATAAATGTACTTAAAAGAGTTTCTTTATTAATATACTAGCTCAATAACCATGCTTCGCTACAAAACTATGTGGTCAAGCTTAGTTTGGGGGGAAGAAAATAAGGGGGGCGGAATTCTGCCTCTGCCTATCAGCATCAATCAGTATTCATCTGGCTAGCGTCCTGTCAATGTGTGAGAGAGTTGAGGGGTGTTTGGAAAACAGTATTTGCTGTGTGAGCAAGAAGGACACAGCAAGGAGCCTGGGTGTGGCTTAACTTAACTGTTCTGTACTAAAACTGGTTGCTACTGTGAACCTGAACCTGAAACTCCTCTACTTGTGTTTTGCATTTGGAAAAGATTTCTTTTCAGGTGGGGATGGGGAGTAGAACTCCTTAGCATCTGAGCATGTTAATAATAATATATGAAATACCAATGCCCTGATGATCATTTCAAAAAATCCTTTCTTAGTGAGCACTTAGAAGCCAAGAGGAAGATACGTGCCAAATTTCAAGTTGGTAGGCTTTACGGTTCTGGAGATTTTGTGATGATGCATGAGTGGTATTTTGCTTTTATAGAGAGAGATTCAACATTTTAAGGCA
Source organism: Hydrophis major (assembly GCA_033807585.1). NCBI lineage: Eukaryota > Metazoa > Chordata > Lepidosauria > Squamata > Elapidae > Hydrophis > Hydrophis major. The sequence goes on along the minus strand of CM066329.1, from coordinate 327,143,940 downwards.
ATTGTAGAATGGAATATATTTGAACTTCTATCTCTTAATGGAATGTAGATGACCAAATTGAAAAATCAGACTTTCTTGTATCTGATCTTTTTGACTATGAAGCAAGCACATTTTAGACTCAAAATTGTTGTCTATTTTTAAAACTAAAGGCAGTAAAGCATCATGATATATTTATATTCTGAGATATTCCCAATCTGAAATTTAAGGAATTTTTAAACTGTTCAAATAATTGTAGGAGTACTCTATTTCAATTAATTTTAACCAAAATCTTAAGAAATTCAGTTATTGAAAAAGGAATTTGAATGGTTTAAAAATCCAGAACAACAGTCTATTTCAGAAAACCCTTTTGACTTCACATGTCTTGAATTTTATCAAGTGTTGAAATATCAGTTTGGATTATCAATAGTCTAGCAGAGAATATCCATAGATCAATATATATATCCATAATTCATAGATCAAAAAATAAAACAGTATATGTTTCGTTTTCTTTCTTTCAGTATTTTATTCTTGTTCCTGAAAACCAAGAATATTTTTTAAACAAAATGCTACAATATTGCAGTATTTATTTCAAATCCAAACATTCTTTTTTATTTAATATAGTACCATAAAAGAGTTCATTATATTTCTAAGGTTTTTAGTTTATTATTTTCATTGGAATTAATATTTCATTTTCATAACACTACCAACATTAACAACATTCACTGTTTAGCTGTGTCTTTCTGAACTTATACTAAAACAAAGATGCCTCTATGTCTCATGACATGGCTGCTAGTAGACCTCTTACACCAGTTAATCATCACAGTATTTCAACCCCCTTCTTTTTCTGGCAATGAAACTGACTGAATCAAGTAAATATTTAACCACAAAGTGGCTTAATCCTATGAGCGCTTACACACTTCATTAAGCCAAAACCAAGCTAACCATCTTATGGTATAATGCAATGTATGAACCTCCCAGTGCCTACTCATATTCATTATAATTTCTTTTCATCTTCAATTGTGTACAAACTACATGAGTAGTGAATTAGGTAATCACTCCCTTGAGATAATTGCCATCTTGGATTGGTTTGACTGTGAAGCGAGCATATAGGATAATATTTTCTTCCTTCACCATGAGTTAGAAATTAAACTGCCAGTTTTAAAATTAAGAAATATCAATGTATTACCTTTTTTCAAATGGAAGGAAGAATGTTTTTGTCATGGATTCAGGCATGGGTAGAATGAATGGAGACAGTCTTAGTTGGTGGACTTTCAACTCTTTATTGCACAGTGACTTCTAACTTGCATAACAACAACTCTGCTTATGTAGGCAATGCTAATGTTAAATAACCAATAGGAGCTTGTGAAATGCTAGCTCCAGTACCAATAAGAGTCCTTCGTTAAGGGCCAATCAGATTCTCAGAACCCGACCAATCCGATCTAGCCGCTTAACACCCAATCAGAAGTGCAGGGCCAGAAACCTGCACTTTACCCCAAGCTTGCCTTTATTCAATTATTTACATACATAACACCCCTTCCCCCTGGCTTCACAATTAGTTTGTGACTATGTAGTCCTTTAAATAGGACGGTTGTCTCTTGGGTCTGTCAGATTTTCTTTGGACTGGCTGCGTGCAGTCCCGTTGAGGTAAGGTGTTGTTTTGTAGTGGCTCGGCTTCTCGTTCTGGTGTGATTTCCCTTGGAGCGTACGATTCTTCTTCCTGCTCCATTTCCTGGGTTTCACTTGATTCGCTTTCCTGGAACAGGTTTTCTGGCATATCGTCATCTTCTCTTCCTTCCCCTCCCTCAGTTTGGTCGTTGGGAAGTTGTTGGCTAGCAGTTATAAGTCGTGACCATAATTGGTCAATATGTCTTTTCCATAGTCTCTCATCAATACATTTTACAATATAGGATCTGGGCCCAGTCTCGCGTATTACCATTGCTTCAATCCAAACTGGGTCGCCCGATAAATTTCTTGCATAAACGGGGTCGCCTACCTTGAAGGTACGGTAGCGTCCGCTGGATCCTGGAGGTTTTTCTGGCTCGTAAGCAGGGTGCAGTCGGTCGAGGCGGGAACGGAGTTTTCGCCCCATGAGAAGTTCAGCGGGAGTTCTGCCGGTTTCGCTGTGCGGAGTGATGTGTTGTAGAAGTAGAATGTGGTTTATTTTTTCGTCAAGATTATCATAGTCCAGCTTTTGTAAAGTCTTTTTTACAAATTGTACCATGCATTCCACTCGGCCGTTGGTAGCAGGATGCGCCGGCGAGGTGAGCGCATGGCGGATGCCGTTGTCAGCAAGGTACTGTTCAAACATTAGCGCTGTAAACTGTGGTCCTTCATCAGACACCAGGACGTCCGGCAATCCATGAGTTGCAAAGAGTCTATTGAGGACTTTAATGACGGATGTTGTATTGGCCATTCGATGAATTTCTAACCAATTAGAGTATGCATCGACAGTCAACAGCAATGTCTGTCCTTTGATCGGCCCTGCGAAATCCAGGTAGATTCTGGACCAGGGTCCACGTGGCGTCTCCCATTCGGTTGGTGCAGCTTTTGGCGGTGCGTTGCTGGTTTGTTGGCACTTGGTGCGGGCCTTGACCCATCGCTCGATGTGTCGGTCCATGCCTGGCCACCAAGCGTATCTCCGTGCGAGTGCCTTCATTCGCACGATCCCGGGATGTCCATCGTGCAAGATTTGTAACAGCGTCTTTTGGAGTCGTTCTGGGATGACGACTCTATCGCCCCAGATAACGCAGCCTTTTTGAGAAAAAAGTTCAGTCTGTCTTGTTTTAAATGGTGCGAAGTCATCTGGGATCTGATCCAATGGCCATCCACGCTCTACCCAGCCTAGGACTCGTGCTAGGGTGTGGTCTCATCTGGTCTCCCTCGCGATATCTCGAGCAGTCATAGGAGGCGAGTTGAGCGTTTCGATTTGTAACGCCGATACTGTTGGTGCCGGATCGTCGAGGGTCTCTGGTAGTGGTGCTCTGCTGAGTGCGTCGGCATGGGGAATGGCTTTCCCCGGTCGATGTAACAATCGATAATTATAAGCAGCTAGAAACTCTGACCATCGAGTCATTCTTGGGGACAATATATTGGGAGTTGGTTTGTCCCCAGCGATTATCCCCAATAAAGGTTTGTGGTCAGTTACAATTGTAAATGTCCTTCCATATACATACTCATGGAATTTTTTTACGGCTGACACAATTGCAAGAGCCTCCTTGTCTATTTGTCCATAGTTACGTTCTGCCTGGGATAGAGTCTTCGAAAAGTATGCAACGGGAGCCTCATTTCCATTAGGTAGCACATGGCTCAAAATAGCACCCACCCCAAACGGTGAGGCATCACAAGTTATAACCAAGGGTAAAGTTTCATTATATTGCATAAGTACAGAATCAGATGTAAGTAAATTTTTTACATTTCTAAACGCTTTTTCTTCTCGGTAACCCCAAACCCACAATGCTTTCTTATCTAATAACCGGTGTAATGGTTCAGCCACAGTCGCCTTATGCGGTAAAAACACATTGTAGAAATTGATAAGGCCTAAAAATGCTTGAAGATCAGTTTTGTTACGAGGTCTGGGAGCATTTCTAATCGCCCTTAATTTACTCTCGGTTGGGTGAATACCCTGCCTATCAATGCGATAACCTAGAAATTCAACACTGTCGGTATACAGATGACATTTATCCCTTTTTACTTTCAATCCCGCTTCTTGGAATTTTTTAAGCACACATTTTAAACGATTCTGCAGAATTTTTTTACTAGGAGCTGCAATCAATACGTCATCAAAATACGGAACCACGCCTGGTTCCGGTTTCGCATGGCTTCGGGGCAGCAGGAATTCGCGACAGCTCACGATTCCTGCTGTGCTAGCCGCCGAAGTACCCCCGATCCAGATGGGTCAGGGGGATATGGCTGCCCTGTAGGGACAGCTGAAGAGAGAGGGGAGTCGGACAGGGGGTTGGGGGTGTCGCAGACCCCCTCCTCCTCAGGAAAAACCCCTTTTTCCCAAGGCGGTGGAGCGGCGGTCAGCAATGGCCGCCACGAAGAAGCCAGCAACCGGGTAAGATTGCGCTGGAGGAAATAAGAAGAGTGAAAGTGCTGTCTGAGCCGGGTCAAGTAACATCTTTCAAATTGGTTGGAACTGAGCTGTTTGAATTGTTGGAGGATACATTGTATCCCTAAGAAGATCGAAAGCGGCGGAGAAGCTGTTCAAGGGAACTTTTTTTTTTCTTCACTCTCCCACCCCATGGAAACAGCAGATATGTTTGGACATATTGAACATTGAAAGTGAATTGTTTTGAGAGTTGAAGCTAAGGGACAAAAGGGTTTTTGGACATTGAAAAACTTAAGAAATTGGAAAACCCTTGTTGGAGGTATGGATTTCTGATTATTTAAAATTGATATTGCAAGTGGGAAGGGAGAGGAAAAAAAATTGGAGCAGAAGCTGTAAAAGGAGGAGATTGCCTAGAATCCCAAAGAAAGGTAGATGGTAATTGGACCTCTTTGATTAAACATTAACCCCAGAAAGAGAAAGAGAAGAAGGAAGAAAAGTATTAATTTTTTGGAATTCTTTTTTAAATTATTCTTAATGAAAATATTTGTGGTTGTTTTGGGAAAAGTTTCTTTTTTCATAATGGCATCGCTTGTGGATGAACTAAAGACTGAATATCAAAAATATAAAAAAGAAGATACTTTGGGCACTTTGTTTCAATTCTTAGAAATGGCGTTATGTACTTATGAAAAGTTGACTACGCAGCAGAAGGACTGGGACAAAGAAGAAGAGGAAGAAGAAGCCATCTTTGATGAACAATGGGTTCTTTCCGGGGAGGAGGAGAAAAAGGATAAGAAAAAGGGGATTTTAAGAATTATAAAAACAACCAAAGAAGAGAAAAATGAGCGGAAAGGTGGAGGCAAGGTTAGAAAGCAAAGGAAAGGGAGTAAAAAAAGGGAGGAAGAAAGACAAAGGGGTAAAAAGGGCAAGGAGAAGAATAAGCAAGAGAGAAAGGGGGGGAGGAGAAGCCTCAATGGGGGGAAGCAAGATCTAAAGAAAAAAAGTTTATTCAGAGACAATGGGTGAATTTAATTTAGGATAAAAGAGGGATTCTGGAGGGTACATAAGATTGTGGTTTTTATATGTGTATTTAGAGTATAAAATTCATTGTGTAATTTTAGAATCTTTTAAACAGAATCCCAAGAAAAATTGTTATATGAAGTACTTTTAAGTTAGGGTAATGAGTTATAGACGTTACTCCAATTGGTGTATAGGAGAAGTATAATAAAAGAAAAAAGATGAATGGATAGTTGGAAATAGAACAGACAAAGAATATTATTGAAAATGGTAATAAGATATGAAAGGATATATAAAGGTTTTGTTATGTTTTTTTTTTGGGGGGGATGTTGTATATTGAAAAAAGGCAAAAAAAATTTTAATTAATAAGAAATAATTTGGATGAAAAGGAGAAGTTGGGATAAGATATGAAGTTAAATAGACAAAGTATTGATACTATAATTTGGGATTGTTATGTTCTATTGGTTTTCTTCTTTTATTATTTTTTCTTAGAAAAGAACTTATAAGCTGTTATGCCTTGTGCATTGTTTATATAAAATTAATAAAAATGGTTTATATATATAATATAAAAAAGAAAATGATAATAAGATATGGAAGGATATATAAAGTGAATATGATGTTTGAATTTGTGTCTGTGTGAAGAGTTTCAACCCGGGATCAGACAACCTTCAGAAAAGATCTTTTAGTTTTGTTTATGTTTTATTGTGTTCTCTGTAAAATTAATAAAATTTGTTTAAAAAAAAAAATACGGAGCCACGCCCTTGATTCCCTGTAACAATCGTTCCATTAAACTTTGGAATATTCCCGGGGCCACACTCACCCCGAACTGCAATCGGGTACATTTAAAAGCACCTCTGTGCGTTACTATCATTTGGGCTTGGGCTGTTTTATCGTCCACGGGCAATTGTTGATAGGCTTGAGCTAAATCTAGCTTAGTGAAAACCTTTCCACCTCCCAGGGAATGAAGGAGGTGCTGCACCACCGGCACTGGATACGCGTTCTGTTGGAGGGCGTGGTTTAGAGTGGCCCGGTAGTCCCCACAGATTCGGATTGACCCATCTGGTTTAATGGGGGTTACAATAGGAGTTTCCCATGGGGAATGATCAATGGGTTGCAGTACCCCTTGTTTAATTAGTTTGTCAAGTTGTTCATCTATCTTGGCCTTAAGGGCAAACGGAACTTGACGGGGCTTTAAACGGATCGGGGCGACCTTAGGGTCGAGGCTGAACGAGATTGGGGTCCCCTTATACTCAACCAGACGATCTGCGAAGACATCGCTGAATTCAGACATAAGATCCTCCTCCCACTCGCAATCACTGACTCGGTTCACGCCGGCTAGTTCGATGCCGAGTGGCGCAAACCATTGGAGGCCCAACAAACTAGGCCTGTCCCTATCGATGATCGTTAGAGGTAAGTATGCCGTATGCTTTTTAAACGAGACGCGGACTCGACAAGACCCGACCACAGGGATCCGATTCCCTTGGTAATCTTTAAGGATAAGGCGTTGCATTCGAAGGTCTTGGCGTTGGATGGTAGGAATGAGCTGCTTTAATGTCTTCCACGACACCATCGAGAGGGACGATCCCGAATCGACCTCTATGTGGCAGGGTTGGTTCTCTATGGCTAACTCGAATCTTCTTAGCATCCAGGGCCGAGGCCTGACCTATAGTGATAGTATGGTGAGCCTCTTCTTTCTGCAACGATATCTGTAGGAGTGGTTTGCTGGGTCTTGCCTTACAGGACGGTTTCCTGCCGATTAGCGAAAGTTGGTTTCCTTTGAGGCCGGGCTTGGTCCCGGTAAACTGCGACAGACTCAACCGATGTGGCCTCGTTTCCCGCACTCGTGGCAGAGTGCGTCGTGGAATTTGCAGTCTGCCCTGGGATGGTTTGCCCCGCAGCCAGCGCAAAGGCGTGAGGTTTTAGGACGAGGGTCCCGGTCGGAACGCAGTCGATGGACCCCTTCTTCGTCGCTGTCTGACGACGAAGAGAGGTCCTCGTAGTGCGTTGTTGCCAACTGCCCTTCTGAGCTGGGTGAGATGTCACCTGTCGGTGGGTTTGTGGGGTTTCGGCTTCGCCGTAGCTGCGCTGCTGACTTTTTTGTTGCCTCAGCGGCGGTGGCTTCGGCGATGGCGTCAACAAGGCCGATGTCACCCTTCGCCATCAGCTTGCTCTGCACGTTTAGTGCATCTAATCCCAGAATTAGGCAGTCTCTCAATGCTTCATCTAAGTCTGCGAACCCGCAGAGGCCTCCCAAGTGCCGGAGGTCTGCCACGAAGTCAGCCACACTCTCTCCTTTTCGTTGGCTTCGTTGATAGAACTCGTGGCGTCTCACGAGTGTGGGTACGGTTGGCGCATAATGGTCTCTCAGGAGAGGTTCGAGGTTGTCCCAGCTTATTGCTTTCACTTCTCGAGGCTTCGCGAGGGCTTTAGCCATTTTAAAGACAGCCGGGCCGCAGTACGTCAGGAACAGCGCCCGCTTCTTGGCTGGTGTGGCATCCTTCAGGTTGTTCGTTTCGAGGAACATCTGAAAGCGATCCATGTAGGATTCCCAATCCTCTTGGGATGGATCGTACAGAGCGGGTGGTACGATGCCGCCGGACATGGCTTCTGTTGGTGGAGCCGTTTTTTACACGTGCTCTGTTTTTTCTTCCAAGTTCCTTAAGATCAGATGTCTCCAAATCCCATCCTCATCGCCAGTATCATGGATTCAGGCATGGGTAGAATGAATGGAGACAGTCTTAGTTGGTGGACTTTCAACTCTTTATTGCATAGTGACTTCTAACTTCTATAACAACAACTCTGCTTTATATAGGCAATGCTAATGTTAAATAACCAATAGGAGCTTGTGAAATGCTAGCTCCAGTACCAATAAGAGTCCTTTGTTAAGGGCCAATCAGATTCTCAGAACCCGACCAATCCGATCTAGCCGCTTAACACCCAATCAGAAGTGCAGGGCCAGAACCCTGCACTTTACCCCATCTTGCCTTTATTCAATTATTTACATACAAAACAGTTTTTATCCCATCAGGCTCACATACCCAAAGAGGATTCAGATAGGAGCTGTGAAAATATCCTTGAAGCCCTATCCAGTTTTTATGTGCGTCACACATAAATCGCATGTAACAAAGGGACAGGACTTCAATCATGTGGTTACAGCTGTAATCTTGACTTTTCTGGGGCGGAGGGACACTTTTATCACCCCACAGATATATCTGGACCAGAGATGAAGCAAGAACATTGTCCCTCATTACAGATAGTCCTCAATTTACAACCACAATGGACCCGAAAATTTCTGCTGTTAAGCGAGACATTTGTTAAGTGAATTTTGCCCCACTTTATGAATCACTGCAGTTGATAAGTTAGTAACCTGATTGTTAATTGAATCTAGTTTCCCCGTTGAATTTACAGAAGGTCACAAAAGATTATTACATGATCTTGGAACACATTTCAGAATATCTGTCATTTAAGACAACCTCTAGATATCAGTGATCAATGTAGCTAAACATTCTTTCCATTGTGAGTAAAAATGCAGTTCTGCATAGAATTTATACCTTAGCAAAACATATTCTAGGGTGTCAGATTCCAGTGAAAAAATAAGTGCCTAAGCACTTTAAGGTTCCTTTATGTCTACCATCCATAATTACATAAAAAGGCCTAGTCTAGGATAATTTAAATAAATAACCTGTAGTTTCTGTTTTCTGAATTCACAATATAATCTGGGAATTGTTGTTAAATTATGCAGAAGTTCAATATCTTATAGGCTCCATGGATTTGTTATAACCCAGGTTTAGAAGGAAATCAGAGGACATGCCAAGGTTAGGCAAAGTTTTAGCTGTTTCTATATACCAGGGTTGTCAGACTCATGGCATTACCACAGCTTTACATGACGTATTGGGACTTTTTTCCTTTTTGCTAAACCAGGAGTGGGCATGGGTGTGGCTAGCACATGATACATCTGGCCTGCAGAATTTGACAGCCCTGCTATATACCATCTAGATGTAAATTTATATTGTACTAGAGGGGAAGAATCTTCAATTAATTAAAATGCATGCACAACTTTTTACCAGCAGAGTTAATAGTAGTATTTTTGTGGTATACCATCACTGTTAGAGATTTTGACTTTCATATGAGGTAGAAATTCTACCTACTCTCTACAAAGTCTATTTAATGTTCAGCTAAGCTAGTCTTAGGATTAGCTGATAAAACTATGAAAACTGAACAATTGAAAAGCATATTTCTTTTGTACGTTGTGTCAAGGTTCTTTAAAACCATAACTAAATTGTATGCACATAACTAAATCACCATAGTTAGGAGTCCCTATGATGCCTTAATGCTGATACATTTGAAAGGTTTTTGACAACCTTCCCTAATCTTATTAAGTCCTTATTGGTCTTAAATGGACATGGGTCAATTTAACTGATAATTTTGTTTCTAGCACCTGGCTTACAGAAGAATCATCTGCTGGGAATAAAGCGGTAATAGAAGCCATAAAAGTGACGGATTTGCATCAGTAAGGTGGTTTCCTGATACAGAGAGACTACTGATATACTGTACGTATGTATCAGAAGAGGAAAGAGTTTATGTAATGAAATGCCAAACACCTATCATACTGTATTCAGGTTAAACTATGAAAGTCCCAAATATGTGTAATTGAAAATATAGATAGGGTTCTATCTATAATATATAATTGGAAGCTCAACATGAAAAGGAAAGGGCATTTTCCTGTGTCTTAATATCAAAGGGGAGGCAGGTTGCATATTTAGCCTATATTTCTTAGGAGGAAATTAAGTACATTTAACTTTTGTAGTTGAAAGTCCTTATGTACATTAATTTCTCTTTCTATATTTTATCCAGATCTTTTAAGATATTTTGAGATTTCTCAAATTAATCAACTTGGAACTGGAACAAATCCTTCACTGATGCAGGAATCTCTAGGAACTGTATTTTGATAGAGATGGATTTCCCTGTGTGAAATATTCTAAAATCCCAATGTTCTTTAGTCTTCTCTAGTATTCCTATACATGGCATAGAAATATCAGGAAATGACAAACACCTCATTAATAATTGACATCAAGAGTACACGATGAATGGAAGCTCATAAATTTATAGGCCTCAGAATGTATATTGTAGATCAGTCTTCCCAAGGTGAACATCTTCTATAGTGTAAATTGCAACTTACAAAAGTTTCAGCAATCACGAGGCTGATTGTAGAATTCCATGAGTTAAAACATATCCATGTGTAGAACATTATGGTTGGGTGGTGCTGTGTGAGATCTTTTGTCTTCAGAGCACATGGAATAAATAATAGTAGAGTCTAAGAGCATGGAGTTAGGGATACTATTAAGCAAAATGAAATGCTTGCAATTGCAAGCTGATCTGATTCATATGCAAACTCATTCATTTGCTTCTCTTTATAACTTGTAATTTCATATTGAATATAACATCTTATGGAATTTATTCTCTATATTCTTGGTTAGGCTTGGAGGTTCTGTACTTTGTTTGGATGGAATATTCTCTATAATGTTGGTATAGCTTGGATTTAATGATGTTATTAGAGATATGTGTATTGCTTCTGTTATGAACTATACAAGTAATATATCTCTTCCCGACAGCTTCTTTGCACTGCAGTCAATGGTTTATAATTGTTTGTACAGTTTGTACATTCCTAATAGTTAAAACTTTGGTCAAAACTTTTTTTTTTAAGTGTATTCCAGGTCAGCATTTTTAAACACTCCTAAATAATGGAATCCTTCTGGAACCAGATATAACAAGAACTTTTGCTTCTGATGCCCTAAAGTCATTGGGCTGAAAATCAACATTCTTTTTAAAGGAAATGTTTTTGTTTTTAAATAGAAAATATTGATAACTATATACAAGTTTGCCCATGTACCATCTGACTATATGTTTTTTTCTAAAAAAAACAAAAACACAGGAGAATATTTTATGTTAGTCACCTGTCACTGGGCTAAATATCCATGGAGATTGGCTCCAAGGTTCAGTTTTGTTTACAACTGTCTTTTCTGGAGGTATTCAAAGCTGCATTCCTACACACATTAAGTTTAAAAATAAGTATTTCTAAAGTGTAGAGAAAGATATATGCTGCATTGACAACTATTTTGAAGGAATAGGTTATATGTATTGCACTTGTTATTTGACAGAATTGGCTTGCACAGAGTCTTCAAAAATGGATTTGGATTAGAACTATCTAAAATTATAGTAATTATTATAGTAGTAGTAGTGCATTCATGTAATACAATGCAATAGTGAAGTGTAGAGAACCTGGAAAGTACAGCAATATGTCAATACAACTTTTTATGTTTAAGATCTTTGAATGTTTCAGCTGCCCCTAATATAAATAGCATAAATAATACTCACTAGATATAGAGATCAAAGGGATTCTGATACACTGTTTCTGTTAGAATACATATGCAAATCTTCTCAGTGATGCAAAATACAATTGTTGATTTTGACATATTTAAAGTACCATCAAACTATACTGTTAAATTAATAAAATAAACAGCACATGTAAAAAAAAAAAATTAAGTGGGAAAATGGAAAAGATATGAAAATAGATCATCGACAGGAAAAGTTAAGGAAATTTGATTAGATTACTTGGAAATCTTTTCTTTGCTTCTCTCTTCAAAAATAACTAAAAGAAAATGACTGGATCATCAGACAAATCAATCTAGAGTTCTCATTCAAGGCACAAATGACCAGACTCAAATTATTCTACACTGGACACTTTATGCTAATATTTAATTTCCTAGAAAAGGATCTAATTCTTCACCTAGCAGCAAAGAGGATCTTACTGCATCTTAAGAAATGTTGAACTGATGTATAACTATAAAGCACTGGAAATATACAAGCACAACATATTGTTATGCAAAATATGCAGAGGTTCTGGGAAAGAGAGTTTTCCCAAAGTTGAAAGGTCCTATGAAATGTTTATTTAAAATACAAGTAACTTACCGTATATACTCAAGTATAAGCCGAGTTTTTCAGCCCATTTTTTGTGCTGAAAAAACCGCCCTCGGCTTATACTCGAGTCAGCCGCTACGGCACCATGCCTGGCCTGGCTGCAACCGATCGCGCCTCCAGGGCAGCATCGCCACCGCGGCTGTCTACCCGCTGAGGGACACACAGGCGACCCCAAGCGGCCTCTTCTTCCCCATTAACGGACGCCCGGGGCCCCCGCGAGCTCCTGTGTTGCGCGCTTCCAGCTTCGCAAAGAAACCGCCAGGCTCAGGCAGCTTCCCCCACCCCCTAGCCTAGCAGCGAAGAGCTGCTCCGGGGGCAGCGAGACAAAGTGCCTGGCTGCGCCGTGGCGGGAGCCACCGGAGCAGCTCTTCGCTGCTAGGGGGGGTGGGGGAGGCTGCCTGAGCCTGGCGACCCCAAGCGGCCTCTTCTTCCCCATTAACGGGCGCCCGGGCCCCCCGCGAACTCCTGTGTTGCGCGCTTCCAGCTTCGCAAAGAAACTGCCAGGCTCCCCCACCCCCTAGCCTAGCAGGTTTCAATTTAAAATATGTTTCAGTGCTTAAGTACAGAATATGTTCAGATAGAATAGGTAGAATTCTTTGTTGGCCAAGTGTGACTGGACACACAAGGAATTTGTCTTCGGTGCATAAGCTCTCAGTGCACAAGATATAAGTATTAAATCATGATCACAGTCATCATAAATACATTCATCATGAATCATAAGATACTATGTTTAGAGATAGTCATAGGATATTAAATAAACAATCAACACAAATGTGTTGGTCTTTAGGCTCAAGGGATTTCAAATTGGGGGAAACAGACTAAAACAGTTGCATACATTCATTGACTGTATGGTCACATTTTTATCAGAGACTCACCATTTTGATAACTCAATCTCTTGACTATTTGTTTTATGTATGATATTCCTAGGTGTGATCTATTTCTTCTGTTAAGAATACAGGTAGTCCTTGACATACAACCACAATTGAGCCCAAAATTTATATTGCTAAGTGAGAAATTTGTTAAGTGAATTTTTCCTTCATTTTATGACTTTTCCTGCTACAGTTGTTAAGTGATTCCCTCAGTTGTTAAATTAGTAACACAGTTGTTCCATGAATCTGGCTTCCCCATTGACTTTGCTTGCCAGAAGCTTGCAAAAGATGAATGCATGTCTCTGGGAACCTGAGGTTGTCATAAATAGGAATCAGTTGTCAAGCATCCAAATGTAAATCACTTGACCATGAGGATGCTGCAAAGCTCCTAAGTGTGAAAAAGGGTCATAAGTGACTTTTTCAGTGCCTTTGTGACTTTGAACGGTTACTAAATGAACTGTTGTAAATCGAGGACTACCTGTATTAATGGCCCAGTCCCATTACCTGGCACTCCAAAGGTTATATGTGATATTTTATACCTTATATCTCTTATACTCTTTAACACAAGGATGTCAAATTAAGACCCCATGGGCCAGATCTGACCCGTGGGGTGCTTAGATCTGGTTCATGGGGCTGCTCTTGAAACAGTAAGGATTGGCCTGAAGTGCCTCTGCCACCAAAAACAGAACTCAGGAATGCTGCATGCGACCCTCCAGAGTTCCGTTTTCCCTTTGATGGCCTCCTGCAACCCTCTGCTAGTGAAAACAGAGGTTCAGAGGGTGGCATGGCCCTCCCAGGCCCTGTTTTTGCTGGCAGAGGGCTACAGGAGGCCATCATAACCAAAAATGGAGCCTGGGAGGGCCACATTTGGGCTGCAGGATGTTGAGTTGGCCACGCCCATCCCAGCCACAGCCACTTGCCCTCCACAAGTTCAAACATAACCCTGACTTGGCTCTCAATGAAATTGAGTTTAATACCCCTGTTCTAACAGGGGTTAGCTGTAAATTGTTGCTAGAGTAACAAATTGAGTAAATTGTTGCTGAATTCTGAGTATTTAAAGGTTTCAAAGATTCTGAATATTCCCATAGCATCCAAAATCTCTCCCTCTCCATATAATAAGCAAAGACACACAATTTGATGGGAAAATAACTTAAAGAAAGAAAGAAGAGAAAAATAATGACTGTCTATTGCATTTATTTTTTAAGATAAATGTATCCTTTATCTTAAATGTGATGACTCGTTTTATTGTATTCAAGGACATCTAGTTAAGGCCTTAAAAGCTCATCACATCTGGCAGAAAAAGGATAGATAACATCCTGGGTTCAGTCAGTCTTTTGTGTAGCTATATCTCCTGTGGCTTAATTTACTTCCTCCTCTTAAGACTGTAATAATAACTACCAAACAAATATGGTCTTCTTTGTTCTGAATATTAATATTGGTTCTTGATATTATTCCTTCGGAAACATGATGATACCTAGGATGCAATAATATTCATCTATACCTTGGAATATCATGCATTGTATGGTTTTTGTCTTTATTATTTAATCCTTTCTCTAGAGAAAGATCCTACAAGAATTTAGAAATTAACCGCTTGCCAAATATATGTCTTCCAGTCTGGACCATGGGTTTTGCTCGGGCATAACAAAAACTAAAGTCAAATCAGTCAAATAATTTAATCTGTAATCTCTCATTCCGTTATCAATATTAGAGGCAATTCTGTCACACCTCAAGGCTTAACTAGGAAATGTCCAGACTTCTTCTCAACCCTTCTTGTTAGAAACCTCTGGATTAGGGACCTGGGTTATTATTCATTTTCTGATGAACATGACTGTGTTTATTTGTCTTGACTCTGGTCTTTTTACACCTATTCCTGTTGACATAGTTCAGATATAGCTCTGAAAAAAACTTTCTTTGCATTCAGCTCTAGTTCAAACTTAATGCTCTGTCATTTCTGTTCCCTTTTTTCTTCTTCAAGGTGATCAATTCCTTTTGCTGTCCTATTAAAAATTGTAGCCTTTGTTCTTTGGGGATTTACATATGTCTGTTTTCTCTGCTCCCATTTTGATTTAGATTTAAGGATCAGTAAAAGTTCTGTTTTCCTTTATCCTTTATGATTGGCAGCCCATAAACCTGAAAGGTTAAGGTACATAGTGCTTGTGGTCAATGCTTACATGTCTTTATGATGAAGGTTCATAACCTCAGGACATCTTGACTGAGCTCAGGGGCCAACTTTGACATTTTATTTCTTTCATTATTCCTTTAGCTTCCACTTCTTTGTCAATAGAGGGGTTTTAATGCTGTATGGGTCTTATGCATACTAGTCTAAAGATAATGTGTATCTTTTATTAAATAATTTATTTATTATTAGCTTTCTACTAACTTGCACATTTAGAATGTACTTGTGTTTCAATGTTTCAAAACATTTCTTGCATAGTCCTGACATTTATCTAATCTCAAAACCAAAACTTTCATTATCCTTGTGCTCAATAGGTTCAGTTCATCAAAAAAGAAGAAAAGAAAATGATTAATAAATAATATTCTTTTTAAATTGAAGATGAGCACAGCAAGTGTGATGTGTGGGGACTGCAACTCAAATATACATTTGATTTATCCATGTGCAATATGTTCTCTGGACATGTGTCATTTGGGGTGGGTGTGCAAGGAATTGGATAGGTTGTTGTTGAATATATAAGTTCATGATTTATTTTCCTGATCTGAGAGCTCCGGCCCTTGAGTCATCTGCTCACATTGTCTGTATGTCTTTTGATTGTAATTATTTGTACAGTTAAATACTGTAAGTGTCATCCTGAATAAAGCTTAAGACATTACCATAAATTTTATAATTATCAATGCAGTTTTAGTAAAAGTGACATGCATTGTTCAGTGTGAAGCTAGATATATCATCCCTGATTCAATTTTTAAAGATGTGCAAAAGGTCCATGAACAAATAATTCCATGAAAGGAACAACTGTTTTGGAGATGTCTGTACCTAAATTAAAACATGCCTATTTGGTTGTTCATTTATTTATTCAATTTTTGCTTATTGAATGCATACACTGCTTTAATCGAGAGAGATTCTGATAGATATACAAAATAAGAGCAACAGTAATATCATAATGAAATATAGATGATGAATGTTTTATGTGCTTTTGCTACTATTTAATACTATAACTTTTTAAAATTTTGTTAATTATTCGGAGTCACTTTGTCAGATGGGTGGCAATATGGCCAGACAGACAAACAGCTGCCATTAGGCTGTCCCTAGATCTTCTTTAAGCCAAATGATCCAGGTTTTGTTTCTGATAAAATGTAACTATTCCAAAATGATTCTGATGAATTTCCAGGTGGTCATTGTTCAGGTTTGAAGCAACATATGTATTTGGGAGCTATCGGATCAAATCTGCAAAAATCAGGATGATCACCAGATGGCAGCCAAAACTGGAGGTCCAAGGTCATGTAGTTAACTATCAATGGCCCAAGTGTAGACTACCTTTTCCTTTATCCTCGCTGTACTGATGACTGGATTCAAAGGCCTAATTCATTCCTTTCCATTCTAATTTGTAATGCTAAGATTCTATGTTATTTTCTACTATATCAATTACTTATACAAAAAAGATTGCCAGATCTTGTTTATTAAGTTTATATAATAGTCATAGATCATTACATCACATAACATACAATAGCATATACATATCTGGCTGTTCAAGCTATATATACTAAATCTTTATGAAAAGTGGCTTTCATTTTGACATTTAGCAATCACATGATAAATCCTAACTTGCTATGTCTGAATAATTTAGATTTTGCTCTTCTGCATCCCAGAAAACCTGTTTAAGTTACAGAAAACTAAAAAAAACCTATGCCTTCTTTTGCTATAAGTTTCAATTCATCATTCTAAACAAGCCGTCTGGAAAATATATCTTTGGATCTTAACCTTTTTTTTTTGTATTCCTGCTTCATGTTAGCTGTGGAAAAATGTAGTAACATGTTGGTAGTTTCCCCTTCCCCTCATACTTTTTCATAGCTAGTTCACATTCAGATCTATGACCATTTTTTGTTATTGGTTTCCAGAAAAAAATTACCTCTTTTTGTACATGGAAAGCTAAAAATGATTATGTGAAACTACTGGCAGCTTCTTTTAATTACTTTTTTTTTAAGAAAAATGTTGTTGTATTGGCATACAAAAATGTAGATCTTAGGTCTTCTTAATTCTAATACATCATTTATGTTAGCCTTCCACAAATGGGATGCTTTGCAGATATGAGAACTAGAATTCCTGAATCAACATGGCAACTGCTATGGATACTTGGAGAGGAATTCCTCAAATTTTGAGAATATGTAACTTGGATTAGCTTGTTTCCAGGCTCAGCTGTCACTTCTTTCCTTCCTTCTTTTCTTGACACATGAGCTCTCTCAAGTCATTATTCATTAATTAATTTCTTGATTTATGTTTTTAATTTGTTCTCTATTTCTTATGTTTTTAAAAATATTTATTTACATAGAAAGGTGAAAAAGAAATCAGTTAATAAATAAAATAGGGTAAGCCGTGGTGAATGAGACCTCAACATTAGTCTACATTTGTAACAACAAGCACCTGAATTTGGGCTGATTGTTGTTTTGTATCCTACCTTTTCCAGCCTGGTTTCTATTCATGCATCATCTCTTCAAAAGCAAACATTTTGTAACTAATGCACAATGCTAATAACAGCACGATAACATAATAGATACTAATGTTTCACAGAGGTGTTTCACAAGAAGACTATTAGGCTCAAGTGTGAATGAAAATGAAGCAGTCATGTTTAATAAGATGTCTCAAGTATTATCTTGCTAATTTTCTGAGATGCAGGTATAGGCAATAGTACATTTGTAAAATAATTAGAAGTCTACCCTAATTGTTTTTTTAATTAACAACAAAACTTTAAAAATACTTCTATCTATTCCCCCCATCTCCTGTATTAATTTTGTTTTAGCTTAGAAAGCTAGCTAGACCCAAGAGATTTTCAACTCTAAACTCAAAAGCCAAAAAAAAAAAAATAAGGTTGATGTATTCTTTAACTGTGATGGAATTCTCATTATGTTAATTTAATCATTATTTCAAAACTACTGATAACAATTCAGCAATCCTACTTTTTATCTGTTCATAATGTGCTTGACTTTAACTGATGTAATTTATTTACTACAATCTTTCTTAAGTGTTTGTGTACGTTATCAAGGAGCAAGAGGCTTACCAGTCCAGATTCTATTTGTTCTTGTATTTTTCTCAGCTATTAGATTGGTTTCCATGATATGCTTTGGTTGCCAACCACAAACTTAAAATATATGCTATATTCCTTGCCTTGAGTATAAAATCTAATACTGCCACTTCTTCCACTATTTGTTTGTTTGTTTATCAGTTTATCTGCATCAGTTATAGACTCTGTGCAGATTAAAGACAAAATAAGTGATTATTTTGTCAAGCGATTATAACAGGTATAAGTATAAACATGGTTATGAATACATGAAATGGATATATATAAGAAAAATAAAAAGAAACAATAGGACAGGGATGGTAGGCACGTTGCCTACAATAGGACAGGGATGGTATGCACTCCCCCTATGTATGCATAAAACCATTCAAAACTAGACTTAATGAAAAATATAAATGCCGCATAAAAAAATAGCTAAAGACTTAAAAAATGATTGCCTTAACCTGAAAAGAGAAGGCCACTTTAAACTTGGGAGGAAACTATCACAGAGGGTTAGATTGGCCATGAAGAAAGTCTGTTTCTAAACTTCTGCTCCTAAGAAGAGGGAATCAAAAGCAATTTTTCTAGGGACTTAGACTTACTATTTACACTTTCCTTACCTGTCTACACATATGCAAGTAAGCACAAACCATAAACCTACAGTAACCTCATTTCAAAGAGACCCACACTAAGTAAAACAACATAAAGCCCTGATATGTTTTACCACATTTGAAAATTGACAAACACACATAATAATATTGACCAAGTTTTATCCACTTTTTCTTTTTTTATTTTGTTTGCTATTTATTGGTGTTATCATTATCTTAAAAGTCATTGATAAAATTATTAAGAAATAGTTTATTTTATTAAGCCTATTAGACAGGATTCCAACTAAAACAAGGAAAACATTTTTTCAGATACAATATTATTCATAATGGCATTAGAGAATAAAGTTTGCATAAAGAAAATAGCAGCCAATGTCCATATTGCACACTTTAAGCAGGGGATTGTGTGTCTGGATTTTTGTTTGTTTGTTTGATTGTTTGCTGGCTGTCTAGCTATGCCCACATAGACTGCAATTAATTTCTTACTACAATCCACTTGTTGTATGTTCAGCCTATGAGTTAAACCAAGTTTTCCCAAAAGTAAGAATTCTCCATATCTATGGATGTCAAAAAAAATCCTCAGCCAGCATGACTGACACTGAGAATCCTGAAATAGAGGGTATGGCAAATGACACAATTGAGAAAATCTTTCCAAACTGTTCAGCAAGATTATAAATCAGCTTTAAGACTTGTGGACTTCAACTCCAAGAATTCCTCTTCCAGTCATGTTAGCTCAGGAATTCTTGGAGTTGAAGTCCACAAGTCTTAAACTTGTCAAGTTTGGAGACCCTTGATATAAATCATGGAACATATAAAATTTCAGCACAGTTAATATTGCATGCTGAGCCAGAACATATTGAATATTATGACTGATGAACAATGGCCTGCCCATACTACCTTAAATTTACCAAGTGGCCACAGACCAATCACTCACTCTCTGATCAATTTCCTTGATTTTAAGCAGTTGTTGAATGCTTTGGACATGGAAAGTACTACTCAAAATTAAGACAACACTATAGATATAGTGCAGAGGTTATCATAAGAGGATTAAATCCTCATTCTTCCAAATGACATTGAGAAAACATAACCTACAGCCACTTCACAAGGTTCCTCTGTGAATGTTAAGAGAATGCAAAAACTACATGTTCCATTGTTCTGGGTACAGAACATTCAACCATTTTTGAAGCTAAATAAAAAAATTAGATAGGCCGAGTATCCCGGTGCAGCTTGAAATTTAAATGTTAAAGTTTAACAACAGCTTCCAGACATAGTCACATATATTTTGTCTTCTTTAAAATGCATCTCAAGAGTTTCCTGGTCTCATCTGTAATAGAAACTGTGTCATATTTTTAGTATGAAATCATGTGTCCCCAGATATAGTTACAGCTTAAAAAAAGTACTTTGTATTAGGGCTATCAAATTGGGAGAGGAAGGTTGCCCCAAACTTTGCTGATGCTAATGTTTTTATTTACACTTAATTCAATATGTTCTGCTTTGGTAATTTATTCTGCATAGTTCTTTCCATTATTGCTTTCTTCTTCAGTAAGATTCCCATGTTGGAGTCCTTGTTAAATTAAGAGGTGTGTGGCTCAGAATGTTGCCTCTCTTATGTTAATAAAAGATAAGCATGTGAAAACATGTTAGCACAGCAGGGAAAGGAATGTGTGATATGATGCCAGGTCTAAAGAGAAATTACTGGTGTGAGGATGGCCTGTGTGAAAAATCTTGTGGTGATGCTGATTGAAAGTGAAAATTAGTCGCCTTTTCAAGAGCACACGCTATCAGTCCAACAGTGTGTTCTCTAAAGCAGGTAAAAGTATAATCAAGGGTTGCCACACTTCTGGAATTAAAAGAAATATTTCCACTGACAGAAAACCCGGTTGTATAAAAGGGGACAAAAGATTACTTGCTGTGTGAACATTGCAGGTGTCCTTCATTACTGCCTCAAGTGACGAAATTCATTTCATTGCTTTGCTGCATAGTTAATCCTTATTCTTCCTTCCTCTAATTTGGACACAATGTTATTAGAGAAAGAATTTGTGCTATGTACTATTTCAATTTTGTATTAAGTCTGAGGTTTAAAACCAAGGTGTCCTAAAGCAGTGATGCTTTTCCATTAGCAGGGAAAGTAACTCTAAGGTTTTATATTTGTTTTTTGTCTCTAATAGCCGACCTGATTTTGTGAGAGGATTTCTGTCTATTGAGAGAGATACAGAAACTTGTTCTTGCATTTATTCACCTGAACACTCAAGTATTGCTTGCTGTCACAGATAGTGGTTCCCATATATTCAGAGGTCTCTCTAAAAAATTCTTTACGTACAAAAAAGAAACCAGCAAATATAATTTCTGGATAGCTCACATTTTTAATACAGTAACTAATTTTGAGTTTATGACTTGATTTTCCCAGACATTTCCCCAAACATATAGGATCTTTTTTAGGTCCTGATAGAAGCTATTCTTCCTATTACATTGTTCTATGTCCATGTAATAATCAATTATCTCCCTCCTTCTCTTTATCCAATAAAAATATACATTTCTGGTTATGAACAGATCAAAACAGCTTTATCTTTCTTTTTGCAATGAGAAATTGCATACAGCTCTATATTCACTAGCAGAAAGATACAGAAATAACTAAACAATTGAACTGAGTAGGAAAGAATCCTTCAGACCTGAGTGGCTAACTTGGAGATAACAGTCTCTTTGTCTATCTCACCTGACAGTTGGGAATGTTTTTTAAAGTATAATTACAAAGCCTAAAGAGCAATCCTAAATCCACAGTGCACCTTTATATACCCATCTTCAAATTACAAAGTTATATTTCTTCTTCTCAGTTCTTGAGATGTTCTTCTCCTTTCTCTAGGGAAAATGCCCAAACATTGTTTGCTTCTATCTTCTTTCTCATAATATATTTACTTTTGTTATAGTTCATATAGCCCACCCTGACTTCTGCTTACTGCAAGAACAATTCCATGTACTTTTCTTTGGAACATCTACAGAAGTGGTTCTCAGTATCTAATTCTTGGAGCTAAGACATGGTGATTGGGTCAAAGTCAACCAGCTAGCTTTGTACCTAAAGCAGAAGTACAGCTCACAATTTTCCAGCTCCTAATCTAGTGTCCAAACCAGCCAGACTATCTATTCACTTCTATTTTCTTTTGTTTACCTTGACCTCTGAGAATCCTGATTCTTTTACTTCTGATTCTTTCCAACTATAAGTAGTTTTCAACAGTGGTGGGATTCAAAATTTTGACTACCAGTTCTGTGGATGTGGCTTGGTGAGCATGGCAGGAGAAGGATATTGTAAAATCTCCAGTCAGAGGTGAAATTTGCCAGTTTTCTGAACTACTCAAAATGTTCACTACCAGTTCTCCAGAACTGGTCAGAACCTGCTGAATACCACCTCTGGTTTTCAAGTTACAAACACAACTGAGCCCAGAATTTTACTTTTTCTTTGTGGTTCTAAGTCAAGTCATCATGTGAAAGCATTCAATTTTATTACAATTTTTTGCAACCATTAAATGAGTCACATGGTCATAAATTGAAATCCAGCTTATTCACTTGATGTGTGGGCTGCGCTGGGAATTGGCCACCAGAGTTGGGTTGGTAAGGTGATATGCGGCAGAAACTGCCTGTTGTGTCCGCGAAATGATGCCAGGAGTCGGTGACTTCAAATCATGCTCTTTTATTTAAAGTTGGAACCAAATTGGCGTAAAGGAAAAAGCCCGCGGCTTTTATTCCTTTAGCCGCCGCGGCCGCGGCCAATGGCACCGCTTTGAATCTCCCGCGATCCGAATGGACCAATCGCGGGAGATTCTCAGCGAGCCAATCGGCGCGGCTCGCCTGACCAATCAGAGAGCCCCGCGCTTTGGCCAATCAAAGCACGGGGATCTCAAGAATGCTAATTAAGGACAGAACACTGCCAAAAAAATATTCTCTAGCACAGAGTCTCTCCATCTGATTTCTAAAGCATTCCTTAATGGCCATAGACAGCTGGAAAAGCAGATAGACCAGTCTGGTGCTTTCATAACTTTGGATTGGCTGAAGCTCTGGATCTCCCTGGTACTCTATCTGGAACTTTCATAGGCCACTGATGATCTGGTATCTCCCAGGAGGCGTGAGCATTAGCCCATCTTCGTCCTCAATGCAGTCTGGCAGCAGCTTCTTCATGTTCTCTTCTGCAGCCCCTCCCCTGGTCAGGCCACTTGTCCCTCTAAGAAGTTGGACGCCGACCACTCAGGGATCACATAACTAGTTAGCATGCCAAAGTCTCCTTTGTTTTCGGAATTAACCAGACAAATTCCTCTACCAACTAAGAAACGCCATGCACCACCACCATCACCCACAGAATTGAGAAAGAGCTATAGGTTTTGCCAAATTTTACTGAAAAACAGCAATAACCATCACAAAAATGCAATCACACAACATTGCAACTAATTGCAAATGCAAACCAGTTATTAAGCATCTCAATGAGCTGGCTGCAAGGATGATACTACAGTTGTAACTTTGAAGACTGACTGTAAGTAACTTTTTTCTAGTTTGTCAGAACTTCTAAGATTCAATAAGTTGCTGGTTAAAATATAAATACTATCTATGCCACACTGGCCTATGTACCCAGCACCTGTTACTGCCCTTGCTTCTCATGGCAAACCCCTACCAATTGGCATAATAGTCATTTCCCAACCATTCCAGTTCTTCAGTGATGCCACAACTTAAATGTTATCCTTCTTGAAAGTATACTAACATTGTTGAAATCAAAAGACAGGTAATGGAACTATCCTTAGCAAATATAGTCAGTGAACTAATAAATTCTTTGTACTCAAACAACTTTGTGCAACTTTTTTTAAAAAAGCTTTTATAGCTCTTTAACAGAAAAGAACAATCCAGGATCAATTTTTTTCTGCATAAAACACCATAAGAGATATTAATTATTCTAGCAACTGAAGCCTTAAAAGAACAGAATCCTTGAATGGATAACAAATAGTAAGCAAGTGCACATAATATGGCTTAATGGGCCTTCTAGCAGCAATTCATTATTCATAGTTTTTTATTCAATAAAAATATAATATTTGTGTAAATGTAGGAACCTATTACTGCAGAGTTTATGAGAATACGCCTCTACATTACTGATTATAATCTAGATTTAGGTAGAATTTAGATTTAAAATACTAAAAGATCTCAGCTTCAGTTCTTAGATTCTTAGTTATAGATTTGATTTTTTTTAATTGCCTGAGAGGTCATAAAGGCACTGGCAATTAAAATAGATTTGCAGGCAACTGTTCCATCAGGCAGAATACAACTTCAGGAAGTATATTCTAAGAAGCAAGAAATAGCAAAAAAAATATATATTGGAGAATAGAGCTTATTAACTGCAGATTCCTTCACCCATGAAATGTTGTTGGTTGTCTACAAATAGTTGAGAAAAGGATAGATGGCAAATCAAGATGGTAAATTGATATTCTCTTTTTTCCTGATCATCCCCAGCTTTAAATCCAAACAGGAAATGTGTATTTATCTTAGGTGCATTGGAGTGGCAAAAGGAAAGGATTGAGTGAGTGAGGAGCAATTTTTTAATCTGAGTAGTTAACTATCAATTAACTACACCTCTGAGAATTTCTTTTTTTTCAAGCCTTGGGTTTCAGCAAAACTTATGTAGTTCGGTTATCTAAATTAGATAACATCCAGTTCTATAAAAGTATTACTAAAACCTCCTTCTCCTTATCGGGAAGATGCAGACAGGAAATTGGGTAGTTGGGAGGAAAGTTTTTCCTTTCCTTTAGCATCTGAGAGGAAAAAGTCTGCTACAGAAAGTCAGTCAACAATACCTTGATTGTCTTGGCTCTTCTTCTTTCAACTTGGCCAGCACAGACTTTTTCAATAAATTATCTAGAATTTCTGCCTAGATTTTTTTAATTGGGAATCTGGGTGATTTGGTTGCATTAGGAACCTAGTAATTTTGCCCTATAGTAGCTTTAGACTATTTCTCACACCCTGCTTGCTGTTCTCTAAAGATATTTTTCTTCCCCATATTTGAGTGATATAACCTTTCAAATATCCTGAACCTGTTGCTGAGTAACCTGTTTCTAGAGCATTTTTATTGTTTCAAACTGAAACAATGCTGCTTGTTTTCAATTTGCCTAGCAAACCTCTTGTGAAAATACCCCCCTCCCTATCTGGTTGCTGAGCTCTGCTTCTCCATGTCCATTTTGGCTCTGAGGGAGATGTGGAAAGCTGTCTGTGAGAAGAAATGGTTTTTTTCTGATCCAAAATAGTTGATAGTAGTAATAAGTTTCAAGAGGGAAAAAAGGAGAAAGACAAAGAGACAACAGCACTGCATTTTGGAGCAGAGTGAAGTGCTTGACATAAAAAATTGTAATTCTCTGACAGAGCTACAGGTAATCCTCAACCTACAATCACATTTGAGACTGGAAGATTTGTTGCTAAATGAGGTGGTCATTAAGTGAGTTGCATCTGATTTTACAACCTTTTTCACCCTGTTTTTGAAGTGAAAAATACTGTTAAGCAAATCCAGCTTTTCCCATTAACTTTGTCAGAAGCCAGCTGGGAATATTGTAAATGACAATCATGTGACTCCAGAACAATATATAACCATCAGAAATACATGCTGGTTATCAAATGTCTGAATTACAATCACATGACCATGGAGGGGAATGCTGCAGTGGTTAAGTGCAAAGACTGGTCATAAGTACTTTATTTCAGTGCAAATTGTGAAACAATCATAAACTTGGAATGGTTGCTAAATGAATATTTGCAAGTCAAGGACTACCTGTACTGATTTTACAGATGACAAACACCCGCAAAACAGTTTCATAGATGCTGCCATCTAGAGATCAACTGTAATAATATAGGTTAGAATAAATTTTTGATTTAGTCCTACCATACAAGTATAACAAATTTCATATGCACCTCTGAAAGTCTCTGAATTGCAATGGAGTATAAATGTGGTCAATAAATGGTGGGAACCCTTAATTTCATCCCACTGTGCATTCAGGACTGTGTTTGACTTTCATAATGATAAGGGAAGGGAAAGGAAAGCATAGAATCCACTATTCAATGCTCTCAAACTATCTTGCGTCAAATTATGGAAGGACAATGGCTCAACCTCTCTGCCAATCACTCCAAAAAGGGTGATTGTGGAGTAGCACATTCATATTTATGTAAATTTTCCTTTCACCTCAAGGACAACACATTTGTCTGAGTGCAAGGGAGAAGTCTTGGCATACAGTGAGAATAAGTCCTGTGATCTAGGTCCATGCAGGATAGCCACACTGTGTCTGCTGCTTTCTTGTCCCAACTGGATCAACCTTACTACACAAAATGGAGAGTCAAGATTCTTGAGAGATTGTCTGCATGGCACAAAACTGAACTTTTGATCACAGAAGAATCTAATGTTATGTCTCACAAGTCTTTTCATTTGATCTTCATACTATTCTTGGACAGCACATTTTGAGGAAAATGTCACCTTTCTGTTCACTGTGATGGGTATAATGTTTTTCCTAGGTACAAAATTTGACTTCCTAATGTTCGATATTGCTGTTCCAAGTCTTATTTTGGAGTTTTGTTTTGCTTTCTGATTCTCCTTGAAATCTTCCTCTGGCTAAGAAGGTGTAAAGGGCTTTAAAAAGAGTGGACTATATTTTCTCGAGAGACCAATTACATTTGAGAGGGCGCCTGATGCTTTACTGGTTTCCCAGCAGCTCATTGTACAGTAATCATTTTGCCACCTGATCAGGCATCTCTTCTTTTGCCTGTGTTTAAAATAGGAGGCTCTCAATCTTGAATACATATTAGGACTCATGTAATGCTTCGGGCAGCTCTAGATGATAGATTAACATTCTTACATTGCTGTAAAGCCATGTGGTCCCATTATAAGTCTTCTATTAAAGATGAAGGGACCTGCTGCAGAAATACATGGGCAAAAGATGTCTATCATGTAATTGAGTGATATAGTATTAAGTGCTTTAATAGATAAAAATCCACAGGAGTTACTGCTACTTTTTTATAGTTAATAGGACTGCATGCTTCCTGATGACATTTTGATTTGTTCCTTTTTGTACGTCCTTCAAAATGGAAAGGAAAAATTAAGCTTTGAGTATATTATTCCAAACTTTAGTAGCTTCTGAGAATTGATCTATGTTGAAATTTTTTTAAAAAAAATTACATTCTACAATAATCTTCAGAATTTGCAGGGTGTGAAAAGCAGCTAATTAGCAAGGTAGGAGACATGAAATAAAATGCATTTCAGAACTTTGCTAGAAAGGTTTTATTTTCCCCCAT
Organism: Hydrophis major; assembly: GCA_033807585.1. Taxonomy (NCBI): domain Eukaryota; kingdom Metazoa; phylum Chordata; class Lepidosauria; order Squamata; family Elapidae; genus Hydrophis; species Hydrophis major. The sequence goes on along the minus strand of CM066329.1, from coordinate 327,116,924 downwards.
CAGATTTTCTGAATGATTGCTATATGTATTGCTATATGAATAAGAAGGTTACAATTTCTGTGTTGTGTGTTTGATCCATGCAAAACATTTGAAATAGAAATTTAGAACATCTCTGTTGGAATAGCCTCAGAATTCTAGTTATAAGATTTCATGATTCTATGCTTCCATTATTTGATTGTATCTTAACAGAGACAGGATTTAATAGCTAAAGAAATCAGTTTTCAATGGTGCAATTTTTATTTTGTCACAATTACATGACTTTCAATATCAAAGTCTTCAAACTTTAGGCTTTTATAACACAGTAAAAGAAGTGATATTAACTATAATCCTATTCCCTATTAATAGAAAGATCTCATGATGCTAGATTATATATGATATAGTATCAAATTCCTGGAATTATTCTGTGAAACATGCAAACATGTAAAATATGCAATCATTTACAAATGCTTTTTACAAACTTAAGAAATATTTGTTTTATTGAAAAGAAAACAACAGTACTTCAATGTCAATTTCATTGGATATAGTTCCATAGACATATTTACATAAAAAGGTAATGGTTTCCAGTTCTAGGGGTAGTGCTCATTTCTGTTACAAAGCCGAAGAGCGAGTGTTGTCTGAAGCCATCTCTGTGGCCATGTGCCTGCATGACTAAATGCCAAAGGCACACGGAATGCTGTTACCTTCCCACCAAAGTGATCCTTATTTTTCTACTTGCATTTTTACATGCTTTCTAACTGCTAGGTTGGCTGTGATGACCCAGGGTGGGATACAAAAGCAACAAAGTCACAAAAACAGGTGAAGTCCCTTTAATTCCTTCAACTTGGCTTCACGGGTTCAATTATCATTGACTGGAGAAAAATCTCCCCAACAAACAGTCGCAAAAAGGAAGAACTTCTGTTCAAACTCAAAATACATATAAATTATAAATAGGGGGAAAAAGCACAAACCACACTGAAGCAATTAATGAGACAAGGCAGCATAAGGGCTTGAAGACGTCCACAGATATTGAAATATACACACTGGGAAGGATGGCAGAACTCAGATAAGAACTGACAAACTAAAAATATTTTCACACTTTGCTTCCAGCACTGGCCCATGTGCAGTTTGTCCTTTTAAACAGTCCTCACAGCTGCAACCCATGAAGGGGATCAAGGCCCTTTCCTCCCTGGTAGACCACATTTCTCCCTTATCCACTCCTCCCTGCATGCCCTAGGAGGAAGAGGGGATGGGCCTGGGTCTTCCTTGAATGCCCGGTCAGCCTGTGCACAACCTCCACAACTTCGGAGCCACATCCCACTCCCTGTCAGCTGTTTATCCTCTCCCTCAGAGTTAGATTCTAACAGGGGCATGACATTGGCAGAAGCTGAGACATGTAATAGGAGCTAACTCCATTATGTGGTGCTAGGGATTCAAACCACTGAACTGCTGACCTTTCTGATCAACAAACTCAGCGTCTTAACCTCTGAGCCACTGCATCCCTACATATATATCCTTACATATATGTGCGTATGTGTGTGTATGTATATATGTGTATATATGTGTATGTATACATGTATACAAATATATATGTGTGTGTGTATACATGTATATATGCATATAGATAGATAGATAACCCTGCCCAAGAAGGGGAATCTTCAGATGTGCCAGAATTATTGTACCATCAGCTTAATCAGCCACCCAAGCAAAGTCATGCTAAAAATCATTCTTAACAGACTGAAACCACAAGCAGAGACTATCATTGCAGAAGAACAAGCGGGTTTCAGAGCAGGACGGAGCACTATTGAGCAAATATTCAACTTGAGAGTGATCTGTGAGAAATATCTCCAACACCAACAGGACTTATACCACGTTTTCGTTGATTTCAAAAAGGCTTTCGACAGGGTGTGGCATGCAGCCTTGTGGTCTACCATGAGGAAATATAACATCAACGATAACCTTGTCAGAGTGATAGAACAACTTTATGAGAAAGCCACAAGCGCCGTCCTCCTGAACGGCAGCAAAGGTAACTGGTTCCGGACGAGTGTAGGAGTGCGTCAAGGATGTTTGCTTTCCCCCACACTGTTTAATGTATTCCTCGAACGGATCATGGAAGATGCCTTGGAAGACCACGAAGGCACAGTTTCCATCGGTGGTAGAACCATCACCAACCTGCGATTCGCAGATGACATCGATGGCCTGGCAGGAAATGAGGATGAACTATTGAGCCTTGTCCAACACTTAGATAAGGCGGCTTCAGCGTACGGCATGGAGATCAATGCCGAGAAAACCAAGCTGATGACGAACAGTACCCAAGGTATCTCCTCAGACATCAGAGTCAGCGGAACACCCCTAGAGACAGTAAAAAATTTCAAATATCTTGGGTCCATCATTTCTGATGAAGGCTCAAAACCAGAAGTAATGGCAAGGATAGCACAAACAACAGCTGCGCTTTCAAAGCTCCAAACTATTTGGAAAGATAAGAACATCAGTCTGCGCTCAAGGATCCACCTAATGCGCTCCCTCGCAATATCAATCTTTTTATATGCCTGCGAAACCTGGACACTCAATGCGGATTTACAAAGAAGAATCCTTGCAACAGAAATGAGATGCTACCGAAAGATCCTTGGCATCCACTACACAGACCATGTGACAAATGAAGAGGTCTTAAATAAAATACAACAGGCAATAGGACCACACGACAACCTTCTTACTGTCGTCAAGAAACGGAAATTGAGATGGTACGGACACGTGTCTCGCTCTACTGGCCTCGCAAAGACCATCATGCAAGGGACGGTAAGAGGAAGCCGCAAACGGGGAAGACAACGAAGGAGATGGGAGGATGATATCCATGATTGGACAGGCTTGAACCTGGCAGCATCCCAGAGAGCAGTGGAGGACAGAGACGGATGGAGAAGTGTGGTGGTTAAATCTTCGCAGGCGCCCAACGACCTCAAAAGAGGTCACGGGATAGGTGAGGTGAGGTGAGGTGAGGTGAGGTGAGGTGAGGTGAGGTGAGGTGAGATAGATAGATAGATAGATAGATAGATAGATAGATAGATAGATAGATAGATAGATAAACATAAATTCCAGGATTAGACTTTCCAACAATACCAATCCTCTGAATATATTCTACTTTTAAAAAATAAAACCAATTACAAATCATTATCATTAGCAACCACAGGAATGGAATATATTCCATTCCAGTTGGGAGCATAAAGGAGAGGGGACCCATGACTATTCCTCTACATAGGCATCTGGATTCCTTTCTGATATCAGAAACTGGAATAGTCTCAGACGGGGACTTCTGCTGAGATGTGACTCTTTAGGGCAAATCCCCTCTTCCGTCTCAGACAAGGAAACAGGATACACTGTGCTGTGGTTGGGACAATCCATAAAGAACCCCATAATTCCAGGTCTTATATCCAAAAGAGCTAAGGCCCTTCTGAGATGATGTTTCACCTGAAATACAACCGCATCCAATGCAGAAAGAAAGATACATAATTTTCTTTACCTTGTTTCTACTCCCTACTTAAATCTGTATAAACTTTTATTTTATTATTATTTATATATTTGAGTCAGTATTGTCTGCAATTGCTTTCTTCCAAGGCCTGAGACAGAATGACTGGCACAAGGTCAGCCAAAGGGCTTTGTGTTTATATTACAACTAGAACTTACAGCCTCCTGGTTTCTACAGGGGTGGTATTCTACCGGTTCAGACTGGTTCTATAGAACCGATTGCTATGATTCTGTGCAGTTTGGAGAACTGGCAAATGGTGCCCCTGGCTGGCCCCTTCTTTCTCCACCTGTCCCTCCTCTCCCCACCTAGTCAGTCCTTAACGTGCATGCGCAACATCACACGAATGCCTGACATCACTGACTGTGTTCTTCCCTGTTCAGTCACTCCTTAAGGTATTTCTTCTTCTTTTTTCCCCTTCTGACGATCAGCTGTTCCTATGATCAGCTGTGCCAGGATTCCCCTCACTGTCTTACTCCTTTGGTCAGGAAGCTTCCCTGATGCCCAGGAAGGCAAAAAAAATGAAGGAAGATGCAGCATCCCCCTGCCCTCCATTTTTTTAACCTTCCTGGGCCCCAGGGAAGCTTCCTGAGAGAAAAAATGCCCCCCAGGATGCTTCCCTGGGGCCCAGAAGACCCCAAAATGGAGCATGGGGGGGTGCTGTGCCCTCCCTCCAGGTTCCATTTTTTTCCTTCCTGAACCCTGGGGAAGCCTTCTGGGAGAAAAACACTCCCCAGGAGGCTTCCTGAGGTCCAGAAGGCCTAAAAACAGAGTGTGGGGTGGTGCTGCATGCGTGCCCCAGGCTCCTTTTTTTTTTTTTCCTTCCTGAGCCTCAGGGAAGTCTTCTGGGAGCAAAAATGCCTCCCCCAGGAGATCCCCTGAAGCCCAAGAGGTTAAAAAACAGAGTGCAGGAGAAGCTACATGCCTCCTGGGCTCTGTTTTTTGCCTTCCTGGGCCACAGGGAAGCCTTCTGGGAGTAACAATGCCCCCAGGAGGCTTTCCTGAGGCCCAGAAGGCCCAAAAAATGGGCTGGGTGTTGCTGCAAAAAAAAGAAGAAGACATATCCATCCAGTCACATGGCCATGCCCTCCTAGCTACGTCCTCCTAACCACACTCACATAAATGGTTGTTAAAAAATTTGAATCCCACCCCTGGTAGCCACACTACCAAAGTGGTTCTCATATAAACTATTTAGTATTATTCTTTTGGCTGTCCTGGTATATAGGTTTTTAATCTGTTGGATGATATGATGTGATATAATTTGCTTTCATCTTTTGTCCTATTTCCTTTTGCGTTCTCATTTATGTCTTCAGCCTATACAGTTCTTTAATTTACTGGTGTTGTGACCCAGATGGTCAAGGCAAGGCAGATCTTTAGATTTCTTTATTTCTCTTAACCATTGTTCCAACCAATGACCCTTCAACAACCAGTAAGTTTCCACCACCATGCTCTCTGAAGGCAGCACTCTCAGTCTCCCAAACATAGCCCCAGTAGTCAAAGAAACCCCATAGAGTAGGAATATGCTCACAGGACAAGGTCCAATCCACATCCAATCAACAAGGCAGCATCCAGGCACAAGACAAGGACAGTCCTCAGGACAAGAAACAGGCTCCAGACAAGAAGCAGTTCCAAAGGCACAGTGAAGCAAAGGCCAAAACACAGGCCACAAAGAAGGGCTAGGTCTAAAACAAAATGCAAAGAGCAATCTTCCAAGCAAGGAAAGGAAAGGCAAACAGCAAGTGGCACAAGTCAAAGCCAGGGGAGTGTAAGCCAAAGCAAACAATTGTTCTTAGCAGAGACTAAGTTCCTACAACTTCTCCTTAAATTACTCCCCTCCAGGTGTTCCTTGTGAGGAGGGGTGGGGTGACCTTCTCCCGAATAGCCTTGCAGTCCTTCTCTGGGCTTGCCTACATTCCACTTTCTTTGCCCTTGGATCAGTGGAGTAAACAGCTGTTATTCATCAAAGAGATCAACTGCCTATCAGCACCACTGCAATCAGCGTGGTGTCGGTGCAGGCAGGCAGCTCTCCATCTGGTCAACCACCTTTCCCAATGCCTGAGAGGCCCAGGATAGTACTGTCCTCAGCTGCTGGCATGCTTTTTGTTAAGTTCTGCGCATGGGTGCAAGGAGCGGAGACGAGGCAGTGAACAGTGAACTTCAATTCTTTATTAAGCATTCTGAACAGAGCAATCACCTAGGGCAGCAGCAGCCCTTTTATAGGGTTGTTTGCTGTCCTATTAGCCAATGAAAAACATGGAAGCGTTAAACCCTTGAATCAATGAGAGTTGGCCTGTTAACAGCCAATCAGATTTCCCAGAAAGGACCAATCCTATGTCGCTATTATCGGCCAATCAGAAGTGCAGGATTAGAACCCTGCTTTTTACTTAAGGTTGTTAAACTTTATTGAACGCCTTTATTAGTTCATAACACCTCTTCCCCCTAGGTTCTGGTTGAGGGGTGCGGTGACGTAATCCCGTAGATATGCAGGTTGTTTCAACTGTCTATTAGATTTGCGCTGTCCCACTGGTTCCTGTCTGTAGTCCGGTTTCGGTGGAACGTTTTTGATTTATCTGGTACAGGCGGTTCCGCATCCTCACAGGACGACTTGGCACCGCTGTTTCTGTCATTGTTGTCCTCCAGTCTCTGCGGGCTCTCCTCCGTTGAGGTATTCCTGATTCTTCTTCAGGTGACGCGCTGGGCTGCTGACTTCCTTCGATTTCATCATCCAGCATCTCGAATTCAGTTTCCTCGACATCCCCTCCCCCCTCAGTTTGAGGGTCACAGGAGTCGTGGGAACTGGGTTGCAACCTAGAGCGAAGCTGATCTATGTGGCGTTTCCATATTTTCCCATCCCTTGTTTGTACACGGAACGATCTGGGCCCGGTGGCTTGGGTTACGGTTGCTTTGACCCACAACGGTTCAGCGGAAAGATTTTTAGCGAAGACTAAGTCACCTTCCTTGAATTCACGGCACTTTCTGCTAGATCCACAGGGTTTCCCTGGCACATAGGCCGGGTGGAGACAGTCAAGCCTGCGTCCCATCAACAGTTCAGCTGGCATTTTTTTGGTTACGCTGTGCGGGGTGATGTGTTGGAGTAGGAGTATTCTGTTCAGTTTGTCGTCAATGTCCCCATGGTCCATCTTGTGGAGAGTTTTTTTAAGAAATTTGACCATGCGCTTGGCCCTTCCATTTGCTACAGGGTGCGCCAGCGAGGTTAGCGCATGGTGGATGCCCTGGTCCACTAAGTATTGTTTGAACACCAGGGCCTTGAACTGGCGTCTGTTATCAGAGACTAAAACATCTGGCAGTCCATGTGTTGCGAATAGTTTATTTAATTTGTGGATGACTGAATCGGTTGTAGTAGTCTTCATCTTGTGGATTTCGAGCCAGTTGGAATAGGCATCCACTGTTAGGAGGAACGTATGTCCTTTAGTAGGTCCCACAAAGTCAATGTGGATGCGGGACCATGGCCCCCGGGGGGTTTCTCACTCCATTGGAGTTGCTCTAGGTAGGGCACTGCTGACTTCTTGGCACTTTAGACAAGTCTTCACCCAGGCTTCGATCTGCTTATCGATGCCCGGCCACCACACATAGCTTCGTGCGAGCGCTTTCATACGCACAATACCGGGGTGACCGTCATGCAATGCTTTCAAAACTGTTTGTTGTAACCGCTCTGGGATGACAACTCTGTCTCCCCATAGGATGCAGCCTTTCTGCAAGAAAAGTTCTGTTTGCCTGTTTCTGAAAGGGGTGAAGTCATCAGGGGTTTGTTCTACTGGCCATCCTCGTTCGACCCAGCTGAGAACTCACACCAGGACAGGATCTCGTTTCGTTTTGATAGCGATGTCTGTTAGCAGCAGTGAATGTAGGGTTTCAATCTGGAGTGTCGTGAGGATTGGAGCTGGGTCATCGACGGTTTCCGGAAGTGGGGCACAGCTCAATGCATTAGCGTGGGGAATGGCTTTCCCCGGGCGGTGTTGCAATTTATAATTGTACGCAGCTAAGAACTCCAACCAACGAGTCATTCTAAGTGACAGTATATAGGGGGTTGGCTTGTCTCCCGCTATAATCCCCAGCAAAGGCTTGTGATCGGTAATAATAATAAAAACTCATCCATACACATATTCATGAAACCGTTTCACAGCAGATACAACAGCAAGAGCCTCTTTGTCAATTTGACTATAGTTGCGTTCAGCTCTCAATAAGGTCCTTGAAAAATAGGCAATAGGGGCCTCTCTACCATTTGGTAACACATGACTTAAAATGGCTCCTACTCCAAACGGTGACACATCACACGTAATAGTTAAAGGCAAAGTCTCATTATACTGCATTAAAACAGCATCGGAGGTTAGTAAGTTATTTACTTGTCGGAATGCGTGCTCCTCTCAGTGTCCCCAGACCCAGGTGGCTTTTCTGTCAAGAACTCTATGTAGGGGCTCAGCTACGGTCACTTTCTGGGGCAAGAAGATGTTGTAAAAGTTAATGAGCCCCAGGAAAGCTTGGAGGTCTGTCCTATTCTTGGGTCTTGGGGCGTTTTTGATTGCTCTTAGTTTGCTATTTGTGGGGTGAATACCTTGCTTATCGATTAGGCACCCCAGGAACTCTACTTTCTTTGTACATAGTTGACATTTTTTTTTTTTAACCTTTAGGCCGGAGTCTTTAAATTTCTGAAGAACCATTCTAAGACGCCTCTCTAGTACTTCTCTATTCGGGGTCGCAATTAAAACATCATCAAAATATGGCATGACCCCCTTGATCCCTTGCAAAAGTCTCTCCATCAGACTTTGAAAAATCCCTGGGGCCACGCTCACTCCGAATTGGAGTTCGTTGCATTTAAAGGCGCTTCGGTGCATAACGATTGTCTGTGCTTCTGCGTTTTTTTTATCTACAGGCAGTTGTTGGTACGCCTGCGCTAAATCCAATTTAGCGAAGACTTTTCCGTCCCCCAGGGAATGGAGAAGGTGTTGAACCACCGGCACCAAGTAAGCGTTCTGTTGAAAGGCGTGATTGAGGGTGGCCCGGTAATCCCCACAAATACTTAACGATCCATCCGGTTTGATGGGTGTTACAATTGGGGTTTCTCAACGGGCGTAGTCAGTTGGTTCTAAAACACCCTGGGCTATTAATTTATCGAGCTGCTCGTCGATATTTGGTTTTAGGACAAAAGGTACCCGACGAGGCTTAAGGCAGATGGGGGCTACTTCAGGGTTAAGGTTAAATGATATCGGGCTCCCCTTGTACTCACCTAGTTTGTCTGCAAAGACGTCCTGGAATTCCTGGACGAGGGCCTCCTCCCAGTCGTCACTTCTGGTTTGGTGAATGCCGACTACCTCGATCCCAAGTGGGGTGAACCATTGAAGGCCTAACAAACTAGGCTGGTCACGATCGACAACGGTCAGTGGTAACAACGCAGTATGATTTTTGAATGATACTTGGACTTGGTTGGAGCCGACGACCGGAATTCGGTTCCCCTGGAAATCTTTGAGTATAATTCTCTGGGCTCTGAAGTCTTGATGCCAGATGGCAGGGATCAACTGTTTAAGGGTCTTCCAGGAAACCATCAAGAGTGATGACCCTGAGTCGACTTCCATTACGCAAGGTTGGTTCTCGATGGCGACCCTCACTCGGATCTTCTTTGCATCTAACGATGAAGCGTGATTGATGGTAATGGTTTGGTGTGCCTCTTTCCGTCTCGTTGAAGTGGCAAGTGTTTTATTTCTGTAGGAGTGGTTGTTCCATTGGTGGTTCAAGTGTTCCTGACTCACAGGACGATTCCCTGTGGTCTGGCGGTAGTTGTTTTCTCTCCGAATTGGGCTGGATCCTCGCTTGCTTCTACAGACCTTCCCGATGTGGCCTCTTTTCCCACAGGAATGGCAGAGCACGTCGAGGAATTTGCAATCTGATCGCAGGTGGTTTGCCCCACAACCCGCGCATTGGTGCGGTAGTCTTCAATTCCGCGGGTTGCGTTGGTCGCGTTCGGACCGGAGCTGGTTGACCTCCTCCTCATCAATTTCTGATGGAGATTCGAGGTCCTCATGGTGGGCCGCTGTTGTGTGCGAGGTGAGCTATCGTTGGCGAGTTGACAGAGAGGTGCGTTGGTGCGGCGCATTCGGGAGGCTGACTTCCTGGTTGCTTCTGCTGCAGTAGCATCTTTGATGACATCGGCAAGATCGATGTCCCCTCTGGCCATGATCTTGCTCTGCGCTGTCTGGTCATCTAATCCCAGAATTATTCGGTCTCTCAGAGCTTCTTCAAGGTCTGCAAACCCACAGAGGCCCCCCAGGTACCAGAGGTCCGCGATGAAATCTGTGACGCTCTCTCCTTTCTGTTGGTCCCTCTGATAAAACTCATGTCTTCGGACAAGCATTGGTACGGCGGGTGCATAGTGGGCCCGTAAAAGGGGCGCGAGGACGTCCCAGTCCATGGATTTCACCTCAGCCGGTTTCGCTAGTGCCTTGGCCATCTTAAAGACGGCTGGCCCGCAATGGGTCAGGAACACTGCTCGTTTTTTCCCTGTAGTTGCATCTTTCAAGTTGTTGGTCTCCAGAAACATCTGGAACCGATCCATGTACAAGTCCCAGTCTTCTTGTGCTGGGTCAAATGGAGCGGGTGGTATGGCGCCGCCGGACATGTTTTCCATTGTTGATGTGCCTTCAGCCACGTGCTCTGTTTGGTGCTCTGTGAGAGTTCAATCAGCTCAGATGTCTCCGCATCCCACCTTCGTCGCCAGTGTTAAATTCTGCGCATGGGTGCAAGGAGCAGAGACGAGGCAGTGAACAGTGAACTTCAACTCTTTATTAAGCATTCTGAACAGAGCAATCACCTAGGGCAGCAGCAGCCCTTTTATAGGGTTGTTTGCTGTCCTATTAGCCAATGAAAAACATGGAAGTGTTAAACCCTTGAACCAATGAGAGTTGGCCTGTTAACAGCCAATCAGATTTCCCAGAAAGGACCAATCCTATGTCGCTATTATTGGCCAATCAGAAGTGCAGGATTAGAACCCTGCTTTTTACTTAAGGTTATTAAACTTTATTAAACACCTTTATTTGTTCATAACACCTTCCCTGTCAGACATCACAGTTCCAACTCTTCCTCTGAACCAGACTCTGCGGGGGCCATGAGAACTGGCAGATCTCTTTGGTTAAACTCAAGTGGCAGATCAAGGGTTCCAAGTCCAATCCACAAGGCAAAGGGACTTCAGAAATGACTTGTGCTCGGTTTTAAGTCCTGCATGCTAAAACAGAAAAGCTTTAATATAGTTGTTTTCTATCACAGAAGAATGAGCAGTGTAAATTGCCTTGCAAATACAAAAACTCATGGCAAAGGGTAAATAAGATATGGCACTAATTCTGTTAAAATGTATATAAGTTCTTCATCTGGAGAAAGTGAGCAGGAGAGAAAATGACACAAATTTCTTCAGGCTTAAAAGGGGTTTGCATAATTCTGTAAACACTGAGTACCTTCCTGTGTTGACATAATTCAATTTTCCTGAAAGAGAATAGAATCTTAATTAAAAAATCAGAAACAGAACCAAAAAAAGAACAAAAAGCGTTCTTTACACTGTATGTTATTATAAAATATAATTTATTTTTATAAAATGTGGTGTGACCATATAGGTAAATCAGAAGGTTACATATCTTGACTTCACACGTAACATCTTTTGAGTAAACAAATATACTGTTTACTAAACAGAGGGGCTCCCCTAGTTCATGAGCTTAATGTGTTTTCCAAGTCCCTTCTGGCTTTAATCATCAGTTTCATTTCGAATTCCCAATATCAAAATTAATTGCAGGTGTCTGCTTCCAACAAGAGTGTAGTTTTTAAATTATACATGTCAGTGCATCACTTACACCATGTCACATCCTGTTAAATTTCTTCTCATTGTAACTCTATATAACAAAATGTGACATTAGAGAAGTTTTAGCATATCGCAGTGTTCTGATATTTTAAGTTATCTCCACGTGAACAGGCTGAACAAATAAAATTGTAATATGGATGAATAACTCATGCCAATGTGGATCTTTTGGGTTGCTTGAATTTGTTCAAAACCATCAGTACAATTTTATGTACACAAAAATGCACAATCAAAATATTTGATACATGCATAAATTAAAAGTAAGATCAATAATGATCAAGAATTTTGTATAGATAAGCTTAAGCAAAAATGTTAGGCTGTGGTAAAATGCTTAATTTTTAAATTTTAACTTTTTCTTGTGCTGTAATAAAAATCTCATATAGATCTACAGAAAAAAAATTAGATTGTTAACAATACAGGGAAATAGATTTTTTTTTAAAAAAAAAAAAACTGAATATCTTTTTTAGCTGCAAAATGGAAACAGCCTAAGGTTTCAGATATAACATAACAAAAGACTAACATAAAAAATTCAATGAACATGATTTAAATAAAATTGTATTGAAGTATATATGGCAAGGCAAAAAAGCGAGAATAAAGTTAAAACTTCTACAAGATGCCAGAGTTAGAGGAGGTTTTGGTTTGCCTAATTGGGAATTGTACTACCAAGCTGCAAACTTGATGTGGGCCAAGGAATGGATAATACTAAGAAAGACTAGATTGTTGACATTAGAAGGACATGATCTGTTGTTGGGTTGGCATGCTTTTCTATGGTATAAGGGAACTAAAACGCAGGGCTATTTTAGAAGACATTATATATGGGAGTCTTTGTGGTTGAATTGGGAGAAGATTAAAAGACAATGTTATTTGAAAATTCCAGTTTGATTATCAATTGAATTGAAGCATTTTCCTATCCTATAATATATAAGAAGGAACAAACAATTAGATATGGGGAAATACTGGATGAAAAGGGTGAACTTAAAATGATGCAAAATCTATTAGAACAAGGTATAAAGATGAATTGGTTTTCATATACACAAATACAATCAAGGTATCTTAAAGATTCTAAAATAGAAGGATTTTATGATAAATTGACTGATTTAGATAGGATTTTGACAGGTACTGATGAAAAGGTGATTAAAAAACTATATGGTTATTTATTGGAAATTAAATTAGAGGAAGAACAAGTTAAAGAAACTATGATTGCTTGGGGAAAGAATTTTGGATATGGGATTGATCTAGAAAATGGCAAAATTGTGGTCTCAAAATTCTAAAATGACAATGTCAACAGCATTTAAAGAAAATTTGTAAAAGATGTTTTACAGGTGGCACCTTCCCCCGACAAGAATAGCAAGAATGTTCAAGAATAAATCTGAAAAATGCTGGAAATGTCATCAGATACCTGGCTCATATGACCATATGTGGTGGACTTGTGAGGATGCTAGAAAATATTGGACTAAAATTCGCATGTGGTTGGAAAAAATGACAAAGAAACATATAGACTTGAAACCAAAGATTTTTTTATTGGGAATTTTACCTGATACATACAGTAAAGATTTGAAATACCTGATTGTAAATGTATTAACAGCGGCTAGGATTGTATTTGCTAAAAACTGGAAAAATGAGAAAATACCATTGCAGGAAGAAATTATTAAGAAAATATTGGAGTGTGCTGAGATGAGTAGATTGACATTTGAAATTAGAGAACAAGAGGATAAACAATTTTATGAAATTTGGGATCTTTTCTATAGATGGTTGGATGATAACACATAATAAATAGAATATTTAGAATGTTAGATAATAATGAATATATAAAGAGACATTTTTTCTTTTCTATTTGATATTATAATGTTTTTAGGATAGATCTGGTATGATTATACGATTTGCTATTAAATAAACTAAGTAAATTATGGCAATCTCATAAAGCATGAATGAATAAAATTAGAGTCAAATGATTGTTTAATAGTGATAGTAGGGTATATAATTTTTGATTGATAATATGAGTCATTATGTAATGTAACTGTAATTGAGACTACGAAATGGATGCACAAAAAAATTGGTAAACCAACTGACTCACTGTTTGTATACTTATGGAAAGTTGGATGTTTCTACGTTTTGTTTCTTTTGTTTGTCTTTAAAAACTAATAAAACTTTTTTCAAAAAAAAATTCAATGAACAAACACAACACTTGCACAAAACAAATGTTTATGTGTGAATATTGAAAAGTCTTTGAAGTTCTGCAAACTTAATGTGGGTTAAAGAATGGATAACGTTAAGAAAGACTAGGTTGTTGGCATTAGAAGGTCATGATTTATTATTGGGTTGGCAATAATTGGGTTGGCAATAATTATTATTGGGTTGGCAAAAAAAAAAAGCATTTTTTATGGTATAAGGGAACTAAATCACAGGGTTATTTTAGGAGGCATTATATACGGGAATCGTTATGGTTGAATTGGGAGAAAATTAAGAAACAATGTTATTTGAAAATCCCAGTTTGGTTATCAACTATTGAAGATTTTTCGTATCCTATAACCTATAAGAAGGAACAAACAGTTAGGTATGGGGAAATACTGGATGAAAAGGGTGAACTTAAAACGATGCAAAATCTATTAGAACAAGGTATAAAGATGAATTGGTTTTCATATGCGCAAATACAATCAAGGTATCTTAAAGATTCTAAAATGGAAGGATTTTATGATAAATTGACTGACCTAGATAGGATTTTGACAGGTATTGATGAAAAAGTGACTAAAAAATTATATAGTTATTTGCTGGAAATTAAATTAGAGGAAGAACAAGTTAAAGAAACAATGATTGCTTGGGGGAAGAATTTTGGATATGGAATTGATTTAGAGAAATGGCAAAAATTGTGGTCACAAAATTATAAAATGACAATGTCAACAGCATATAAAGAAAATTTGTATAAGATGTTTTACAGGTGGCACTTTCCCCCAACAAGAATAGCAGGAATGTTTAAGAACAAATCTGAAAAATGCTGGAAATGTCATCAGATACCTGGCTCGTATTACCATATGTGGTGGACTTGTGAGGAGCCAGGAAATACTGGACTAGAATTCGCATATGGCTGGAAAAAATGATGAAGAAACACATAGATTTGAAACCAGATATTTTTTAATTGGAAATCTTACCTGATCTTTATAATAAAAACTTAAAGTATTTGATTGTAAATGTATTAACAGCAGCTAGGATTGTATTTGCTAAACATTGGAAGAGTGAGAAAATACCAATAGAGGAAGAAATTATTAAGAAAATATTGGAATGTGCTGAAATGAATAGATTGACATTTGAAATAAGAGAACAAGAAGATAAACAATTTTATGAAGTTTGGGATCTTTTTTATCAATGGTTAGATAATACAATATAATAATAGAATATTTAGAAATTTAGGAAATAACAAATATATAATTTTTCTTGGTTTTGTTAATTTTTTAGAATATTTTATTAAGATAGATATTCTATGATTTGTTATAAAATAATTTAACTCAATTACAGTTATCTCGCTCAAGTATGAATTAGTAAAATTATAGTCAAATGATTGTTCAATAATGATATTAGGATATTTTACTGATGATTGATAATGTGAGTTATTATGTAATATAATTATTTTGATGACTATGAAATGGATGCACAAAAGGGAGTGGTAAACCAACCGACACACTGTAAATTTATGAAGAATGATATTTTTTTTAATGTTATGTTTTATGTCTTATATGTTTTTGTCTGTCGTTAAAATCAATAAAACTTTTATCAAAAAAAAGAAAAGTCTTTGAAGTTGTAGATTGCTAAGACATTTTTTGCACCTTTTTTAACATGCTGTGAGATGGATTATAGAAATAATTTAAATAAATATAAATAAATACTAGTATGGCCTCTTTCCTACATGGCTTTCACGATAGTTAATCAGATTTACATTAAGATACTTTTTTATATGGCATCTCTGACATAAATTGAATATGGTGACAGCAAATAAACCTTTTTTATAAAAATATATGTGCTATTTATAGTTTAGGAGGGAATCAAATTTAGGAGGGAATCAAATTTGCTTTCACTAGAATAACTTAGGATTTTCATCTGACTTTCTTTTCACAAATAGGTTTGGAATATCAGAGTTGCTTAATTCTAAACTAAATTCCTGCCCCAAGTTATCTTGTACTCACTCCTTTGCTTTCCAAACATTAAATTTGATCTAAGAAGATTACATAAATTGCCACTGATCTTATTTAAGCCAAATGTACTGTAATACATTTGTAAATATTTCAGAAACTGCCATGGGACAGACATGGATAGACAGACCGGGTGGCATTTTAAAAGGTATTTTACATTCAGTGCTGGAGAAGATCTGTGCTCCGACAGTTCAAGTCTTATCACCCTGTAACAGAGTAGGCTTCTTTTACTTGTCTCAGCTCCTTCCAACCTAGAAGTTCAAAAGCATCAAATGCAAATAGATAAATAGAGACCACTTTGGTAGGAAGTGCATGTTTCACCATATGCTTTGTGTTAAGTATGGTCGGTGGGTTCCATAAGAATGAGGCGCGAGTAGTGAACAACAGCTCTTTATTTACAGGAAGAATTCTGAGACGAAAAACCCTAGCGCGCGGCAGCTCTTTTCATAGAGCTGGCCGTGGCTAGGCAGCCAATGACAGTTCTTTGAGTTTGCCGTGCTAGGTTTTAACCAATCGTGGCAAACCCTATACGAGCCAATCGGAAGTGTTTACAATGTCCAATCACGGTCCGGCTCTTCTGGGCCAAGGGGAATGCAGGTCTTCAAGCCTGCTAATATGGAACACTTTGTGCTGCCACATGATGTCATGCTGGCCTTGTGATTGTGCCAATGTCTTTGGACAGTGCTGGCTCACCTGCTATAAGAAATGAAGATGAGTATCACCTCCTAAAGTCAGCTACATCTGGAAGAATAAAACCCACAGAGACTCATTTACCTTTACCTTCACATTCAGTAATTCATTAAATTATTGAAAATATTAGAGAATCATAATGCTTGAAAAGCCATTTGGGCCACAAAGTCTCAATCCAAAATAATTGAAGGGCAACAGAAGCAGAGATCAAAAAATGATCAGGAAGACCGTTTGTATGGTATAGTTTGAGTTATGAGAAAAACTGAAAACTGTACATTGGATTTTCATATCAGAATTGTTCCAGTCTGAGGGGCAGATTGTGAGTGTTCAGGAAATCATATCCTTCCCTTTCCATATCACAAACAGAAGACATTCCATTAACAATAGGAACTTACTGGATATAATACAAAACCTCCCTCATTTTCGAATTATCTGATATTTGAATATACAGGCAAATCTTTCCATCATTCCCTAATATAAATACTTTTTTCTTAAATAGATCTGTGATCCCAAAATTATATATAGCTAATTTGTGAAATTGTCTCATACTGAGATTAGTGTTCTTCATTGCAAAAGATACATAGGAATTCCCCTCCTTTTGAACAAAGAATGAGCTTTTGATTAATGTACTTAGGGTGCAGCATAATGGCATCAAACTCTTTGAATATGCTCCAGATTAAAAGATAAACAAAAAGCAAAAAAAAAAGGCACTTGTGAAATTGTAAGATATTTCCATAGCAAATGAAATTAGCAGAATTTAAAACCATTCACCTTTACTGAACTTTTATTTGAAGCTTCATGTACTGAAAAGTACTTCAAGAATCATGCAAATAATGTATTTTTTCCTTTGTGCATATCTTTTCACATGATATTCTATTATAGTTAAAAACAAATTCAAAGATAATAATGCTCTCTACTAACACTGAATTGGTTTCAGATTAATTTTTATTTTCTGGAAAACTTTGTTCTTCAGAAACTTAAATTGGATCAAGTACTTTACAGGAAGAGAGATTGTTGTAGTTATTCAATTTAAAGCAAGTAATGGACTCAAATCATTAACACTGAGAGAGAATTATTATAAATATCTGGCACAGCATAAAACAAAGGTGGCTATAATAGATCTCTAGGTTTGCATTAATTTTCCAATCAATTGGCAAGGATTTACAATTTCCACAATTTTATTCATAACAACCTCAGAGAAACAATTTGGGATATTGGTTAAGGCAGCAGGCTAGAAATCAGGAGAATTCTAATCCTGCCTTAGGCACAAAGCTAGCTGGGTGAACCGGGTCATTCTCTCTCAGCCATAGAAGAAGGCAATGGCAACCTACTTTTGAAAATATTGCCAAGTAAATTATGAGGATTAGTTCAGGCAGATGCTAAGAGTTAATAGGTTGAGGTCACACACACAATTAATATGCACAGAAGCAAGTATATCTATAGTGGACCAAACAGCAATGACCAGCTTTGGATGCAAACTGAAATCATGCTATAAAAATGCAGATTTTCACTATTATATATTTAAATCAAATTATAGGTTTGGTACATACAGTTGTACTTCTTGAGACAATAAAAGATCTTAATTTTGTAGTTTTTCATTTCTTACTTATTTTTAAAGTATAACAATATAAATATGAAAATATTTTAAAGTTACTACTGGGATTGAAATACTCATTATTTTTCCTTTTTTAAAAAGTTATTTTTCCAATGGTACCATTTTATATGGTAATCCCAAGTACCTATATGAATGAACCAAAGAAAAAAGAAATACTAATAAACCATTTTGTAATGAAGAGCTTTTTTGTGAGATAAAGAAAAACTTCATTAGACAAATTACTATTGAATCTAGCCTGTATTTTTTCCAGAATAAATATCAGTTCAGCATCTGATTTTCTAAGTGGCCTCTGTATATATTTTACACACTAACTCCAATGCCACATGAGCAGATTTCTGTTATCCAAACAGGATTAACTTATCATTCTGGTTAGATTGTGGGAGGGGAAAATCACACAATTCCTTATTTCCTAAAATATACGCTCATCAGCCTGCTTTCTTAGCCATATGTTCCTAACTGAATAGTGATATATGGGTTCTTAAGTAAATCGTGAAGTTTTTCTTCCTCTAAGTGTAGGGATAAATTTAACAGTTTTCAGTTGGAGAC
Source organism: Hydrophis major (assembly GCA_033807585.1). Taxonomy (NCBI): domain Eukaryota; kingdom Metazoa; phylum Chordata; class Lepidosauria; order Squamata; family Elapidae; genus Hydrophis; species Hydrophis major. The sequence continues at coordinate 327,098,544 of CM066329.1, read as the reverse complement.
TAAAAAAAAAACAGAATACACTCCTTGGAGAATCTCGAAACTTGTGACCAGATTTTGAATCTGATGCATTTCAAGGAGAAATAGAAAAGAACAAACAATTACAGAAGATTCTCGATTAAACATTATCCAAATAGTTTTCAGTTGAAATTCAGAAATAGTATAGATTGATCTGACCAAAACTGGGGTGTCAATCAGGGAAATGTGTCCTTTTTTGTTTTAATGGGGTTACTAGCAGAATTCAATACCACTGATCACAGTATCTTTCTGAAAAGTTTTCATGGGATGGGTATATAATTCTATGGTTGTTCTGATCCTGTTTCAGTGTGTATTCAAGTCAGTGTTATCGGGAGACAGAATTTGAGATTCCTTAGATTTTACTGTTTTCCACATGTTACTTAACATTTGACCTGATAGTTTCGGGAGGTCATTTGCTAGATTTGGGTGAATTAAGTGTTTTTTGTCTATCAGGACAACCTGGTCTACCCAAATATGGGAAGGAGCATACTGCTTCCCGTTCGCCTTTCAATTCAGGAGCCTTCACAGGCAGTTGCTTTCACAACAAACTATTTTGTGTTAAATTTATATTTACCAGCAAAAAAAATAAAGGAAAACTACTATAGATCTATTTCAAGCTATTTAGCTCTCATTAGCTAGCCACACTCTAATATGCAAGCAGTCCAGATTCAAATCCCAGAAGGGCATGGCTGGCTGATGGGAGCAAAATAGTTTGAAATAGATCTATACTAGACTCGCTTTTTTTCTTTGTCAGTAAATGTAAATTTAACACATTTGGATGAATTGTTTTTTTTTTATTATTATTATAACAAATTTTATTAATTTTACAAAAACAATACACAATCCAGGCATAACAACTTGAAAAATATTTTCTAAAAAAATAATAATAATTAAAGAAGAGAGCCAATAGAACACACAAAATAATTCCAAATTGTAATATCAATATTTACATTCTCTATTTAACTTCATATCTTATCCAGACTTCTCCTTTTATCCAAATTATATTTCTTGCTTATTAAAATTTTATTGCCTTTCATAAACATACATAACACAGAACATAGAAAAAAACAAACAAACTAAAACATCTTTTCTGAAGGCTGCCTGATCCCGGGTTGAAACTCTTCTCACAGACACAAATTCAAACATCATATTCACTTTATATATCTTTCCATATCTTATTATCATTTTCTTTTCTTTTTTATAAACCAATTTTATTAATTTTACAAAAACAGTGCACAAACAATCAAGGCACAACAGCTTATAAATTCTTTTCTAAAAAAAATAGTAATAATTAAAGAAGAAAACCAATAGAACATAATGATTCCCAATTATAATATCAATATTTACTTTATCTATTTAACTTCATATCTTATCCCAACTTCTCCTTTTCATCCAGATTATTTCTTGTTAATTAAAATTTTATTGCCTTTTATCAACATACAAAACCCAAAAAAACATAATAAAACCTTTATATATCCTTCCATATCTTATTACCATTTTCAATAACATTCTTTGTCTGTTCTATTTCCAACTATCCATTCATCTTTTTTCTTTTACTATACTTCTCCTATACACTAATTGGAGTGACGCCTTTAACTCATTACCCTAACTTAAAAGTACTTCATATAACACTTAATTTATCTTGGGATTCTGTTTAGTAGATTCTAAAATTACACAATAAATTTTATACTCTAAATACACATATAAAAACACAATCTTATGTACCTTCCAGAATCCCCCTTTTATCCTTAATTAGATTCACCCATTGTCTCTAAATAAACTTTTTTTCTTTAGATCTTGCTTCCCACCATTGAGGCTTCTCCTCCCCCCCCCCCTTTCTCTCTTGCTTATTCTTCTCCTTGCCCTTTTTACCCCTTTGTCTCTCCTCCTCCCTTTTCTTACTCCCTTTCCTTTGCTTTCTAACCTTGCGTCCACTTTTCCTCTCATTTTTCTTTTTTTTGGTTGTTTTTCAAACCTTAAAATCCCCTTTTTCTTATCCTCTTTCTCCTCCTCCCCGGAAAAAAACCATTGTTCATCAATGGCTTCTTGTTCCTCTTCTTCTTTGTCCTAGTCATTCTGCTGCGTAATCAACTTTTCATAAGTACATAACGCCATTTCTAAAAATTGAAATAAAGTGCCCAAAGTATCTTTTCCATCTTGTTCTTCCTTTTTATATTTTTGATATTCAGTCTTTAGTTCATCCACAAGCGATGCCATCCTGAAAAGAGAAACTTTCCCCAAAACAACCAACCAAGTATTTTTAATCAAAAATAATTCAAAAAAAGTTCCAAAAGTTAATACTTTTCTTCCTTCTTCTATTTCTCTTTCTGGGGTTACTGTTTAATCAAAGAGGTCCAATTACCATATATCTTTCTTTGAGATTCTAGGCAATCTCCTCCTTTTTCCACTTCTGCTCCAATTTTTTTCCTCTCCCTTCCCACTTGCAACATCAATTTTTAAATGATCAGATATCCATACCTCTAATAAGGGTTTTCCAATTTCTTAAATTTTTAAATCCAATGTCGAAGAACTCTTTTGTCCCTTAACTTCAACTTTCAGAATAGTTCACCTTCAGTGCCCAAACAAATTTCAAATCTTCATCTGCTGTTTCCATGGGGTGGGAGAGTGAAGAAAAAAGAGTTCCCTTTAACAGCTTCTCCGCCATTTTCTATCTTCTTAGGGATACAATGTATCCTCCAGCAATTCAGACAGCTCAGTTCCAGCGAGTTTAAAAGATGTTGATTGCCCCGGCTCAGCCAGCACTTTCACTTTTCTTGCTTCCTCCAGCACAATCTTACCCGGTTGCAGGCTTCTTCGTGGCGGCCATTGCTGACCGCCGCTCCTCCACCTTGGAAAAAAGGGGGTTTTCTGGATGAGGAGGGGGTCTGCGACACCCCCAACCCCCTGTCCGGCTCCCCTCTCTCTTCGGCTGTCCCTACAGGGCAGCCGTATCCCACTGCCCATTTGGATCGGGGGTACCTCGGCGGCAAGCGCAGCAGGAATTGCGAACGGTCGCGAATTCCTGCTTCCACCAAAGCCACGCGGAACCGGAAAACCCTGAATTGTTAAAGATAATTGTTAAAGATAAGGTGACCCAAAATTGGCAGCTTAAACCAAGCTGAAAATTCCCTGAATCCCTGAACAATCTGGAAGTTTTGAGGATCTAGATAGAACAAATGAAGGTCAAATTAAATCTTACCCCCCCCCAAAAAAAAATCTTGTTCTCTATTGATATTGAGACAATCTTGTAACATCTGTTCTTAAAATTAGTCAATTCAGAGAAGTCATGCTTCTCCTTAAGAATTAGTTCGTGACTTGGAGTGTTTCCTGCACTCATTGTTCCATACTAGCAGGCTTGTAGGCCTGCATTCCTATTGGTCCGGAAAAGCCAGGCCGTGATTGGACAAAACTAAGCATTCTGATTGGTTCTTATTTGGCTGCCACGATTGGGTAAAACCAAGCGCGGCAAGCTCAAATGCATGTCATAGGCTGCCTAGCCGCAGCCAGCTCTATAAAAGGAGCTGCCTCGGTTGGGAGTCTTGTCTCAGTATCTGGTTTCCTTAATTAAGAGCTGTTGTCACTACTTCGAGTATCGTCTCTCCTTGGGACCCACCACCAGACTTAACACTGGCAACAAGGATGGGATACTGAGACAACAGAGCTGACTAGCACGTGGCAGATAGCGCATAGACGACCTGCAAGATGGCCAGCAGCACCGTGCCACTTGCACCATTCAATCTGGCCAGCGAGAACTGAGAGTCCTACATTGATCATTTCCAAATATACTTGGAATCAAACAACCTGAAGGACGCCACCGGCAGCAAGAAGCAAGCAGTTTTTCTAACACACTGCGGACCCGCCGTTTTTAAAATGGCCAAGGCACTCGCGAAGCCAACAGACGTCAAGACCATGGATTGGGATACCCTAGCTCCCATCCTCAGGAACCACTACGCCCCGGCGGTGCCGATTCTCATCCATCGGCATGACTTTTACCAGAGGGATCAGCGTGAGGGTGAGAGCATTGGAGAGTTCGTAGCTGACCTGAGGAACCTAGGAGGCTTGTGCGGATTCGCCAATCTAGATGAGGCCATGCGTGACCGAGTCGTCCTCGGCCTGAAAGACCCAACTCTCCAAAGCAGACTGATGGCTAAAGGGGACATCTCACTCGCCGATGCCATAGCCAAAGCGACCACAGCCGAGGCCACCCATAAGTCAGCGGCGCGAATGCGGCGTTCAAATGGAAACGACCACCAACCCACCAGTGAGACAGCAACTGCAGCAGAGAAACATGCAGCATCCACCCACCATAGAGACATCGAATCCCCTTCTGACAGCGAAGAGGAAGAAATTCACAGACTTCAGTTGGAATGCAAGCAACGAGACCGGCGCAGTCATAAGTCGAGTTACCAATGTGCCGGCTGTGGAGGAAATCACCCGCATTCCGAATGCAAGTTCCTGGATGCTGTTTGCCGTTTTTGTGAAAAACGAGGGCATATTGCCAAAGTATGCCATAACAAATGAAATTCCAGCCCCTGACGATGGGGAAACAGCCCAAGAAGAAGAGATGGCAACCCCACCATAAACCAGGACCGCCATAATGATAGCCGATGGAACCAGGACAGCCGACCCAGGAAGTTCATCGAAGTACCCAATGTGGGAATAATAAACTTTGGCATTGGGCTCAAGAATGATTAATCTAATGCTTTATACATACATGTCTGCCTAAAGGTCACTGAGATAATGCAAGGAAATTAAAAGCAAACACCAGAAACAATTAAGCAGCTCAGACAACTGCAAACAAGTCTGTACTATTTCTAATTATTGTAATCCACAATGTAACTTGTAATCCACAATGTAATTTTGCTTACTATGTACTAAAATTCTCAATAAAAGGAAGTACTGGAATTTATTCTGGGCTCCCATCCCGAGTACACACGCTTGTGTCTCATTCTTTCCATGGGAGACCACCACAAGTGGTGACCCTGACGTGATCCACTGCAGGTGGTATGTGTCCAGACCTCTGTGTTTCCTCACCTGGAATAGGTAAAGTATGTACTTAACTATTTCTGGACAATAGGATTTTTCAGGGAACATGGGGGGAAAACTTTCTCAGCCACAGGAACGTCATGTTAGTGAGCTGCTCAGGACAAATTTCTTAATCTTTAAACCCTCTGGGGGGGAGCAAATAATTCTTTCAAAAGGTAATGTGAAACGGATGCTGGAAGAGATCTGGCAGCAATGCCCCTGGTACTCAGAGAGAGGCTCTTTAAAGTTAGACACGTGGAGGAGAATTGGAACTATCCTTCATGAAGAGCCACGGGCAACAGCTGAAATTTTGATATATTGGAAGGTTATTATGACTGCTTTAGAGACCCAGTAACAACCTCTTTTAAAAACTTTAATAGAACCTCCTCCTTATAAAGGAGTTGTATTGCACCCTCCAACCCCAAAACTGGAGTATACTTTCTCACCTCCAACAACGCCTATGCCTATGGATGATAAAATCCAACCACAAATGGGAAAAGTTCAAGCAATGGTGCATCAGGCTTTCAATGAGGGGAAATTAGAGCCTGATGAGATTTCCCAGATGAATTTGTTTCCAGTCAATAGGCAAGTGGATGCTCAAGGCAATCTGCAGACTGAATGGGTTCCGATTCCTTTGGCAGTACTTAGGGAATTAAGAAAGAAAGTTAAAGATTATGGTCTTCAAAGTCCCTTTACAAAGGGTCTCCTGACAAGTTTGGCTACCTCACGCATGATTCCTAGTGACTGGAAAGATTTAATGAGAATGATCTTGAGCTCTACTCAGCATGTGGTTTTTGATTCAGAGTATCAAAGGGAAGCTATCACTAGGGGACGGAATTCGGTGGGGCTGTATACGCCAGACCAAATCTATGGGGCAGGCTTGTTTGAATCCACTGCTGATCAAGCTGCTAATTTGCCTGATCACGTATTTCCCGTGGTTATGGCAGCTGTCCTTGGGGCGTTGTCCCGCATCCAGGATGTGGGAACTCCAGCACGGTCTTTTTCTCAAATTAAGCAAACAGCATCTGATTCTTATAACGATTTTGTGGAAAGGCTACAATTGGCTATTACCAGGCAAATCTCTAATGAGGAAGCTGCAAAAGAACTTTTGTTGAAATTGGCAGTTGAAAATGCAAACGCTGCCTGCAAGCGTATCTTACAGCCTTTGGTGGCTAGAGGTGAGCTTACTCTGGCTGATCTGTTAAAGGCATGTGCAGTGGTGGGTTCTCGGGCTTACAACATGGAGACTTTGGCTATGGCATTACAAAAAGGGATGAAACCTACAGGGAATTGTTTTAATTGTGGGAAGCCTGGCCATTTTAAAGCCCAGTGCCGTGCCCCTGGGGAGGCGTTTAACAAAAGCAAAAATAAGGACGTCCACCCAAAGTCGGTCTGTCCAAAATGCAAAAAAGGGTTTCATTGGGCAAATCAATGTCGCTCTGATCAGAACCAAAATTCGGGAAACTAAATTTGGGGCATGCAGCTAGCCCCGCTCCCAAGGCTGTCACAAAAGCATCACCTGCAATTACTGGGAGTGCAGGTTTGGGTTTAAAAATGTTGAACTCAATTGATGTGATTTTCCTAATCAAGTGTACATTGAGGACACTTATTTGCACTGCCAGAAAAAACAGTGGGATTGGTACTTCCCAGGTCTTCTGCATCAAAAAAAGGGTTTTTTGTTATTCCAGGAGTTATTGATCAAGATTATAAAGGGGTTATTAAGGTACAATTGTACACTGATACTCCTGCATCATTAATGGCCGGTGACTCTATTGCCCAGTTATTATTGCTTTCATACATTCCTATGAATCCTTTAATTGGGATCCCACGAACTGGCGGTTTTGGGTCCACTGAAATGGCCAGTTGTCCAGTTGCTGCAGAATTGCGAGCGCTGACAAAAAATTTGACTACAGACCAACCTAAAATGACAATTGAAATTCAAGAAAAATCATTTTCTGGCCTTATAGATTCCGGAACAGATGTCTCTGTGATACGCCAAAAGGAATGGCCAAATGAATGGGCACTTGAGGACTCTCCGACTGTTCATGGAGTGGGTGGTATGCAGTTTGCAAGAAGTAGTGTACATTGGTTGAAGGTATTGCATAGAGAAACTGATGAGACTGCAAGGATTCAACCTCTTGTGTTGCCCCTGCATATAAACTTGTGGGGTAGAGATTTACTGTCACAGTTCTGCACAAAAATTGTTATTGGATAATAGAAAAATTACAATTGTTAACCTCTCAGCCGGTTTGGATTGACCAATGGCCACTTCCAAAGGAAAAGCTTACAGCTTTACATCAATTGGTAGCTGAGCAGCTACAATTAAGATACATGATTTGAGAGCTGTCAACTCCATCCTTCAACCAATGGGAGCATTACAATATGCCTTGCCTTATATACAAAACATTCTTAAATATTACATTATATACTTTAAATTTTTTAAACATGACAGGATTTCCTGCTGCTACAGCAGCCAGTAGGCATTTTGCTTCCTCCCCTTCTGCAGGTACACCAAGACCGAAAGTTCAGTATAAGAGACAACCAGATCCAATGTGGAAAGGACCTGTCCCGCTGATAACTTGGGGCCGAGGATACGCTGCTGTTGAAGATGAGGGGACAGTTGTTTGGGTTCCTGCTTGCTGTGTGCGTCCTTATCATCAGCAAAAGGGGCAAGGAGATGGATTTGGGGGAATGGAAAAGAAACACGTTGATCCAGGACATGGGGAAGCTAGCAAACCTTCATAATAATATCCAATATTGTTGGAGATGTATGCACATGCCAACTCACAAAACATCAGGGCTTCCAATGGTTGCAGTACCTCTGGCCGAAGGTGACTGGTATAAGCGACAATGCTATGGTTGTTCGGGAGCGTGGTCTGGCAGTTGGACTACAAGTAACATAAATACCTTATACCTTGGAAGCTGGATCCAAGAGGTGGCGGGTATCTGTTGGACCCACAATGAGACGGTAGAAAATATGACTTACTTGGGGGCATATCCATTTTGCAACAAAACAATTGTTATTAGCAATGGAAGTTGGGTTTATCCGGATGACATGAAAACTAAAAATCTCACTTACTTTGTGCATAACATCACTAAATTTTCTATCACATCTTTGATCAATGAAAATGGGTTCCCATATATTCCTGCTACATGTTGTCCCACCACGGAGGACAGCAACCAGTTTCCCAAATGTGCGAATGGGAAATACGCACCATCGTCCACTTATTTGGCTATGTTAATGGAATCCTTTGCAAAATTAATCTATGCTGAGCCAAATAAGGTTGGTCATCTCCTGGGAGCAAATTTATGGTTGCTGTGTGGATGGATGGCCTATGATCGCATGCCAGCACAATGGAAAGGAGTCTGCACCTTTGGGAAAGTAATCCCATCTCATTTCATTCAAAAATCTTTGGGGACTGCTCATATCCTCAATGCGCATTCCGCAACGGAAGTAAACTCTCTTTTGAATCATGACTACTGGACACAGATATCAAGGGGAGTTATTCCTCCTTTAGGAGTCATGATGAACTATAGAGATTTGCATCGTTTAAACAATTGGACAGTTACTATGTTTAAAGACACCATTAAAACGCTAAGGCTGCTTGAAGAAGAGCAAGGCAAAATTAGTAACTTTGTCCTTCAAACCAGATATGTGGTGGATACTATTCTGGCTGCGCAAGGGGGAGTTTGCACTGTGATTCATACGCATTGTTGTATGTATATCTCTGATTATTCTCCAAACATTACAGCTACTATACAGCATATGGAACAAACCCTGAAGGAGAATCCATTACAATCGGTGGGTGAGGGACTGGACGTGTGGTCTGCACTTTGGTCCTGGTTGCCAAATGGTTTATGGATTCGTCACCTAATTGTTGGAGTGATATTGCTTTTTATACTTTCTCTTTGTGCATGCTGTATTATCCAATGTCTCCCTGGACTTTTAGGAATGTGTCGGGTGAAGCCTACGGAAGGAGAATTGCTGTTGCAGATGGCAAAAAGCTACCGAGGCATCCGTGATCATCAAAAAACTAAAACAGGGGAGATGTGGGAATAATAAACTTTGGCATTGGGCTCAAGTAATGATTAATCTAATGCTTTATACATACATGCCTGCCTAAAGGTCACTGAGATAATGCAAGGAAATTAAAAGAAACACCAGAAACAATTAAGCAGCTCAGACAACTGCAAACAAGTCTGTACTATTTCTAATTATTGTAATCCACAATGTAACTTGTAATCCACAATGTAATTTTGCTTACTATGTACTAAAATCTCAATAAAAGGAAGCACTGGAATTTATTCTGGGCTCCCATCTTGAGTACACACGCTTGTGTCTCATTCTTTCCATGGGAGACCACCACAACCCAGAAGAGAAAAAACGTACCAAACAGTCACCATCGGCCACGCTTCATCAATAGATGCAAGAAAGATACGTGTAGAGGTCAACATTGAGAATAGCCTTGCACCATGGAGGTAGACTCCAGTTCCTCCCTCTCTATGGTCTCCTGGAGGACCATCAAAAGGCTAATTCCCAGCATCCACCGCCAAGAGCTAAGCAACCAGAAGCTAATATTGATAGACTATCAAGGTAATCGCATTCCGGTCGTTGGCACTGGACATTTTCAAGTTTTGTTCAGAAACCACTCCACCATCCTACCACTCACAATCATCGATAAAGACAGACCCAGCCTACTTGGGTTGCAGTGGTTCACACCGTTGGGGATCCAGATGGCAGGCATCAACCACACAGAAGACGAAAACTGGGAAGCAACGCTCATCCAGGGCTTCCAAGAAGTCTTCAGTGAACATCTAGGCAAGTACAAGACATAAGACATAAGAGTTTATTTGTCATTACACTCGCAAGCGGGTGCAACGAAATGAGGTGCTCTTCCACAAGTAAAAACTGGACAAACACCACTAAAAGAAAAAAAATTAAATTAAATTAAAACTAAACACAACCGACCATACAATGATCTCTATGCAATTTAAAAATGTAAAACCCCATTACTCTCATTCACTTCCACATAAATCTTATGACCCTGCATTCAAACTCAAAACTGCACTTGGATAAAAACTGTTCTTAAATCTGGTCATCCTTGTTCTTATCTGGTCCCCTATCTCCTTTAATCTCAGCCCTGACATCGCTCCCATCCGTCTCAAGCCGCGCCGAGTGCCTTTTGCACTCAAGCCTAAAATAGACAAACAATTAGACAAACTAATAGCGCAAGGCATATTAGAACCCATCGATCATGCCCATGGGGAGACCCCAATTGTCACCCCCTTCAAACCCGATGGCTCCCTGAGAATTTGTGGTGACTATAAGGCCACCCTCAACCATGCATTGCAGCAGAGCGCCTACCCAATGCCAGTAGTCCAACATCTCCTGCACTCACTAGGGGGTGGCAAGATCTTTGCAAAGCTAGACCTGGCTCAAGCTTATCAAAAACTGCCAGTCGATGCTGAAACCACCAAAGCCCAAACAATAGTGACACATAGAGGGGCATTCAAATGTAACCGGCTCCAGTTTGGGGTCAGCGTTGCACTGGGCATTTTTCAAAGTCTAATGGAAAGATTGCTGCAGGGAATTAAAGGAGTCGTGCCCTATTTCAACGATGTTCTGGTAGCAGCCCTACCAAAAAACAATTGGAAAAACGACTGAGGGCGGTCCTACAGAAATTCAAAGACTAATTGGAAAAGTGCCAATTATGCACTGAAAGGGTTGAATTTCTTGGCTACCTCCTTGAAAAACAAGGAATTCACCCCACAGATAAAAAATTGAAAGCCATCAAAAATGCCCCCAGACCAAAGAACAAAACAGACCTCCAAGCCTTCCTCGGACTCATTAATTTCTATAACATTTTTCTACCCCAGAAAGCGACTGTCGCAGAACCTCTGCATAGACTCCTTGATAAAAAGGCTTCCTGGATATGGGGACGGCGAGAAGAGCACGCTTTTCACCAGATAAAAAACCTTTTGACTTCAGACGCAGTCCTCATGCAATACAATGAAACACTACCTCTGACTGTTACTTGCGACGCATCACCTTTCGGGGTTGGCGCCATCCTGAGCCACGTTTTTCCAAATGGAATGGAAGCCCCCATTGCATTCTTTTCCAAACATTGTCCAAGCCAGAGAGGAACTATAGCCAGCTGGACAAAGAAGCCCTCGCCATAGTTTCAGCAGTAAAGAGATTCCATGAATACATTTATGGTAGGACATTTTCCATTATTACAGACCATGTCCCTACTTGGCATATTGGTGGGTGATAAGCCCACTCCACACATCTTGTCACCTAGAATGACAAGATGGTCTGAATTTCTTGCTGCTTATAATTACAAATTGATACATCACCCTGGCAAGACAATCTCGATGCCAATGCCTTAAGCCGCTCCCCCTTGCCAGACTTGCAAGAGGACCCAGCACCCACATTACCAGTCTTGCAAACTGAAACAATACCCATGCCACCAGTAACCGTGCAAGACATTGCCCACAAAATTAGGAAGGACAGACGCTTGGCACGAGTTCTCAGCTGGGTGGAGAGGGGATGGCCAGAAACCGAGCCAAACGAACTTTTTAAACCATTTAAAAACCGGCAAACTGAACTCTTTTCGCAAAGAGGTTGCGTGTTGTGGGGAGACCGGGTAGTAATACCAGAGACACTGCAGAAAAAAGTTTTAGACTTGCTGCATGACGGGCACCCTGGTATTGTGCACATGAAAGCCCTGGCCAGGAGCTACGCTTGGTGGCCAGGCATGGACAAACAAATTGAAACCTGGGTTGCCGCTTGTAACAGATGCCAAGAGACTCGCTCGGCTCCCCCTAAGGCCCCACCATTAGAATGGGAAACACCCAGAGGCCCTTGGTCTCACATCCATATTGACTTCACAGGACCAACCAAAGGGCACAGCTTCTTAATTATTGTTGATGCTTATTCAAATTGGCTCGAGGGGAGCACAATGAAGACAACCACCATGGAAGCTGTCATCAAGAAATTAAATAGACTTTTCACAATGCATGGTCCGCCAGATGTTATCGTTTCTGACAATGGGCCACAATTTACCACCTTGGCTTTTGAACAATACTTGGCAGACCGCGGCATCCGACATGCATTGACATCGCCAGCTCACCCGGTGGCAAATGGTAGAGCTGACCGCATGGTTCAATTTACAAAAAAACCCGCACAAAATGGAACATGGCAACATCCACAAGAAGATCACCAGGATGCTTCTTCTACAACATATCACACCAAATACCACCACCAACAAGAGCCCAGCAGAGCTACTAATGGGCAGAAGACTAAGGTCACCTCTAGACTGCCTGCACCCTGCTTACACTCCGGAAAAACCCCATGGTTCCAGCAGCAAGCACCGCGCCTTCAAGGTAGGAGACACTGTATTTGCCAAAAACTTTACTTTGGATCCCTGCAAAAATCACCCAAGTCACAGGCCCCCACTCCTACCGGCTCGAGACCACTGATGGGAGGTCGTGGAAACGTCATATTGACCAGCTTAGATCCAGGCTGGCCACTTCTCCCCTCATAGACTCTAACCAAGAAATCAGAGCGGTGGAAAACCTCAAGTTCAGAAAATGAATGAACATCTGTACAAGTAGAACACCCCCACAGACATTAAACAAAAACCAACAATACTTACCAGCCAGAAGGGAGTCGTGGCAGACAGGCACTTCGCCTGGAAGCAGCAGCCAGACAAGCTCCACCAATCCAGAGAGTCCAGGCAGGAGCAGCAGAGCAAACGACCCAACCGACCCGGAATCACCAGGCGGGAGTCGCAGCCAGAGGACCGGCTCACCCTTCCAGGCAGTTCCATCTTGCAGCTTGAGAGCGACGCAGAGCCCGTCCGAACCCGATGGTGAACAGAGACATTGTGAACTGCGCAAGTCTAGTAGGCAGGTACGAAGACCCACCCACTTGCGTGATTATGTTACCCCGCCCCTTGGACGGAACCAAGAGGGGAGGGGTGTTCCATACTAGCAAGCTTGTAGGCCTGTATTCCTATTGGTCCGGAAAAGCCGGGCCATGATTGGACAAAACTAATCGTTCTGATTGGTTCTTATTCAGCTGCCGTGATTGGGTAAAACCAAGCGCGGCAAGCTCAAATGCATGTCATAGGCTGCCTAGCCGCAGCCAGCTCTATAAAAGGAGCTGCCTCGGCTGGGAGTCTCAGTATCTGGTTTCCTTAATAAAGAGCTGTTGTCACTACTTCAAGTCTCGTCTCTCCTTGGGACCCACCGCCCCGACTTAACACTCATGGCTCCTGCTTAAACAGCAAAAAGCTGGTACATTAGTTATGAAACGTTTGCAATGCTCTCTATGTATAGCCCTTTAAAGATTATTCATAAGCATAGTTTGAACTAATTGTAGTGGCTAGATTCCTGATTCCTGGGATTTTCAACCCCATCAGATGAAAATTAACACCTATTTTGAAGTTACTATAAAGATTGCTAGTATACTTTCAAGCCCAATTCAAACTAATATTTTACATATTTGTATTGTATTTTGTATTTTAATGTTTTAAATTTTCAATAAATGTTAAAAAAAAGAGTTTTAAAGCCTTTAAGGTGTAGCACTAGTATACATGCCTTGCCAGTGCCTTGCCAGTCCTATCACCAGGAAGGCCTGTTACAAGTTTTGCCTCCTTGAAAGTTTAAAGGGATGGAACAGTGATAGGCATTCTCATTGATGATTCTCATTTTATGTAACATTATCTCCTTAGAGTTATGAACAATCTCTTTGCCACTGGCATTTCAGATACTAGCCAAAGCAGTGCTGTTCCAGCAAGTGTTAGGTCTTCAAATTAGTTTAATTCAATGGAAACTATGATGTGTTAGATTTATTGAATATTTTTATAATTTGTATTATTTTAATGCATTTTTTTTGTATTTGTTTTGTAGAATTAGAACATCATTCCTACATGCTTCCACACAAGACCAATCTTGACCCTACTGATTTTTTAATAAAGCCTGCACTATGTTTATCTTAATTGTTGATTTTTTATACCTTGGTGTAAATTGTGTTGTAATATTTTTAAGATAGTTTTCATACTATATTTTATTATGTGGTTTTTAATGGTTGTAAGCTGACTGGAGTTATGTATTTGATATGAGTAGCTTTATAAGCTGTTACATCGGTTGAATTGCACTCCTGGTTTCACTTCTCATCCAAAAAGCTTCTTCAGTTCTGACTGAATGATGGAGAATGGAAGGATTTATATTCCTTGCAGTACAGTTGCCTTTTGAAAAAGAATCTTTGATACAACCATGATCTGGATAACTGAGAATCCCTGTAGATTTGTCCTTCCATGTCTCCATCTCTCTAAGAAGCAATCCTCTAAATACTTTGAAACAAGTTAGAGTCATTCAGTGAAATGATGCCATTGGATGTATGAGACAGTTGAAACACAGGATGTGAAATTTGGCAGTTGTAAAGTTTTTGCAAAAAGACAGGACAATAAAAATTAAGGAAAAAGGAAAGAAGCCGTGCCATTATAAATAAAGTAAACCAGGCACAATGACATAACAGATTCCATCACCCCCGATTAAAATCCAAGGTATTTAACAAAAATAAGGGTGGGGAGAGAAGAAAGTAAGATTCAATTACTCCTAAAATCCTACAACTCTTCACCAGACAGCACTGGCATTTTGTATTCTTCCCAATATTTTCATTTCAAAAAGAGTTGCAATAGAAAATCATGTCCTTGTCTGTCCCTTCCTCATACAAATCTCCAATCAAATTTAATAAAACTAGTTTGATACAATGCCAGCCTACAATTGGTTTACCCTTGGTCGACTTTAATAGGGTCAAAAATATTTTCACATTGGCAGAGGCTGCATTAATCATTTTTCTAGAGGATTTAGAAAATTGGAAGAGACAAGGCCAAGCAAAATTTTAAATTAATTGGGCCTACCCCAGCATTCAAAGGTCACCTTGTGTCAGTTGTCCCACATTTTCCAGGTCACAGAGTTCCTGTGCATCTTACAGCTGCTGCGGAGAGAGATCTATGCTATGGGCACACAAAGGTGAAAGAATTTCCCTCAGAAAGTGCGAACTGTCCTACAGGCCACAACAATGTAGTTTCCAGATTGTCACTACATACCAACCACTTAAATAATGCATGCTTGGTTGATGCCCCTACTTGGTGTGATCTCTAATAGAGTAGTCAGGAAAATTTGCAAACATTCTGTCATATAACATAAACACATTGCCTGTGTACAGTTACAGAGTAATTAATTTCCCTGCTACTCAGAAATATTCATTTCAGCTGGAAAATTCATCATTTCTGCTATTATTCTTTAAGTCCCTTTCAAGATTTCAATATTCTTAATAGGGATCAAGACATAAAAACATTTATTCTTACAAAGGAAATCTAGTTTGTGGCAATATTACAGTACTGGTTCAAAATGACACCAATAATTATTCAATGTTGCTTTTCATAACCTTTAATAATGCATTTCCAGAGATGAATGAACTGACCAAATGAAAATGCAACAGAGAATAAAGGAAATTAGTGAAAGGCATTATTTAAGGATGCAATTAATTGATCAGATCCCCAAAGCTGTGGCTTTGTGGTCAATGATGTGCAAATCAAGACTGACTAGAAGCAGCAAAGTTACAATGAATTATTCATTTATATGTTTTAACTGTTCTAACAATAAGATAATAGGAAGAGAAAAAGACTTTGGTCAGGCAAGATAAGAGTGACCCATTTATTTTTAAGAAGAAACTGCCAAAGGAGATGAAAATGGAGAAAGAGAGAACTACATGATATCTATTTCTATTAATCAGGATATTTTATCAAGTATGTGCATGTGTGGGTGTGGGTGTGTGTATGTATGACTAGGTGTGTATGTGTTTGCATGTGTGTGAGATGAGAGAGAAGATTTTCCCATACAACTCATTTTCTTAAAATAGAGGCTAGAAGATACATGTAAATATCTGAATTATTCTTATATGTAAGGCTAGAATGCTACACTTATTAATCAAAATCATATGAACTAACTTTAGTTCAGAATATTTTGTTTTAAAAACAGTCCAGGACTGCTTATCATTGTATTTTGACATCAAACAAAATTCTTATTCACAATTACAGCATTTGTTCATCTCCCAGCATCTGTGTTTTGATTACAAGAATGCTGTTTGGTTTATTACCAGGGGCACATAAAGGTCAAACTGTCCTTTTAAATTTGAAGTTGTTATTGTTGTTTGGTGTTGTTATTGTTGCTTTGGTACCTAAGAGTTTGATTCATTAATCAGTTAAAAGTGAAAGAGGAGTAGGTGACTTCATTTTATTTGAGTCCTTTACAAGGTATATTCTAAAAAGCAGGAGTTAAATGTTGATATTAGAGGTTGAATTAAAGTTTATATAGATCACACTGACATATTTCTGACAGGTGACCTGAAGCCTTTCAAATTGACATCTGTCACAGAGACAGACACTGTTTTTTTAGCCTGAGAGCTTGTTTTCATGACATTTCATTTTTTCATCAGATTTTGTGAGAATGGGAAAAGAAGATGAACTTGAAAAATCTTGCCATGGGCAGGAAATGAGATCAGTTTTCTGCAGCTGTCTAGCTCACCTTTAAAGGTTAGAAGCCCAGGAAAAGTAAAGACAAAGACCTTGTTCTCAGATTAGTTCTTTAAATGTATGTCTAATAACTGATTGTTGTAAGATTTCTATCAAACAAGACACTGGGATCCTATATGGTTCAAACAGCTAGGATTTCTCAAAATAATTTTAAAAGTGATTGAATTGACATTTGCTACCAAATATTCCATACATCTGATTTATATAGACATTCCAAGGAGATTAAGCATCCTGTGTGCCCACTTTCAGTGCCACAAAAATAAACATAAACAAGACGAGCTATTTCAGAAACTGGTATTTAATACAAAAGGTAGAAATAAAGTCTCCTTCAATTGGTCCAGATTATTGATGAAAAACACAAGCAATATTATGAACAAATACCCAGCTTACATTCATTTCAAATGAATTTGCTCAGGAGAATTTCATCTGCATAAATCATGCAATTGCTTATTATGTGAGATGTGCATGATTTCTTATGATATTTAGCATTTGCAGTACTTTCTCAGATTTTTCATTGAGTTCCCTAAAACAATCACAGACATCTTTAAAAAGTTTTTATAGCTATATATCTGAATTATCTCTAAGAAATCTATTGTAAAAATGATAACTGCTTGAAATACAAACAACACAAAGAACTGGACATGAAGTACTTTGCAAGGCTTAAAGCCAATGTTTACATGCTGAAAATAATCTCTGTTTGAGATTTACATACATTTTTTTCAGATCAAATGCCACAACACATTAAGAGACAATTCCAAAAAAGCTGAGCAATTCAATGCTTTATTACTTGACACACTAAACTCGATCCTTTGAATTTAAATACAGTACTGTATATTTTCATCATAAGTCTTGCCTGAAGCTTGTGATTCACTGAACAATTTATCTTGCTGATAGTTCAAGTGTATATGTATATATAACACATTATTCATACACAGAACTAGTAAATTTGATTGTATTGTATTTCTGCAGCTATTAGTCTTTTCTTTCTTCTAATAACAGTGGCTGTGATCAGAATATAAACATATTTATGCTAGTTAAGATACAATCTTAAGTGCGCATACAGTGACTTAAGTTCAATATCAGCAACCACAATAAAGAAAAACATATCAGATTGATGAGAATAGTATTGATGCAAAGCTATCCCCTTTATGTGTCATGGTATCACACATAGGCCAAAGCTGGGAACTTTTAGTGTGGTAGAATACAAATACCTTCAAGGGGAGGCAGTCCTACAAATAACTTAACTAATCTTCTACCAAGAAACACTGAGCAAAGTCCGCCCCCCAATCCTTGGGTTATGGTTGTCACTTTCTCCATAAAGATGAGCTGCAAGTGCAGGAGGACCTCCAAACTGTATATAAGCTAATTCCACAGAAACTGTACTTTGTCAAGAATAAGAGACAACAGTTTTCCAGATCCCAGGAGGCAAAAAACCCAAAACTACTCTGTCTTGCTAGAGTTTGTTCGGAATGTAAGTCACGTAATAGCGATTTGGGTTAGAAATATACAAACCAGGATAAATATTTTAAAACTGTATCTTTAAGAAAATGCAAAACTGTAATTAGGTGTGGTTTCTCAAACAGCCATAAGATGGGTTGTCTTAGTCTTAGTCTCAGAAGAGAGTGAATCTCTGTTTCCTTCTGTTGGAAAGTATTGCTGTTCCTCCATTTTTCCTAATTGACTGATATTCATGAATTTAATGTAAGTCTGCTACTGAACTGTCTTTGACACTGGACTTTGATATTTGGATTATCCCTGGATTGAAAACTGACTGATTTAACTTGTGAATGACTTTGGATTGCTGATTTTGAACTTTGCTTAAACCTTTCTGGAAGTAAAAACCTACATTTACTGTACAGTGTATCTGTGTGCTGTGTGTATTATTCAAACAGTACTCTCAAATACGTCTCCCTGTATGCGCTCATTCTCCTAATGGGGAATTACATCAACAGAGTTGACTTGGAGATAGTTTGTACTCATGTAGATCCTCATGCCTTCAGGCTCTGGAGCAACATCACAACAACATCACCTATCTGGAAAGTTGTGTACAAATGGGTATCATTAATATGCTGATGATATCACAACATATGCTATGAAATTATCTCAACCAAGAGTTTCATTTACATCTTAGAGAAGAATGATGAGAGACCCAAGCCTGAGGCACCCCCAGGGACTTATGGCTAAGCCTCTCTTCTCCCCCCACCTCCCAACAAGGCTTGGAACCAGCCACTTAGGAGGGAGGAGAATCACTGCAAAACAATACCTATCATTCCCAATCCCAAGAGCTGGTCCTGAAGGATAGCATGATGAATGGTATTAAAAGCTGCCAGGAGGTCCAAGAAGGCCAGGAGGGATGCTACCATAGACTTCATACAGCTCCATTTCAAGCCCTCCAGAAGTCATTCACAATTGTGATCAATTCTACCTCAATACTGTTACTCAGCCTGAACCCAAATTTTTTCTTTATCCTGATTGGTCTTGGTCTGTGTTTATTGTATACTCCCAACCAATCAGGATGAAGAAAAAACCATTCTGGCACAGCAGTAGGCTGCCCCAAATTTAAAACTGAAATGGCTGTGAAAGTCTGACTCACAGACAAACACAATACAAAAGCCTGATGATGGCAGATGAGATTCTGCCGAAACGTTGCTACAACTTTAAAAGCACAACTACAATGACGTGGGAAAATACCCGAGCAAAGCTGAATACCATACATGTAAGTACCTGTGAAAACTTAAGAAAAGATACATACATATATATATATATATATATATATATATATATATATATATATATATATTTGTTTTCTTAACAAACAAACAACTACCATTCCTAGATGTACTAATCTACAAGAAAACAGATGGCACACTAGGACACACCATATACCAGAAGAAAACACACACCAACCGCTACCTCAACGCCCAATCCCACCACCACCCAGCACAGATAAACTCCGTGGCCAAAACACTAATTACTAGAACCAAACGCCTGGCAGACAAGACACACATTAAGACTGAACTATGCACCCTGACTAAAATATTGACAGCCAACGGCTTCCACAAAAGCAAAATCACCAACTTGATCCACAAAAACACACTGAGACATAATAGAGACCCAGAAGATGAACAGACCCGTGGAACAGCTGTCCTGCCCTACATAGGAGGCACTAAAGACAAAATTAGTAAGATTCTATACAGACACCACATCAAGACTGCCTTCAAAACAGACAGAAAAATAGCAGCCATCCTCAGGAACCCCAAAGACAAAATTGACCTGGAAAACCAAGGCATATATGAAGTCCCCTGTGCCTCATGCCCAGCCACATACATTGGACAGACCAATAGAAGAATAAGCACCCGCCTGGATGAACACAAAAATGCAGTCAAAAAGCTGGAACACACTTCCTCACTCGTCCAACACATGGAAGCCACAGGTCATAACATCAACTTCAATGGCACCAAAACCCTAGCCACCATAGAAAATCCCAGCCACAGAATCATCAGAGAAGCCATAGAGATTGAAAAAAGACCAGAAAGCATGAACAGAAGAGATGATTCCACCAGACTGTCAATCATTTGGAAGCCTGCACTCACAAACAAAAACATTTCCACACCACAAGCCAGGCAAACACCTGGGCACAAACAGATCCCCCCTGATACCTCCAGCTCAAACACACCCCAACCAGGCACCCAGATGAAACCCAGCTTCCTAACGAATGATAGCCGTCCATTTACCCGAAGCCAAGCTGCACTAAAGGCCTCCAATAAAGTAACACAATGTTGCCAGCCAATCAAGATACAAAAAGAGCCCCCCCCCCAAAAAAACAGACAGAAGATACTAGTAGCAGAACACAGCAAACTCCAAGACCAATAAACACAGACCAAGACTCTCAACCAATCAGGAGGAAGAAAAAACCATTCTGACACAGCAATAGGCTGCCCCAAATTTAAATCTGAAACCACTGTAAAAGTCTGACTCACAGACAAACACCATACAGAAGCCTGAAGATGGCAGATGAGATTCTGCTGAAACGTTGCTACAACTTTAAAAGCACCACGTGGGAAAATACCCGAACAAAGCTGAATGCCAGACATATATATATATATATATATATATATATATATATATATATATATATATATATATATATATATATATATACGGATCTTTGGTTATTCGGGTTTTCTCCCGCGTAAGATTAGAAGTATCTAGGCAACGTTTCGATGAAGTCTCATTCATCATCTTCAGGCTTGGTCTTCAGCTCTGTGCTTCTCAAAGTGATGTGAGCTTGCAGCTGCTTCTTCCTTTTAACTGCTAGTGGGGGTGTGACTTGATTGGGTGGAGGAAGAACCGACTTCTTCCCTGGTCCAACACCTCAAAGCCACAGGACATGAGATTGACTTTAAAAATACCAGAACTATTGCGAAAACCGAACACTTCAGCAGCAGAATAATCAGAGAAGCCATAGAGATAGAAAAACGCCCACACAGCATGATACCTCCCACCTACCAGCCATTTGGAAACCCACCCTCATGAACAGACAAGTACCTAACATGAAGAATGACACCAGACCCACCACCACACTTCCATGTAGAAAGCAGACTCACACCCACACAGAAGATGAGACACGACCACGGACCAGAAGCCGCACTGCAGCTGCATCACTACCCACTTCAAACCCCTCTGAGCCATACATGAAGGAACTGATCCCCACCATGAAGATGCAGTACGACCACGAACTCGAAGCCAAACAGCAAGATCACAGCTCACCAGCTCAAACCCTCCAGCAACTAAGACTAACCTGAGCACAATCAAGTCCCCACCTGAACAGAACACGCCTCCAGCCAATCAGAACACAGCCAACCCCCCAACCAATCAGAACACAGCCAAACCCCAACCAATGAGAACACACCCCCACCCAATCAGAACACAGCCAAGCCCCCACCCAATCAAGTCACACCCCCACTAGCAGTTAAAAGGAAGAAGCAGCTGCAAGCTCACATCACTCTGAGAAGCACAGAGCTGAAGACCAAGCCTGAAGATGATGAATGAGACTTCATCGAAACGTTGCCTAGATACTTCCAATCTTATGCGGGAGAAAACCCGAATAACCAAAGATCCATATATATATATATATATATATATATATATATATATATATATATATATATATATATATATATACACACACACACACACACACACACACACACACACATATATATATATTGTGTTTCTCCAACAATACGGCCTCCACCAATAGGAAGCCCCACCATGTTTCTTTGGCATAAAATCAAATTAAGCCCCTCCCCCCAAATTTAGGCCTATTTTAAAACATGCAAAATAAGGGGGAAGGGCGGGGGACTTGCCATTAGGAGCACCTAAACGGGCAGCAATTCCTTGCCACCAGCTGCTCCTAATGGGTGATCATGGCAGAGCACGGAGAGCTCCCTACTCCCACCTTTGCTGCAGACACCTTTGGCACCCACCGCTGTTGCTTTCCCTTCTGCCCATTCCGCCAAGTTTGGAGCTGCTGCTTCCGTGTTTGGAGTGCCGCCACCATTTGGAGCTCCAAATGCGGAAGTGGCAGCTCCAAACATGACGGGAGATGATCTTTTTATTTTGGTCCACGTGAAGCTCAGAGCGAGCAAGAGAGGGAGACTGCAATGCGTCCATCCGAAATGGCAACCTCACTAGTGGATCACAACGTGGCTGGAAGCCCGAATCGGTGGGAAATGATGGCTATCTTTTTGGAGCGAGAGGAAAGAGAGAGAAGAGTTGCGAGGCATAATTTTCAGGAGGAAGTGGGTGTACCCCACGGCAGGGAGCCCAAGGAAGAAGGGCCAGTAGGCAACGGAGAGCGTCCCGTAGCTCTGGAAGCAGCCCAGAGATGTGCCCGGGAAGAGGTGCAGATGCTGCCTTGTAGTCCCCAAGCCAACTGCATGCGCCGCCTTTAGTTATGTGCGCTCCACGCTTTGGGCATCTCTGTGTGATTGAGACCCTGTCCTTTCCACCTGGAGCCCTTGCTGCTTTCTGGCTCTTTAGCAACCAGCTTCGTCCTTGGAGCACTGCCGCTGTTTGGAGCTCCAAATGGCAGCAGAAGCTCCAAATGCGGAAGCTCCAAACATGACGGTGGGCGATCTTTTTATTTTGGTCCACGCGAAGTTCAGAGCGAGCATGAGAGGGAGACTGCAATGACTTGCTAAAGAGCCAGAAAGCAGTTAGAAAATCAAGGAGTATACGAAATCCCTTGCACTGCCTGCCTCACCACATACATTGGACAAACTAACAGAAGAATAAGTGCACGCATTGAAGAACATAAGAACTCAATCAAAAAGGAAGAACCAACCTCTTCCCTGGTCCAACACCTCAAAGCCACAGGACATGAGATCGACTTTAAAAATACCAGAACTATCGCCAAAACCGAACACTTCAGCAGCAGAATAATCAGAGAAGCCATAGAGATAGAAAAACGCCCACACAGCATGAATAAACGAGATGATACCTCCCGCCTACCAGCCATTTGGAAACCCACCCTCATGAACAGATGAGTACCTAACATGAAGAATGACACCAGACCCATACCCCTAAGAGCCACACAAGATGCCACCACCACACTTCCACATAGAAAGCAGACTCACACCCACACAGAAGATGAGACATGACCACGGACCAGTGGGTAGGGATGCAGCTGCAGTGTGGCTTCTGGTCCGTGGTCGTGTCTCATCTTCTGTGTGGGTGTGAGTCTGCTTTCTACGTGGAAGTGTGGTGGTGGCATCTTAAGCATCCTGTGTGCCCACTTTCAGTGCCACAAAAATAAACATAAACAAGACGAGCTATTTCAGAAACTGGTATTTAATACAAAAGGTAGAAATAAAGTCTCCTTCAATTGGTCCAGATTATTGATGAAAAACACAAGCAATATTATGAACAAATACCCAGCTTACATTCATTTCAAATGAATTTGCTCAGGAGAATTTCATCTGCATAAATCATGCAACTGCTTATTATGTGAGACGTGCATGATTTCTTATGATATTTAGCATTTGCAATACTTTCTCAGATTTTTCATTGAGTTCCCTAAAACAATCACAGACATCTTTAAAAAGTTTTTATAGTTATATATCTGAATTATCTCTAAGAAATCTATTGTAAAAATGATAACTGCTTGAAATACAAACAACACAAAGAACTAGACATGAAGTACTTTGCAAGGCTTAAAGCCAATGAGAAGCCATAGAGATAGAAAAACGCCCACACAGCATGAATAAACGAGATGATACCTCCCGCCTACCAGCCATTTGGAAACCCGCCCTCATGAACAGACGAGTACCTAACATGAAGAATGACACCAGACCCACACCTCTGAGAGCCACACAAGATGCCACCACCACACTTCCATGTAGAAAGCAGACTCACACAAATGTCAGTATATTTCCCCCCGCACCCATGTGGCTCCTCATTTTACTGATTTTGGAAGGATGGAAGGTTGACTTCAGCTGGTCAAGATCAAACTCCTGGCTGTGGGCAGAGTTAGCCTGCAATACTGCATTCTAACCACTGCACTATCACAACTCATTTTATTGTACAGTGTCCAGGCTCACTTTTGTAAGATGGGAGAAAATATAAATTTAGTAAGTCGGCAAGCAGACAGGCAGGCAGGCAGGTAAAATAAGCTGAGTGGTTAGGTTTTTTTTTCTCCCAAAAGAGTAATATAATGGACTGACACAATTATAGTGAATTGCCCATGCCTAAAAATAAAAATATACATTGATTTATAAATATAATTATTTGACAAAGAAAAAAACTAGCTTATGAAGCAATCATGTGATTCTTTTTTTAGAAAGTATCCTGCCAGATTCTCAGATATATCAGTGAAATGAGAAAACTGTTGCCAGCAAAGAATCAGTTCTCATGCCAACTAGAACTCACACCATTACATTCAATAAGAAAACTATTTTTAGATAGAAGGCTAGGTAAGTTGCTCTTCAGAGAAATAGTTGGGAGAGACTTTGCCTCCTGAAATTTAAGTGGCATCAAGATTTAGATTTTAGATTTATTTGATTTGTCAATCACTTACGAGATAATAGGTATAAGTATAAACATCATTATGAATACATGAAATGGATACTTAAAAGAAAAATAAAAGAAACAATAGGACAGGGACAGTCGGCACGTTGGTGCACTTATGCACATCCCCTACAGACCTCTTAGGAAAGGGGTGAGAAAGGGGTGAGGTCAATAGTCAAAGAGACTTAACAATAAAGAAGAAAATAACTTAAACCAAAATTGGGAGGGGTGTTATAAAAATGTGATTCATTTTGAAAGGAGGCTTTGAATTGGCTCAGGGAAATGGATTTGGGTATCACACAATCAGTCCTATGAAATGTCAAGTCTATTTGACCACAACACATTAATAACATTTTAAGGCTGAAGATTTTTTTTAAAAAAAAATTGTATATACATATTGTTGTGTCTGCAAAATGATGCCAGGAGTCGGTGACTTCAAATCATGCTCTTTTATTTAAAGTTGGAACCGAACTGGGGCAAAGGAAAAAGCTTGCGGCTTTTATTCCTTTAGCCGCCGCGGCCGCGGCCAATGGCACCGCTTTGAATCTCCCGCGATTCGAATGGACCAATCGCGGGAGATTCTTAGTGAGCCAATTGGCGCGGCTCGCCTGACCAATCAGAGTGCCCCACGCTTTGGCCAATCAAAGCGCGGGGATCTCAAGAATGCTAATTAGGGACAGAACACCCCTCCCCTCTTGGTTCAGTCCCTACGTCGTGTAGTCACGTAGGTAGGCGGGGCTCCGTCTGAGCCTACTGGACCTGCGCAGCTCAGTCGTAGGTTGGATCCCGGCCGGTTCGGTCGGGATCTCTGCTGCTCCTGATGCCGTCGTGGGAACCGGCTGGTCAGTCAGGCCGGGCCGCTCTCCGTAGCTCCCTCCTGGGCCTCCTGGGTTGGTTGAGCTGCGGGTTTCGCCGCTCCCGCTCGGTCTTTCCGGGTCGGTCGAGCTGGCCTGGCTGTCTCTTCCTGGCGAGGGGTCGTGATGGCTGCTTTCCGGTAAGTATGGCTGGTTTATTCTTCTTTGGTTTTGGTCCCCTGGGTATTCCCTCCCCCCTTGGTTTGTGTTGTGGGGGTTGGTTTCGCTTGTTTGTGCGTCGGTGGTCTCTTGGTTGGCAGTCCTCGACCTTAATTGGTCGATGTGGTGTTTCCTCACTCGTCCGTCTGCTGTTTCTAGCCGGTACGAGTGTGGGCCTGTTATTTGTGTGATGACGGCCGGTATCCATAGTGGGTCTCCCGTCAGGTTTCTTGCGTATACGGGGTCGCCGGGTGCGAAGGTTCCGTGTTTGCTGTTTGAGTCTGGGGGCTTCTCCGGGTTATACGTGGGATGTAACCTGTCGAGTGGGGACCTTAATTTCCTCCCCATTAATAGTTCGGTTGGGCTCTTATTCGTTGTGGTATTTGGGGTTATGTGTTGGGTGAAGAGTAGTTTGTTTATTTTATCCTGGATCTCCCCGTGGTCTATTTTCCGGATGGTCTTCTTAGTGAATTGCACCATCCGTTCCGCCCTACCGTTCGCCGCCGGGTGCGCCGGTGCTGTCAGCGCGTGGCGGATGCCCCTTTCCGCTAGGAATTTTTTGAATTCCAGCGAGGTGAATTGGGGTCCGTTGTCGGAAACGACGACGTCTGGGAGGCTGTGTGTTGCAAAGAGTTTGCAGAGTTCCTTGATCACGGCCTCCGTGGTTGTTGTCTTCATGTTGCTTACCTCCAGCCAGTTGGAGTAAGCGTCTACTGTTATAAGGAAGGTGTGTCCTTTTGTGGGCCTGGCGAAGTCTATGTGAATCCTAGACCAAGGTCCCCTTGGGGTTTCCCACTCTAGGACGGGTGCTGTGGGTGGGCTTGGCCTAGTTTCCTGGCATTGTTGGCACCTTGCTACCCAGGTCTCAATTTGTTTGTCCATCCCTGGCCACCAAGCGTAACTTCTGGCCAGGGCTTTAGTCCTAACGATGCCAGGGTGCCCCTCGTGTAGCAGTTCCAGAACCTTCCCTTGTAGCTTTTCTGGAATGACCACCCTATCCCCCCATAGTATGCACCCTTTTAATAACGAGAGTTCCGTTTGGCGGTTTCGGAATGTTTTGACGGACTCGTCGTTGTCCCTTTCCGGCCACCCTTTCTCTACCCAATGCAACACCCGCGCCAGACGTTTGTCTTTATTAATCTCTCGGGCAATGTCTGACGCGGTTATGGGCAGGTTGGGTAGAGTCTCTATGCTGAGGGTGGTCGTCGTGGGTGCTGGGTCGGTGTCAGGTTCCGGTAGCGGCGAGCAGCTTAAGGCGTCTGCATGGGAGATCATCTTACCCGGTCTGTGTATGAGTCCGTAATTGTAGGCTGCCAGGAACTCGGACCACCTTGTCATTCGGGGAGACAGAATGTTCAGGGTGGCCCGGTTTCCTGCAAGGATTTCCAGCAGCGGCTTGTGGTCTGTTATGATTGTGAATGTCTGGCCGTAGAGATACTCGTGGAATCTTTTTACGGTGGCAACGATAGCCAGAGCCTCTTTGTCCAGCTGGCTATAGTTCCGCTCCGGTTTGGTGAGGGTCCTTGAAAAGAACGTGATGGGTGCTTCTTTTCCATCGGGGAGGGTATGGCTGAGGACAGTGCCGACGCCGAAGGGTGATGCATCGCATGTGACGGCCAGAGGTAGGGTCTCGTTATACTGTATAAGGACGGCGTCCGAAGTGAGGAGGTCCTTTGTTCTTTGGAAGGCGGCTTGCTCGCGTTTCCCCCAAGTCCAGGTTGCTGCCTTGTCCAGGAGCCTATGCAAGGGCTCTGCCACCGTCGCCTTTTGGGGCAGGAAAACATTGTAAAAGTTAAGTCGCCCCAGGAATGCCTGTAGTTCCGTCTTCGACTTGGGTGTGGGGGCTTCTTTGATGGCCTTGATTTTTTGGTTTGTGGGGTGAATGCCGTGATGGTCTAGGAGGTATCCTAGGAATTCTACCCATTCCATGTATAGTTGGCATTTCTCCCTCTTGACTTTGAGCCCGGTCTCTTTAAATTTGGTTAGGACCTCCCTTAGGCGACCCTCTAGTTCGGCTTGGTTGGGTGCCGACACTAGGACGTCGTCGAAGTAAGGTACCACCCCCTTGATGCCTTGCAGTAGTCTTTCCATTAGGCTTTGGAATATTCCCGGTGCCACGCTGACTCCGAATTGGAGTCGGTTGCATTTAAATGCCCCCGGTGGGTGACTATGGTTTGCGCTTCTGCCGTTTGCTCGTCGACTGGCAACTGTTGGTATGCCTGGGCGAGGTCGAGCTTGGCGAAAACCTTGCCCCCTCCCAGTGAGTGCAGTAGGTGTTGCACTACTGGGACGGGGTAGGCGCTTTGTTGTAGCGCACCATTTAGGGTGGCCTTATAGTCCCCACAGATCCTCACCGACCCATCGGGCTTGATCGGGGTGACTATGGGGGTCTCCCACCGGGCGTGGTCTATTGGCTGTAGGACCCCTTGCTTGACGAGCTTGTCAATTTGCTCGTCTATCTTGGGTTTAAGTGCGAATGGCACCCGCCTTGGTTTCAGGCGTTTTGGGGGGACGTTTGGGTCTAGGTCGAATGAAATAAGGGGCCCTCGGTACTTGCCTAGGTTTCCGTCGAAGACCTCTTGGAATTCCCGGGCCAGTTGCTGCTCCCAGCTGTCGTCGGTGACGTGGTCGACTCCCGTGACTGCGATGCCGAGCGGGGCGAACCATTGCAGTCCCAGTAGGCTTGGGCGGTCGCGGTCGACGATTGTCAGGGGAAGCCTTTCGGTGTGCCCTTTGTATGTGATGTTGAAGTGTTTGGTTCCGACTACCGGGATGCGGTTTCCCTGGTAGTCCTTTACAATGAGTCTCTGGCTGTCTAGGTTCCTCCTTTGGAGGGTAGGCACCAAGCGCTTTATTTCATGCCATACTATCATGGAGAGGTAGGACCCGGAGTCCACCTCCATTTTGCATGGCTGGCCCTCGATGTCTACCTCCACGTGGACCTTCCGGGCGTCATTGGTTATGGCGTGGCCGATGGTGACCATCTGATGGGTCTCCTCTCTTCGCCGGTTATCGCCGCCTCGCAGGGATCGTCCATTCCGGTCCCATCTGTTGTCCGAGGGGCGATCTCTGGTCCGGGGTGGTGTGCTCTCTCTCCTCCGGTCGCTCTGGTCCCATCGTGCCGGGCTGCGGTTCTTTTTTAGGCGGCAGACACGGGCGATGTGTCCCTTCTTGTCGCAATGCCGGCAGATCGATTCGAAAAACCGGCATTCCGACCTGGGGTGGTCGCCGCTGCAACTGGCACAGTTGGTCCTCGACTTACGACCCCGCCGGTTCCGTGGGTCGCGGCCTGTCTGGAGGCGATGGATGTTCTCCTCGTCATCGGAAGTGCCCGATGCCGAGTGGAAGTCGCCCTGTTGGGTGGTCGTCTCGGGTTGGGCCTTGGTCGACCTTGCAGGGTTGTTGTTTCCGCTGCGGTCCCCAGTGTTCAGTCTGCGCATGCGGTCGGCGGATGTTCGGGTTGCTTCGGCGGCTGTGGCTGCAGTGAGGGTGTCTGCTAGGGTGATGTTGCCCTTGGCCATCAGCCGGCTCTGGAGGACGGGGTCCCACAAACCGAGCACGATTCTGTCTCGCAGGGCGTCGTTCAGGTTGTCAAATTTGCAGAGCCCTCCTAGGTGCCATAGCTCGGCGACGAAGTCTCTGAAACTCTCACCCGACCGTTGGTCCCGATGGTAGAATTCGTTGCGTCAGATCAGGATGGGTACCTCTGGAGCGTAGTGCCGCCGAAGTATTGGCTCAAGGACGTCCCAGTCCATCGCGGTCACATCGGCGGGTTTGGCAAACGCCTTGGCCATCTTGAATACCTCGGTCCCGCAGTGGGTCAGGAAGACAGTGCACTTCATGGGGCCGATGGCGTCCTTCAGGTCGCTGCACTCGAGGAACATGCGGAATCGGTCGGAGTACAATTCCCAGTCCTCGGTGGCGGGGTTGAAGGGTGCGGGGGGTGCGATTTTCGCCATCGTGGTGGTGCGTCTGGCTTCCGTCGGACACGTGGTTCGGTTCAGGGTCTAGATCCCACCTTCGTCGCCAGTGTTGTGTCCGCGAAATGATGCCAGGAGTCGGTGACTTCAAATCATGCTCTTTTATTTAAAGTTGGAACCGAACTGGGGCAAAGAAAAAAGCTCGCGGCTTTTATTCCTTTAGCCGCGCCGGCCGCGGCCAATGGCACTGCTTTGAATCTCCTGCGATTCGAATGGACCAATCGCGGGACATTCTTAGCGAGCCAATCAGCGCGGCTCGCCTGACCAATCAGAGTCCCCCGCGCTTTGGCCAATCAAAGCACGGGGATCTCAAGAATGCTAATTAGGGACAGAACACATATAACAGTTTCAGATAATAATGTATGGCAATTTAAGATAAGGTTACAAGAAATACACTGCATTCAGTCTGTATTTTTTTTTTCCTGCACAAGCTCTCCTATAATTTCAATTTATATTCCAAAAAAAACTGAAGAACTTTTATGACTTCCATTCCCCTCCCCATGACATTTATTTAAAAACAGGTAAACATTTAGAAGTTGAAAATATTTGAATTAATATTCTTTTTTTTTTTTTAATGAGCCACTGTGGTGCAGTGGTTAGACTGCAGGCTACTTCTGCTGCCTGCAGGCTACAGGCAATTTGGCAGTTCAAATCTCACCAGGCTCAAGGTTGATTCATCCTTCCATCCTTCCAAGATGGGTAAAATGAGGACCCAAATTGTTGGGGGCAATATGCTGACTCTGTAAACCACTTAGAGAAGGCTGTAAACTGCTTAGAGAAGGCTGGAAAGCAGTAAAGCAGTCTATAAATCTAAGTGCTATTACTATTTTGCATGAACCTAGAGCAGCATTTCTCAATCTTTTTCACACTGGGGGAGCCAAGCCTGTGACAGGTCATAGGGAACTCCTAAATAAAAATTATATTATAATTACAGCTCATGATACTTCAGCATAATCAGAAAATTGTAGGTGTACAATAATTCATCATTTAAAAAAGTAGAGTGGCAAGCCAGATCTTAGTCATAGAATATAAGCTTGCACTGTGTAGTGTACAAAGTGCAAAACACTTTTTTAGATCATAATTTATCACAAAACCCATACCAATCTCTCATGGAATCCTAGTGTTCTATAGAAACCCAGCTGAGAAAGGTTGATCTATGATCCATAGGTCATTTCTGAACATATATTTGGAGTTTGATTCCCAGTCTACTTCTTTAGTCAGTGTTATTCCACTGAACTCATCAGTCATACAGTTGCCATAATTTATTGGGTTGAATTTATAGGTATGTTTTCATCTAACAAGGCACATGTTGGAATTGCTGTTGCCATGAGAGAAAGTTTTCACAAGTTAGCATTACTTTGATATCAGTTGCCTCTGCCATCTTAACATAGACTTCAATAATGCTGGCAATCAAAAATCACCCAGATTAATTTTTGCATACATTGCTAAGTATAAAGTTTCCTGTAAATATTTTATTCTATTTTACATAGCAGTTTGTAAAAATAATTAAAACTTTCTGAAGCAAACAGCAAAGGGTTTAGTGTTGATCCCAATGATTTGCCTGAAGGTCCTTTCTAGTAAGCTGTTGTACTGAGCTGATGCTTCCACTCAATGCCATTTGAAACCCTGGTAAAAGCAACAGCTGATCAGAATTATTATTCTTGAGTGCTAAAAAGGAAGAGAAAATATTGTTTTATTGGTCTTTGCAAAAGACAGAAATTGGTTTGTGTTTTTCTTGTTTGGGGAAAATTATACTTTGGTCCAATGCCAACATTTTCCAGCCTTATAAGTTGATTTACAACCCAATCCTCCCAATGTTCTTCTGGCAATGATCCCAAAAAAGTATAAGGAACTTCTACCAAAGAGATTAACTTGCCAAAAAGATAAGGAGGTCAATGTTACAGTAAGTTCATAACATTTTGAATAAAGCAAAATTCCTGCTGCATGAATAAAGTTAAATATTTCTATACTTCCCTTAAAATCAGGAAGCATGGTTTGGGTTAAAACTTAAATGTGTTTGATAATTCCACACAACTTGGAAATGTAGCTTAATATCTTGACTAAGAGGTGAGCTAGAATGTACCAAGAATCTCCTCCACAATTTTGTTTTAATCATCTATTTTTCCCACACTATTCTAGGCTCAAGATATTGCAATAAAAAACACACACAATTGTTACTACTTTCAAAATAACTATAATAGAAGCCATTCTACTGCTGTTGCAAACATGAACTTCCATCTTTAATAATGTGACTAAGATTTTGCCTCCTCCTGGGGGGAAAAAATCAGCAAAAGGACCTTTCTAATATCTCTATTCACAAATAAGCCATTGAGAAGGTCTTTGCTTGTAGTTCATCCATCCAGAAGACAATCACTTGGTCTCTTACAACTAATATGCTCCTCACTAAAGATTGATGCTGATCAGTTTGGGAAAACCCAGCTGAATGGCCTCGTATATTTAATTATAGTATTTATAGTCTTTCTCTAACTGCAAAGAATTTCATGTATCACAGAGAAACAATGTCTTGGCCTTTGAATATTGTAAAATTGAAACTTAAACTACATTTTTATGTCTTGATTATGAATGAGAAAGTATCATTCCTTAGGTCATTTTATATATGGAAGTAGTTACCACTATTTGATTTGAATTTTTAATCGCATCTATTATTAATAAAACGCATAAGGAAAATTTGAATTTTCACTATATGTTCTAATGGGAAGCAAACCTTGATGTTTTTAGCATGCAATTTTTAGATCAACAGTTCTCTCAAGAGCTGTCTCTTAGTGCGCAGAATAAAAGTATATATTCATTTCTGTGTATATTTTCCATTTATTTTCAGAACTGATACCATAATACTCAGCTGCCTAAATTGTAATTAACATTGTTTCTATTCCCTCCTTTCCAAAATCATGGGTAGATGGATGACAGTCTGTTATGTGCATAATTTAGATGTGAAATATGAAGTAAAAAGTGTGAAAAACTTTTTTTGCAAATTATCTTTCACATTTAGGCCAGGAATGTGGTTACTGACTTCATTGTTAGATTTAACTCTTTGGACAGTTTTGTTATATTGGCACTTATTAATGGCCCCTTGGGTTTTGCCATGGGGTGGGTTTTTTTCCTGAGGCTGAACCTTCTATAGGAAAAGGGATATCAAATTGTTCATCAGGATAGCGCCTTTTACTGCCTTAAAGTCAATATGAAAATTATTTTGCTACATCATTATGAATTAAGGGGTGGCATGTTTAAAAATATATGATGCTAGATATCCCAAGGCCACTAAATAGTACTGCCTCTCAGTAATCAGAGATCTGAAATCTTTTGGTTTGGGAAGAACATTTGACCAATTCTTCCTTGACAATATTTTATGTGTGGACAGCAAAAATAAAAAAAATAGCAGTTTCCGCTATTCTTGGGTTTCTGGGATTCGATGAGTTGTGCAGACACAGAAATGGAATGATGGATAGCATATTATCACAGATATTTCCACTTGAGTCAATATTTAGATATTAACCAATTCAAATTTATTAATAAGCATTTTGAGAGTTAGTTCTCATTTAATCAAAAAATGCTGTCTCATCTCTTCAAGTTCTTTCCATGCGCACTATGATATGCTACAACTTCAATGAATTGATATTCTGTTTAAAAGTGGAAAAGATGAAAGTATTTCACTTTTACAAATAATTAGCCAAAACACTAGGGGCAAAAGCATTCTTTAGATGTTAAAAAAAGTGTTGGTCTATAAATGAAGGCTATAGACATTTCACAGCAAGGGTCCACCAAGTAAGTACATGTATTTATTTGAAATACTTATGGTTGTGTGCTCCTATAATGAAATATTTATTGAAATTGCTTCTGTGGCCCTTTATAGTTGTTGATAGAGTTCTACTATAATCCAGCAGGAGGCCAGAGAGATGGAAAGTTGCTGTATTTACTTATTTATATGTCAAGGAATATTTTCTATAATATTTACATGGAGAAGAGGTAAAAGATTGTCCATATATTAGCAGAATGTTTTCCTCACCTCAGCCTTCTTTTTCAATAAAGAGATACTTTCTAATTAACATATTTATATGCTTCATGCAAGATTTAACGGTTTTTTCCCCAAAATGTAATTTCTCCTTATCTGTTCTGGTATTTTTGCCCTTGGATCTTTCCATCCCTTAAGAATCAGTATCAGTTTACCAAGCAGAGAGCATTTTCTACTCTTCCTTCCCTTTGATCAAGATACATTTATCCAAATTAGGAACATGCCTGCCCAAATTGAAACAGACAAAGACCCTATATAAGCAATTATTTCAAATAAATCTTAAAACAAAACAGCTGTATAAGCCACATTCAGAAAGAACGTATAGTATGTGTGATCTAAGGCTGTCTTCTGTGCAAAGAAAAAAAAGATTTTATTTAAGAGCTATTTACTGAATCTAAAGTAATATGGAACAAGGAATGTTTTTTTAAAAAAATCATTAAAATCTACAGTTTGTGATTTATTGGCAAAATTTGTGAGACTAGATTAGTTTTGAAATAGAAAGATCTTTGGACTAGCTGAAATATTATGGGAAATTATTTACATTTGTTATTACTGCTTTTGAACAAAGATGACGAATTATTCTTTAATGTCACTAGCTTGTGATATCACATTAAAAATAATGGGCACAATCCACCAGCAACTTCAATCAGAGCCCTTTGAAATGAATGGAAGTTGCAGAACACATCAGTGCTTTTGTGTAATTCGCTTTCATTTCAATGGAGATTGCATAGAGAGTAGTAGCAGTTGTGATCCCATTGCAAATGTTCAAAGCTCTTGTCAGATTCATACACTGTGCAGGGCTAATTTACCAGACCAGTATGCAGCTTATGTTAATCTCTTTCTTTGCATCTCTCTATAGCATGTATTACAACAACTTGCTGTCTTCATGCTTATAAATTCTTAATACTTTCCCATGTGAATATTTCTGAGATGTCTGTATAATAATAAAAACCAAAATGCTAAATTTATTCATCAGCCACATAAATATAACTGCAGACATTTGACACAATATAGTCTTCACCCTGCCAGTTCGTGGCAAAGGGGCGAGGGAGGCTTGCATTTTTCTCTCTAATTGGAGGAATGATGGATGAATAATCTTTTGAACAGAAAACACACCAAATATCATTAAGACATGCCAAAATATACCACTGAAAGAGAGCTAATTCACACAATTATTTGTATGGGTTAGAATTAACATGAGTTAGGAATAGAGATTCAATGAAATTAAATTACTTCTGGTCTTTATTCTTTGTTTAGAGGCATGGTAATCATTTTCAGCCTAATGTCTTTCACTCTTATGTTGCAATGATGAGGCAGTCGAGTTGTTTGATCATGAACAACTGAATCATAATGATCTTTATTGGAGTCTAGTCTTGCATTTATACACATTTTTAGTTATCCTCCATCACTGGTTAACTTTGGTTACTGCTTAACTTTCGTTACTGTTTAGCACAGTAATCCATACAATTAATTATCTCTAGTTAAAGTCTAACATATGTTTACTTCCTCTCTCTAATTCTCCTTTAGATTAGTGACTTTCTTTACCTGAGTTGTATTTGCTTGGAAACATTCTTTATCTGAGGTTTGCCATCCAAGATTGGAACATTTCTGCAATGACAACTCTACATATCCTCATTTTTTATTTTAAATGGAGGATTCAAAGATTTATGAATGTATCGCAATTGTAGAGGATTAAGAGAGGGGGAAGCAGGACAAAACAATGCAAATAAATTTGGAATACATTGAATAAAACAACAGGTTGCAATTAGTACAATAATAATAATTATAGCATAAAAGAAAAACTGTCTGAACCAAGACCAATCAGGGAGCCAATTGGTTAGCCACTGAAAAGGTGAATAATGAGCATGGATATTATTTTGAATGTATGATTGTAAATTGGCAAGCTCATCCTCATTCTTTTATTCAAAGAATGAAAATGCACAGCACATCCACAGTGTCCAACTAACGTATAGAACCGTCCCTGACGGGCTAAAAGATAGTCTATGGCAAAACGCTGCTGTAAGACATCTTGATTTAAGTCTTCTATTTCATGCTGCAAATCACGAATAACAGCAGTGGTAACATTGATGGATTTTTCAAGTCTGCAGGTGAGACCAAGAATAGATCGTCTGTTTTCCTGTAATGGCCCCTGCCAATGCATGGCCAAATGTAGAACCAGAAGACAATTGTGTATCAATAATGACTTCATCATTACATGTAGGCCCCAGAGAGGAATGTCGCTGTCGAGTTGATGGGAGTGTACCTATTTGAACAGGTAGAGTAAAATAACCTATAGTTGCACATTGATAATTCTGAGGATGAACATTAGTAGCATATTTATCAAAAAAGAACTACATATTAGGATCTTTAACCTACCAATCAGCGCATATTGATCCTGTATTAGATTGATCAGAGGCATTAAAAATAGAAAAATTGTCAGGATACATATCAGGAGCTATATTAATTCCATGCAAAGAAGAATTAAAGGTACCTGACAACCAATTCTAGTCAGAACTATAATTCCCTAGCTTTTTAATATGTGCTGAGCAGCATCATAATCAGATCAATTATGAAGCCAAGTGTGTTTAGTGTGACAACAGAAACACAGACCCCTTGTAAATTGACTAACTTTCAAGTAACGCCAACGGACGTTGCAATTGCATAGGGGGTGTAGAAAATAGCCAGGAGTGTGAAATAGATTGTAGTTGTGAGACAATAAATGTAGAAGACATGATCAAGTTAGGGGTGAAAGAAATTTGACCAAATGCCATTGGGGGCTCATAGTATAAAGTAATATTTGTGCCATGGGTCATAAACATGTATTGGGCATGATGAACTCACAAATTAGGGTTAAGACGAACCACAGAAGTGTCATTTTGAGCAGAAACATCATTAACCATAAACAAGAAAATACAAAGTAAAATGGTAACAGAGTTAGCAGTAATAATAGCAAAAACAGCAGCAACAAGATTTTCAGGAGTCTGAGGTAATGAGGCCTGTTGCAGTTGTTGAGCTTGATATGTAGTAGATTTAACCTGGCCCCAAGTGATGGGTTGCGGGTGCGTCGACCTTGGAAGATGAACTTCCGTGTTCAGATGAAGATTGAAATCCAGAATCGGGTTGTGAAGGTCCTGATGCCATACCATGATACGGATGAACACAGCGCGCTGGAACTCACACTGCTTGTCAAGTAGAAGGATCTTCTAGGGGGCGTAACCATGACCCCAGGTGATCAGCAGTGTAGGGCCTTTCCAGGTTGGATCTGGAGCTTGGCGATACTTTACCAAAGGCCTTGCTAAAGATTCAGTAGTTCGAAAATGCAAATTAAGAGGTGAGTCTGCAAGAGAATCTAAAAAGGTTAAATAATTCCAAGTATATAATGCTACAGCAATAAGATTTTGAATCTTTCGCAGATGGTAAGGGCCAGACTCAGTTTGTAATTGTTTCTGAAGCAATGCCTTAAAAGTATGATGAGCTCGCTCAACTATAGCTTGACCCTGAGAATTATATGAAATTCCGTGCACTAAAGTAATATTCCATTTTTGACAAAAGGTTCAAAATTCCTTACTAATATAAGCGGGGCCATTGTCAGTTTTAAACTGAGAAGGCCGACCCATTACAGCAAAAGAGAATGAGAATGAGAAATAACATCTGAAGTACGTTCATGTTTTGAAGCAGTAACCCAAAGGAAGTGTGAATGAGTGTCAATAGACATGTGAAAATAACAGTATGGCTTAAAGGTTGAAAATTGAGTTACATCCATTTGCCAAATTTGATTAGCTTGGATTCCTCATGGGTTGACACCTACTGGAAAGGGAACTGCCAGTTGCTGACAAGCTGGACAAGCACGGACAATATCCCAGGCTTGAGATAATGAAATTTTAAATTGCTTTGCAAGCGATTTGGCATTTTGATGAAAATAAGAATGACTAGCAACAGAATCAGCAAACAAAGATGCAACATCCTTTAAGGCTTCATCTGCCTTCCGATTTCCTTCAGTCTTTCATTAGTAAAGGGAGTATGACTTCAAATGTGTTCTACATACAAAGAATACAAGCAAGTTTCCAAACTATTCTTTAAAGATAAAAACAAGGATAACAAATTCTTATCTAAAGAGAGAGCACAATAAGAAAAGGGAAGAGATTGCTTAGCTAAATACACATATTGAGTATCAACGATCAAGTTAATAGGTTGGTCATTGAACAATCATAAAGCCAAAATCACAGTAGCCAGCTCAGCACATTGAGCTGAAGTCTGCGTGGCAGTAAATTTAGAATACCATTGTTGTTGAATCTGCTAGACAACCACACCCCTTGTAGGTGATCCATCAGTAAAGACTGTAAGAGCTTTAGAAATAGGATTTCACACAAAAATGGAAGAAAAGGCTGGATTTAAAGTAGTAGTAACCACTATTCTAGGATCCTTGGGTAAAGAATACAACAAGTTTCCCACATATTGAGAAAAAGCTATCTGATATGATTCTGAAATCATCATCAAATGCCCATGTTCAACTTTTGTACAAGTGAAAGCTATGCTAATGAGATCCTGTCCTGTAAGATGTAAGGCTTGTTTATGACCTTTAATAATCAAATCCTCTAATGCTGATTGATAAGGATAAATGTTTCTAGGCGGAGTAGCTGACAAATTAATCCATTCATTAATGTTGACCACTTACAAGAACGCATTAAAATAAAGACATCCCATGGGTAAGGGTGTAGTGGGAAGAATAGCTAAGCAAAGTCCTATTGTTAAGGATATTATCCTGTCCACATATCGATGCTAAAACTTATTCAATATTTCTTGAAGGCATGTTCTTTGAGGATCAGTTAATACAACTAGATCTCCTGGTGATTGTGCTCCCTTCAAAGACTGAAATAAGGGCAACATATCACCAGTTGTAATGTAGAAGAATGGGTGTGCCCAATTAATAATGCCAAGTAATTTTTGCCATTATACTAATGTATATGATTTCTGTACTTGTAATTCTGGAAGAATTGGAATGGAGGAATTGTGCAAGATTCTGTGTCCTAAGTAGGTATAAGGTTCTACCTTTTGAATTTTGTCTGAGGCTATATACAATCCCTGTTATGCCACAATATCCGTTAACTCTTTTAACAACTTAGATTCATCAAAATCCAGGGTTGCTATCAATATATTATCCATATAAATTTATTCCAAAAGGGTTGAAGGGCATTATCCACAAAATATTGACAAAGTGTAGGGGAATTAAGCATTCCCTGAGGCAACACTCGACAATGATATCATTTTGTGGGCATGCTATTATTAAAAACTGGGACAGTAAATGCAAAGTTTTCTTTGTCTTGAGGCTGCAAAGGTATACTAATAGAGCAGTCTTTAAGATCAACTACCAATAATTTATAAAAATTAGGAATTAAGTTAGGATTTGGTAGACCACATTGTAAAGGACCCATGGATTGGATACATTTATTAATTTCTCTTAAATCCTGAAGGAGATGCCATTTCCCATTTTTCTTTTTTATAACAAAAACAGAAGTATTCCAAGGACTAGTAGAAGGTTCTATATGACCAGCAGCCAATTGTTCTTGAACCAATTGTTGTAAAGCAGCAAGTTTTTTCCCTTGATAATGGCCATTGTTCCACCCAAACCGGTGTAAAACAGAGCCATTTAAGAGGAAGAGCCATCATCAAGAATCAAATGGGCATTAAGAAGAGAAAGGATATCACAGCCCCAAATATTAGTATGAATATCTAGAATGTATGGTTGTAGGAAAAAGGACTAACCAGCAGATGTTGTAACATTAATTTCTTGAACACTCTGCCAAGCAGCTGTAAAACCTCCTATTCCCCACAATGAAGAAACTGTTTTTGGCCACTGTACTGGCCACTGTAAAGAGGAGATGACAGTAACATCGGCTCCAGTATCCAATAACCCTTGAAATGGTTGTTTATTAAGGAAGAGCGTTAACAAAGGACAAGAGGAGTTCAGCTGATGAAGTAAGCCTACAGATAAAGAAGTTGATTCAAATCCTGAATCCCCATGATTATCTATACCAGGAGATGGATTTTCATATGGAAGAAGAAGCAATTGAGCAACAGAAGAATTACAAGGAAGAACTTGAGGAAGATTCACCCAAATCTGAATCATGAGGATACCAGTGTAATCTGAATCTATTACCCCAGGCGCAACAAAACAGCCCTTTTTGTGTGCAGAAGAATGAGGCAAAATTAAGCCAACTAATCCTGAAGGAAGAGGACCTTTAAATTGAGAAGGAACTATTTTAACTTCCATGGGAAATTTAAACTCAATTTCCTCTTGAGTGATTAAATCGATCCCAGTGCTACCGGTTGTGACTCAGGAGGAGTGAGAGAGACTGCTGGAGGAGTCAGAGTGATGGAAAAGCCACGCTTTGGATTCTGGGTGGGTTCCACACCCATTGGCAAGTTTTGTGACTGAAACCAACATTAATTGGCCCAATGAAATCCCTTTTTACAAATAGGGCACTTCTTAGAAGGACAATTCTGAGGCATAGAAGGTGTAGAATGACAGTCCTTCTGAAAGTTGCCAGGCTTCTTACACTTAAAACAGTTACCAATTGGTCGCTGTCTTTTCTGAATAGCAGCTGCTAACATATGCATTTTATAAGTTTGTGATCCAATATCCTGGCAGAGTCGCAGCATATCTGCCAGAGTGTAATGAGCAGTAGCTTTTAATGGCTGTAAAACTCTTTTACAATCTGCATGAGCATTTTCAATAGCTAACTGGCGAAAAAGTTCACCAGAAGCTTCCTGATGATCAAACTGCTGTCTAATTGCTTTGGACAGATGCTCAACAAAGTCAGAATAAGGCTCATTGGCATTCTGTCGAATGTTTGAAAAATTTGCTCTAGGTTCTCCAGCTTGGGGTACCTTAAGAAAAGCACGAAAGGCACATTCAGAAACAATAGTTAACATAGCTGGAGGAAGAACAACTTGAGTAGGAATTGTACCAAATGTTCCAGAACCAAATAGCTGCTCAACTGTATATGCTCCTCCCCCTCATAAAGCAGCAGCTTGAGCATGTCTCATATATTCACTCTCCCAAACCACATATTGCATGGATGTTAAAATCATGCGAAATATTTGCTTCCAATCTTCAGGGATCATTGTATAACCATTTTTTATTCCTTCTACAAGTCCTCTTGTAAAATTACCATTCATCCCATAGTCTGTAACTGCCTTTTTTAACTCTCTTAAGATCTGATAAGGCAGACCCTCCCAATCTGCTACTTGCAGTCCAAGCTGTGGCCCCTGACCAGGACGATATTGTACTGGACAAACAGACAGTAATTCTGCAAATTCTGTTCCTGAGACAGAGGCATCCCTTTTACAAGTCTCTACCATTTTCTGAAAAGAAGACTGAACAATAGAGTCAGGAGGCTTTTGCCCTGTATCTGCAGGAGCTGAGGGAATTGAAGACATATATTCAGGTGAAGAAGGAGGACAAATGACAGCATTAGTATAAAGTGAAGGTGGAAGTGTTAAAAAAGAAAGTTCATTGTGACCAAATTTTTCAATTGCATGCCTACATAAATGCCACATGTGCAAAACTTCTCTTTTTGCTCGAGGTTCAGTATGCAATGTTTTCCCAATACATTCCCAGTCAGTTAATTATAAAGACCCCTTTTCTGGGTACCATAGGCACTGAGCTGCAATCTCCTGGACCAGCTTTAAGAGATTTCTCTGTGGTACCTCGGTATTATTTTTCTTCAACAAATAGCCTAATTCATCTACATGCTTCCTTTGTTCCTCAGAAAGCAAAGACCCCATACTTACAGAAACCAAAAGGTTGAAGAAACCACAAAGGGTTGAAGGTGAATCAAATCCTTGCTAGATGAAGTAAGAAGATCCCTGTTCAGATGCCACTTGTTGCAATGACAAGGCAGTCGAGTTGTTTGATCATGAACAACTGAATCATGATGATCTTTATTGGAGTCTAGTCTTGCATTTATACACATTTTTAGTTATTCTCCATCACTGGTTAACTTTGGTTACTGCATAACTTTCATTACTGTTTAGCACAGTAAGCCATACAATTAATTATCTCTAATTAAAGTCTAACATATGTTTACTTCCTCTCTCTAATCCTCCTTTAGATTAGTGACTTTGTTTACCTGAGTTGTATTTGCTTGGAAACATTCTTTATCTGAGTTTTGCCATCCGAGATTGGAACATTCCTGCAATTACAACTCTACACTCTTAGGTATTCTTATGTCCAAGTAAGCTCCATTTATTCCAAAACATCATATGTGAATATCAGATTATTCGTATGCAATAAAGTCATTATAATCTTCCAAATCAGACTATTAATAATAGAATAAATTAAGGTCTTATATCAATAAGTAAGTTGTGGGATTTTTTTTGTTTTGTTTGCAATCATGTCCTTGATTAAAAGAACAGAGATCCCCTTGGGTGAAGAAAGGGCCACAATTTTAAATTTAAACATAATGCAATTAATTTTGAAGCTCAATGTAAAAATTATGCCTATGTATAGAAACTTGTCTCTAAGTGCAACACTATTTATTAGAAAGTGTGCTTATGTAACACTTTTATGTTTAGATTGCCCTTGATTCAGCTATGGCATTGTACTGAGCTTTGGTAAATTCCATCTAGCTATCCTAACATCACCTCCGCCAAAACCAAATCCATAAACATGAAAAAAAAATGGACTCATTTCAGTCTAATTCTTCTTTGTAAACTTGATTTAGTAATTCATCTCAGCTTTTTATTTTTCCTTTTTTCCACTTTGTAGAAAAGGACCAAAAGAACATCGATGGATTTAAGTTTTGATATCATTTTTTAGCTGCAGAATATTATCCCCTAGAGTTATAACAATAACTTCATCTGGCAATATTCTGGGATATTATTGCAAAGGAATTGTACCAGAGCTTGAACTATATTTTGCTGTTGCCATACATAGCTACATATTGCCAAGGAAAGGGAGTGCATTTGGATTTTGTGTACTTGCTCAGCTCCAATTAATTCAATTAATTTATTTTTGTGAAAAATAAATACAGCAAATAAACTGAAAGATGCACTCTTTTCCTTCTCTGTCTTTTGAACATGAACACGATTAAACTCAGATTCTGTGCTTATCAGCTTCTAATCTTATCAGACCCCAATTGACTCTTCCTGCATCCAGACCAAGTCCCCTACAATCCCATCAAACCAAAAGAATAGAAGCATCACACTTCAATTTACAATATAGACAACCCTAATAAAGGAATTGCAACATATTAGCAAAGCAAGAAACCCCAAAGTCTCACCCTCAACATTCCATTTCCTTTAACAATGAATCTCCTTAGCTCTGCTGGCCTCCTTAAAGGGCCATTTTGCTTTACAATAAAAATACCCCAGGGTAATGGACAAGGACCTGTCTAGCTTCTGTAGAACTGTTCAGTAAAGAAGACAGGAGACACTCCTAGGACAGGAGCCTCCAAAATTAGCAACTTTAACACTTGTGGACTTCAACTCCCAGAATTGCCCAGCCAGCATGACTAGCTGTGATGACCCAGAGTATCTCAGAAATATAACAAAACCCAAAAACGTAACTAAAAGTCCTTTATTACCTTCAACTTGTCTTCACTGTTTAATTGTTCACGGTGGAGGAATAAACTATTTTCAAAATAACATTTCAAAGGAAAGAAACACAGTTCAAATTCAAAGAGCCAATAACAAAGCAAAAACCAAAAACAAACCACATTGAATAAAATTCCACGACAGACCAGGATAGATAATTGCCAACTTCAGGGAAAAAAAACCAGGGACAGTCTGTTGGAAGAACGACAACCAAGATAAACCTTTAGGAATAAAACAGTAATTTGTCTCCAGCATCTGTTAGCACACAGGTCCAACCTTTTATGCAGATCTCACACCTGCAACCCATGAAGAGGATCATGGCCCTCTCTTCCCAAGTAGACCATGCTTTACCCTGATCCTCTTCTTCCTGCGTGCCCTAGGATGGATATGGGATGGGCCTGGGTCCTCCTCTGACTGCTCGGTCGGCCTCTGCCCTTCCCCAGCCTCCTCCATCACCTCTTGAAACACACTTCCATTCCCTATTGGCTGTTTGTCCTCTTCCTCAGAATCAGTCTCCACCAGGGGCATGACACTAGCTAAGCAATTCCTGGAGTTGAAGTCCACAAATCTTAAAGTTGCCATGTTTGGAGACCCCTGCCCTAGGATTTCCTGCATTGTATGCCTCGATCTCTGTAAAAAAATTACTTTCTCTTTTTTCTGGACCCTACTTTCTTGCAAATCAGACACACAGCAATTGTTGCAATGAATATGATTCTTCTCCTTAGTGTTGTGATCAACATTCTGGATTTTCTATGACAGTTTGCCATCTTGCAGGTCACTGACTAACAAAAAAGACAAGTTTAATAATATATTATCATATTTTATTCAATTCATTCACTATCACCACTATGGTCTGAATTTGTTGATTACATTGTGCTCGTCTAAAATTGCTTGTTTGCAATGGATGTAAATTCTATTACTGTATAGTATCTGGGTTGTTACCTGATCTATAGTACCATACAACATTTCAGATATATTTTTACTATT
Source organism: Hydrophis major (assembly GCA_033807585.1). Taxonomy (NCBI): domain Eukaryota; kingdom Metazoa; phylum Chordata; class Lepidosauria; order Squamata; family Elapidae; genus Hydrophis; species Hydrophis major. Next base: position 327,054,221 of record CM066329.1, on the reverse strand, counting down.
TGTAGCTCTATCTATAGATAACAAGAAGAGCTAGTTTTTTTTTTTCACATGTCCCAAATTGTTTTCATTTTCATCATTCAAGTTTAGTTGAAATTTTGAAATTGTCAATTTCACATGAAGAATATTAGTTTTGGATATGCTTATACCTAATTAAGATTTCTATTAGTCATATTAGGTATGGAAAGTTTTAGAAATAATCTGTAGCTAAACAAGAATTGATCATAGGACCATGTTAGTTGAAATAACCTAAAATAGATTCTAGAAAACTGGAAAATGAGACAGCAAAGCACTATAAGTTCTACCACCACCCAAAGATCTGCCTCCGTATAGTGCACACCTCACGGTATAGTTAAATGTATTAAATGTGATTATTAACATTGGATCAGGATCCTACCTCCTCAGAGGAGGATTAGACATAGAATTGTGATCCCAGATCTGTTGGTCTATGACCATAATACAGATTGATATGAGATATAATGGTATAGCATGGTATGGTATGGCATGATATCCAAGATTAATTATGCACCTTTTGAAAAATGCTTTCTTTTATCTGATTTAAATCTTTTTTTAATTAGCTGGTTTTTCATCTTTCAATCATATCCTTTTCATCTTTCAATCATATCCTTGAATCCTTGGCCATAGGGATTGCTCCCTTCTGAACTTTCTCCAACTCTGTTCTAAGCATTTTCATGTATGGTGTTTGGAGTTTCTAATTCCATTTCTGTAACAGTATGCTAATATTTTTAAATGAAATCTCAGTTTTGATATTTCAAAAGCATCATGGAAAGAATAACTTAAAAATGTATTGAGAATGCACAAGTTATTGTTTATAGTGTATCATGAATGCACAAATTCCTTTGCTAAAATTTATAGAGCAAGAATTTATAAGAAATTAACTTGATAAATCATTTCATGTTCAAAGAGCTGTTTTTGTTTGTAGAAAGAAGTAAGAAAAAATAAAAACAATTTAATGTCTTTTGTTTAAGAAAGAGCCAAAATTTTCACAATTTCCCTATATTCTTCAAAAGTCTATATTTTCCAGCCCACCACAAACACAGTTTATTAAAAACAGTTTATTAGAGAAGTATTCTATTCAACAAAAAGTATTCTATTCAACATGTTAATGTAATTAAATTTTGCTTATGTTTTCCTTTCTTTTGGGGCTGCTAGAACATTCCAAAAAAGAACTTGCTTCCTTTTGGTTGTATTAATAAAATATTTTAGAATGTTGCTTCAAAATTCTTTATTAAGTCTTGTAGTAAACAAAATATTTTATTAAATGAGCTGTGTAAGATGTGGCAGCTTAAATTCCATGATATATAAAAACTATTCAAAATTTGATTCAGATGTTTTCATGTCAATAAATAAACAAATGCAATAGGCTGGTAGAAATGTTGGGGTGTTTATGTTTATGTATATAGTATTATATATTGCAAGTATTGTATATTATAAGTGTTGCTGAATTTTGGTAGCTTAAGATAGCTGTTTATTTCACACAGAGCAGTAGTGTCTGGTGCAAAGTCACCTAGCAATGACAAGAGTTGTGATGAAAAAAGATATTAGATATTGATTAAAATGGACCAATTGGAGCAAAAAGCCAAAACTCCATTGTAAATGGACCATAGATATATAATCCCATGCTACACTCTTAAATGGACTAAGTCATAATTAGATGACTGTATATGTGCAAGCCTCATGCTGTTTGGGGGATCTTGATGGCAACTGCTAACAGTATAAAAATGCATTGTGTTTAGGGACTTGTGAATGCTATCAAAGCTTTTCAAAAGTTGCAGCTTTCCATGATGCAAAAGCATATTTCAGCAGCCTAAAAATGGAGTCTTTAATCAATGGGGAAGCCCAAAGGTGGAGGGCAATTCATACAACCATTTAGTTATCCGATCATAGGTATTTATCACATGAGAGCTGGGATGTATAAAAACAACTTTCCCAAATCCCACCTGTAAGTGTTAAGAGAATTATTCTGCTCTCTATTGCCAGACAAAGCAGAATTCCACATGAATTCATTATAATGACGTTAAGCTTAAAAACTTATACATAAAAGACAAAACTTCTCTGACTAGTGACTACAGGGAGATAAAATCTATTGTATATATGATTACAATTTGAATCCATCACTTGGTTTTCTTTAAATTTACTGCCAGAAATATATCTGGCCACCTCCTGTGAAATAAGAACTCTGACCTAAATTTTGACTGGGAGTGGAAGTAGCAACTGAGAGTCCAAATACTGGATGGAGATCAAAGGAGAACTTACTTTCTGCTCTACAGCAGCAATGTGTTTTCTGTCTCCATTCAACTTGGATAAAGCTGTAATTTATTTTGAGGAACATATTGCAGATAAGCAAACAGTCATCTGGAAACATTCTTGTCCAAATGCTAAATTTCTGGAAGGTCCCTCATTTACAAGTGATTTCTGGAAAATTTCTTGATTAATACAAGTCCATGAATAAACTTAAAATGATGGCTTTGTTATTCTTTTGGCACACTATGTTAACAACATTGCAAACCCTGCCAAATTGTGAGAGTTCTTTCAAATGGATTATGGACTTGTTTACATATCCAGCTGCAGTAAGACCTCCTCCATAGTGGTAATCTCACAAAGTTCCCAGTGGGGGTGCCCATTAGGAGAGGGGATACTAAGTGGAATTTAGTTTATTTGAATTGAGGAAGAATGTGAATCAGGGCTCTGTTCTTTGGGGAACGTGTTGGAATTCTGTACTTTCTGGATTTGTTTCTTTCATTTGGATTGTGACAGGGTGTTTTGGCCCATTATGGAATATTGTGGTGTAAAGTCATTCAAAAAGTTATGGAAAATGCAAAAAGAAATATAAATAAAGAAGGATAAATCATAAACTGAAGCAATACCTTCTAATGTTTTCTATTAACTTAGTGAGAGAATCTTACCTGAAGCAGGATTTTTTCCATCAGCAGACACATTTTTGATTGTTTCTTTTAACTGATTTTATGATGTAATCTAAAAATAATTTATATACAAAGGTGTCTTGGCTTAGGGTTGCTATTACTTTCAAATAGATGAGCTGTAGTTGAAAAGAAGATGGTGAAATCAAAGAGCTCATTGCAAAAATATGATAATTTTACAAAATTGTGTCTCCATACAGTTACTGTTGCCACTATCCAAAACAGTTCAGCATTTGAATACTAAATTCATAACTGTGAATTTCAGAAACTTGGAAATTACCAAATGGGGTTATAGTTGCAAGTTGAGCAGCACTTTCCTTTTTTAGTTTAATAACTTCTATACATTTGCAAGAGTCTAGTTATTATTTTGGTGATGTCACCACAGGAAAAGTGGATAATACTTTGCTTCTGCTAAGGCTCTGTCAGCAAAAAATAATAATTTAAACATTGTGGTTTAAACACAATAGTAAAAGGGAGTAAAAAAGTTCAGGTGCAAAAAATACTTCCATTCCACACATTTTAATACTTGCTGATTTATCTGTGATTTGTTTGGTTTTGGCTTAGTGTGATAGGAAACATAGTTCTTATGATTTATAAAACATAAACTATGATGGAGATGGAGAAACTGTGGCCAAGTGGTCCTTTGCATACCCAAATCCCCAAAATCAACCCAATAGAATTTGGATAATACATGTAATGTTATATGTATAACTTATAATGATTACATTTTGTGCTTTTTTAAAAGAGAGGATTAAATAAGCACAGTAAGCTTTTCATATGTTTAATCTGCCAATTTTGCTTTTTAAAAATGTCCAAGTAAAACTATTTCATTGTTCAAATCATTCATAAAAATATGAAGAGAACAAAACAGACTTGAGACCTGAAATTGTACATTCATTGTCTCCCTCCAATTTAATGAATGATTGATTAGCATTTTTGTGCATGATTTCAAAACATTCATGCCATCTAAACTATTATTACATATAAGAATGGTATGGGATATTTTGCAGAATCTTTCCTGGGGTCAATTTAAATTATACCCACAAATTCCAAAAATGGATAACTTCCTAATTTGTTTAAAGTCAGCTTTACCAACTTTTGCAGGTTAGATTGACTCCAGGATGGAAAAAATAGGTTCACAGACTCTGAGTAGTCAATCCCTATCTTAAAACAAGGTTCATGTGCTCATAGTTAATAAGTTAACACATGTTTTATGATTCAGTGTGAAAAGAACAGCATATATTAGAATCCATTCACAAGATTCCCTTATCTGATAGCAAGCCATGAGGGAAAAATAAAAATTTTCATCTAGCTTACAGTTTTGGGTTCATATATCAGCAAGAAAAATAGAACAGGATTAAATTTCCTCATAGTATTTTTTTACATGTCACAGAAGTTCACCTGGTATCTCCATATTATTCTATTTTTATTATTTAGTTCATTTGGGGAAGAATTGTGTGATGGATAATAAAAATAAAATAATCTCAGATTTGAAGACCTCTTTTTTTGTCTACCTCAAGGCATTCCTACTGCTCGGTTGAATCAGAAGGATGGAATATTTTTAATAAAGGCTGGATACAATGAATGGTGATTTCATACAAACTCAAGCTGCAAAAGTATCAAGAGATCAATTCTCTAGAGGGCACTTTAATTTAGCATAACTGGGGAAAACAATGTGTGTCACTCCTACGTGGTTTTTCAAAATGGTGAAAATAGTCAAGTGCTTGTTGCTTATAAAAGCACCATTTTGTCAAGGGGGATGATTCTCAAGCAAATGTGCTTTCAAGAGCTCATATATGCAACTTTCAGGAAAAAATGCCCTTGGTGGTTATATTGGAACGTCAGCAAATTTGCGGTTTTAAATATGCAGCCGGAATGTAACTGAATATTGCCCTCAATGTTTTATACTGCCTAGTACTCCCCAAGTCTATTTCCCTTCAGGCTTTCATGATAGTTTACCAGGAATGGCAGACTTTGCATTTAATCTGCTTGCTGATGTAAATAAATGTATTATACATAGTATGGCATTATTTGCAGAGGCAGTTAGAAATATTAAGAGAACATTGACATCTTCTAGCAGAGCCCATTTGACAAATACAGTCATGAAGATATTCTATAAAATCTTCTTGTAGGACAGTGGGAAGATATTATCTCTTTGTTTCAGAATGCTTTTTTCTCCATTGTGCTTGGTTTGTAATGAAATTTTTGAGATATCCTGTAGCTTAAAAATTAATAATTTGACATAATTTGACATAATTTAAATGTGAAATCAAAAAATAAAATTATCAAGATTTTTCAGTACTTAATGGCAAAATTGCCGTTGTTAATCTATCCAGTTTATAAGCAGTGAAATATTATGTTAAAATAGGCAACTGTCATCTGTTTATTTTCACTGAAAGTTTCCACAAAGAAGGCCAGATATATAGACAATACTAATATGTTTATACTAAGAAAAGCTTACCAATTTTCAGCTCTTTCATAGTCTTCTCTCCAGCTATTCATTGCATGATTCTTCTATGTCATCCTCATTCGCTGTGTCATGACATCTCACTGGAATCTCAGGGGTTCAAAGGAACTCTACACATAGGAACATTATACTTCTCCATTTTAGAAGTCTTTGCTTACTGTAGTAACACAGTTTTTCCACTCCCAAGTTAATCTTTTTCCTGAACCATGTGGTCCCTACATTTACTAATATGTAACTTTAAACTCAAGCGGGATAAATGGATGGAATATGTTGTTGCCTCTCCTTTCATTTCAGTGTGCAAAGTGTCTATGTTTGCTGAGACAAATGCTCTGTATTTTATATAGTTTAGCATTAAAGAAAACTAACATGGTTCTGAAGTAACAAAAAGAATATCAGCAATAAAAATGAAATTATTTATTTTTAAAAAAATTGCTGGCTGAAATGAAGCAAGTAGTTAAGTTTCAACAGGACTCTTCCATGTTTAAGTAACTGATGTGGTTCCTCTATTTAGCTCAGCTGTACAAAATCAATTGCTAGCCTTTGTCTGTGACATATTTGATGGGTTCACACAGCAAGTTAAAACATGGTTTGTATAGTGATAGTTCACTGAATGACGAAAAGTAGTAAGGTTCATGTTGTGAATCAATAAAAGTACTTGAATAAAGATTATTAAGAGCTTGAAGCAAAGTGCCGGGTTCTGGCTGTGCACTTCTGATTGGCCGATAATAGCGACATCAGATTGGTCCGTTCAGGAGAATCTGATTGACTATTAACGAGCCTCTTCCATTGGTTAATGGAGCTAGCGCTCCCTGTGTTTCATTGGTTAAATAGTTAAGAGTTTGCCTATATAAAGGGGCCCATTGCGGCCATTGAGCTGAGCTGTTTTCACATGTAAATAAAGAGTTTGAAGTTCACTGTTCACTGGCTCGTCTGCTGCCTTGCGCCCATGCACAGAACATAACACTGGTGACGAGGATGGGATGTGGAGACGTCAGAGCTTACTGAATGACGAAGAACTAAAACCGAGCACGTGGCTAAAATGCACCAATGGTGGAACCATGTCCGGCGGCGTCATACCACCCGCTCCATTCGACCCGGCACAAGAAGACTGGGACTCATATATGGATTGCTTCCAGATGTTTCTGGAGACCAACAATATGAAGGATGCCACTACCGGAAAGAAACGAGCAATATTCCTAACTCATTGCGGGCCGACCATATTCAAGATGGCCAAGGCACTAGCAAAACCGGCAGAAGTAAAGTCTATGGACTGGGACATCCTCGAACCCCTGCTGAGAGCTCACTACGCACCGACTGTGCCAACGCTCGTTAGAAGGCATGAATTTTACCAGAGAAGTCAGCTGAAGGGCGAAAGTGTTGCTGACTTCATAGCAGATCTCCGGAATCTGGGAGGCCTATGAGAGTTTGCCGACCTAGAAGAAGCCCTAAGAGACCGAATAGTTCTGGGATTAGATGCACCAGGCACTCAGAGTAAACTAATAGCGAAGGGCGACATTAGCCTTAAAGATGCCATAGCTGAAGCTACTGCAGCAGAAGCAACTAGGAAGTCGGCTGCCCAAATGCGCCACACCCACCCCCTGCTTTGCCAACGCACCCGCAAAATTTCACCTCAGTCAGAAGGTCAGCTAGAAACAGCCCACCATGAGGATCTCGAATCGTCATCAGAAAGCGATGAAGAAAAGGTCCATCGACATCGGTCCGAACGAGACCAACGCCAGAAATCGCAGTACCAATGCACCGGGTGTGGAGCAAGCCACCCCTGGTCAGAATGCAAATTCCTTGACGCGCTCTGCCATGTGTGCGGGAAAAGAGGCCATATCGGACGGGTCTGTAGAAGCAAGCTAGGACCCAGTCAGCCCTCGAGGGGGGCTAACTATCGCCAACTGACGGGAAGTCGTCCCGTGAAGTGAGAACCCGTGAATCACCAATGGAACAACCACTCCTACAGAAACAAAACCCTAAACCACCCAACGAAGCGAGAAGAGGCTCACCAAATGATCACGATCGGTCACGCCTCATCTCTGGACGCCAAAAAGATCCGAGTGAAAGTGGCCATCGAAAACCAGCCCTGCCTGATGGAAGTCGATTCAGGATCATCCCTCTCGAAGGTTTCCTGGAAGACCCTCAAGCAGCTCATCCCTACTATCCGGCGGCAAGACCTCAGATTCCAAAGACTCATACTCAAGGACTATCAAGAAAATCGAATCCTGGTCGTTGGATCCAGCCGAGTACGGGTATCGTTTAAGAACCGAACAGCATTCATACCCCTGACTGTAATCGACAGGGATTGGCCTAGTTTGTTAGGCCTCCAATGGTTCACTCCACTCGGAATTGAAGTACCCAGCAGCAACTGGGAAGAAGACCTCGTCCACGAATTCCAGGACGTCTTTGCAGAAAAATTAGGTGAGTACAAGGGGACCCCCAATATCATTTAACCTCAATCCCAAAATAGCTCCCATTCGCCTTAAGCCTCATTGAGTTCCATTTGCCCTTAAACCAAAGATTGACGAGCAGCTTGATAAATTAATAGCCCAGGGTGTGTTAGAACCAACCGATCACTCTCCCTGGGAAACCCCAATCATAACATCCATCAAGCCGGATGGATCGATAAGAATTTGTGGGGACTACCAAGCCACCCTGAACCACGCCCTTCAACAAAACGCTTACCCGGTACTGGTGGTGCAACACCTCCTCCATTCCCTGGGGGGTGGAAAAATCTTCGCTAAACTAGACTTAGCCCAGGCATACCAACAACTGCCTGTTGACAAAAAAACAGCAGAGGCCCAAATGATCATTACGCACCAAGGTGCGTTTAAATGTAACCGACTCCAGTTCGGAGTGAGCGTAGCCCCGGGAATCTTTCAAAGTTTGATGGAAAGGCTATTACAAAGGATAAAAGGCGTTGTCCCATATTTTTATGATGTGTTAATTGCTGCCCCGACTTGGAAAATATTAAAGGAGCGCATGAGGTTGGTTCTCCAGAGATTTAAAGACTCAGGTCTCAAAGTTAAAAAAAACAAGTGTCAATTATGTACGGATTGTGTAGAATTTTTGGGATATTTAATTGATAGTCAAGGCATTCACCCCACCGATAACAAACTTAGGGCAATCAAGAACGCCCCAAAACCCCGGAATAAGGCCGACCTCCAGGCTTTTCTAGGCCTTATCAATTTTTATAACGTTTTCCTGCCTCACAAAGCAACCGTGGCCGAACCCCTATATTGTTTATTGGACAAAAAAGCAACCTGAGTATGGGGACACAGAGAAGAACAGGCGTTTCGACATGTGAAAAATTTATTGACTTCTGATGCTGTTTTGATGCAGTATAACGAGACTTTGCCTTTAATGATCACGTGTGATGCATCACCATTCGGAGTGGGCACCATTTTGAGCCACGTTTTGCCAAACAGTAGTGAAGCCCCTGTTGCTTATTTCTCAAAGACGTTATCAAAAGCAGAACGCAATTACAGTCAAATTGATAAAGAGGCCCTTGCTATTGTGTCTGCGGTTAAGAGATTTCATGAATATGTGTATGGCAGAGCCTTTACTATAGTGACTGACCACAAACCTTTGCTGGGAATAATAGCGGGAGATAGGCCAACACCGTATATATTATCTCCCAGAATGACTCACTGGTCAGAATTCTTGGCGGCATATAATTACAAGTTACAACATCGCCCGGGGAAGGCCATTCCCCACGCCGATGCATTGAGCCGCACACCACTTCCGGAGACCATTGATGACCCCGCTCTGACAGTTACAACACTGCAGATCGAGACACTTCGAACGCCACCATTAACAGCCCAAGATATCGCGATGGAAACGAAATGCGACCCCATTTTAGCACGAGTCCTCAGTTGGGTCGAGCAGGGATGGCCATTGGACCAGATACCTGACGACTACGCCCCATTCAAGAATCGACAAATGGAACTATTTTCCCAGAAGGGCTGCATTATCTGGGGTGATAGAGTTGTCGTCCCAGAGCGGTTACGATCAGCGATACTAAGGACCTTGCACGATGGCCACCCTGGTATTGTGCACATGAAAGCCCTCACACGAAGCTACGCATGGTGGCCAGGTATCGACAAGCAGATCGAGACATGGGTAAAAGCTTGTCACAAATGCCAAGAAGTAAGCAACGCCCCTCCGAAAGCAACCCCGACTGAATGGGAAACACCAAGGGGACCATGGTCCTGTATTCATCTGGACTTTGCGGGACCTACCAAGGGACACACATTTTTATTAACAGTGGATGCCTACTCGAACTGGCTTGAAATCCATGAGATGAGGAATATAACAACCGAATCAGTCATCAGGAAACTAGACAGACTCTTTGCGACACACAGATTACCAGACGTTCTAGTATCCGACAACGGCCCCAATTTACCTCGCTGTCCTTTGAACAGTACCTGGCGGACCACGGTATTCGCCATGCACTAACTTCGCCGGTGCATCCTGCGGCCAACGGAAGGGCTGAGCGCATGGTACAATTCGTCAAGAAAACCTTGCATAAAATGGACTATGGCGATATAGAAGACAAGATTAACCGGATACTCCTTTTGCAGCATATCACTCCGCACAGCATTACCAATAAAACTCCCGCCGAGCTATTAATGAGGCGGAAGCTCTGCTCCCACCTCGACCGTCTGCATCCATCATATGAACCTGAAAAACCACACGGTTCCAGCGGGAAATGCCGTAACTTCCAGGTAGGCGACTTCCAGCTAGGAACTTTTCGGGCAATCCGTTGTGGGTCGAGGCAACTGTAGTCCAAGTAACCGGCCCTAGATCGTACCGCATGAAATGTCACGACGATAGAATATGGAAGCGCCATATTGATCAGCTGCGTTCAAGGCTACAGTCGGGGATCTCCGAGCCCCCTGACTTCCAAACCGAGGGGGGAGGAGATACCGAGGAAGCTGAATTTGAAGCGGCAGAAAGTTTAAGCGGAAGTAATGACCGCTCAGAGGCAACACATGATCGGGAATGGGGGTGATCTCGCCTCAAGCAGATGCCGAGAGCATTAGCGACAACAAAAATTTGAATACGGAACGGGAGGCACCCTCTTCACCAGATAACGTCCTACCCCAACAAGACTGTAGCCAAATACCAGGAGAACAACGCAAATCAAATAGACAATCAAAACAACCTGCCTACCTCAAAGACTACGTGACCACACCCCTTAACTGGAACCCGGGGGGAAGGGGTGTTGTGAATCAATAAAAGTACTTGAATAAAGATTATTAAGAGCTTGAAGCAAAGTGCAGGGTTCTGGCCCTGCACTTCTGATTGGCTGAAAGCAGCGACATCGGATTGGTCTGTTCAGGAGAATCTGATTGGCTATTAACGAGCCTCTTCCATTGGTTAATGGAGCTAGCGCTCCCCGTGTTTCATTGGTTAAATAGTTAAGAGTTTGCCTATATAAAGGGGCCCATTGCGGCCATTGAGCTGAGCTGTTTTCACATGTAAATAAAGAGTTTGAAGTTCACTGTTCACCGGCTCGTCTGCTCCCTTGCGCCCATGCACAGAACATAACAGTTCAGATAACACAATAAACCTAAACCACTGATTACTAATCATAAATGGCTTCTTCATGCAACATGCTAGGTAAAAAAAAGAACAAGTAACAAACCTCCTGGCTTAGAAGCTAGCTATTTTAAGGCTTTAAAAACTATTATACATTTACACTTTTGTAAAACAATAAGGCTTAAGCAAGAACTACCTTTTTTCTATATTAATTAAACAGCTTGAAATTTCATGCTTAAACAGGCTTTTCTGACATTTCTTTAATATAAGACCATATAACTTTCCAAAAATTGCTAGAGATCACATAACTTTCCTCAAAATATTAATAAATAATTAATGGGACTAATAAAAATTAAATTTTATATCATTAAAATTCAGTTTAAATATTATATTAAATGCACTGATGCAAAGTAAGTGGAAATGTTACTTCCTATGATTTAGGAATTACACTTCCATTGATGCAGACTAAAATTTCATTTGCCTTTTCTGCAGGCCCATTATTTTGCTAATTCATATTCAGTTTGTAATTAACTTTTATTCCAAAATAAATTTCATAAGTACTTTTAATAAGCCATGTTAACTCCCATCCTGTACCTGTGCATTTGATTTTTGTTTCCCAAGATAGCAGCCTGTGCTTTTGGTTTGCCTGTCTTAATTATTTTTTGCATTCTTTAAGAAGATAATTACACAAGTGCCACAAACAAGGTACATAGTAGTCTAACCTTATAAGCCTGTAAATTGAAAGGAACAGATGGATTGCTATTTGTCTCACTTAGACACTACGTTTACAATGCTATGTTAAGTGATGATTTGTATAGTCATAGTTATAAACCAAAATTGGCTGGATTCATAATATTAAACCATTCACAATTTTGAAGTCATTCACAGTAATTACAAAGACCTATGACAAGACTGCACCTTTAACTAAGCCAAAAGCAAATAATCTCATTCTGATTTAGTGTGGTATATGAGCCCAGCTTTTTGTTATGGGTTTGTTTGTTTTTTTGCAAAAATCTATAAGATGCAATAAGAAATGTTGCCTCATGGTGAAATTCTTAACATTACCCAAGCCTTGCCAACCAATATAAAATTATTATTTTATCTGAGTCCTATTTTTTCCAGTGTTTGCTAGTTGCAGAGACCTGGGATGCTGTCAAAATTTCAATTTGTCAAGATTATTTTAAATTAATAAAAGTATTTTCATACTCATTCTCAAAATAAACATCATTCAATATTATTTTCCTGATCAATGTCACTACAAATTTTCAGATCAGGTTTATTAATGCCTATATGCACTTATAAGAAGCAGCCCTTATCGACACAATCAAATGTTCATCCTGGACCTGTAAATTGCCTTTATAAACCAATTGCACATATATATTTTCCTAAATAATATTAGAGCATGGGATTCTTTATAATTACAATATAAAATCTCTGGAGGGAAAAAAAATCCAGGATTTATCTCAATTATAATTTAGTATAAAATAAAAATAGATATTTAAACCTGAAGAAACATATATGAGAATGGTACAACTATCAACCTATGTCGGCAATTTCCTTGTGCTCAAATTGTTTTTTCTCCTTTCAGTGTTATACTGAACAAGCTCCTGCTCTCTTGATTAGAGATTTTTGCATTAGAGGAAACTAGGTTATGTGTTCCACTGTCAGAAAGAGAAATTATGGGCTGGAGTGCATTTTAGCCAGTCACTCTGAAAAATTTTAGCCCAAGGGGGTAATAATTAGAACTGTTTTTGTCAGGTGACTGCTTTTTAAGCAGAGATGTGTCTGAAAATCTAGCTGAGGGGGTTGAATATAAATATAAATATTTTTTTCAGACAGCATTGTGGCTAGATATATTTTGTTCTTTTACGTTTCATTTCAAATGTAAGCCTTTCCCCAGAAATTATCTGCTAAAGTGTAATACCGCTTAGCATTACAGTGACCTGATAATATTATCTCCTTCATGAACCCATAATTCAATGCAGCCTGAGATATCCTGAGGTATAGCAGTAAACTGGCCCATTACATCTCTTTTGTGGATGTTCCTGCTCATTTGCAGGCACAAATGTTCAGGGTGGGTTTATTTAAAAAAAAAAAAAAAGTGGCAGCATGAGAGAATAGAAATTACATTATCTCCTCACAAAAACATGTTTCATTAATTTAGTCAGATCATAAGACATTTGTGTGAAAGAAAAGTATTTGGTTTTAGAATGCAGTCCTAATCAGTTGTATTTGGAAGGAAGTTCTATAGAAATCCATTACAAGACAGCCATATAAATGTCTTAGGATCATGATAGCAGTGACATTGTCAGACAGAGAAAATGTAGTTGTTACAAGCAATTGCCAGTAAAAGATTAAAATCAGTGAAGCCTAATCCTACCTTTTGCAATAGAATTGTCCTTCTTGATGGCAGACGTTTTCTTTTTTAAAATATACTTTTTAAATCTTTAAAAATGGAATAGAAAAAACATTACTTTTTTGAAAACTATTAAGTCTTAAAAGCAATTTATCAGCAAATTTTATCAAGAAGCTAGACAATCAACTTTGTTAATAAACTATGAATGGTCCAGAAGGCTGAAAGATGTATAGGAAAGGCTCAGGATATAAGTCATAAGGTTGTCTAGCAATGTTATAGCATTCACTGGGAAAAAAAAGAATTTATATACTATTCAGTTTAGCATATTCTAAGCATTATTATGTTCCAACTAAGTTCTTCCTGTCATTAATTTTTCTTTCAAATCCTTCATTGCATGAGCCAATCATATTTCAAAAAACTCTCTTCTAATTTTAGCAATCATCTTTCCTTGGCCAACATTTTAATTTATGTATTTATATCCCACACGTATTAATTTTATAAAAATTCAAGGCAGCAAACTTACCTTTCCCTAGTTTCCCCACAAAACAACAATCCTGTAAGGTGAGCTAGGTTGAGAGAATAGCTAACCTGATACAATGAACATTGCTGTTGGCTTGAAAGATGCAAGACCACGGCAGATAGGTGCATTATAATTTAATAGAGTCAACCTGTTACATGCTTTCTCCACACTTTAGACTTTGCAGACCAAATGCAAAGAAAACTCTCATTAAACCTCTGATTTAAGTTGCTCCTCTCCTGTACTAGTTCAGATGTAAGCCAATGTAAAAAAAAAAAAAAAAGATATGGAGATTGAAGACCCTCTGATGATAATTGGAAAGGTCCAGACTGAAGGCTACCACATTGTGCCATTGAATAATGCCCTACTGCCATGCTGATCACTTTTCTGTGTCAACTCATAAAACATTTTGTATACACGTTTTATAGTTATCAACAGAAAGAATGGGGGGAGTTTCAAAGAGCAGGCAGCAGTGTGGAATTGAAAGTACATTCCATTCATATTTTCTTCAGAGATTGATTAGATCAGGGGTCGCCAACCTTTTGGACCTCAAGGACCAACAAACTCATAATTTTAAATCCCAGGGACGATTAATATGAATTTTAACTGACAGTGGCTTGCTGACCTTGGTGGGAGAGAGAGAAAAAGAGATCTGATCTAACCTCCCTCCCTCCCTCTTTCCCTCTCTCTCTCTCTCTCTCTCTCTCTCACACACACACACACACACACACACACAAACACAGAGGCAGGGGTTGGATTCAAATTTCTTAACCTTATAGGCATGGCCTAATTTGTGGATATGGCTTCGTGGTCATGTGATTGGCTGGGCATGGCTTGTATGTAAATATTATAAATATTTATATAAATATTGATTTTTTTTATAAAAAAGAGCAACTTTTATCCAAAATCAGGCAGAGCAGGCAAGGAGATTTAGTTGCTCACAGAATCACAGATTCATGCAGAGATCTGTGTTTCTGCCATTGACTAGCTGAGTCTGCACTGCTTAAAGAGCCAAAGATCTAAAGATTAGCTAGAAAGCAAGAAACCTAACGATTTCCTGCTTTCTAGCTAATCTAAATCTCTCAGCACAGCAGAACAGCTGATAGTCAGAAAAAAGAAAAATAACAACTTAGCAGGCAAGTTTGCTAGGTAAGGAGTGAGGAGTGGGTGGGAAGGGTGGGCCATGTGAACAGTGTAGCCTTGTGTTCCTGCGCAGCCTGGATTAATTGCTTTGCGGGGTGCTCTGTGGGTGACATTTCTCTGTTGACCACCAAAATTTTCTCGCAAACTACCAGTGGGCCTTAGACCACCCGTTGGCGACCGCTGGATTAGATGACTGAAGCTTCTGCCATGCAAAAATCTAATTGGAGAGCATGATTGATGACTCTTGGCTATGGACGTATTTCATTGGATGATACACCCAGAGGTGTGGGGGGAAAGCAGGATCAAGGGTGACAGTGAATTACCTATTTCAGAGTTGGCTACGCCCAAGCTAATGCTGGAATGTTAACTTCTAATAAATCCTTTTTAGTTTTGGGAGTGTGGCTCGAGGCTCATGATTAATTTAATTGGGATAACTGCTGGAATCCTGACATTCTGTTCTAAAAAAAGCAATTGCCAATCACTTTCATGCTTGTGGGCAGATAGTAGGGCATATACATAGTTTTATATGTGTGATAACATGCATTTAAATTCAATTTTGTAAACAAAGCCTGAATGATTTCTAAATGTTTGTCACCATTGTTGTCTGTATATCACTGCTGGAAATTGTATGTTTCTATAAACCTGGGCATGACCTAGCAAGACCATTGCATTATGTTCATCTTCTAAATTGTTAAAGTAGAGCATGCAGCAAAATATACAATATGAGGTAGGTTTAGACCTTTTTCTGTGAATGTGCTAAAACAAGTGTTTTCACATGTATCCCCAATTAGATAAGAAAACCCATAAACAAATCTTTCCTCCAAAATGTGGACTTTCCTCTCTTCAGAAGAGTGGCCTTCAAAACAAGGCTTTAAAAGACACTCTTTTGAAGACAGCAAATACCATATTTTGGACAGAGAAGACCACTGGCTTGAAGGAAAGAGTCAAAGAAGCCATCTATGTCAAAACTGAACAGCATTTTCTCAACACAGAGAGAGGGATATAACCTCATCTATGGCCAATCTACAACACAGTGCTTTCAACAGTTCCAAGAGGGCTCCATAACCATTTGCATCACTCAGGTGACCTTCATGACACAGATAAACCTCCAGGTGACCTTAACTGTGGTGGTCTCCCATGGAAAGAATGAGACACAAGCATGTGTTCTCGGGATGGGAGCCTAGAGTAAATTCCAGTACTCCCTTTTATTGAGATTTTAGTACATAGTAAGCATAATCACATTGTGGATTACAATAATTAGATATAGCACAGGCTTGTTTACAGTTGTCTGAGCTGCTTAGTTGTTTCTAGTGTTTGCTTTTAATTTCCTTGCATTATCTCAGTGACCTTTAAGCAGGCATGTATGAATAAAGCATTAGATTAATCATTACCCAAGCCAAGCCAAAGTTTATTCCCACATCTCCCCTGTTTTAGTTTTTTGATGATCGCGGATGTCTCGATAGCTTTTTGCCATCTGCAACAGCAGTTCTCCTTCCGTAGGCTTCACCTGAAACATTCCTAAAAGTCCAGGGAGACATTGGATAATACAGCATGCACAAAGAGAAAGTAT
Organism: Hydrophis major; assembly: GCA_033807585.1. Classification (NCBI taxonomy): domain Eukaryota; kingdom Metazoa; phylum Chordata; class Lepidosauria; order Squamata; family Elapidae; genus Hydrophis; species Hydrophis major. Next base: position 327,037,682 of record CM066329.1, on the reverse strand, counting down.
AAAAAGCAATATCACTCCAACAATTAGGTGATGAATCCATGAACCATTTGGCAACCAGGACCAAAGTGCAGACCACATGTTCAATCCCTCACCCTCCAATTGTAATGGATTCTCCTTCAGGGTTTGTTCCATATGCTGTATAGTAGCTGTAATGTTTGGAGAATAATCAGAGATATACATGCAACAATGCGTATGAATCACAGCACAAACTCCCCCTTGCACAGCCAGAATAGTATCCACTGCATATCTGGTTTGAAGGACAAAGTCACTAATTTTGCCTTGCTCTTCTTCAAGCAGCCTTAGCATTTTAATGGTGTCTTTAAACATAGTAACTGTCCAATTGTTTAAACGATGCAAATCTCTATAGTTCATCATGACTCCTAAAGGAAGAATAACTCCCCTTGATATCTGTGTCCAGTAGTCATGAGTCAAAACAGAGTTTACTTCCGTTGCAGAATGCGCATTGCGGATATGAGCAGTCCCCAAAGATTTTGAAATGATATGAGAGGGGATTACTTTCCCAAAGGTGCAGACTCCTTTCCATCATGCTGGCATGCGATCATAGGCCATCCGTCCACACAGCAACCATAAATTTGCTCCCAGATGACCAACCTTATTTGGCTCAGCATAGATTAGTTTTGCAAAGGACTCCATTAACATAGCCAAATAAGTGGACGATGGTGCATAATTCCCATTCGCACATTTATACAACTGTTTTTCTCTTGGTGGGACAACATGTGGCAGGAATATATGGACACCCATTTTCATTGATCAAAGATGTGATATCATATCGAGAAATGTTATGTACAAAGTAAGTGAGATTTTTAGTTTTCATGTCATTCGAATAAACCCGACTTCCATTGCTAATAACAATTGTTTTGTTGCAAAACGGATAAGCTCCCAAGTAAGTCATATTCTCTACCGTCTCATTGTGGGTCCAACAGATACCCACCACTTCTTGGATCCGGCTTCCAAGGTGTAAGGTAGTTATGTTACTTGTAGTCCAACTGCTAGACCACGTTCCGGAACAACCATAGCATTGTCCCTTATACCAGTCACCTTCGGCCAGAGGTACTGCAATCATTGGAAGCCCTGATGTTTTGTGAGTTGGCATGCGTATACATATCCAACAAGCAGTTTTATTTTGAAGGTTTGCTAGCTTCCCCATGTCCTGGATCAACGTGTTTCTTTTCCATTCCCCCAAATCCATCCCCTTGCCCCTTTCGCTGATGATAAGGATGCACACAGCGAGCAGGAACCCAAACAACTGTCCCCTCATCTTCAACAGCAGCGTATCCTCGGCCCCAAGTTATCAGTGGGACAGGTCCTCTCCACGTTGGATCTGGAAGTCTCCTGTACCGAACTTTTGGTCTTGGCGCTCCTGCAGAAGGGAAGGAAGCAAAATGCCTACTGGCTGCCATAGCAGCGGGAGATCCTGTCATGTTTAGAAAATTTAAAGTATATAAAGTAATATTAAGAATGTTTTGTATGTAAGGTAAACCACATTGTAACACTCCCATTGGTTGAAGGATGGCGTTGACAGCTCTCAAGTCATGTAAAACTCTGCATTTTCCATTTTTCTTTTTGATAACAAACACCGGAGTGTTATACGGACTAGAAGTTGGCTCAATGTGTCCTAATTGTAGCTGCTCAGCTACCAATTGATGGAAAGCTATAAGCTTTCCCTGTGGAAGTGGCCATTGGTCAATCCAAACTGGCTGAGAGGTTAACAACTGTAATTTTTCCATTATCCAATAACAATTTTTGTGCAGAACTGTGACAGTAAATCTCTACCCCACAAGTTTATATGCAGGGGCAACACAAGAGGTTGAATCCTTGCAGTCTCACCAGTTTCTCTATGCAATGCCTTCAACCAATGTACACTACTTCTTGCAAACTGCATACCATCCACTCCACGAACAGCCGGAGAATCCTCAAGTGCCCGTTCATTTGGCCATTCCTTTTGGCATATCACAGAGACATCTGCTCCGGAATCTATAAGGCCAGAAAATGATTTTTCTTGAATTTCCATTGTCATTTTTGGTTGGTCTGTAGTCAAATTTTTTGTCAGTGCTAGCAATTCTGCAGCAACTGGACAACTGGCCATTTCAGTGAACTCTGTTAGGGATAACATTGTTTTACCCTAACTGGTTTAGGTAAATAATAATATGTAATCATAGTTTGTATGTTAAAGTGTCTGCAACTTTAACTGTGGGATAGTAATTAAGGGAGTGGTTGTGAAAGCACTTTAAAAGAAGCAAGGCTGCAGCTTGCTATCTCTCTGGCTTTGATGATCCCTGATTATTGCAAGGACACAAGACTGCATTGCTCGAACGGGAGAGAAAACAAAGGACAGACTTGTAAGTGAATTGACAAAGGATATTCAAAACGGACTTTGCTAACTGAATATCCCTGAATGGACTGACTAAATGGTACATGACTATTGGACTGTTATTTTGACTATGCTATGAACTCATAATGGAATAAACTATATATTTGATAGCAAAAGCGTATCTGTCATTTTTACTGTATGTTAATAAACATACAAGCTTAGCTCACTCATTTATCTGTGTGCCTATCTGACTAAGCTGCACATTCTGTTTAGCTTGTCTCCCTAACCCTGGTTGGGGAAACCAGGCTTAACAAACTCAAAACCACCAGTTTGTGGGATCCCAATTAAAGGATTCATAGGAATGTATGGAAGCAATAATAACTGGGCAATAGAGTCACCGGCCATTAATGATGTAGGAGTATCAATGTACAATTGTACCTTAATAACCCCTTTATAATCTTGATCAATAACCCCTGGGATAACAAAAAACCCTTTTTTTGATGCAGAAGACTTGGGAAGTACCAGTCCTACTGTTTTTTCTGGCAGTGGCCCATGCAAATGAGTGTCCTCAATATACACTTGATTAGGAAAAGTCACATCAATTGAGTTCAACATTTTTAAACCCAAACCTGCACTCCCAGTAATTGCAGGTGATGCTTTTGTGACAGCCTTGGGAGCGGGGTTAGCTGCACGCCCCAAATTTAGTTTCCTGAATTTTGGTTCTGATCAGAGCAACATTGATTTGCCCAATGAAACTCTTTTTTGCATTTCGAACAGACCGACTTTGGATGGACGTCCTTATTTTTGCTTTTGTTAAATGCCATTCCCTCCCCCAGGGGCATGGCACTGGGCTATAAAATGGCCAGGCTTCCCACAATTAAAATAGTTCCCCATAGGTTTCATCCCTTTTTGCAATGCCATAGCCAAAGTCTCTATGTTGTAAGCCTGAGAACCCACCACTGCACATGCCTTTAACAGATCAGCCAGAGTAACCTCACCTCTAGCCACCAAAGGCTGTAATATACGCTTGCAGTCAGCGTTTGCATTTTCAACTGCCAATTTCAGCAAAAGTTCCTTTGCTGCTTCCTCATTGGAGATTTGCTGGGTAATAGCCAATTGTAGCCTTTCCACAAAATCGTTATAGGACTCAGATGCTGTTTGCTTAATTTGAGAAAAAGACTGTGCCGGGGTTCCCACATCCTGGATGTGGGACAACACTCCAAGGACAGCTGCCATAACTATGGGAAATACATGATCAGGCAAAATAGCAGCTTGATCAGCAGTGGATTCAAACAAGCCAGCCCCATAGATTTGGTCTGGCGTATACAGCCCCCCCGAATTCCATCCCCTAGTGATAGCTTCCCTCTAATATTCTGAATCAAAAACCACATACTGAGTAGAGCTCAAGATCATTCTCATTAAATCTTTCCAGTCATTAGGAATCATGCGTGAGGTAGCCAAACTTGTCAGGAGACCCTTTGTAAAAGGACTTTGAATTCCGTAATCTTTAACTGCTTTCTTAATTTCCCTAAGTACTGCCAACAGAATTGGAACCCATTCAGCCTGCATGTTGCCTTGAGCATCCATTTGCCTATTAACTGGAAACAAATTCATCTGGGGAATCTCATCAGGCTCTAATTTCCCCTCATTGAAAGCCTGATGCATCATTGCTTGAACTTTTCCCATTTGTGGCTTGGGTTTCTCCTCCAAAGGCGTAGGCACTGTTGGAGGTGAGAAAACATACTCCAGTTTTGGAGTCGGAGGGTGCAACACAACTCCTTTATAAGGAGAAGGTTCTATAAAAGGTTTTAAAAGAGGTTGTTGCTGGGTCTCTAAAGCAGTCATAAGAACCTTCCAACATGTCAAAATTTCAGCTGTTGCCCGTGGTTCCTCATGAAGGATAGTTCCAATTTTCCTCCACATGTATAACTTTAAAGATCCCCTCTCTGAGTACCAAGGGCATTGCCGCGGATCTCTTGCAGCAGCTGTTTCACATTACCTTTTGAAAGAACTATTTGCTTCCCCCCAGAGGGTTTAAAGATAAAGAAATTTGTCCTGACTAACATCAGCAGCTCACTAACATGACATTCCTGTGGCTGAGAGAGTTTTCCCCCCATGTTCCCTGAAAAATCCTATTGTTCAGCAATAGTTAAGTACGTACTTTACCTATTCCAGGTGAGGAAACACAAAGGTCCGGACACGTACCACCTGCAGTGGATCACGTCGGGGTCACCACTTGTGCTGGTCTCCCATGGAAAGAATGAGACACAAGCGTGTGTTCTCAGGATGGGAGCCCAGAGTAAATTCCAGTACTCCCTTTTATTGAGATTTTAGTACATAGTAAGCATAATCACATTGTGGATTACAATAATTAGATATAGCACAGGCTTGTTTACAGTTGTCTGAGCTGCTTAGTTGTTTCTAATATTTGCTTTTAATTTCCTTGATTATCTCAGTGACCTTTAAGCAGGCATGTATGTATAAAGCATTAGATTAATCATTACCCAAGCCAAGCCAAAGTTTATTCCCACACTTAACAACTCGCTAAAAGAATGCAAGTGACCAACTGTCTGCAAGGAATATAAATCCTTCCATTCCCCACCATCCGGTCAGACCTGAAGAAGTTTCTTGAATGAGAAGTGAAGTATCTTCAAAGAAAAAACAGAAAGTCCAGGTGCCTCTTGAAAAAGTACCTTTGGGACAATTTAAAACAGTAATTTATAATTAATAACATAAATATATTGCATTATTATTCCCTATCCATTTTAAGATTTAGCATGTTTTTTTCACCAATGAAAATGGGGTATTTAAATGCTGATGCATTACTCTGTTTCTCCTCTCTCCCTTCTTTTTCCCTTTTTTATCTTGACTTAAAAATAAATGGTATAATAGACCAAGGTTAATACCTGTCCTTGCACCTTGAATGAATCCATGGCAAGAATGCTTTTTTTATTGCCCTGCCATAGCTAAAACTGCTTAGTCTATACAATTTATAAGACACATCATTTTTCAAGGGAAAACTTCCAAGTCTCATCAGGAAAGAGACAGCACATTCACACTGAATGAGTATTAAAGCATGGGGACTGTGCCAAACCACTTTCAATTGAAGCAGACACAGTTTTGCAAATTACAACTTATTAGGAAATATCTTTACATATTGAGATCTTGTTGCAATTGAAGGCTACAGCTGTGAGTTCATAATGCATCATAAAGTTCATGATCATCAACTGTTTGAAGTCAGAGGATTGGGAGACTAAGTCAAACTTATTGCCCCACTCTTAAAACAGTCTGAAAATTATCTGTGGGTCTGAATATAACCTTAAATGAACTGCAAAATAAGACAAGAATCATTGCTTACATTAGGATCAGCAACCAATGGCTATAGACTACATATGCCACTCACCAACCTTATGAAACTATTTTTCATATTTAATTCAGCAATAGCATTTTCTGCCAAAATGTAATGGCAAAGAGCCATTAAGACAAAAAATGGACAATCTTTCTTGCATTAAGAACTCCATGCTCTCCGAACTAATATGTTGGAGAGTGCATCCTGTGTGGACTGAAGCAAGCAGTGTGTGGGGACAGAGTTAACTGTCACTGAAAACACCCCTTTATTTTCTAGCATCTTTTTTCCTAGTCTCTCTTATCCTGTTTTTGCAAAAGGGGGGGGGGAACCCTACTGCTTAAATAACATTTATATACAAGCAACTACTGATCTGCAAAAAATTAGCAACGTATGCCCAGAATGAAGAATTTGTACATATAACAAGTACAGCAAAATGCATAGGGGAATAAAAGCCTCACAACCACACAATTCATTCTCTATCCTTAAGCAAGTCATGGTGTCTTTAATTGTTCAGTCTTCTCCCCCATCACAAGTGGTAAAAGATGAATTAGCTTTGAGTCAACTTGATGCCTATTTTTTTGTTTTTATGTTCATGTAGAACTCTTTGGGGACAGCATTGGGGGGAGGGATGTTTTGGGGGTTTTTTTTTACTTTCCAGTCTAGCTTATTGTTGATGACCTGTTAGAGTTCCTGATCTGCCCATATCCATTTTTTTTTCTTAGCTTCTTGACATCCATTAGGTGCTATCATCTAGCATGGCTAAAAATATGAACTTTTCTGTAGTCAGTCAGTCATTTTATTACAGTCATTTGACTAACAAAACAAAACAAATCAAAAGAGTCACAATTGTTTAGAATAAAACAATCTTTAAAGTTATATAATAAGCAAAATTGTAAATGTAAGGTAAAATATTAAGAATTTGGGGTACAAATATTAATATAGTAAAGTATAATACAATTCATATAAGTCAGTTCAATGGTTGTTTATAATACTCCTGTAAAAATTATGAAAATCTTATTGTTACTGTTATTATTATTTATAGAGAAAATGTAGTGATATAATGTATAAGGAACCATAATATATAAGATTTTAATGAATAGTGAATATTACTCCAACATAAAAACTATTTTTTTTTCACAATCTGAGAGACATGAAGATAAAAAGTAGCCATTGGATTAGTTAGAGGCAGATTTGGAAATTCAACCAGGTCTCCTCAATAATTTAGTGAAATAATTTACATAGCATGGCCTTCTACCCCAATAACAGAAAATGAATTTCAAGTGTAGAGATTAAGGAATACATTGGTCTGATTTTATTTCAGTATTTTTCCCTTCTTTCACAAATTTAATTTTGACTCTAACAGTTTAATGCCTTAAGATCATCTCACAACAGCTTATTCAGAAGTAGGTTTCATTGATTCTGAGGTGGACCGCTGCCAAAAAAATGTTATTATAATTGTTTTGTTGTCTATATGCACTCCAATTGGCTTACAGCAATAAAAAAAATACAAATATAAAAGCTTTTGCCAAGCTTTTAACAGTTAATTGATTTTAATGTTACTGATTCTATAAAATCAGAACCATTAAAATCAATTAACCATTAACAGCTTGGCAAAGGAGATGCAGTTTTTCTCTTCTGAGGACTGAGGAAATAATTCTGGAGCACAGGTGCCATACAGGAGATGGCCTTTAGGGCACACCATACAGCCATTCATCATGGTTGATGTCAGCCCTTCCAGGTAAACTAAACAGCGGACACAACCAGATGAGTAGTTCTGTATTATTGTAAGATTAAACTTACGGAATCTTGCAAGTCTGAAAATACAAATATCCTGAAATCACTTTTAACTATCTGATACATAAGGGTAGATTCTTTTTCAGTTTCTTTCTTTGCCAATTGAGCAGTTGTGGGCCCTTTCCCCTTTTATCTGATGATTAGCAAGGCAATGTCTCATCATCTCACCCATGAAAGTATTCTCACATATCATTACAGGTAATGAGTGCGCTGTTTCAAGACTTGAAGAAGCAGGTTGGGGCTAAACCATCATGGAGAAAAATCTATCCATGTTGTTGTTAAGAGTGAAAAACAACTTAATGCTACTTTTTGTGGGGTGGTACATTTGTCCAGCTGAGTAGTGCAGTACCTATGCAAAAATGGTCTACATTCTCCTTAAAGAAGTAGATTCACAGTTTGGAGGTGCTTATAGATGTTAGCAGAGACTCAAGTGGCCTCAGTGACATAGAATGCCTTTTATCTGGTTTGGCTAATTACCACCTGCAATATTACCTGGACAGAGACAGCCTCCCAACAGGCCAATATGAAAATATGCCATTTCTTTGCTATCTACACTGGCTGCCAGTCTATTTCCAAACCATTTTTTTAACCTTTAACCCTCAACAGCCTAGGTCTAAGTTATCTGAGGGAATGCCTTTCTCTGTTTGTATATAACTGCCAGAACTTTAAGGTCATCCAATAGGTCCCCTTGCCAAATGAAGTGACATGGGTTTCTGTGAAGAAAAGAACTGTGGCACATTTTTAATTGTATTTAACTGTATTTTAATTCTCAATTTTTGAATGACTAACTTGTTGCTGCATAGTTTATATGATATTTTATTTTGAATTTGGTTTCATGTTATCACAACTCAGACTGCATTATTACTGTGTTTTATTACAAACCACCAAGAGAGGTTCCATTATTGGACATTAATGTTTTGAAACATTAACAAATAAATAAATAAATACCACTATTGTGTTCTATACATTGGATATGTTTATATAAAATACACTTAAAGGCAAAAATGTGTCAATTGAGAGGAAATTATTTACAATTTTAAGATTCAAATTAGCCTTATTTATTTCAAAAAAAGGTTCTTAAATAGTTTTCAAATAGTCTATTTTCTGTTTCAGTTCTTCCAGAAATAATTTCAATGTATCATTCTATTTTGTTCACAGAATTTCACAATTTTAAAAAATGTTGCAATGCATATATCCACATTATTAATTTATATTATAATTTTAAAAAAACAGATCTTAGTAGCATCTACAAATAGAACAATAGGAGCCAGATGTCAGCTGGGTAGTATCATCCTGATGTATGCTCTGCCCTATCCTGTATGAATCCCAGCATCACACACATCAAAAAGAGACAGAGCTGGCACCACAGGGTTGTAATGCCACTGTCATCATTCTGACAAAAGTGGCAAGTTGCCACATAAGGATACCCAATAGCACGTAATTCTCATAGCAGGAAAAAAAAATCTTCAAAAAGCTGAAAGGTAGGTATCCTATCTTTAAAAAAGAACAAACGCTTTTCAGTCTGAACAAAATTTAGCAATACAAGTGAGAACTTGGAAATCATGCTATTTGACCAAGGATGCAAACTGTTGATTCTGCCAGCCTTGAACATTTTTTTCTTATGGCTGCAATTGTAGTACATTTCAGTTTCATTTATGTGTGTTTTATGTTGCATTTATATTGATTTAATGAATATTTTCACATTTCACATTTAACCTTAAGTAATGTAGTAGGGAATATTAAGGATAATTTAAAAATTACAGCATGATCAAATTAGGAGTTTAGTTTATATAGTATCAACCTGGAAGAAATTCCATTTTGTGCATAAAATCAAACCTTTCATGCCATTCATTGATGTATAACAGGAACTAATATTAGACATACGCCTATATCAATCCCAAGTCCTTTATTAACATCTTAGTTATTCTGACTCAGTATCACTACTTATGACTTTCCCATTGTTAGCCTTCATTACAATTATTTGAGGTAAATTAGAGTGAGAAATAATATCTGGCTTTAATTTATCAAAAAATATTCAGAGTTCAATGGCTTGATTCAATTGTCTCCCATTATAACATTCTACATCACAGTGGCTTTCCGGAATTGAGGCATTATCTCAAAATAAGAGGACCACAAAGAAACTGGGCATGTAGGTGTATCCAGAGAAGAGAGGAAAAATCAAAAGTCAATATTTATATCAATTTGCCTTTTTTGCAATACACTATTGTATTGATTTTTCTACCCCTTATATGGATGCCTTATGTGGACTGAAGCAAACATTTTGAGATTCCTATTCACTTTTTTGCTTTTTTAATTTTAGTTTCCTAAAGAGAGAATGGAAGAAATTTGTTATAACCCATTTTTCTGAATTTTTGTTTTGAACTGGATATTTTTGATTACCAATAAAACTATGGTGGCAAAAGTCTAATTTACTCTTTCAGATTAATGTCTTGAAACAATATGGATCAATATTTCAGAAAGTTAAAAGATTTTGCCAGTTCATTAGGAAAACCTTTTTTAATGACATTTATCCGTAAGTGAATAAAGATGGCCTTAATATCCCCCTTTCCTTCAATTCTTGGAAGATGGAAGAATACTTTTTTAAAATAGATATCTTAATTTCTTGCCAAGAAAAAAAAACTGAGCAAGACTGAAATGTTTTAGGCTTCTGATTCAACTTTCAATGGTATGTGTCTTTTAGACAAAGCATTTGTCATCAGTGGTGTGTTGACTAGAATATGATTTATGTCACCCGACTGAGATTGGCTAAATAATTTATGCTATTTATTATTCAGAAAAGGGATCTGTGGTTTTGTTTTGTTTTAAGTAGAATGGCAATGGTAAAAATGTAAAAGCACATTTAAATGGTAAGATGGTGGTTAAAGTGGAGGAAAAGTTATTTTCCATGCTTATATTTAAAAAGTAAATCAAAGGAGGAAACACCTTATGTAGAATGATCATTCTTGAATATGAATATGTTGTCAGCATATTCAACTAAACCAATTGGCTAAGAGAAGCTGCCAAATAGGTGTAAAATTAGGTGAAATTACCAGGGAAACACTTTCTTTTAAGGTACTTTGCTTTGTTCCTTCCAATGCCTTGCAGCAAAAAATTTAATTTAAATACTGAAAATGGAATGCTGCTGTATTGATTTAAATTTACTAAGTCTTAGAATCTATTTCTTTTTTCAGAAGGAAAGTGCATGTTGCATGTGTCAGTGTGATTTCCACTATTCAGATTTTCCACTATTTATGAGTATAACAGAGTTTATTAGATCTTGCTGTTCTGTATATTAGCATAAAACACATAACTTGAATTGTCAGTTTATAAAATTTTCAGAATGTACGATTATGGGTTTGCTCTCACTGTAAATTTTTACGCTGCTTGCATGATTTATCTTATCTGTTAAAACACTGGTTTTTATGTTTTTTTCTCATTTTAACAGATTAAATTTAATACCCTGAGCCTATTGCAGGGGTAGTACTACAGACAAAAGAAGGGACGGATAGATGAGTATGTAGGGAAGGGGAGAAAGAAAAAAAAAAGATATGTGACTCAATTCAGCTGAAAACTATTTCACAGATAACTCATTTTATGCAATCTGGCTAAAAATATTTGAAATGTTTACAGGCTGCACAATATATATGTTTGACATATTAAAGCAGACTCCTATCAGCTGCTCAGTAACCATTTCAGAGAAACTCCTTAAAAGAAATCAAGCAACATCACTGCCACTAGTCTGCTGTGCTGTTTTTAATTTAAAGGCAAATTCATCTCTGACACACAGCAGATTCTGTGCAGGTGGAAGTGAGCCCCTCACTGCTCCTCTCCCTGCCAGTCAAATTATGTCATCAGTGAAGGATCACTGGTTTTTAATGATACGGTGGCCTCCATACTGAGAAGCAGGTCCTGGCAGAGCAATATTCATAGCCAATAAAATGGCTGTCACCAAATTACAATTGACACTTAACATCACTAAATCTGCAGTGTAATTCCTTGTGACAGTTGTGTAGGTATATTAGAAGAAAATAATTTACTTCAAACCCAGCATGTAAAACACCATTTCCTGGAAATAATTCATGTCATATTTACAGTAGCCAAAGCAAGCGGTCTCCAGGCAACCTTAATTCGGGGAAAAGATCATAGATGCTAACATGTTCATTGGAGTATGATTATTTATGTCTGCAATAAACAAAGCTGGAGCAGTTGCTCATTGCAGGTTTTAATTGTTATTGGGGGTTTTAATTGTTATTGGGTTTTAAATGAATATTAGGCTCTTTTGCTGTAGGGATTAAGAAAACTATAAATATAGGGCAACATTTCAATGGAAAACTGGCAACCACCGGAAGTCTCTTGGCTGATTCAAGAAGCAGAAACCCAGTCTGTGTTTTTGACTTTGTACTTCAATCCTTCTGCTTAACTTACATGAACATCAACATCCCAATGTATAGATACTTCCATGCTTTGAAAGCATTAGTGGGTATATTCAACTTCAGGAGTAAAGTTAAAGATGTCAGCACAAGTGTCATCTTTTATATTTTCCTCCTTTGGAAATAATAATCTTCTCAAGCAAAACATTTGACTGGAGAGGAAAAAATAAACATGCAGTAGAAATTCTTTTACTCTGGAATGTGTATTTTGCTGCATGCATCTAAGCAGGTCAGCAAGTGTCCTTCCCTGTATTTTGAGCATATACAAACATGACATTGTTTAAGGTCTCTACTCTTCAAAACAAAGTGATTTGAATATCTGACAAAATGGGACTGCAAAAAATTCATTCCAATGGTGTATCTTGGCAATTCACCTTTGGCCCAGTGATGATATGACTCTTTTGCTGAGGGGAAAGATACAGTAAGTCAGATAAGGTACTCTTTAAGCTTCAGATGTTGATTTGTTAGCAGAGTGAAGCAGGTGTAATTGTATTGGCCGGATTTATACATTCCCTCAACAGAAGCTCTGAAGTTTTTACATCAAAATAGAGGCTACACAAATAGAATCAAGTATATAATAAAGATAAGTTTACTTTAGAATGAAATATTCAAATTAACAGAAAGTAATACATATTAGTAAACTCTTATGGTCTTTTAGTTGAGATCTTTCAGTTTAGAAAACAGTATTTTTCAAATAAGTCAAAACACCTGAAGCAAGAGTAATTAGGATTCTGGGTCTGGGTCTTTGACTACATTAGCTAAAGCAGAAGATTTGAAGGGCATCTGACTGATCTAGAACACACTGAATTGCAGTTCTGAGAACTGTGGTTCCAATATACTGTATTTGAGAAGTACAAGGTAATATGAACATCCAGCATGGAATTATATTGGTGGGTTAGGGTTAAGGTTAGGGTCCTGAAGTGCTGAACTGTTTACAGTTTTCTAATTAGGGAAATACCATGCTGTTAATATTTGGGTTGCAAATGTATCTGATATGGTGTTTTAATGAGAACTATAATTAATTTGCAGTGAATATCCCTTGATTTTAATGAAACTTCCTTCCAAAAAATCTTTGCAGAATATTACAGCCAAAATCCATTCAAAATAGTTCAAAGCAATATCCAAAGTATTTGTCTATAAAGCTACAATATAATTGTGCTGTCTAAGCAAATTGGATTCAGATCACAGGAAAACCAGTAGTACAATCTGCAGTTTAGAAAAAATAGTAATTTCCTTCTTATATACAACATTATTCTGACCACTACAGATGGGGAACAGGCAGCCTGTAACCTGCACCAGCCCTTAGAGTTCTGAATGCAACTGGACAAGTTTTTCTCAACAGTTCTGTTTATTCTTCTTAGTTCTGTATAAAAACTAGAGTGAGAGAGAGAACATGGCAATGTTCTCAGAGAGATGGGACCAAAAACCGACAGATTGAGTTGATGGAAGTGGGAGGAAAAGTAATTTAAAATGGCCCAACCCAAGAACAGATGAATGAAGTTTCCTGTTTCATATTTCTTTTCTCAAAATCAAGAGTCTTTGGTGAGGCAGGATATATTTCTATATAAATATAATGCAAAATACAAAAAAGCCTCGGGATTTCTTAACAGGTTATTGCTTCATGTTAAATATGTCAAACCTTTTTACATTTGTGAGTGCATTATTTATTTCCCAAAGGAAGCTTGAGAACATATTTAGATTATGAAGAAAATGCCACAAATTCATCAAAAATATCAAAGTTGCCATTATTAAATGATAATTCCTCTTTAATGTAAAGATTTGTTAATGAATTGGAATAGGCTAAACCCACCCATCCCCAGAATTGACTCTACTTTTGATATTTCTGCTGTAAAGATTCAAAAGGCTTTTGAGTTGCATGCTTTCATGAGGTAAATTATTTATAGAATCCTATCATACATAGCATCAATTTTAATTATATGAGAGTATATGTATTTTTTGCTTTTCTTAATTATGTAGACAGTTGTATTTGACAAACATTTGCTATGTGTTTGGAATTTGTTATGTGTTACCACATACTGATTTGCTTGTTAGTTCATTTTTTGGTTTGTTTTTGCTGATGGCCATGGAGAATCAGCTCAAAGTTGATGTTGAATCTTCAGCATCATCTTAGTTTGTTCTCTTGCTTCTATTACTACTCAGCTAAATTCCATATTGGTAGCCAAAGTATATAAAAAAAATATTGAGACTCTAGAAAAAGTACAAAAAAGAGCAACCAGGATGATTCGGGGACTGGAGATTAAAACATATAAAAAACAGTTACAGGAACTGGGCTTGGCATGGCTAGTCTAGTGAAGAGAAAGACCAGGGGAGACATGATAGCAGTGTTCCAATATTTGAGGAGCTTCCACAGAGAGGAAGGGGTCAAGCTATTTTGTACTGTGGACATAATATATTTAGATTTCAGCAAGGCATTTGACAAAGTAGACCACAACCTACTTCTTAGTAAACTAGAAAAAAGTGGAATAAATAGCACCACCACTAGATGGACTTGCAACTGGCTGACAAACCATACTCAACAAGTAGTCCTTAATGGGTCTAAGTCTACATGGAGGGAAGTAAGCAGTGGAGTGCTACAAGGTTCCGTCTTAGGCCCAGTACTCTTCAATATCTTCATTAACGACTTAGATGAGGGAATAGAAGGGGACCTTACCAAATTTGCAGATAATACTAAGCTGGCAGGAATAGCTAACACCCAAGAAGATAGGCTCAAGATCCAAATGGATCTTGACAGACTAGAATACTGGACTGTATCTAACAAAATGAAATTCATTGTAGAAAAAAATAAAGTCCTACACTTAGGCAAGAAAACAAAAACTACACATATAGATGGGGTGAAACCAGGCTCAATAGCAGTAACTGTGAGAGAGATCTTGGAGTCTTAGTGGACAACCAGCTAAATATGAACCACTAATGTGCAGCAGCAGCCAAAAAAGCTAATGCAATCCTAAATTGTATTAACAGAGAGATACAATCAAGATCAAAGGAGGTACTAATGCCACTATACAAAGCCTTAGTAAGACCACACTGCATCCAGTTTTGTTCACCACATTATAAAAAAGATGTTGAGACTCTAGAAAAAGTACAGAGAAGAGCAACTAGGATGGAGAAGAGCATTGGACTGGAGACTAAAACATACGAAGAATGGTTACAGGAACTGGGCTTGGCTAGTTTAGTAAGAGAAGGACATGGGGAGACATGATAGCAATCTTCCAATATTTGATGGGCTGCCACAGAGAGGAAGGGATCAAGCTATTTTCTAAAGCGCCTGTAAGCCAGACAAGGAATAATGGATGGAAACTGAACAAGCAGAGATTTAACCTGGAAATAAGGAGAAACTTTCTGACAGTGAGAACAATCAACCAATGGAAACAGCTTGCACTCGGAAGTTGTGGAAGTGCCATCACTTGAAACTTTCAAGAAGAGATTGGACTCCCATCTGTCAGAAATGGTGTAGGGCAGGGTTGTCCAACCTTGGCAATTTGGCTGCTGGCTGAGGAACTCTGGGAGTTGAAGTCCACAAGTCTTAAAATTGCCAAGGTTGGACACCCCTGGTGTAGGGTCCCCTGCTTGGGCAGGGATGTGGACTAAATGACCTACAAGGTCCCTTCCTAACTACAAGGTCTGAGTATCTGTTATCTGTATGATAGCTGTTTAAACCAATTTCTACAAATTAAACATATATGCTTTATGTCATTAATTAGGACAAGGGTTTTTTTTCTCAATTTTATGTTGTAGTTTTTCACATTCAAATGGGAAAAGATAAATTATACAAAACAGCTGGCTAGCAGGAAAAGCAAACTGAATCATGGTCGATGGTCAAAAGAATGTGTAAATATTTCAATCTTATAATGTGGACTAATTTGTCACAGAATATGGGGCTAAAATACCTTAGAGTTTGTCAGATAATTTCTGATCTTGAAAATACTGTTGTTTTACTGAAATTTATAATGTGTTACTGTTTTCATCCATGAGCCTTTGGGAAACAGTTACTTTTTAGAATGTTTATCTTTCAGGAGAGAAGGATAATACTTTTGTTCATAGATGGAACATAGATGTTTCTTTTCTTTAAGTTCCCTATTTATCATTTCAACACAAAATACTATGTGTAAGCAAGTTCCATAGGGGAAAAAAAAAATCAATATTTCACTGATTCAATATCTAATTTCAGTGGGGATTCCTGTTATTTTTGTGTAGAATTCCCCTTTAAGTCATCACAGGAAATACTGGGCATGATCCATTGCTGTTTACAAATACTGAGCCGAAGAATGTGTTAAAGATGTTGGCTTTAATGGTGTCATCGTTGCAGCCTTTCCAATTAGGTCCTTTCAGGATTGGGATGGACCTTGAGTCTTTTAGTTTGTTGTTTACAAAATTGTAAAAAGCGTGGGTGGAATTGGTGCATGGAAGGTTTTCTTCTTGTTTAATGTGATAATTGGTGCATTCAGATTTTATCTGGTGGCATAAATTTTTGTATAGGCTTTTGAAATTGGCAACGTTACCAGATTTGTTTTTCTGCCAGAGTGATCTCTTTTTGGATTGAAGTTTCCTTATTGTTATGGGTAATCTGTTTTTTGTTGTTGTTGTTGTTTTGGGAGTTGTTGTTGGTACATATAGTTTAATGACTCTTTTGACTTCAAGTAAAAATATGTTGTAATGGTCTTCAAGAGTATTGCATCCAGTGAATAGAGATTGCCAATCAAGGGATGAGAGATCGTTGTCTATAAGATCATAGTTGCCTTTTTTGAAGTTATAATTGGGGATTATGTCATTGTGATGATTTTTGTATGGGCGTATGTTGAGACAAAAGTCAATCATATTGTGGTCACTGTTGGAAAAAGGTTCTTTAATTTGTATTCCGTAAATTGAATTCAAATTATTGCAGAAGATGAGATCGAGGAAGTTGTTAAGTCTAGTATTGTTGGTTACTAGTTGTTCTAGTCCCAGATTTGTTACTGCATTGTAAAATGTTGCACGTGTGGGTTCAGCTGTACATTCGTTAAGGGTCCAGTTAATATGAGGTAGATTGAAGTCACCAAGAAAGATAAAAATGTGTGGGCAGGATGCTGCCCATGTTAGTGTATTTAGCTTGTTTACATGTTCGATGTCATAATCAGGTGCTCTGTAACATAGTAAGAATCGAAATGTGATATTTAAGGATAGTTCACAGATGATGGTCTCAGGAAGAGCAAGCTCCTGGATAACTTGGATGTTTTTTAGATGTAAGGACTTTTTATAGAAGATAGCAACCTCCTTTACGAATTTCACGATTTGATCGGTAAACATGATCGGAGCTATAATACCTTAGAGTTTGTCAGATAATTTCTGATCTTGAAGATACTGGTTGTTTTACCGAAATTTATAATGTGTTACTGTTTTCATCCATGAGCCTTTGGGAAAAAGTCACTTTTTAGAATGTTTATCTTTCAGGAGAGAAGGATAATACTTTTGTTCATAGATGGACTTGTTTCTTTTCTTTAAGTTCCCTATTTATCATTTCAACACAAAATACTATGTGTAAGCAAGTTCCATAGGGGAAAAAAAATCAATATTTCACTGATTCAATATCTAATTTCAGTGGGGATTCCTGTTATTTTTGTATAGAATTCCCCTTTAAGTAATCACAGTGGCATGTGGTAAGGAGGGTGGATGCTATGTGGTGCTATATTTATTTATCAAACTTGTATAGTTCTTGATTCTAGACCAGGGGTCTCAAACCTTGACCACTTTAAGGCTTGTGGACTTCAATTCCCAGAATTCCTCATCCAGCAGCTGGATGAGGAATTCTGGGAGTTGAAGTCCACAAGCCTTAAAGTTGCCAAAGTTGGAGACCCCTGGTCTACATGACTTAAACAATCAAATCAAGGAAACTGCAGTAAAGGGGGGGGGGATGAGAAGGACAAAATAGATGGAAACAAAGTAAGGGGTTTTATCTCTCTTGCCAATAGCCTGGGAAGAAGAGACAAGTCTTCACATTTTTTCTAAACAAAAGCAATGTGGGGGCCAATCAGTTCTCAGGGAGACCCTTCCTTCTGAAGACAGGGTTCTGATAGATGGCATTGTTTAATTGAAAAATCCAGAATATATCTACCCTACTTATCTACAAGTTTCCATCTCTGGTACCGGAAACATAACCATACATAACAAAAACTAAAATGTCTTACTATTGAAATTACAATCAAAATTATTACAGCTACAAAAAAGGAATGAGATTGTTGTGTATGTACCATAGTTAATAAAGTATGAGCTTGAGGTAAAGTGCAGGGTTCTGGCCCTGCACTTCTGATTGGCTGTTAGGCGGCCAGATCGGATTGGTTAGTTCTGAGGAATCCGATTGGCCCTTAACAGAGAATTCTTATTGGTTAAAAGAGCTAGCGTTCATAGCTCGTTATTGGACAATTCTGACAAGGGTTGCCTATATAAGGCAGAGTTCGCTGTTGTTGTTTTGAGAAGTCACTATGCAAATAAAGAGCTGAAAGTTCACTATTCAGAGGCTGTCTCCATTTACTCTGACCCATGTTCAGTACCTAACACTGGCAACGAAGGTGGGATGTGGAGATGTCTGAACCGAAGAAGCCAGGAAGCAATACCGAGCCCGTGATAGACGACGCCAACAACGGAACCATGTCCGGCGGCATTGTACCACCTGCTCCGTTCGATCTGAACCAAGAGGATTGGGAATCCTACATGGATCGCTTCCAAATGTTTCTCAAAACGAATAACTTGAAGGACGCCACACCAGCAAAGAAAGGGGCACTGTTCCTGATGCATTGCGGCCCAGCCGTATTTAAGATGGCTAAAGCACTCGCCAAACCTCGAGAAGTGAAGGCCATGAGCTGGGACAACCTCGAACCCATCCTGAGAGACCATTACACGCCAACCGTGCCTACATTCATGAGACGCCACGAGTTTTATCAGAGAAACGAATGAAAAGGGGAGACCGTGGCTGATTTCGTGGCAGACCTCTGAAATTTAGGGGGCCTCTGCAGGTTCGCCGATTTAGAAGAGGCACTGAGAGATCAAATAGTTCTGGGATTAGATGCACTAGGCATGCAAAGCAAGCTGATGGCGAAAGGCGACATCAGCCTTGCTGACGCTATCGCCGAAGCCATGGCTGCGGAGGCGACCAAAAAGTCGGCTGCACAACTACGGCGAAGCTGCACTCCGGTACCACCACCAGCCAGCGAAATCTCACCTAGCACAGAAGGGCAGCTATCAACAACACATCACAAAGACCTGTCTTCGTCATCAGACAGCAACGAAGAAGGGGTCCATCGACTGCGGTCTGATCGGGACCCTCGCCCGAAGCCCTTATGCCCTTGCGCTGGCTGTGGAGCCAACCATGCCAGGGTCGAATGCAAATTCCGCGACGCACTCTGCCATGAGTGCGGGAAACGAGGCCACATCGGCCGGGTCTGCCGCAGTTTACCAGGACTCAGCCAGGCCTCAAAAGGGTCCAACTATCGCCAATCGACAGGAAACCGTCCTGTAAGGAGAGAGCCAGTAAACCACTCCTACAGAAATCGAGCTTTGCAAAGAGAAGAGGCTCACCATACTATCACTATCGGTCACGCCTCAGCTTTGGACACTAAGAAAATCCGGGTCACGGTAGCCATCGAGAACCAGCCATGCACATGGAGGTCGACTCGGGATCGTCCCTCTCGATGGTGTCCTGGAAGACACTCAAGCAACTCATCCCCACAATTCAACGCCAGGACCTCCAATTTCAACCCCTCATCCTCAAGGACTACCAAGGAAATCGAATCCCCATTGTCGGGTCCTGCCGAGTCCGAGTCTCCTTCAAGAAGCATACAGCGTACTTACCTCTAACAATCATCGATAGAGATAGGCCTAGCCTACTAGGCCTCCAATGGTTCATGCCACTTGGCATTGAAGTGGCCGGCGTGAACCGAGTTGGTGGTTGTGAGTGGGAGGAAGACCTTATCTCTGAGTTCAGAGACATCTTCGCGGACAGCTTAGGCGAGTATAAGGGGACCCCGATCTCATTCAGTCTAGATCCAAAAGTAGCTCCCATTCACTTGAAGCCCCGTTGAGTTCCGTTCGCTCTTAAAGCAAAAATTAACGAACAACTTGACAAGTTAATTGCTCAAGGGGTGTTGAAGCCCATCGATCACTCTCCATGGGAAACCCCTATTGTAACACCCATTAAGCCAGATGGGTCAATCCGAATTTGTGGGGACTACCGGGCCACTTTGAACCACGCCCTACAGCAGAATGCGTATCCAGTTCTGGTGGTGCAGCACCTCCTCCATTCCTTGGGGGGCGGTAAGGTTTTCGCTAAATTAGATTTAGCCCATGCTTATCAACAATTACCAGTGGATGAAAAAACAGCTCAAGCCCAAACAATTGTAACGCACAGGGGAGCCTTTAAATGTACCCAATTGTAATTTGGAGTTAGTGTAGCTCCGGGGATCTTCCAGAGCCTTATGAAAAGGTTATTACAAGGAATCAAGGGCGTGGTCCCTTATTTTGATGACGTATTAATTGCAGCCCCTACCCAAAAATTCTTACGGGACTGTTTGAAATGCGTTCTAAAAAAATTCCAAGAGGCCGGACTTAAGGTGAAAAAAAATAAATGTCAATTGTATACTGACAATGTTGAGTTTCTAGGGTACCGGATTGATAGCCAGGGCATTCATCCTACCAAGGGTAAATTAAAAGCGATCAAAAACGCTCCCAGGCCACGCAACAAGGCCGATCTCCAGGCGTTTTTAGGCCTCATTAATTTCTATAATGTATTTTTACCGCACAAGGCAACTGTCGCTGAACCGTGACACCGATTATTAGATAAGAAAGCATTGTGGGTATGGGGTTACCGGGAAGAGCAAGCGTTCCGGAATGTTAAAAAACTGCTCACATCTGACTCTGTACTTATGCAATATAACGAGACTTTGCAGTTAGTTATAACCTGCGATGCATCACCTTTCGGGCTGGGCGCCATTTTGAGCCATGTACTGCCTAATGGAAACGAAGCCCCTGTTGCATACTTTTCGAAGACTCTTTCACAAGCAGAGCGGAACTATGGACAAATTGATAAAGAAGCCCTTGCAATCATTTCAGCTGTAAAAAAAATTTCATGAATATGTGTATGGAAGGACATTTACCATTATAACTGACCACAAACTGTTGCTAGGGATAATAGCCAGGGACAAGCCAACCCCCTACATATTATCCCCTAGAATGACCCAATGGTCAGAATTCCTAGCTGCTTATAATTATCGCCTGCAATATCGCCCGGGGAAAGCCATTCCCCATACCGACGCATTAAGCCGAGCACCGCTTCCAGAGACTCTCGACAATCCGGCACCAATGGCAACCACGTTGCAGATCGAAACACTCAATTCGCCGCCTATGACTGCCCGAGACATCGCGAGAGAAACCAAACGAGACCACACCCTAGCTCGAGACCTAGGCTGGGTAGAACATGGATGGCCATTGGACCAAGTACCAGATGACTTCGCACCATTCAAATCTCGACAGACTGAACTTTTTTCCCAAAAAGGCTGTATCATCTGGAGCGATAGAGTTGTTATCCCAGAGCGACTCCGGAAGACACTGCTGCGAATTCTGCACGAGGGCCACCCCGGCATCGTGCGAATGAAGGCACTTGCATGAAGCTACGCATGGTGGCCGGGCATGGACCGGCAAATCGAGCAGTGGGTTAAAGCGTGTTCCAATTGCCAACAAGTCAGCAACGCCCCACCAAAAGCCATGCCTACTGAATGGGAGATGCCACGTGGACCCTGGTCCAGAATCCACCTGGATTTTGCGGGGCCAACCAAGGGCTATACCTTCCTGCTGACAGTCGACACATACTCCAATTGGTTAGAAATTCATCATATGACGGCTACGACCTCCAAGGCGGTGATCAAGATTCTAAACAGACTCTTTGCAACCCACGGATTGCAAGATGTCCTGATGTCTGATAACGGGCCACAGTTTACGGCACTAATGTTCGAGCAGTACCTCGCTGGCCACTGCATCCACCATGCGCTCACCTCGCCTGTGCACCCTGCGACCAATGGCCGAGCTGAACGCATGGTCCAATTTGTTAAAAAGACTTTGCAAAAAGTGGACTATGACAATATTGATGACAAGGTCAACCAAATTCTCTTTTTGCAACACATAACTCCACATAGCGTCACCGGCAGAACTCCCGCCGAACTACTGATGGGACGAAGACTCCGCTCCCACCTCGACTGGTTGCACCCTGCTTACAAACTGGAAAAGCCAATAGGATCCAGCGGCTGCTGTCCCACCTTCCAGGTAGGAGACCTCGTTTACGCACGAAACTTATCGGGTGACCCGTTATGGATAGAGGCGACAGTAGTACGAGTAACTGGCTCTAAATCCTACGTAGTGAAATGCTGTGACAATAAACTGGAAACGGCATATCGACCAATTACGGTCATGACTCACAATGGCCAGTCAACAACTCCCCCATGACCAAACCGAGGGGGGGGAGGTACGGAAGAAGATGAAGTTCCAGGGAATCTGCTCGAAGGGAGCGATGAACTAAGTGATACTCAGGAAATGGAGCAGGAAGGAGAAACGTTTGCACCGCAAGAAATGGCAGCTGAGCAAGAAGCAGAACCACTGCCAAACAACAATCTACCTCAACAGGACTGCAACCAACCAATCCAACGAAAATCCGAAAGAGTTAAAAGACAACCGTCCTATCTAAGGGACTATATAACTAACCATAATTAAGAAGCCAAGGGGAAGGGGTGTTGTGTATGTACCATAGTTAATAAAGTATGAGCTTGAGGTAAAGTGCAGGGTTCTGGCCCTGCACTTCTGATTGGCTATTAGGCGGCCAGATCGGATTGGTTAGTTCTGAGAAATCCAATTGGCCCTTAACAGAGAATTCTTATTGGTTAAAAGAGCTAGCGTTCATAGCTCGTTATTGGACAATTCTGACAAGGGTTGCCTATATAAGGCAGAGTTCACTGTTGTTGTTTTGAGAAGTCACTATGCAAATAAAGAGCTGAAAGTTCACTATTCAGAGGCTGTCTCCATTTACTCCGACCCATGTTCAGTACCTAACAGAGACAAAGTTTAAAAAGGGGGCAACAAGAAGCGAACATATGTACAAGTAGCTAATCTAAAACCAAAGATTCTCTGTATCTCCTTTCAGATGATTGCAAATAGATGATGAGGTGAAAGTGTTTTAAATAATGGTCAGATGTTATGTTTGTGACCCAAAGAAGAACTTCACAAAGCATCACAAAATCTCCAGAACCGTAAAGCTTACAAACTTGAAATTTGGCACGTATGTTGGCTCTAGGTGCTTGCTAAGAAAGGATTTTTCAAAATGACCATCAGATCATTAGTATTTCTTAATACATTAATTAACACACTCTGAAGCCAAGGAGTTTTACTCTCCCTCCCCACCTGAAAATAACTGTTGCAACTGCCAGTTGCCTCACATTCCGTTACCTTAGTAACAGCCATTTGCACCACTCAGATGACCCGAGGACACAGACAAACCTCCATGTTGCCTCAATGACTCTCTAAAAGGATGCAAACTACACTTCCAAACAGGAAGCTACTTTGGCATCAAAGGTTGTAATATTTTTATTACCCACCATCCAGTCAGAGCTGAAGAAGCTCCTTGGAGAAAAAGAAAAACATCTTCAAAGAAAAACCAGAAAGTCCAGTTGTCTCCTGAAAAAAAGCACCTTTGGGACAACAGTTGGAGGATTGTATTTTACAACACTTTTGCTGAATAGATGATAGATGGATGGATGGATGGAAAGGAATGGAAAGGAGAAAGGAAAGGGGAAAGGAAGGGAAGGGGAGGGGAGAGGAGGAGAGGGAAAGGAAAGAAAAGGAAAAGAAAAGAAAGAAAAAAATGTGTTTCAATCACCGACCACAACTGAAACAATGGATTGTGAACCAAATTACTCCTGTATAGCCCAATCACATACTATCACATAATTGTATGAATTATTATATAATATATAAACTGTCACATCTTGTCAATCACCTTGCATTTCTACTGTGCATCAGATCTTTATATGGCACAGGTAATATTCCTGCTTGTTTGATCTTTGACAAACTGTTTTCTGTAGAAAAGTTCTGTGATCTTTTCCAACTTTTTCACGTTGAAGTGTAAAGGGTCACAATCAGGGCCTGTCTCTTATTACTACCTTTAAAATGAAGCACACTCTATTAAAAGCACTGTGTTTTTATTTCAGTAGAATTATTGGCTTTCAAGTCTTTGTATTCTATGAAATTAATTACTATTTTTGCCCCCTTTTTGCCTGATATTTGATGCTGATGACTAGAATAAATTACCTGGCTAACAAGGAGTTTTAATTGTTAGTTGCAGGGCCAGTGCTCCATACCACATTTATTTGTTTGTTTGTTTGTTTCTTTGTTTGTTTGTTTGTTTGTTTGTCAATCGCTTACAAAATAATAGGTATAAGTATATACATAGTTATGAATACATGAAATGGGTACATATAAGAAAAATAAAAGAAACAATAGGACAGGGACAGTAGGCACATTGGTGGGCTTATGCATGCCCCCTACAGACCTCTTAGGAAAGGGGTTAGGTCAATAGTAGACAGTCTAAGGTTAAAGTTTTTGGGGTTTGGGGAAGAAACCACAGAGTCAGGTAGAGTATTCCAGAGTATGACCACTCTGTTGCTGAAGTCGTATTTCCTGCAATCAAGTTTGGTGCGGTTAACCTTGAGTTTGTATCTAGTGTGTGCTCTTGTGTTGTTATGGTTGAAGCTGAAGTATTCACTGATAGGTAGGACATTGCAATGTATGGTTTTATATACCATACTTAGATCAGACCGAAGACAGCGTAATTCAAGATTTTCTAGGTCTAGAATTTCAAGTCTGGTGGCATAAGGTATTCTACAACAAGTAGAGGAGTGGAGAACTCTTCTTGTGAAATATTTCTGGACTTTCTCAACTGTGCTAATATCAGATATGTAATGTGGGTTCCATACTGATGAGCTGTATTCGAGTATTGGTCTAGCAAATGTTTTGTATGCTCTAGTTAGTAGTGTGATATTACCAGAGAAAAAGCTACATAGGATTAGGTTAACAACTCTTAATGCCTTTTTGGCTATGTATTTCCAGTGGGCTCTAGCACTTAGATCATTAGAGATGAGTATTCCAAGGTCCTTTACAGAGCTTGGATCATCAACAAGATCTTGACTATTCAGCTTGTACTTTATTTTCTGATTTTTTTTGCCAATATGTAAGACAGAGCATTTATTTGTTGAGATTTGAAGTTGCCATTTGTTTGACCATTCTGATACATAGTCAAGATCTTTTTGAAGGGTAGCAGTATTGTCTGTGGTATTGAACAGCTTTACATCATCAGCGAAAAGAACGCAGTTGCTCTTAATATGATCACAGAGGTCATTTATGTATACTATGAAAAGAGTTGGTCCTAAAACACTGCCTTGGGGGACACCACTATTGACAGGTACAGAATTTGATAAGACACTCCCAATTTTAACCATTTGTTGTCTGTTTGACAGGAATGCTTCTATCCAGTTATGCAGTTGTCCAGGGATAGCATAAGATTTTAGTTTTAGGAGTAGTTTGTCGTGAACCATTGAATCAAAGACTTTAGGGAAGTCTATGTAGATTGCGTCTATTGCTTTGCCCTGATCGAGTTGGGTAGTCCATATGTTTTTGCAGTGTAAGAGTTGCAGATTACAGGATAGTTTTTTCCTGAAACCAAATTGTTTATTGGAGAGTAGGTTGTTTGTCTCTAAAGTGGAGGATAATGGATTGGTTAATAATTGATTCCATGACTTTACAGGTGACGCAGCATAAGGAAATTGGTCTGTAATTTTCAACTAGGCTAGGGTCTCCCTTTTTGAAGATAGGGATGACTGTGGCTTGTAATCATAGGTTAGGCAAGGAGCTGGTCCTGAAAGATTTTTTAAAGATTATGCTTAGAGTTCGCCTATGGCAGTGGATAGCTTTTTTAAGAAGTAGGCACATATTCCATCCGGTCCACTTGATAGAGATGGTTTTAGATTGTGTCATGCTTTTTCAACATGGTCTTCTATAAAATTGAGATGTATTAGATCATTGTAGTTGTCTGTGGTTCGGCTAGGTAATACTGGGCATGATCCATTGCTGTTTACAAATACTGAGCCAAAGAATGTGTTAAAGATGTTGGCTTTAATGGTGTCATCATTGCAGTCTTTACCATTAGGTCCTTTCAGGATTGGGGTGGACCTTGAGTCTTTTAGTTTGTTGTTTACAAAATTATAAAAAGCGTGGGTGGAATTGGTGCATGGAAGGTTTTCTTCTTGTTTAATGTGATAATTGGTGCATTCAGTTTTTATCTGGTGGCATAAATTTTTGTATAGGCTTTTGAAATTGGCAACGTTACCAGATTTGTTTTTCTGCCAGAGTGATCTCTTTTTGGATTGAAGTTTCCTTATTGTTATGGGTGATCCATTTTTGTTGTTGTTTTGGAAGTTGTTGTTGGTACATATAGTTTAATGACTCTTTTGACTTCAAGTAAAAATATGTTGTAATGGTCTTCAACAGTATTGCATCCAGTGAATAGAGATTGCCAATCAAGGGATGAGAGATCGTTGTCTATAAGATCACAGTTGCCTTTTTTGAAGTTATAATTGGGGATTATATCATTGTGATGATTTTTGTGTGGGCGTACGTTGAGACAAAAGTCAATCATATTGTGGTCACTGCTGGAAAAGGGTTCTTTAGTTTGTATTCCATAAATTAAATTCAAACTATTGCAGAAGATGAGATTGAGGCAGTTGTTTAGTCTCGTGTTGTTGGTTACTAGTTGTTCCAGTCCCAAATTTGTAACAACATTGTAGAAAGTTGCGTGTATGGGTTCAGTTGTACATTCATTTTGGGTCCAGTCAATATGAGGTAGATTGAAGTCACCAAGAAAGATAAAAGTGTGGGCAGGATGCTGCCCATGTTAGTAGTGTAGTTAGCTTGTTTACATGTTCGATGTCATAATCAGGTGCTCTGTAACATAGTAAGAATCGAAATGTGATATTTAAGGATAGTTCACAGATGATGGTCTCAAGAAGAGCAAGCTCCTGGGTAACTTGGATGTTTTTTAGATGTAAGGACTTTTTATAGAAGATAGCAACACCACCTCCTCTACGAATTTCACAATCTGATCAGTAAACATGAAAGTCTCTTACTGTGGTAATGGAGTCAGGGAGAGATGCGTTGAGCCATGTTTCACAGACAAATATGATGTCAAATTTAGCCATATTTAGTAAGAGGAGAAATTCAGGTATTTTATTCGCAAGGTTTCTTGCATTGAGTAGCTTACATTTAAATCCAGCACTAGTTGGAATTGAGGTAGTTAGGGGGGTGCGTGCCTAGTCTTGGGTGATGGTGGATTGGTTGAGGTAGGGTTGTGGTTGAAGGTTAAAGCTGAGTTGCAGGTTGTGTGACTTACTTTTGATACAGTCAGCATGGTAGTCAATTTACAGGTCCTTCTCACCATTGTCTAGACGTTTTTTGAATTCAGTGCAGAGTACATGGGAGCGGGCACATTGCTGTATGGTTAGGTCAGGGCAAGAATGGAGGTTCTTTTGGTTGGTGTTGGTTTTGGTGAGTGAATTTATAGTGTAAATGAATTTATTTTTGCTTGATTCATTTTTGCAAATGACCCTGCAGAAGCGTGGGGCCACAGAGCCGTCTCTATTTTTGAGCTCTCGACCAATGCAGGAAATGTCAAGTATTTCATCAGGGGAGATGGGTGATGCTTGATAATCACTGATGATGTTTCGGACAGTTGTGATGACATCATTATCACTGATGTCCTCTTGACCAAATAAGATGGCATTTGGATGTTTCCATTCACGCTCAATAGCTTCTCTGATGAGGATTGGGATATCATAACCACTTATTATTTCAGAACCACCATATCAAGATGCATGTTTTGGTTTTAATCATTAGTAAAAGTTGCAGCCTTAGTACTGTTAATTTTAATCAACTGTTGAGACATTTTCTTCACTTTGTATAAAAATAAATAAATAAATAGAGTGTCTTTGTAAAAGAAAAAAGGAATCCAGATGTGGTTGTTTTTTCATTCTGGTGGCTAGATATTGACATAATCCTACAAGTTATTACTTTTGAAGCTGCTATAATTTTACTTTACATTCTGATTAGAAGCTGACCAGTGACTTATCAGTCATTAAAATGAACTCATATCCCATTAAAGCCCTATGCACACATCTTTAAAAAGTTTATATCCATATTGGGTTAATTGGATCTAAGTATAAAAAGCTTGCAATATTCTGTCTAATCTCATGCTCCATAAAGCACTGGTGCCATTGTGTCAGTTTTCTGTAATTTTAGTTGTATGAACTACTTTGGGAAAAAATATTTTCTTATTACTTTGTATTATTAAATGCGTGGAAGAAAAATACTTTCTCAAGGTATTGCCCATTATTTTCATGGATATAAGTGAGTATGATTTTTTTTTTTTTTTCAGAATCCAACTAGAGAGGAAACATACTCCTCTTGGCATTTTTATAAATTCCAAGAAACATACATTCTGTATAGTATAAATGTACAGCACTTGTGATGCAATGTGAAGATAATATAATGAGATGTGGTCACCTATTCTATCCACCATATAGTGTTTTGGATTTCCTGATCAAGATTTTGATGCTGGACAAAATGAGAATGTTTCTCACATGAATGCTCTAATGAGTATGATATTGTTTAAGAAACTACTCAGTTTAATACATATCTGCAGTTTATCTTAATATTGCCATTAGCTATCATGATACTCTCTAATAAAGGATTCATTTTTGTTATGACATGATCTTTCCTACTTTTTGTTGACCTTTCAATGCAAGGGAGAAGGGACATTCCCAAACACCCACTCCCCAAACTTTAAGCGGCTACTGTAAAGAGGTGGTGTTCTCAGCTGGAATGTTTAGAAACCTTCAAAGCTAAATACCTTGGTGTACTGCTTAAACACCAACAACCGCCTTATGGGGCCTTGCCCAACCTTAAACACCTCTTTTTTTGTTGAGAATATTGCATTCTGTAGGCTAACCCTAGGCTCACATTAAATATACCGGCTTCATTGAAGCTTACTGAATTGAACTGAGTGGCTTTTTTGTTTTATTCTCTCTTTACTTCACCCCCAACTGGGACTGGGCAGTCTTTCTTCCAACGGAGCGTGCTTTAAAGTAGCCCAAAGAAGAGAATAAGAGGTGGAAGGAGAAAGAAAACCAAAAGGTGCTGCTTAGGTCCATAATTAGCCTTGATCCTTAGAGTCTAAAATATTTTAATGCCAGGTTTCTGATTGCAGTGCAGCAAAGTGGATTTGGGAATGCAGAAAAGTAATTAGGTCTGTGCACTGAAGTGTGGAGAGCATTTAAAAGTGAATGGGTGGTGAGTACATTCTTGGCAGGCTGTTTTTTATCTTTTCATGCTTCGCTGTTGTTTGAGGTGATGGGTTTATTGCAGTTTTAGCACTTTGGAGGTGGCTGTGTTTTTCTTAACCTAGCCTTTCACTTCCCTGTCTCTTAAGATGAATACTTGTGGCAGAATGGAAATTGAATAAAAATGCTTAAAAAAGAAATCCTTAAAAGGGCTGGATTCCAGGAAGGAGGGGGAGGGATCATTTGGTGAAGGAGAACAAGGAAAAATAAGCCCAGCCTTGAAGTAAGCCATGTACAAAGAAACTGCCTTTAATTAATGACTTACTGTCTATAGAACCAACCATAGATAATGGTCACCCTAAGGAGAAGCAAAAGAAAACATTTATTCTCCAGAAGGATCTGTTCACATCAGGTGCAAACCACCAAACCCTGCAGCCCTAACATCCTTGTGCACTTCACTGAGGCTTACATGACAACCCCTTAAATGAATAGAAGCTGTGTAGCAGCTGGGCTTTGAGGATTGCAACCACTGTCTCCAGGAGAAGCCGCCATACTTCAAAAGGCTAAATGGAGTGGTATCAAGATCACAAGTGATCTGGCATCTTGCAGTAATTTATAGATTACTGGAGCTTTGACACAAACACTGCAATTTGAAAAAAATCTCACCAGGGGTCAGATTGTAGAACCCAGCAGTTCTATACATTTGCTATTCAGAATTTCACCAGTGCTGATCTGCATGTCATAGACATTTCCAGCTTCACAGAAAAGAAAAGAAAGGAGGCTAGTGAGAGAGAAATCTGCATGTTTAACTATTTTTCCTATGGGGAGTGAGGGAACTTCCTTTTGACTATAGTTATATTTGCAGGATACCATTTTAAATAAACTGTGATAGCAACATAGGAAATTACAAGATGGGAATGTTATTTTTGAACAATTGCCTTCGAAAAAGAAAAGAGAAGTATATTGAGTCAATGTAGAATGTAGAACAATAGTTTTATGAGGTATCCATTGGGAAGTTCTCCTGAACAAGTCCTATTGCAATGCACAGGAGCTGAAGAAAAGCATTGTGTACATTTCAGTTGATCTTTTCTACAAACAGGTTTCAAAGGTTTGTATCCTGAGAAATTCAGCTTCCCAAGTCAGGCTCCCCTTGCAATTGTCAGGATTTCTAACCAGTCTGATGAAAGATCACAGGTCCTTAAAGTTCTGAATATACCGGCTTCCGGCAGTGATGCCTTGGTGAAAGGGTGAAGGGAGAGTGGTCTCCGTCTCTGGATCCCATTTTTTCACTTTTGGGAACCTTTTGGGGAGTGAGGAGCCTGGAGAGCCAAGCAGAGAAGAGGGGAAGCCCGGAAGATGGCGAAGTGAAATGCGATCGCCAGCCGGCAAGAGGGGAAACCCCTGAA
The DNA here is from genome assembly GCA_033807585.1 of Hydrophis major. Lineage (NCBI taxonomy): Eukaryota > Metazoa > Chordata > Lepidosauria > Squamata > Elapidae > Hydrophis > Hydrophis major. The sequence goes on along the minus strand of CM066329.1, from coordinate 327,006,954 downwards.
AACCCAAAGTGAAAGTGTCTGTCATTTTATTATGGCAGACCTGAGGCCATGGCTGAACCGTGAATGGGGAGGAAGTGAGAAGATTATCAACAGAAAGTGTCATTGAAGTTAAAATCCCAAAGTTGCGACTGTGATGATTTGCCAAAAGTAAGTTTGAACTTGTTTCCAAGGAAAAAAGAGCTCTGGTGAGGAGGGGGGGTAACCCCATAGTACAGGCAGCGAGACAGTAAGAAAGAGCTGTGATTCAGCACTTTTTACAAACTGAAAGAAACTGAAGATTAGTTGGAAGTGAATAGTTCTAGGGAACTGAAAAGTGGAGATTGAAATAAGATGAGAACTGGTGGGAGAAGAAGAAAACCCAGGGAAGCCGGGGGGGGGGGTGGCAAAAAAAGAAGGTGATAGGGGAGAGATGATTGACTTCTCTCTGCTTCTTGGATGGAGGGCGATTACGAGACCAACATGGCGAGTGGAGAAGAAGAAAGTGAAATCCGATCAGGACGTGAGAGCGATACGAAAGAAAGAAAAGAAAGTCTTGGAAGGAAGGAGGAGGTGAAGTGGAAGTGAGACATTGAAAGGATCAGAAGGAAAGTCTGGATGACAGAGGTGAGAAAGGCAAGACATGGAGAAAGGAGTGACTGAGCAATTTTCAAGTGGAAAGAGATGGCAGGACATTAATGGGAGCAGAGAAGAAGAACATTTGGCAGAGAGTAGGCTGAAAGAGACGACGAAGGAGGATTGGAAAGAAACGGAGAAGACACGAGTGGAGTCATAAAGAGAGAGAGATGGAGGGAGTAGTAGAAAGACAAAGCGGAAGAGAGGAGAGTGGGAAACTTATATATCCTAATATCATGAAAAAAAAAGAAATTTTTGACTATACTTTTAATCATTCATGCTTTATGAGCTAACAATACTTTAACCAGATTATTCAACAAATCATATAATCATACCAAATCAATCCTTAAAAACCCTTTATAAATATAATATCAAATAACAAAATAATAGCAAAATAAAGATATTTCTTACTATCTAGCATTCTAAATATTCTATTATCATATTTTATCATCTAGCCATTGATAAAAGAGATCCCAAATTTCATAAAATTGTTTATCCTCTTGCTCTCTAATTTCAAATGTCAATCTGCTCATCTCAGCACATTCCAATATTTTCTTAATAATTTTTTCCTGTAATGGTATTTTCTCATTCTTCCAATTTTTAGCAAATACAATCCTGGCCGCTGTTAATACATTTACAATCAGGTATTTCAAATCTTTACCATATATATCAGGTAAAATTCCCAATAAGAAGATCTCTGGTTTCAAGTCTATATGTTTCTTTGTCATTTTTTCCAACCACATGCGAATTTTAGTCCAATATTTTCTAGCATCCTCACAAGTCCACCACATATGATAATACGAGCCGGCTATCTGATGACATTTTCAGCATTTTTCAGATTTGTTCTTAAACATTCTTGATATTCTTGTCGGAGGAAAGTGCCACCTGTAAAACATCTTATACAAGTTTTCTTTATATGCTGTTGACATTGTCATTTTATAATTTTGAGACCACAATTTCTGCCATTTCTCTAAATCAATCCCATATCCAAAATTCTTCCCCCAAACAATCAGAGTTTCTTTGACTTGTTCTTCCTCTAATTTCATTCCCAGTAAATAACCATATAATTTTTTAATCACCTTCTCATCAGTACCCATCAAGATCTTATCTAAATCAGTCTGCTTATCATAGAATCCCTCCGTTTTAAAATCTTCATCATACCTTGAATGTATTTGCGCATATGAAAACCAATTCATCCTTATACCTTGTTCCTCTAAGTTTTGGATCGATTTAAGTTCACCCTTTTCATCCAAAAGTTCCCCATATCTAACTGTTTGTTCCTTCTTGTAGATTATAGGATAGGAAAATGCTTCAATAGTCGATAACCAAACTGGAATTTTCAAATAACATTGTCTTTTTATCTTCTCCCAATTTAACCACAAAGACTCCCGTACATAATGTCTTCTAAAATAACCCTGTGTTTTAGTTCCCTTATACCATAAAAAAGCATGCCAGCCCAACAGCAAATCATGCCCTTCTAATGTCAACAACCTATGTTTTCTTAATGTTATCCATTCTTTGACCCACATCAAACTTGCAGCTTGATAATACAATTCCCAATTAGGCAGGCCAAAACCTCCTCTAATTCTAGCGTCTTACAAAAGCTTTAGCTTTATTCTCGCTTTTTTACCTTGCCATATAAACTTCAACATAATTTTATTTAAATCTTCAAAATAGCCTTTTCCAAGCCTAATTGGTATTGTTTGAAACAAAAATAAAATTCTAGGTAAAATATTCATCTTAATTGTTGAAATTCTCCCTATTAATGACAATTGCAAGTTTTCCCACTTCTTCAAATCTGTAATTATCTGTTGTTTAAGTTTAATATAATTATTCTCCTTTAATGTGCTACATTGTTGTCAAATATATCCCCAGATACTTAACCTTATTTGTAACTTGAATTTTTAAAAGATCTGCCAGTTCTTCTCTCTGTCTCAATAGCATGTTCTTTGTCAAAATCTTTGTTTTATCTTTATTTATTTTCAAACCAGCCACCTCTCCATATGTCTCTATCCTTTCCAGTAACTTTGGAGCTGTTTCTAGCGGGTCTTCCAGAATAAAAGCTAAATCATCAGCAAAAGCTTGTAGCTTAAATTCTTCCTTCTTAATTTTCATTCCTTTTATGTTTTTATCATCCCTAATATTTCTATTCAACACTTCCAAGGTCAACACAAATAGTAAAGGAGATAGGGGACATCCTTGTCTTGTGCCTTTCCTTATATTAATAAAATCTGTAAGTTCCCCCTCCATCATTACCCTTGCTGTCTGTTTATTATATATGGCTTCTATTGCTTGAATAAATTTTTTAGCAAAACCCATCTGCTCCAATAGTAATAACATAAATCTCCAGTTCACGTTGTCAAATGCCTTTTGAGCATCTAGGAATATCAAAGCCATTTGCTTTTCAGGATGAGCCTCATAGTATTCCAAAGTGTCCAAGATTACTCTCATATTGTCTCTAATTTGTCTCTTTGGCAGAAATCCATTTTGATCTGGGTGAATAAAATTATTTAAATATTTTTTAAGTCTTTCTGCTAAAATTGAAGCAAAGATTTTATAGTCTGCATTCAATAAAGAAATAGGTCTATAATTCTTAATTTGCAGTGGGTCAGTCTCTTCTTTCGGTATAAGTGTAATATAAGCCTCTGACCATGTTTTGGGTATCATCTTCTTTAACACAACTTCATTCATAACTTCTAACAATGGGATGCTCAATGATTCTTGAAATGTTTTATAGAATTCTGCTGGAAGCCCATCTGGACCCGGTGCTTTCCCATTATTTTGTCTCTTAAATGCTTCATTTAGTTCCATCATTGTTATATTATTTTCTAGCATTTCTTCAGTCTCTTTAGGTATCTTCGGTAAATTAGCTTCCTGTAAATACTGTTTGACTTTTCCCTCATCAATATTCTCTTGTTTATATAGTTGCCCATAAAAATCTCGAATAATTTCTTTTTTCTCCTTATTCCCATAACAAACTTGGCCTTGTTCATCTATTAACTTCAATATTTTTCTTGATTCCTTCTCTTTTCTCAATTTATATGCTGGTTTATTTGCATCTTCAAAATAATTCTGTTTGGAGTTTCTGATTTTCTGTGCCAGTTCTTCTTTCTCTATCAATTCCATTTTATGTTTGATTACATCCAGCTTCAATTTAATATTCAATTTTTCAATTTAATTCAATTTTTCTGTGGCATTTTCTGCAATTCTTTTTCAAGACTTTTATACTTGTCTTCCAAGGCCTTAGAAGCTTGCCTTTTTCTAATATTCTTTTTTCTTGTATAATCTATTATCAAACCTCTAGCGTATGCCTTCATTGTATCCCACACATTCTGCGTTAAAGTATCTTCTTTTTTATTTTCTCTGAAGAAAAAAGCCAATTCCTTCTCCATCCATTGTATAAAGATAACAAAATAGGCTGGTATTGAAATATGTTTGATTTATATGATTAACATGATCTGTATGACCTGTATGATTTGAATGTATTTGTCTATTAGAGCACTGTCTTAAGGGGATTGTGGGTATAAGAAATCAAAAAGGAAGCTTTCTCCTTCTTTAATTTGAAATAACTTGATGGTATAGCTATCTTGACTAAATAGGATTATTGGGTTAAGGAACGTAGTGATAAATTATCTTAGAGTAGGATATTAAGAGTTTAAGAAGAATATATTTTGTTGTGAGCATAGAAAATCTAAACCTTGACCCCTCTTTTATTGTATAAAGGAGAAACTACAATACATTGTGTGTAGAAAGAAATAGAAAAGGGGTGTTTGAGTAAGATATATAGAGATACATGCAGATATAGATCTTTCAATTGATAAATACCTGACTACTGGATTACTTCTCTAAGTTAAAAGTGATTTAAGAAATTAAAAGGGGGGCTTTTTGTCTTTCCTTCTCTATTGGGGTGATATTTGAGGTTATAATTACTTCGATTAAGTATTGTACAGTATATTGAACTAAGGAAATATAGTGATAAATAAGCTTTGAATATAATATTAAGAGATTAAGGGGAGCGTATATCTAGGTTTCAATTTGCCTTTTTATTATAAATAAAAGGAAAAAAAGAATAAATGTAATACTTTGTGCATAAGGAAAGGCAGGAGGGCTTTGTCTGAGTAGGATATTGTTAGATATATAGTGATATTGACTTTGAGATAGAGAAAGGGATAACAAGTGGTGCTAATTCTATATAATTATAATAAAGAGATTTGAAAAGAAGAAGGAATAAATTGAAAGTAAGAGATTAGTTTAAAATATATTGTAAAAGAGATAATAAAATAGGTAGAAATAAATAGAGCTTGAAAATAAGACAAGTGCCATGACATCAGCCTGGAGAATGGCAAAGAAGACAACATCTAGTCCAACATTGACAATTACATCACCTGCTGGTCAAAAGGCAATTGAAGGAATGTCAGGGACAGAAAAACAAACTGTAGCCAATATGCAAACAATACAGGCTTCATTAATGAGCATTCAAGAAACCATGCTTAAAATGCAAGAACAACAGATAAAAACACAAGAGAATATTTCACAAAATCATATGGAATTGAAAGGCAATATTAATAAATTGGAAGACAAAGTTGATACTATACAGCAAACAATGCAAAAGAACGAGAAGAAACTAGAAGAGGTGGAACTTAGAACAGTACAAAATGAAAAGAAACTGGAACTAATGGACAACAGGATGATGACAATAAATAAAAGATTAGAAGAACAGATTATCCACCTAGAGATGGACCGTGCTGCTTATTACTTGAGGTTTCAAAATATCATTGAAAGTAGAGATGAAGATCTGAATGTACTTATGGCAGAATTACTTACTCCAGCTTTACAAAGGGAAACCCGAGAGATCCTGCCAGAAATCAACGAGGCCTATAGAGTTCAAATGAGTTACGCTCGACATAACAGGTTACCCAGGGAAGTCCACATGCGATTTGTCAGGAAACTAGTATGTGACATAATATACAAGATAATGCAAGATGAACCTTTGGTTTATAAAGATAAAGAAGTGGAAACCCTGAAGCAGGTTCCCTCTGTGCATGAACAGAGAAAAGACTATAAATTTTTGGCAACACAGCTTATCCAGAAGAACATAATGTTTCAATGGTTCATTCCAGAAGGCTTGTTGGTAATATGGTAAGAAAAGAGGATCAGGATAGATAACTTAGGCAAGCTGCAAGATTTCTATGAGCAGATTGGAGGAACAGAAGAAGAAAGCAACGGTAGAGAGGAGCTAGAGACAGAAAGCCAAGAAGAAGAAGAACAGCAAGATATATCAGGCCTAGAACAAGAGGAGAGAACAAGGAGGAGACGGAAGGAAGAAGATTAAGAACACGCCCGCAAAGAGAGAGTAGAATTAACAGAAGACAGATAATATCCCACCAGTAGAAAGACGGAAACAGAAAGGAAGCAATTATCATTAAATATAAATGGTCTAAACTCACCATTAAAAGGAAACAGATACTATCTAGATTAGCCAAACAAAAATTAGAAATAGTATGCCTGCAAGAAGTTCATATTAAAAAACAATTCTGGAAATGTTTAGAATATCCTAAATTAGGAAGGTTATTCATAGCCCTGGCAGATCAAAAACAGAAAGGGAAAGCAGTATATGTTAAAAAAGAAATAAAGGCAGTAGAAAAATATGTAGACCCACAAGGGAGAATTTTGATACTTGAACTAGAATTAGGGTACAAGCCAATGTTATTAGTTACAGTTTATGTGCCGAATGACAACCAAAGTCAATTCTATAAGGATTTACATGAGAGAATCATTGAGATGGGACAAGATAATGTATGCATTGTGGCAGATCTTAATGCAATAGTAGATATAAGGAAGGATTAATTTAGTAATGCAAAGAACAAAAAAAAAAGGAAAGATCCTTTTTCAATATGACACAGGAACTAAATTTGATAGATCAATGGAGGAGAATAAATTTGGGGAAAAAAGAATTCACGTTCTACTCTAACCCACACAAATCGTGGTCTAAATTAGAGATGGCGTGGATGAACGCAGAACTAGGAAACCAACTAGATTCGATAGAGATTATGACAAATGTATTGGCTGATCATAACCCATTAAAAATAACTTGGAAAGGAAGGCAAAGGAAGAGTAGAAGGTGGATATTTAATCCCCAAATTTTAAAGGAGAAAGATTTTGTAGAGAAAATTAAGAAAGAAATGGAACTTTTTTTTTAAGGAAAATACAGTGGAGCAAACATCATTACAGAATGATGAACTATTATACTATTTTCAAACAATACCTATGAAATTGGGCAATAAATTTTTTCAAGAATTAGATAGGATGGTAATGAAATTTATATGGATGGGGAAAAAAGCACAAATAAAACTGAAAACATTATAAGATAGTAGAACCAGAGGCGGCCTTGGACTCCCAAAATGGAAAACATATTATCAAGCAGCAATTTTACTATGGGTTAAGGAGTGGATAAACTTAAAAAATAAAAGAATTTTGGTGATAGAAGGTCATGACCTCCAAGTTGGGTGGCATACCTTTCTATGGGATAAAAAGAATAAGATCCACTCCTATTTCCATGGACATTTGATAAGGGACTCACTTTTACAAACATGGGAGAAAATTTTAAAAAAGCATTATTTGAAAAGACCAAACTGGATCTCACCTATGGAAGCTATATTATATCCAAATACAAGGGACACTAAAAAATGATTAGATATAAAGAATTAGTAGAGGAACAGGAGAAATTAAAAACACTGGATAAACTAAAATACAAGGGATAATATTAGACTGGTGGATATATTTGCAAATTCAAACTAAATTTAAGAAAGATGTAAAGGATCTAGGGATAGATAAAGATTTACAAAAATTGGACCAAATCTTGACAAGCAAGGATATAAAATTTATAACACAAACATATAATTATTTACTGGAGGTAGAACTAGAGAAGGAAATTGTTAAGGGACCAATGATTGCCTAGGTGAGAAATGTGGGTCATAATATAAATTTGGATGAGTAGGAAAAGACTTGGACCAAGAACTGGAAGCTGACTTTGTCAACAGCATTCAAAGAAAATCAATATAAAATGTTTTGTAGATGGCACTTAGCGCTGGCACAACTGGCGAAAATGTATCCAACCTTGAAACCAGAATGCTGGAAGTGCAAACAAAAGAAAGGAACTTTTTTCCATATGTGATGGCAATGTATAGAGGTCAAAAAATACTGGAAGAAAATACAGAGATGGTTTTTTGAGATTACAAAATATAAATTGAATTTGGAACCCGAAACATTTTTATTCAGCATGATCAAAGGGAATTTGAGTTTGAGTAAAAATAAAAGATACCTTATTGTACACATCTTAACTGCAGCAAGAATCACATTAGCACAAAATTGGAAGAGTTATAAAATACCACCAGATGAAGTTTTGATTCAAAAAATAATGGACTGTGCTGAACTAGATAAATTCACTATGGAACTGAAAGACAAAGAGGATCGAGAATACTATACTACATGGGAGAAGTGGTACAAATGGGTGAAGGATGAGGATAAAAATAATGTATAGTCACAAAATAAGAAACATGTATATACAATAACACAATAACTGTTAATGGAAATCAGATTTTTGTATTTTTTGTTTTTAAAAAATAAATTTTTTTAAAAAAAGTTCTGAATATACTAATTGCATCAATTGGAAGGGAAAAGCAATGGGAATAATTGTGATAAATTGTCTACGATGCTCATGGATAAGTAGTTGTATTATATATAATTTTAATTCAAGAGAGACTTATCCAACTCCTTGTTGTAAAGCATTACTAATACTTAAGTAGGACTTCTCTAACAGTTTCAAGAATTGTATAAGCAAGTTTTTCATCCATTTAGCATTATTTTTAGAAAGGTGATTTTTAAAAGGGTTCTTTATATTCTTTATATTTAATTGATGGGTGTATTTTTATCTATATTTTAGTGTCAAGCATTACATTCAAAAACACATCCTACTGCTCCAAACTGTATCTATATGGAATCAGTGGTGGGATTCAAAAAAATTTACTACCGGTTCTGTGGGCGTGGCTTGGTGGGTGTGGCAGGGGAAAGATATTATAAAATCTCCAGTCAGAGGTGGTATTTGCCAGTTCTCCGAACTACTCAAAATTTCCACTACCGGTTCTCCAGAAGTGGTCAGAACCTGATGAATACCACCTCTGTATGGAATCACTGACTCCAACCTCCTGTTCAGTACAGAAATCCAAGTTGAAGCTTTCCTGATCATGCATTTCAGCTACAATATTCTCAAACTCATGTACAGCTTAAAGGCTAGATCTATTCAATTTAGAAAAAAAAACCTATAACTTTCTGACATCTAATTGTTTAAAGATGTTATTTCTATATCCTCCATTTAGGAGATGTTTGGCAATAAAATCGTCAAAATTGAGTTTATTGACTTATTATGCTGAGATGAGTTACATTTTCAAACAACCAAAGTACACTTGTTTTCATTTGAAATTGTATCTAATAAGCAGTACAGAAATCTTAAAGAATATCGATATGATTCAACTGACATCTGTCTAAATTCCATAAGAGTAGATATCATATAAATTACTCTAATAAATAATAAATATCAAAACTCTTACGTTGTACAGATAAGTAAAGCAGATACAGGTGACACTCGAAAAATTAGAATATCATGCAAAAAATCATTTATTTCAGTAATGCAACTTAAAAGGTGAAACTAATATATGAGATAGACTCATTACATGCAAAGCAAGATAGTTCAAGCCATGATTTGTCATAATTGAGATGATTATGGCTTACAGCTCATGAAAATCCCAAAATCACAATCCCAGAAAATTAGAATATTACATGCAATCAATAAAACAAGGATTGTACATAAAACAATATCAGACCTCTGAAAAGTATAAGCATGCATATGTACTCAGTATGTGGTTTGGGCCCCTTTTGCAGCAATTACTGCCTCAATGCGGCGTGGCATGGAAGCTATCAGCCTGTGGCACTGCTGAGGAGTTATGGAAGACCAGGATACTTCAATAGCAGCCTTCAGCTCTTCTGCATTGTTTGGTCTCATGTCTCTCATCTTTCTCTTGGCAATGGCCCATAGATTCTCCAGGGGGTTCAGGTCAGGCGAGTTTGCTGGCCAATCAAGCACAGTAATCCCACAGTCATTGAACCAGGTTTTGGTGCTTTTGGCAGTGTGGGCAGGTGCCAAGTCCTGTTGGAAAACGAAGTCAGCATCCCCGTAAAGCTTGTCTCTGGAAGGAAGCATGAAGTGCTCCAAAATCTCCTGGTAAACAGTTGCACTGACCCTGGACTTAATGAAGCAGAGTGGACCAACACCAGCAGATGACATGGATCCCCAAATCAACACAGACTGTGGAAACTTCACTCTGGACCTCAAGCATCTTGCAGTTTGTGCCTCCCCATTCTTCCTCCAGACTCTGGGTCCTTGGTTTCCAAATAGATGCAAAACTTGCTGTCATCAAAAAAGAGGACAGGTCTGTTTTTCTTTAGCCCAGGTAAGACGCTTCTGACATTTTTTGTTGTTCAGGAGCGGCTTGACAAGAGGAATACAACATTTGAAGCCCATGTCCAGGATCTGTCTGTGTGTGGTGGCTCTTGATGCACTGACTCCAGCCTCAGTCCACTCCTTGTGAAAGTCCTCAACAATTTTGAATGGCCTTTTCCTTAAAATCCTCTACAGGCTGCAGTCATCCCTGCTGCTTGTGCACCTTTTTCTTCTGCACTTTTCCCTTCCACATAATTTTCTATTAATGTGCTTTGATACAGCACTTTGGGAACATCCAACTTCTTTTGCAATTATCTTTTGAGGCTTTCCCTCCTTATGGAGGGTGTCAATGATGGTTTTCTGCACAACTGTCAGGTCAGCAGTCTTTCCCATGATTGTGCTTCCTACTGAACCAGACTGAGAGACCATTTAAAGGCTCAGGAACCCTTTGCAGGTGTTATGGCTTAATTAGCTGCTTAGAGTGGGACATTTTGAGCCTATAATATTGAACCTTTTCACAATATTCTAATTTTCTGAGATTGTGGATTTGGGGTTTTCATGAGCTGTAAGCCATAATCATCTCAATGATAACAAATCACGGCTTGAACTATCTTGCTTTGCATGTAATGAGTCTATCTCATATATTAGTTTCACCTTTTAAGTTGAATTACTGAAATAAATGAACTTTTGCACGATATTCTAATTTTTCAAGTTTCACCTGTAGAAACAAATAGTACAGCAAATAATCAAATAGATCAAATCAAATAGATCAAATAGATCATGGAACAATTGATTAGAAACTATTAACATTTCTTCCTAACAGACAGAAAGCAGCAGGTGAAGCTAGACAGAGTCACATCTGATACCTGTACAATCAGCACAACTGCCCCCCAACGCTGTGTGCTTTCTCCACTTCTCTTCTCCCTATATACCAATGACTGCATCTCAAATGATCCATCTGTTAAAATACTGAAGTTTGCTGATGACACAACAGTGATTGGTCTCATTCAAGACAATGATGAATCCGCATACAGACAGGAGGTTATATCATTTGCCTCATGGTATAATTGGAACAATCTGGAACTGAACACACTGAAAACCGTAGAAATGGTGGTAGACTTTAGAAGAAACCCTCACATACTACCACCTCTTACAATACTAGACAACACAGTATCAACAGTAGAGACCTTCAAATTTCTAGGTTCTACTATATCACATGACCTAAAATGGACACCTAACATTATCAAAAAAGCACAACAAAGAATGTTCTTTCTGCACCAAGTCAGAAAGCTCAAACTGCCCAAAGAGCTGCTGATACATTTTTACAGAAGAATTATTGGGTCTATCATCTGTACCTCTATAACTGTCTGGTTTGGTTCTGCAACCCAACAGGACAGACGCGGACTTCAGAGGATAATTAGGACTGCAGAAAAAACAATTACTACCCACCTGTCTTCAATCGAGGAACTGTATACTGCACAAGTCAAAAAGAGGGCTGTGAAAATATTTACAGACCTCTCACATCCCGGACATAAACTGTTTCAACTCTTCCCTCAGAACGATGCTAAAGAGCACTGCACACCAGAACAACTAGACACAAGAAAAGTTTTTTCCCGAAAGCCATCACTCTGCTAAACAAATAATTCCCTCAACACTGTTCAACTATTTACAAAGTGTACATACTATTACTGTTAATCTTCTCATCACTCCTTATCACCCATCCCCTCCCACTTGTGATTGTAGGACTGTAACTTTGTCGCTTGTATCCTTACGATTTATATTGATTGTTTCCAAGTAGGATTTTATTGCTGATTGTACCTTATGACTATCATTAAACGTTGTACGTTATGATTCTTCATTCTTAACTAATGTATCTTTTCTTTTATGTATACTGAGAGTATTTACACCAAGACAAATTCCTCATGTGTCCAATCACACTTGGCCAATAAAGTATTCTATTATATTCTATTCAATCTATTCTTGAACTTTTTTCCTAAGATTTTGGGATTAATGCATATTAAATGCATAAATTTGTCGCTTGTATCCTTACGATTTATATTGATTGTTTCCAAGTAGGATTTTATTGCTGATTGTACCTTATGACTATCATTAAACGTTGTACGTTATGATTCTTCATTCTTAACTAATGTATCTTTTCTTTTATGTATACTGAGAGTATTTACACCAAGACAAATTCCTCATGTGTCCAATCACACTTGGCCAATAAAGTATTCTATTATATTCTATTCAATCTATTCTTGAACTTTTTTCCTAAGATTTTGGGATTAATGCATATTAAATGCATAAATATTTAGTTTTTCAAATAGCTAAGTAGAAAGAGATTAATCACTGCCAACAATCAGGTCATAGTAATTAAAGACCTTGGTTTGAACTGAGTTCCCTCATGTTGGCTACTATGAATATCGGCAGAAATTTTCTACAATTCTGTTTGACCTTAATGACCTCTGACCTGTCCTAGGCCTAATATTTAAATAGTAATGTTTACTAAAGAATGGAAGGCACAGGAAAACAAAAAGGACACCTGCAAATAGATGGCAAAGTATACTGACAAATATTTGGATGGAAAATCCTAAGAGCAAATCGACAAACTAATATAAAGAGCATGATATCTGAAGCTAGCTAATGTTTTTATTTTTTTTGAATGTAGAATACCCATGATAGAACTTTTCAAAAATATTAGTGGAAAGTTTTAATATTACACATGCTTTCTTCCTTGGGTGTTATGGTGTGTCATTGCATCTTCTAACATATAAGATAAAGCTTGCAGTAGGAAAACACCTGTTCCAAATAAGGCCCATTGAGGCTAACAAAATCTTCTCTGGATATTTAATTATGCCGACCATCTATGGGATGACTGTTATTTCAGTTTACCACTTAATGATGAAAAATAGGCTGCTGTTTTCTTTTGAACATATTTATATTAAGTACTTAAGCTGCACAGGCTACATTTCTAGATGGAGAGCAATGTTTTGAATATCAAAATTGATGGTTGTAATGTAATTTTTTGGCAATATATTTTTGAATGACTTGGAAACTTTATTTGCTAAAAATTCTATATCCCTTCTGTCATAATATGTCAAGTTCCATGAACTCCATTTCTGCACACCAAAAACTCATGAAAAACTCTTGAATATAGATAGTGTATTTTCTCACTGTTTTTTTGTGAAAAATGGAACAAATAAGATGTGTTATTCTAAAAAAGACTTCAAAATATAATACATATTTTAAAATATCTGCAATATAATAAATAACAGGTGACTATTGTGCTTGTATTTGTGATAGAGATAGATGATAGATAAATAAATGATAAAAAATTCAAATTCAAATATTTCATCATATGGCAGCTTCTCATTAGAGCAAATTTCCATTTGTGCCTAGCTTAGCACCCACTTTTTCATCTCTTTAGTGCACATTTTGAAAACTTTTTATGTAATATTTATATTTTACTTTTATTATAAAGATATAGGCACTTTTAATTTGAAAAACAAAAAGAGTGATTTGTGAGCTCAAGTTAATCATTTGTTTCTATGTACCGCAGAATGTGTGTTATAATTCCAGGAAAAATACATGTGTAGATAAAGCCAGCTGGTTCAGAATGCAGACCAATTTTAAATGGGTTGATTATTCCTGTTTATAGAATTGTCTGAATTGTGACATCTGTTAAATGCAATGATATTAAATAAATTATAAACAAAGGAAATAGGAGTAGCATAAATTTTAATTGGAGACTTGCAAGAATGCATCAATATTAAAATGCATTAACTATTTTATCTTTTCCTATAAGCTATTTAAAAAATGTATGAAACAGAGGCTTGCCTTGTGAATCATTTTTATCCAATATTCAAATGTTAGTTTTGAAAATATTGTAAGACATTGAAACAGTCTGGACATAGATAAAATTCAGTACATAGAACTAAGCTGAATTCCGTAGAAATTTCAATTTCTCTATTTGTTTCTGCCATTACTTTGGTATCAGATTCTAAATGCCTGCTAGGTCTTTTGCATAGCTGCAGAAACCCCAAACACTTCTGCATATCAGCATTAAGGAATAGTATGCCTTTTGGATTTTCTCAGTGGTGTTAGGTTTATATGTACCTGAGTTCAGGCTGTTAGTCCATAAAAAGGACCAATTACAGAACATCCATAAAACCATATTCAACAACATATTCAAAGAATCCATTTTACCAGAGAGGAAAAAGCAAAAATTTACTGCCCTTCCTGAACAGATGAGGAGAGATTACAATGGCAACTACAGACACAAGTGTACCAAAAAAACCATCCACACCAACAAAGTGCTCCACTACCAAAGCAACAACCTAACCTCTCACAAGAGAAGCTGTGTAAGAATTTGATTTAGATGAATACAGTCCTGCTGTAGCAACCCGGAACTGCATAAAAAGTAAACAGAATGTCTATACAACAAAATGGATATCCACTCAACTGTCTCAAAAACTGCTGAACACTCAATCCAATACAGTGCAACCAACACAAGCCCTAAAAACAAAAACACTCTCCTATAGGAATGGCTAGATATATATTAATGTACTAAAAACAAAATGTTGAGGTTGTAGTGTGTTTATCTTGTACTGTACTAAGAAGAGTTGGAGTATATCTTGTACTGTACTAAGAGTTAGAAGTCAATAATCCCTTTTCTTTCTTTTTCTCTTTCTCCTTGTACCTCAAAACCCCTTTTCTCCACTTCCTTTCCTTCTCTTAATTTCCTATTTTTTTGTTTGTATTTTATATAATAAAATAAAAATGATAAAGAAAAAAAGAAAAGAAAAACACTGTCATACATCAAGAATATCTCAGAAACCACCAACAGCTACTACAACCTCATGGAATCAGCATAGCATACACAAACTAACTAAAGCCCTTCAAAACATCCTAAGCAAACCAAAAGACCCAGCAGCCCAAAAAGAAAAAAACAGGAGTCATATACAACATACAGTATAATGATTGCAGTGGTACTGTAGCCACTACATAGGACAAACCTGCAGAAGTCTGGCAAAATGCATCCATGAACATCAGCTAGCAGTCAAAAGACATGAAGAAAACATGTGGATAGACTTAACTATAGTTTCAACTGGGAAACTGTGATCATCTTAGACCAAGCCAAGTCCAAAAATACTGTGAGCATCTTAGGCCAAGCCAAATCCAAAAATTTCTAAAAGCCTGGCACTTTGAAATATTAACCATCAATAGATACATAGACATAAACAATATGTCTCTTATAATTTTACTCAAGGTATTTCACTGACAGTTCTTTCCCATAATATGTATATATTTTTTAAAAAATATACAAGTTTTTGAAGGATAAAAATATAAAAAATAAAGTAGATATTGTCAAAGAAATACATGTAGGGTTTATGGTTAATTAATCCCAAATGTCCTTTGACAGAACATGAAAAGTTTGAATACCAAAGAACCACTGAGTAGACCATTTCTTCACAATCTCTCTGGATAAGGAGATGACTCCACATCTGCCCTGGACACTTCATGAGATCATAGCACAGTGATCTCCCATGATTTGAGCATCAGCAGAAGAAAGAATCAGTCATCAAGCTGTGCTGTCCTTTCCCCTCACATATATAGCAAGAGTTCTATAGGTATTTATTCAACCCCCCCACCCCCAAAAAAACAGGTCCTTGGAAAGTACCCCTGTTGTTCAGGTCTGGATTCCAAACAGAACTGCAAAGTCACAGGGTAACCAAGACCAATGGGCACACACAAAGTCCAGGAAAAGCATTCCAGGAGTCAAATAGGTCAAGAAACAAGGCACAGAACTGGGCACATTGCTTCAGAAACATTCAAGTTGCCAGGGTGGGGTTAAGTAGGCAATGCCAATGCAAACCTTCATCAGAGGCTAGGCTGCCTCTTCATGAGTAACCTGGTTGATTGATATGGTTGACTGACATATCTCTCTGATGTATGTATGCTTAGATAAAGAGGAGATGTGGACTCCACCTCCTCTTCATTGCTAATGGGTGGCAGATCCTCCCCATCCTAGCCTGGAGCCTCCTGACCAACTTGCTGCAGTTGCAGTTCATCTCCCTCAGCCTCACCTGTTATTCATCCAGTCAACCCAGCTGAGGCTGCTCCATCAGACCATTCTCTGAGCCCCAATCCTGCCCAATACTCGGCTCCACACTTTCGTTTGGTGACTCAAACTCAACCTCTTCCTCTGAACTCACATCTGGAAAGGGGTCCAGGAACAGATCCATGACACAAGCTCCTAACCATATCCAAACATTCTAAAGGACACTAAGTATGCTAATCAAATACTAATCATTTTCAGAAATTGCTTATCTAACCATCTTAAAACTATTGAAAATCTATGGACTGATAAAGCTGAAAAACAGCCTGGTGAGGCTATAATCCTAAACAAAAGAAAATTAACTATAGGTTTAAGAACATAAAAAATTGAAACAAATGCAAAAAGCTAAATAAAATTTTGAACTAAGGAAATTATAAACAAATTAAGAGTCCAGACAGATTTGTAAAATTGAAAGTTTTACTCTATGATTTTGGAATTAACTACATACAATAAAATAAACAGCTTTTTATGAGAACCAAAATTATTTTATCTACTATAAATCACAACAGAGTTTATTATTTAAATTGGACACTAGAGGGACTAAAGTTTCCAAGCAAAAAGGAAAAAATGTTTAAACCTTTTTGTTTTGATCAGGATCAGAATTTTCAAAATGTACAAATTGTTATATTTGAAATATTACATGAATGGGGCCAAAAATTAGTAGCTACAATATTACAATATCACTACTGAGGTCTGCTTCTATGGAAAGACTATGTTCAATAGATGTCAATGAATATAAGATGTGGAATAAATATTGCTTGATGCAGAAATAATAGAATCAGAAATACTGGAGATGGGGAAGTGTGGATTGTGAGACAGAGAAGACATTTAAAGTGAAAATACAAGTAACGACCCCAGAAAATGATTCTGATAAAATTTGGCTGAAGTATTAAAATTTAAAGGAAAAATGATAAGCCAAGAGAATGATCTGAATAATGACTTTTTTTACTAGATTTACAAGAGAGGTTTGCTAAAATCTGGAAGAAACCTTTGGGATGTGAAAAAAGAAAAATTGAAGAAGACCAAATCCTATGATAACATTTGAATGAATTAAAGATCAAGACTGTCAGAAGTAAAAGGGAAAAATATAAAGCTGGTTTATTTTATCAAGATTAGAATAAGATGTTTTTATAAAGTTCTGACAACTTTTGTCTCTTTATCTTTGAAGAAAATTGGAAGTTACTTCTTTATATATGTCTCTAACTCACTCTTTTGTTTTCCTTTTTTTCTTGTTCTTTTTTACTTTTTCCATATATGTATATATATGGTATTCAGCATTGAGGTAGTGGTTGGTGTGTGTTTTCTTCTGGTATATGGTGTGTCCTAGTGTGCCATCTGTTTTTTTGTAGATTAGTACATCTAGGAATGGTAGTTGTTTGTTTGTTTACATTTCCATGGTGATACCATATATATATGGTATTCAGCTTTGTTCGGGTATTTTCCCACATCATTATAGTTTGCTTTTAAAGTTGTAGCAACGTTTTGGCAGAATCTCATCTGCCATCATCGGGCTTCCGTATTGTGTTCGTCTGTGAGTCAGACTTTCACAGCCGTTTCAGTTTTAAATTTGGGGCTATCCCCATAATGACGTGGGAAAATACCTGAACAAAGCTGAATACCATACAATGTAAGTACCCGTGAAAACTTAATATATGGTATTCAGCTTTGTTCTGCTTGATTGGTGTATCTTCTGTCTGTTTTGTAGCTTTTTTTAATCTTGATTGGCTGGCAACATTGTGTTTCCTGTATTGGAGGCTTTTAGTGCGGCTTGGCTCCGAGGAGCACCACTACAAAAACCTAGCCAAATACCTAGCAAAGCAGCTACAGCCCCATGCTGAAGCACCAGCTTCACATGTACAAAACTCATACTACCTCTTGGAAATGATCAAAGATCTACACGTGGAACAAAAAGATCTGCTTGTAAGTTTCGATGTGGTTTCACAATTCATTCAAGTCCCAATTTAAAAAACTCTCGAAATCATCAAAAATAAATACCAACCACCCAAACACCTCATGGAACTAACAGAACACTGCTTAACCAACACATATTTCATATACAAAGGACAAAGATACAAGCAAATTGAAGGAGCCCCTATGGGATCACCACTGTCACCCATCATTGCAAACTTGTTCATGGAAGAATTCGAATCCAGAGCCCTAGACAATGCCACCCACAAACCCAAACTATGGCACAGATCAATTCCGTAGCCGAGACACTCATCTCCAGAACAAAATGCTTAGCCGACGAACAACACCTAGAGACCGAACTACACACTCTCACCGGCGTGCTGACAGCCAATGGATTCCAAAGAAAGAAGATCACCCACCTAATCCAAAAAGAAACCCCAACCAAAATCCAAGACAGAGAACAAGAGAATGGCAAAGCCCTCCTCCCATATATAAAAGCACTACAGACAAAATCAGCAAGATCCCCCAAAAACACAACATTAAGTCAGCATTCTGCACAAACAGAAAGATATCCACCATCCTAAGACACCCTAAGGACAAAATCGAGTTAGAAAATCAAGGAGTATATGAAATCCCTGCCCCAACACATACATTGGACAAACTAACAGAAGAATAAGTGCATGCATTGAAGAACATAAGAACTCAATCAAAAAGGAAGAACCGACCTCTTCCCTGGTCCAAAACCTCAAAGACACAGGACATGAGATTGACTTTAAAAATACCAGAACTATCACCAAAACCGAACACTTCAGCAGCAGAATAATCAGAGAAGCCATCGAGATAGAAAAACGCCCACACAGCATGAATAAATGAGATGATACCTCCCGCCTACCAGCCATTTGGAAACCCACCCTCATGAACAGACGAGTACCTAACATGAAGAATGACACCAGACCCACACCCCTGAGAGCCACACAAGATGCCACCACCACACTTCCACGTAGAAATCAGACTCACACCCACACAGAAGATGAGACACAACCATGGACCAGAAGCCGCACTGCAGCTGCATCACTACCCACTTCAAATCCCTCTGAGCCATACATGAAGCGAACTGACCCCCACCATGAAGATGCAGCACGACCACAAACTCGAAGCCAAACAGCAAGATCACAGCTCCCCAACTCAAATCCCCCAGCAACTAAGACTAACCGGAGCACAACCAAGCCCCCACCTGAACAGAACACGCCTCCAGCCAATCAGAACACAGCCAACCCCCCAACCAATTAGAACACAGCCAAACCCCCAACCAATGAGAGCACACACCCACCCAATCAGAACACAGCCAAGCCCCCACCCAATCAAGTCACACCCCCACTAGCAGTTAAAAGGAAGAAGCAGCTGCAAGCTCACATCACTCTGAGAAGCACAGAGCTGAAGCCTGAAGATGATGAATGAGACTTCATTGAAACGTTGCCTAGATACTTCCAATCTTACACGGGAGAAAACCTGAATAACCAAAGATCCAAAGTTGTAGCAACGCTTCAGCAGAATCTCATCTGCCATCATCAGGCTTCTGTATAGTGTTTGTCTGTGAGTCAGACTTTTGCAGTGGTTTCAGATTTAAATTTGGGGCAGCCTATTGCTGTGTCAGAATGGTTTTTTCTTCCTCCTGATTGGTTGAGAGTCTTGGTCTGTGTTTATTGGTCTTGGAGTTTGCTGTGTTCTGTTACTAATATCTTCTGTCTGTTTTTTTGGGGGGGGCTCTTCTTGTATCTTGATAGGCTGGCAACATTGTGTTACTTTATTGGAGGCCTTTAGTGCAGTAAATGGACAGCTATCATTAGTTAGGAAGCTGGGTTTCATCTAGGTGCCTGGTTGGGGTGTGTTTGAGCTGGAGGTATCAGGGGAGATCTGTTTGTGCCCAGGTGTTTGCCTGGCTTGTGGTGTGGAGATTATTTTGTTTGTGAGTGCAGGCTTCCAAATGATTGACAGCCTGGTGGAATCATCTCTTCTGTTCATGCTTTCTGGTCTTTTTTCAATCTCTATGGCTTCTCTGATGATTCTGTGGCTGGGATTTTCTATGGTGGCTAGGGTTTTGGTGCCATTGAAGTTGATGTTATGACCTGTGGCTTCCATGTGTTGGACGAGTGAGGAAGTGTGTTCCAGCTTTTTTTCTGTCTGTTTCTGGCTGCTATTTTTCTGTCTGCTTTGAAGGCAGTCTTGATGTGGTGTCTGTATAGAATCTTACTAATTTTGTCTGTAGTGCCTCTTATGTAGGGCAGGACAGCTGTTCCATAGGTCTGTTCATCTTCTGGGTCTCTATTATGTCTCAGTGTGTTTTTGTGGATCAAGTTGGTGATTTTGCTTTTGTGGAAGCCGTTGGCTGTCAATATTTTAGTCAGGGTGCATAGTTCAGTCTTAATGTGTGTCTTGTCTGCCAGGCGTTTGGTTCTAGTAATTAGTGTTTTAGCCACGGAGTTTATCTGTGCTGGGTGGTGGTGGGACTGGGCATTGAGGTAGCGGTTGGTGTGTGTTTTCTTCTGGTATATGGTGTGTCCTAGTGTGCCATCTGTTTTTTTGTAGATTAGTACATATAGGAATGGTAGTTGTTTGTTTGTTTCTGTTTCCATGGTGAACTTGATTTTGGGGTGTGCGTTATTTAGGTGTGTTAGGAAATTTTTTAGGTTTTCTTGTCCATGGGGCCAAATCACAAATGTGTCATCGATATATCTTAACCATAGTTTGGGTTTGAGTATGGCATTAGCCAGGGCTCTGGATTCAAATTCTTCCATGAACAGGTTTGCAATGACAGGTGACAGTGGTGATCCCATGGGGGCCCCTTCAATTTGTTTGTATCTTTGTCCTTTGCATATGAAATATGTGTTGGTTAGCAGCCATCCTCAGGAACCGCAAAGACAAAATTGACGTGGAAAACCAAGGCATATATGAAGTCCCCTGTGCATCATGCCCGGCCACATACATTGGACAGACCAATAGAAGAATAAGCACCCGCCTGGATGAACACAAAAATGCAGTCAAAAAGCTGGAACACACTTCCTCACTCGTCCAACACATGGAAGCCACAGGTCATAACATCAACTTCAATGGCACCAAAACCCTAGCCACCATAGAAAATCCCAGCCACAGAATCATCAGAGAAGCCATAGAGATTGAAAAAAGACCAGAAAGCATGAACAGAAGAGATGATTCCACCAGGCTGTCAATCATTTGGAAGCCTGCACTCACAAACAAAAAAATCTCCACACCACAAGCCAGGCAAACACCTGGGCACAAACAGATCCCCCCTGATACCTCCATCTCAAACACACCCCAACCAGGCACCCAGATGAAACCCAGCTTCCTAACTAATGATAGCCGTCCATTTACCCGAAGCCAAGCTGCACTAAAGGCCTCCAATAAAGTAACACAATGTTGCCAGCCAATCAAGATACAAAAAGAGCCCCCCCCCCCAAAAAAAAACAGACAGAAGATATTAGTAGCAGAACACAGCAAACTCCAAGACCAATAAACACAGACGAAGACTCAACCAATCAGGAGGAAGAAAAAACCATTCTGACACAGCAATAGGCTGCCCCAAATTTAAATCTGAAACCACTGTAAAAGTCTGACTCACAGACAAACACTATACAGAAGCCTGATGATGGCAGATGAGATTCTGCTGAAACGTTGCTACAACTTTAAAAGCACCACTACTATGACGTGGGAAAATACCCGAACAAAGCTGAATGCCAGACATATATATATATATATATATATATATATATATATATATATATATATATATATATATATATATATATATATATATATATATACATACATACATACATACATACATACATACACAGTATATATAATTTATGTAGCAAACTTCTTAACTGCTCATCTTCCTCATGGAAGAGCTTTTTACTTGCTTGCTACTTTACTTTCTTTCTCTGAGTTTATTTTACATTACTTCTTGTTACTATAATTAAGATCTTCAATAAAAATCATATATAAAAGGACAGGGTGCACTGTATTTTCATAGAAGCTGAAATAAGCCACAATTTTGAAGTTTACAGTCAGTGGAGGAAAACCATGAAGCAAGATTTTTCCCATGCATTTGAAAATTATCCCTTATTTTTGGAATAACATCTTAACTATCATTATTCTGTTTTATATCATTACATAGATTTCCCCCACCCTGCCATCCTGCGCTCACTAGGTTTTAAGAATAAGTATACCAGGATTGCAGTTTTTTTGGCATTAGTTTAAAAATAATTGACAAATAATCATAAACCAACAAACCAGAAATATTTTTTAATCCTTCCTTCACATTTGACTCTTTCTTAATGTTGACAGCTGAAAGATACCAGGTTTCATTGATGGCTGTCATTAGGTTAGGATGACTAAATCATAGCTACTCGACAAGTTGCAGAGAAGCCCCCTAGAGAACTTTCATTGAGGAAAAGAACCCCTGAAAAATACCTTGTCACTCTTTCTTTTCTCTTTTTATGGTGCCTGTTGAATTCCCAGGGTAACTTCAGTTAAAATATTGAATCTGTCATTCTTTCCTTCATTTTATATGCTCCAATAGCAGGGGTTATACTAGTCCAAAATATTATTAGTGGAAATACTCAAAAGACGTGTATTACTTTATGTTCTTTAGACAAATGATTTTTTTTAATTGTATGACCAAACAATTCTTGCTATGTCTGGTAAATTAGCGATTTATTTAATAAATGTGAGGGAGAAGGAGGGAGGGAGAGAGAGAGAGAGAGAGAGAGAGAGAATTATTCAACATTTCATGTAGAACAAAACATTGTAATAATAGTCAATTCAATTTGTTGATGTCAATTGCTCTCATATTTATTTTATTTCAAGATAAGAACTATACATGCATAAATATCTAGATATATATACAATGTAAATATGAATATTTTATACAATACAATATTATTATAGAAATATATCCATAACTGTATATTTAATGACACAATACAATTCTATAATCATTTTAAAACGTTGAAATTTTGAATAAAGTAATTGTGGCATTTCAAAGGTTAAATTACTTTGGATCTATATACTACTAAAACTCGTCTGTCTGCAATCTTTAAGTAAAATCGTGCATCATAGGGCAACAATTTTTGACCCAAAACACTTCAAATGGGCTAATTTATAGAATGCATCCAAAATCCAGGAGTTATAACTTTCAGAAATTGAAATTTGGTAAAATTATAGTTGCTTCATTGCTACTATGCTGCTATGCCATGTCCAGAGGTTCAGTAAAATGGACCTGCCCTTAGTTGCTGAAGAGCAGTCAGCTTCAATCAAGCTGGCAGGAAATCAGGAGTTGCTTCTACTCCTACTGCTATATTGTCCTTGGTCATTCTGTTTCTCTGTGTAGGTAAAGAAATATTCTGAAATGATGACCCAATGGATAACAGGTTGTCTAGTTCTAATTAATGATCAGGTTAGACTTCTTAGAAACAACTATTGCACAAATGGCAATTTATGATTTATTAATATTACTTAATTTCTCTTAGAGAGCCTCCCGCAAAGATGTTTAAAACTATGAATGGCTAAATTGGTCTGATCCAAAATTCTTTAATATCTTATTTAAAGCAGGGGTCCCCAACCACCGGTCCCTGGACTGGTACCGGTCCGTGGATCATTTTTTACCGGGCCGCAAAGCTTGGGAGCTGCCATCTTGTTTTGACAGCACTTCCGGGTTTTCAGTTGCTTCCAGATTTTTGGTTGGAAAGTGCTTCCAGTTTTTCAGTTGGAAAGCAGCATTTGGGTGCTCTTGCCTTAGTTTCATCAAAGGGGGAGTAGCTTCAAACAAAGAGCCGTCCCGATGGCAGTGGAGTCTCACGTTACTCAGGTACCGGTCCGTGGAAGAATAAATAATTGTGAAACCGGTCCCTGTTTCGAAAAAGGTTGGGGGCCACTGATTTAAAGTATGGTGAGGAAGGAAATGCAAAAGAGTTGCCCTGTTAATAAATGTTTGCTGCTGATGGAGTACCTGTGCTGCACAACTGCATTAAGTACAGTTTGCTTCCAGCTCCGATTCAAAGTGTTAAAGCCCTACATGGCATGGGACCAAGTTACTGACAGAACCATCCTCACCTCATTACATCAATTTGGTCAGGCAGTGAGAATATGTTGCTGACTCTTGCAGTTAAATAATTTAAACTGGCAATGTCCAGGAATAGTGCTTTCTCTGCCATTGCCATTGCCCTTTGGAACATGGTCTTCCTAGAGGTGAGGAAATGCCACCCCCCACCCCTTCCAGGCCTTTCAGAAATGTTTGAAGATCTGGCTCTATCAACTTGCTTGGGGATTCACAGTGGAGCATCCATCTCTATGGTGCTGTGCCTTGAAGATCCTTTGAATTTTTATTTTTATTTTATCTTGTTTTAATTGCTTTCTCATACAATGTTTATAGCTTTTTCATTTTTATATTTTACTTGTATACCACCAGAGTTAGTCTGTGAGGAAAATGAGTGGTTTCTAAATTTGATATATGTATAAAAATGTTTAAAGAGAAAAGAAAGTGGTATAATGTCTAAATATATGTATGTTTAACTCAATTTTCTATTCTTTATATAACAATTGAGAAAGGGTTAAAACTCAATCACTCTTATTCTATGTATAATTTATATTAAATTCTAAAAATAGAATCCTTATTTTACATATCTCTCGTATATTAAAATATTAAAATATCTAAAATAATCCATGATCATTTGGTTTTACTTTATGATAGAAGGGGAGTTGTCAAGGTCTTGAGATGCTTAGTCCTGCTAATATGCAGGAAGTATCTTTAAAATTGTGTAGTTCCTTCTGTTATTCCTCAATGGGATCTGAGATAGATTAGGGATAGGTAATTACTTTTTTAGTTCATATTTTTAGAATAACTTAAGACAACTTAGACATGTTTTCAAAAGCAAGATTAAACATTCTTAAGATTGTAAAAATAGAATGCAGAAAAAGGAAAACAGGCAATTCCTTTCAATATTACATTGAAAGGGCTTATCATAGAATTATGGTGTTAAACCAGGGGTCTCCAACCTTGGCTCCTGGAAGCCTGGCGGACTTCAACTCCCAGAATTCCACAGCCAGCTGGCTGTGGAACTCTGGGAGTTGAAGTCCGCCAGGCTTCCAGGAGCCAAGGTTGGAGACCCCTGTGTTAAACTATGCACTCCGATGGATAAATATTTGGTTATTGTTTTTAAGTCAGCTGTGTACTCAGTTTCTTGTCATGTCATCCAGTCCACACTTAATTAGCTATCTAATCAGAATGTCATGGAGTACTTTGTGAGTGTGCTTTAGACATAATATATCTTGATTTCAGCGAACTAGTTGACATTCTTTCAAGGAAGTTAACCAATTTTTTTTAAAAAATAGATAAAGTTAATCTAGTAAAACTTGTTTCTGACAAATTCATGGTGATTTCTGTTAATATCTGCATTGTTTTCCAGGATCTTATGGATCTTTTTGATTGATGAAGTAAATGATGAAGTAAATTACTTATCTGTAGTGTCTTAGATCTTCCTTTCCCCCTTTTTGAAGACAGGGACAATATTTGTTCCCCTTCAAGTGTGAAGCACACTTTGTCATTCTCCAGGGTTTCTCAAAGATAATACATAATATTTCAGCCAGACCATTCAGCCAGACCCTAGGAGGTTCAACCAACTCTGGAGATTTATCCAATTCTAGAGGTTTAAACGCATTCAAAATTGCTATGTTCCTATACTCTCAAGCTTCAATTCTACTCCTTCGTTCTGCTTTTGACAATTGTATGTATTGTGTGATACATACCTCTTGCTGGGGAATACTGAGCTAAAGTAGGACTTCTGTGGCGCTGTCTTTTCTTTGTTACTTGTTAGCATTTCACCATTTTCACCGAGAAGCTGGTATACCAATGTATTCCTTTTATTCTGGGCACATCAAAACAAACTTTTGTTGTTGTTCCAAGCCTCATTTTAATACAAGATATAGTTTTCCTAATATCTACAGTTGTTTAATTTAGTGCCTAACCCAGAAAAATCTAAAATGGTATTTAGCGCATTCAGTCATTCAGAATGTGTCAAAATCCTCTGTGCTGTGCAATCTTGTGAACAGCAATGTTTGTGATAAGAAATTAGTTTGCTCTAATGCTAACCTAACCCTAATCTTAACCCTGATAATTTATTTATCTTTAAATGACATACTGTATTCTCTACCTCTCAAATTTAACCAGATTGCTTGGTTCAGGGATTTTTTTTAACATACATACAAAAAAATTACAAATCTATTGACAACTTCTTTAAAACAGCAGAGAAATAAGAACAAAGACGTTTGTTCATTTTTAGAGAAGGTAGAATAGCAAAATCACAAAAGTCTGCCCAAGTTTCTCTCTGCCCATCTTACACTGCATCTCTACCCTTTCAGATGAGCCTCAGTTGCCTCAGTTACCATTGTAAACAATGTGTGCTTCAATGAAAGAATGTATTTGATCCCTATTAGTAAAGAAACAGGCACATGTTGGGAAAATAGAGCAGGTACGATTTATCTTGCAAAACTATCTTCAATTCATGCTTTCTAGATGTTTCAGATGCATCTGATATATGCCACAGATGTACTAATGAAGAAATACAAGGGGAAATATTTGGATAAGAGAATCCAAATTTCCAAGATTTAGAAATATCCTTATTTTATAGGACTATCTATCTAATTCACCTTTGGATAAATATACGAGTGAATATACAAAAACGTGAGAAGTGTGAAAGTATATTTCTATGTGTACACATAGACATAGATATGCATATACAAACATACTATTAAATATCTCATGCTTTTTATTTGCTTGTTTTAAAAATGGTATTTTGGATATCTGCTCTCCCAGTTAATAAAGCGTCTTTGTGTTCTTTTATATGTAATCTGCCAGTAGTTATGAATGTTGTTCTGTCCTCATTTACATACTCGAAATCCCCGCGCTTTGATTGGCCAAAGCGCGGGGCTTTCTAATTGGTCAGGCGAGCCGCGCCGATTGGCTCGTTAAGAATCTCCCGCGATTGGCTCGTTCAGAGCGCGGGAGATTCGAAGCGCTGCCATTGGCCGCGGCCGCCGCGGCGAAAGGAATAAAAGCCGCGGGCTTTTTTCCTTTCGCCGGTTTGGTTCCAGTTTTCCAAATAAAGAGCATTGCATGAAATCACCGACTCCTGGCGTCATTTTGCGGACACGACACTGGCGACGAGGATGGGATCCAGACCCTGAACCGAACCCCGTGTCCGACGGAAGCCAGACAAAGCACCGAGATGGCGAAAATCGCACCGCCCGCCCCCTTCAACCCTGCCACCGAAGACTGGGAATCATTCTCCGACCGTTTCCGCATGTACCTCGAGTGCACCGGCATGAAGGATGCCTCGGGCCCGCTAAAACGCGCCGTCTTCCTCACCCACTGCGGAACCGAAGTTTTCCAGATGGCCAAAGCGTTGGCCAAGCCCGCCGACGCAACCGCCATGGACTGGGACGTCCTTGAACCTATCCTTCGGCAACATTACACTCCCGAGGTCCCCATCCTGATCCGGCGCAACGAATTCTACCGGCGAGACCAGAGAGCGGGTGAGAAATTGAGCGACTTCGTCACCAAGCTGCGGCGCCTAGGGGGGCTCTGCGAATTTGATAACCTAAACAACATCCTGAGAGACCGAATCGTGCTCGGTCTGTGGGACCCCGCGCTCCAGAGCCGGCTGATGGCTAAGGGCAACATCAGTTTAGCAGACGCCCTCACCGCAGCCGCGGCCGCAGAAGCAACCCGTACTTCCGCCGATAGCATGCGCAGACCTGACATGAAGGACCGCGGCGGAAACAACAACCCGGCGAGGTCGACCGAACAAAAAACCGAGACAACTACACACCACGGCGATTTCCACTCTGCATCCAGGACGTCCGAAGACGAAGAAGACATACATCGACTTCAGACGGGGCGCGACCAATGGAACCGGAGAGGTCGTAAGTCAAGGACCAACTGTGCCGGTTGCGGCGGCGACCACCCCAGGTCGGAATACCGGTTTTTCGATTCCATCTGCCGGCATTGTGACAAAAAGGGGCACATCGCCCGGGTTTGCCGCCTGAAGAAAAACCGCAGTCCAACTCGATGGGACCAGAACGACCGGAGAAGGGAAAGCTCACCGCCCCGGCCCAGAGATCGCCACTCGGACAGCCGATGGGACCGGACCGGACGATCCTCGCGAGGCGGCGACAACCGGCGGAGAGAGGAGACCCACCAGACAGTCACCATCGGCCACGCCATCACCAACGACGCCCGAAAAATCCATGTCGAGGTACACATTGAGGGCCAGCCGTGCAAAATGGAGGTAGACTCCGGGTCCTACCTCTCCATGATTGCATGGCACGAGATAAAGCGGTTGGTGCCTACCCTCCAAAGGAGGAACGTAGACAGCCAAAGACTTATTGTAAAGGACTACCAGGGAAACCGCATCCCGGTAGTCAGCACCAAAAACTTTAACGTAACATATAAGGGGCGCACCGAACAACTCCCCCTCACGATCGTCGACCGCGACCGCCCAAGCCTACTAGGACTACAATGGTTCGCCCCGCTCGACATCACTCTCACGGGAGTCGACCATGTCGCCGACGACGGTTGGGAACAGCGACTAGCCCAGGAGTTCCGAGAAGTCTTCGACGGAAGCCTGGGCAAGTACCAGGGGCCCCTTATCTCGTTCGACCTAGACCCTAACGTCCCCCCCCCAAATGACTGAAACCTAGGCGGGTGCCATTCGCCCTAAAACCCAAAATAGACGAGCAAATTGATAAGCTCGTCAAACAGGGGGTATTGCAGCCCATAGACCATGCCCGGTGGGAGACCCCCATAGTCACCCCGATCAAGCCGGACGGGTCGATGAGGATCTGTGGGGACTATAAGGCCACCCTAAATGGCGCGCTGCAACAAAGCGCCTACCCCGTCCCAATAGTGCAACACCTACTGCACTCACTGGGAGGGGGCAGGGTTTTCGCCAAGCTCGATCTCGCCCAGGCATACCAACAGTTGCCGGTCGACGAGCAAACGGCGGAAGCCCAGACCATCGTCACCCACCGGGGAGCTTTCAAATGCAACCGACTCCAATTCGGAGTCAGCGTGGCACCAGGTATATTTCAGAGCCTGATGGAAAGGTTGTTGCAAGGTATCAAGGGGGTGGTACCTTATTTCGATGACGTTCTAGTGTCGGCGCCCAACCAAGCCGAACTAGAAAGCCGACTAAGAGAGGTCCTAACTAAATTTAAAGAAACGGGACTTAAAGTAAAAAGGGAGAAATGCCAACTGTGCACGGAACGAGTGGAATTCTTGGGCTACCTCCTAGACCGGCACGGCATTCACCCCACAAGTAAAAAAATCAAGGCCATCAAAGAGGCCCCCACCCCTAAATCAAAAACTGAACTACAAGCATTCTTGGGGTTACTGAACTTTTACAATGTTTTCCTACCCCAAAAGGCGACGGCGGCGGAGCCTTTGCATAGGCTCCTGGACAAGGCGGCGACCTGGACTTGGGGGAAACGGAAGCAAGCCGCCTTCCAAAAAACTAAAGACCTCCTCACCTCCGACGCCGTCCTCATACAATTCAACGAAACCCTGCCTCTGGCCGTCACTTGCGACGCATCACCTTTCGGCGTCGGCGCCGTCCTCAGCCATACCCTTCCTGACAGAAAAGAAGCACCCATCGCATTCTTTTCGAGGACCCTCACCAAACCGGAGCGGAACTATAGCCAACTGGACAAAGAGGCTCTGGCTATAGTTGCCGCCATAAAACGGTTCCACGAATATCTCTACGGCCGGCCCTTCACCATTATAACAGACCACAAGCCGTTGCTGGGCATCCTTGCAGGAAACCGGGCCACCCCGAACATTCTGTCTCCTCGAATGACAAGGTGGTCCGAGTTCCTGGCGGCCTACAACTACGAACTCATACACAGACCGGGTAAGACGATCTCACATGCGGACGCATTAAGCCGCTCGCCGCTACCGGAATCCGACTCTGACCCAGCACCAACGACGACCACCCTCAGCATCGAGACCCTACCCAACCTACCCATAACCGCGTCAGACATTGCCCAGGAAACTAATAAAGACAGGCGTCTGGCGCGGGTTTTGCATTGGGTAGAAAGAGGGTGGCCGGAAAAAGACAACGACGAGTCCGTCAAGACGTTTCGGAACCGCCAAACCGAACTCTCGTTGTTAAAAGGGTGCATCTTATGGGGTGACAGGGTGGTCATTCCGGACAAACTACAGGGGAAGGTTTTGGAAATGTTGCACGAGGGGCACCCTGGCATCGTAAGAACTAAAGCCCTGGCCAGAAGTTACGCTTGGTGGCCAGGGATGGACAAGCAGATAGAGGCCTGGGTAGCTAGGTGCCAGCGATGCCAGGAGACTAGGCCCAGCCCACCCACAGCACCCGTCCTAGAGTGGGAAACCCCAAGGGGACCCTGGTCCAGAATCCATATAGACTTCGCCGGGCCCACAAATGGACACACCTTCCTCATAACAGTTGACGCTTACTCCAACTGGCTGGAGGTAAGCAACATGAAGACAACAACCACGGAGGCCGTGACCAAAGAACTTTGCAAACTCTTTGCAACACACGGCCTCCCAGACGTCGTCGTTTCCGACAACGGGCCCCAGTTTACCTCCCTGGAGTTCGAGAAATTCCTGGCGGAAAGGGGCATCCGCCACGCACTAACAGCACCGGCTCATCCGGCGGCGAACGGTAGGGCGGAACGGATGGTCCAATTTACCAAAAAAACCATCCGGAAAATGGACCACGGGGAGATCCAAGAAAAAATCAACAGACTTCTCTCTACACAACACATAAACCCGAATACCACTACCAACAAAAGACCAGCCGAACTGCTAATGGGTAGAAAGCTGAGGTCCCCACTCGACAGGTTACACCCTACGTATAACCCGGAGCGGCCCCCAGACTCAAGCACGAAATACCGAACGTTCGCACCCGGGGACCTCGTATATGCGAAAAACCTGACGGGGGACCCCCTATGGATCCCAGCCGTCATCACCCAAGCAACAGGCCCACGCTCGTACCGGCTACAAACGACAGACGGACGAGCGTGGAAACGACACATCGACCAACTTAGGTCTAGGACAGCAAACGAACCCACCTCCCAAAACGCAAGCCAAGGGGGGAGGGAATACCCGGGTGACCGATTACAAGAAAAAATAAACCAGCAGTACTTACCGAGACGCAGCCATCGCGACCCCTCGCCAGAAAAGAACAGCCAAGCCAGCTCGACCGACCCGGAAAGACCGAGCGGGAGCGGCGAAACCCGTAGCTCAACCAACCCGGAAGGCCCAGGTGGGAGCCACGGAGAAAGAACCGGCCCGATCAACCAGCCGGTTCGCACAGAAGCAAGAGCAACCAAAAACCCGACCGAACCGGCCGGGATCCCACTTACGACTGAGTTGCGCAGGTCAAGTAGGACCAGACGGAGCCCCGCCTACCTACGTGACTACGCAACGTAAGGACTGAACCAAGAGGGGAGGGGTGTTCTGTCCTCATTTACATACTCGAAATCCCCGCGCTTTGATTGGCCAAAGCGCGGGGCTTTCTAATTGGTCAGGCGAGCCGCGCCGATTGGCTCGTTAAGAATCTCCCGCGATTGGCTCGTTCAGAGCGCGGGAGATTCGAAGTGCTGCCATTGGCCGCGGCCGCCGCGGCGAAAGGAATAAAAGCCGCGGGCTTTTTTCCTTTCGCCGGTTCGGTTCCAGTTTTCCAAATAAAGAGCATTGCATGAAATCACCGACTCCTGGCGTCATTTTGCGGACACGACAAATGTAGACTTCATCAGCTAAGGATTTAACTTAAGGACCAGTTAAAAAGTCTTATGTTTGTAGAAGTGGTAGATCTTTGTTTAAGGTTAATATGTAAACTAGCCCAAGGCAGAGTTAGAGTTAAACAATTGGGCATAATTCATACCTTGTTTACTACTAAAGCAATAAAATGTTTTTCTATCATACCTAAATTCTTCACCTCATAGTATGCAGAATGATTAAAATTGTATGAAATTATGCCAGGGAGAAGTAAAACATATGTAGGGTTTTTATTCAAGTGTACTATGCCCCAGGAACATTATGCCCCAGGAACACTACTTTGTAAGGAAAATATCTCACATCTTGGTTTTACCAGAAAGACTAGGCAATCTATAAGTTCAGTACAACCTATTTTAAACCTAGGATTGTTTAATTGGCAACATGTCTGTCTTCTGTTTAAAGAAATACACCAATGTGTGTAAAGATCTCACAAAAGCAGCAAAGTTTGGATTAGCACAAAAACAAACACAGTCACTGAATATTTTCACATTTGAAATATGGTAACTCTGCTTTAACTGAATGTTTTAAGACTGGATATTGAGTTTGAAAAGTCTATTCTTTTCGATTAGAAGAATAGTGATATAGATATTGATGATATATAGATAACAGAGAAGACAGAAAGAGAGTGTGAAAGAGAGAGCCTTCAAGTCATTGACGAATTGCCTGGATGAGTCCCTGCAGTTTTCTTGGGAAGATTTACCATTGGTTTCTTCCTAAGGCTGAAAATGATATACCTAAAATCACACAGTTGGTTCATGCCTAAGGTGAGATGAACTTTTGGTTTCTAGTCCAGTATTTTAATTTTTACACCAAACTAGTTCTCAAAAATATGTGTGTTAGCCCCATAAAAATGCTTTATTGGTACCGCTTTACTAATCACTAAAAGTTCATTGAGATTTAACTGTCAGATGGATCTGAATTTAATTTTAATGCAGACTGTTATGTTTTCATGAAAAAGTTTTTTCATATATTGCATAACAAAATAATTTCATTCCACTAGATTTCAGCCTAATATGCCATAATAAATTTGAATAACACAGCATAGGCAAAATGATAATTTTATGATTTATTAATGAAGTGCACCTTCATTGTCTTCGCCTCAAAAAATGTAGCTGTGTAAAAGAAGGGTTTTGTCAAAATGATACGATTACATCTCTGTTAGCAGAGGTTTCTTAAAAGTAGAATGGTTAGTTGGTTTTCATGAGATCCAGAATTCTAGCAAACCAAACATATGCATCAGAGAAAGATGCACTTATTTCAGAAAACAAGTTAAACATATTCCTAAATATCTGCCATGAAATTTGACCCTAAGTTTCTGTGATAGTTCTTCAATAGAACTATTTTCCTTGAAGGCCACATTAACTCTGGCAAGGTGTTGAAAAAGGTATGGAACGAAGAGGAACATGTGTGATTAGACTGATCCTACATTCCCTTACATTTTGAGACATTTCATTCATAAAAATCCATTCTCATCACCTTTCATATGATTCCATTTTTTTCTAAAACTCTATCTCTTCTCAGCATAGCAATTATGCACAGAAGAACAAAGGAAATAAATGATAACGTACAAAATGAATATGAATTATAGAAATGGTATACAATCTCAACCCCTCACAGTTGTTGCCTTCTTACAGCCTCAACCCCTCACAGCTTCAACCTCATACTGTCTACCGTGGACCTCACCCCATTCCTAAGAGGTCCTTAAAGGGGGTGTGCATAAATGCACCTGTGTGCCTACCATCCCTGTCTTACTGTCCCCATTTATTTATTCCCTTGGTTCTTGTCTATGTTCATACTTATATTTTTATCTTGTACATGTTTGACAAACAAACAAACAATATGCTCTCCTTTAACAATTATAATTAACAGAATAAAACTTGGAAGGGATATTGGATGTCTTTTAGTCCAACCATCAGCTCAAGTAGGAGACCCTATATTATTTTTCAGACAAATGATTGTCCATGATCTCTTCTTAAAAACCTCCAGTATGAAGCACCCACTACTTCTGGAGGTAAGTTGTTCCACTTGCTCTAAATAAATGTTTGTATACATATTTCATATACAAAAGGTATGAAAATATATGTGTATCATTTGTAAAATGGACATATATTGTACAACTACCAAGTAATATGTAACTTGAAATGGAACTGCTATCATAACTGTTATCATAACTCAGATTAGTTTTTTTAATGAATTTTGATCCCTATTGTGTATTTTGTGGTAGTGTTACAGTACATAATGGTGCAGTTAGAATTATGACTCAAAATAGTTATATAGAATTGTGACTCAAGATAAAGTAAAAACATGATTTCCTTCAAATAATGTTCACACAATCTTATTTTACCAGAACAGTGAAATGGTAAAAAAAAAAAAAAAAAAAGATTGTATGAATAATAAACAACACTTACAAAAATGATATCATGTTATCACAAACAAACTGGCTTAGATAGGAATACTTTTTAATTAGGAAGGATTTTTTCCTTCTTTCTATGATGAGTAAATTTAGACTCTTGTTACTATTTATTAAATACAAATCCCAAACTTGGAATACATCAGCATTCATATGTAAACACTGGCAATCTCACACACATTATGAGAGCCCCAAAATATAAGTACAACAGTGAATCTGGTAATATGCATGCACTGCACAATTATCTGCAAATTCTGCTCATTTCAAGGGAAAAGTGATTATTAAAACCTTGAGTCAAATAATTGGCAGGAGATGCTGTGTCTGTGTAGGTGGATTGTGACAGAGTCAGTTGTGCATGTTTAGCCAGAGTTTATTTTGGCTTGCATCTGTTAGTTATTCTGTAACCAAGCAAAGTGTGTGTGCTTATGTATAGTCTTTTATGGTTTTTAAGCAAGAATTATGCAGAAAACCAAGCTCTAAAGCAATTATATCTGCAAAGAAACCAAGAATCCTTTTTCCTTTTATCTAACACTTAGAAAGACAAAGAGGTGATGGTGTATAAAACTTTTCAAATCCAAACCCTTTCAAGTTCAAGATAGGAATGCCAAACAGAGTTCATCAGACTTAAAACAGAGCTTCCTCTTCTGCTACAGAATAATAAGAAATGTATACTGATGCCCTAAGATAACACTTTGAAGATAGCAGTTGGACTTATGTATCTAGTCAGGAAAAAGTGGTACAATCTCTTGGCTTTTCTTTTTTACTTTTGATTTTGCTTTGTGTAATCATTTATATCCCTATTCTCAACCATGAAAAGTGCCCTCAAAATGGCTAAGAAAAGATTAAGAAAGTAAATTAAAACAATAATAATAAAAATAAAATTCAGCCACAATCTATTAAGTAATAAATTGTATTTCTATAAAAATGAGAGTTAATGAGAAATACCACCTTTTTCTGGGATCATAAATTTGTATTGTTAAGTTTGCACTTTCAAACAAACCTGAAAAAATGCAGTTAAAACTGTGATAAATTGTAAATCAGGCAACACTGTTCCGTGTTGGTTGGGAATTGTAGAAATGATATCCAACACATTCAGAAGAAGACACGTTAAACGTTCTGTATTGTAGAATTACTATATGTGATGCAAAGATAGATATCCACTATGTGACAAGTATTTCTGTTGATTCTGATCTGCTTTGATTGTTCTGATAAATATAGGTTTTGGATTTTCATTTGCAGTTCAAATATACATACGTACATACAAATATACATACATACATACATACATACACATATGCATATATACATAAACACATACCTATATCCAACTGAATTGCCTTGAAAACTGATTTTTTTTTTAAATAAACATATGACCACTTGATATTTAATACAATTGCCTAAGTTAGTTTTGTCATTTTAATTTTCATATATTTGGCAAATCTTTCAAAAAAACCTAGTGTTTCCCCACCTTTTATTGCTATATTATAAAAGCAATGCCATTTAAAACTTTCTGCAATGTAGTGCAAACTTTCTTAAACATAAATATATCTGCTTCTTTGTTTTTTCACATATTTATTCATGTATTGTGATGAAAACTTATTTAATTAGGAAAATATGAAATCACAACTATAAAAGAAATTTGAAATATTCAGCAGCTGTTTTGTGGATTTGTATTAATCTACAAGAAGTTATTCAAGATCCAGCATTTTGTAGAATAGAGTGAAACATAATATAAGACCAAATGAAGTATGTTTATTACAATTTTCATGTTGTTCTTTTTGTTTCATTTGACTTATATCAATTGTTCATGGTTGATTCTGTGTTCTGTTGAGAAACTTCCAGTTCATTTCTTATTTCATATAATGGATTGTTAATTTTTCACTGGCCAAGATTAAGATCCTGATAGCTGGATTGTAAAAAAACAACTGTATTTCATTTGCAATTGGATTAAGTCATTAAATAGCAACATTAACTAACAACAATGTCATATTCAATGCAGTGTATACATTTTGGGAAGCATATACATGATCACTGAATCAGACATACTTCTTTTACATTCTGTTGCTTTAAGTTACAGAAATAAATATTCAGAGCAGAACACTTGTCATTTAGTGTCACTGAATCCAAAGCTGAAAAGATGCAATAGTCTTACTGTTCTTTCTTCACTGCCTTTTAGCATTCATGTCATATCTTTATTTGTTCTTCAAATTTGATTCCACTAAATGAAATGCTGAGACAACAGAGTGTTCTGTGAACCAGAGAAAATAAATATCAAGACTGAGTTTGGAGAGGAAAATCTTACTATGAACTACTGTAATGTTATCAATTTTGCAAATAAATTGATTGAACACATACGAAAAGAGTCCAATGTGAAATATATTTTTAGAAAACATAGTTGAGATTTAGGCAAAGTTGAACATGATACTATTTGCACTGTTCAACCCTGTGTATCTTTATTTTTAAAAGATATCAAGTTATTTGGGGGAGTTGGGAGAAATAGCAGATTTTTTTTTAAGGAGTGAGAATCAAATAACAGGCAGAAAGATAAGGATTTTCTTTGAAAAATTGTGTTAATTTATTGACTTTATCAAAAAGATTAAGGATTATGGGGAAGAACCTACCTTGTTAGGTGACATAGGTGACAGCAATACTTATCTCTCTTTGTTTAAAGTATCTTAGGAGGAGTCATTTTGATGATAAAATGAGGAAGAGTGGAAGATTGTGCTTGTTGTCCTGAGTTCCTGGAAAAAGAAAAAGAGACCTCCATACATAGTCTGAAATAATCATCTCATAATCATCTTCCTAGCATTTTTCTCACAGCAGCAGGGTCTGCTTTTTGGATCAACAAACACCATTTTACATGATCAAACTCAGCATGCAGGTCATGTCTACATTTTGATGGAGTCAGCTGTAGATCCAGAGCTTGCAATAAAAAAAATTGACCAACCGGCTTATCATCTGGGCTTGACATCGGTTTGGGCAGTTTTCAGCTCAGCACCACCATGGCAGATGGGCAGTATCCAGTGGCACCACTAGGAAGAGCAAACCTTACCATCACATAGCCTGAAATAATAAACTTCAGCATAGACTTGTCCAATAAAATATACTGATCTTCCTTGTTTCCCATATATATTTAAAATATGTGACTATTTGCTGTCATGTAAAGAGTCACTGAAGCAAAATAAATTGAATTATGGGGGAAAATTACTACCTTATATCTGGATCTACAACACAAGTCGCTTAGAGATACATTTTCAGCTCTTTTCTATATCTCATTCTGTCAATTTTGCTGTGACCTATGATGTTCTAAAATGACAATTATACTATCTTACTATTTACAGACACTATCAATTTAATAGACACCGATAAAGAAAAAAAAACAGTATATTAAGTTTCCTTTTCTGATGCCTTGAACATTCACTGGGCAATTCTAAATATGTTTCCTGAGTGCATAGTATGTACAGTATTCATGGATCTTAGAAAAAATGTGCCCTATCACTCTAATATTAGATGCCTTTCAGATAGTGTTTCTCTCATAGATATTAATGTGAAAGTTTCATTGGAAAGTTTCAAGGTTGAGAAATGACAGAAGTATAGGCTTTGATGGGATTGTTTGGATCAAATGTAACCTCCTACTTCTCAAAGAATTGCAGTTGCAGCATTCAACATAGATGGTTGATCAGTTGCTGAATAATTTTTTAAAAAAAGGCCCCACCACCCCTCTGTGTAATTAGTTCCACCGTCAAACTGTTCTTATTGTTAGAAAATCTTTCCTAACTTTCATCTGGAATTTGCACTCCTGTAATATAAAACCATTGTTCAGGGTCCTGCTCCTGTGATGATAGAGAACAGATCTTGCCTTCTGTGTGGGATTTTTTTCAGGTATTTGAAAAACATCATTATATTTCGCCCCCAGGCACACTCAATCTTCTCATTCCAAAACTAAACATTTGCAGGTCCTTCATTCTGTCTTTGTAAGACTACATTTCTAGAAACCTGATCATCCTTATTCTCTTTCTCTGAATTGCTTTACAACTATCTAAGTTGTAAAGCTCAAGAGTAGATATCAGGTGTGATTTAATGAAGAAAGGAGATGATTAGTTCCAATCAGTTGGAAATTTTATTTCTGTTGATATAGCAATACAATATACCTTGCTCACATGGTTGTGACACTGCTATCTAAACCTAATTGACCACACCCGAGAAAAGAGTGGGACTGCATTTGCATCAATTGGGACTGCATTTGCATCATTAAACATTGTATAATGACTATATTTTTCTTTGTATATAAAACTCTGCTGAGAGAGGGGGAAACCAAATTT
Organism: Hydrophis major; assembly: GCA_033807585.1. Classification (NCBI taxonomy): domain Eukaryota; kingdom Metazoa; phylum Chordata; class Lepidosauria; order Squamata; family Elapidae; genus Hydrophis; species Hydrophis major. The sequence goes on along the minus strand of CM066329.1, from coordinate 326,968,200 downwards.
CGTGAAATAAAAATAGCTTTTGTATTTGGCTATTTCTTTCCACCACTTGATCTGCATACACAATATTTTCATCTTAATTAAATATATTTTATAGCATAAATTTCAGCATATGTTAGAGTTGTTGTATTATCTGTATTATGGCAATATATACATATATACATATGTACATATACATACACACACACACACACACACACACACACATATATATATATATGTTTTCTGAGGTTCTTGCGGGTATTTGTATGTGGATATTTGGTTATTCGGGTTTTCTCCCGCGTAAGATTGGAAGTATCTAGGCAACATTTCGATGAAGTCTCATTCATCTTGGTCTTCAGCTCTGTGCTTCTCAGAGTGATGTGAACTTGCAGCTGCTTCTTCCTTTTAACTGCTAGTGGGGGTGTGACTTGATTGGGTGGAGGCTTGGCTGTGTTCTGATTGGATGGGGGGGTGTTCTCATTGGTAGGGGGTTTGGCTGTGTTCTGATTGGTTGGGGGGTTGGCTGTGTTCTGATTGGCTGGAGGCGTGTTCTGTTCAGGAGGGGGCTTGGTTGTGCTCAGGTTAGTCTTAGTTGCTGGGGGATTTGAGCTGGTGAGCTGTGATCTTGCTGTTTGGCTTCGAGTTCGTGGTCATACTGCATCTTCATGGTGGGGGTCAGTTCGCTTCATGTATGGCTCAGAGGGGTTTGAAGTGGGTAGTGATGCAGCTGCAGTGCGGCTTCTGGTCCGTGGTCGTGTCTCATCTTCTGTGTGGATGTGAGTCTGCTTTCTACGTGGAAGTGTGGTGGTGGCATCTTGTGTGGCTCTCAGGGGTATGGGTCTGGTGTCATTCTTCATGTGAGATACTCATCTGTTCATGAGGGCGGGTTTCCAAATGGCTGGTAGGTGGGAGGTATCATCTCGTTTATCCATGCTGTGTGGGCGTTTTTCTATCTCTATGGCTTCTCTGATTATTCTGCTGCTGAAGTGTTCGGTTTTGGCGATAGTTCTGGTATTTTTAAAGTCAATCTCATGTCCTGTGTCTTTGAGGTGTTGGACCAGGGAAGAAGTCGGTTCTTCCTCCACCCAATCAAGTCACACCCCCACTAGCAGTTAAAAGGAAGAAGCAGGTGCAAGCTCACATCACTCTGAGAAGCACAGAGCTGAAGACCAAGCCTGAAGATGATGAATGAGACTTCATCGAAACATTGCCCGGATACTTCCAATCTTACGCGGGAGAAAACCCGAATAACCAAAGATCCATATATATATATATATTCTTAAGTTTTCGCGGGTACTTACATGTATGGTATTCAACTTTGTTCGGGTATTTTCCCACTTCATTATAGTTGTGCTTTTAAAGTTGTAGCAACGTTTCAGCAGAATCTCATCTGTCATCATCAGGCTTCTGTATAGTGTTTGTCTGTGAGTCAGACTTTCAAAGCCGTTTCTGTTTTAAATTTGGTGCTAGCCTACGCTGTGCCACAATGTTTTTTTCTTCATCCTGATTGGTTGGAAGTCTTGGTCTGTGTTTATTGGTCTTGGAGTTTGCAGTGTTCTGCTTGATTGGTGTTTCTAATATCTTCTGTCTGTTTTGTAAGGTTTTTTTTGCCTTGATTGGCTGGCAACATTGTGTTTCCTGTATTGGAGGCTTTTAGTGCGGCTTGGCTCCGAGTAAACGGATGGCTATCATTTATTAGGAAGCCAGGTTTTATCTGGGTGCCTGGTTGGGATGTCTTTGAGCTGGAGGTATCAGGGGGAGTCTGTTTGTGCCCAGGTGTTTGGCTGGTTTCTGTTGTGGAGATTTTTTTGTTTGAGAGTGCAGGCTTCCAGATAATTGATAGTCTGGTGGAGTCATCTCTTCTATTCATGCTTTCAGGTCTTTTTTCAATCTCTATGGCTTCTCTGATTATTCTGTAGCTGGGGTTTTCTATAGTGGCTAGGGTTTGGGTGCCATTCCTACATGTAGTGATCTACAAAAAAAAACAGATACATCTGTTGCACACTAAGATACATCATATACTAGAAGAAAATACACACAAACCAATACCTCAACACCCAATACCACCACCACCCAGCACAGATAAACTCCATAGCCAAAACACTAATCACCAGAACCAAACACCTTGCAGACAAGACATACATAAAGACTGAACTATGCACCCTGACTTAAGTACTGACAGCTAACGGCTTCCACAAAAGCAAAATCACTGGCTTGATCCACAAAAACTGAGACATAATGGAGACCTAGAAGATGAACAGACCTATGAAACAGCTGCCCTACATAAGAAGTACTACAGACAAAATCAGTAAGATACTATACAGGCATCACATCAAGACTGCCTTCAAAACAGACAGAAAAATAGCAGCCATCCTAAGAAACCCCAAAGATAAAATTGACCTGAAAAACAAAGGCATATATGAAGTCCTCTATGCATCATGCCCTGCCACATACATTGGACAGACCAATAGAAGAATAAGTACCCACCTGGATGAGCACAAAAATGCAGTAAAAAAGCTGGAACACACTTCCTCACTAGTCCAACACATGAAAGCAACAGCATCGACTTCAATGGCATCATAGCATCGACTTCAATGGCACCAAAACCCTAGCCACTATAGAAAACCCCAGCCACAGAATTATCAGAGAAGCCATAAAGATTGAAAAAAGACCTGAAAGCATGAATAGAAGAGATTATTCCACCAAACTGTCAATTATCCAAAAGCCTGATGATGGCAGATGAGATTCTGCTGAAACATTGCTACAACTTTAAAAGCACAACTATCATGATGTGGGAAAATCCCCGAACAAAGTTGAATGCCATACATGTAAGTACCCGCGAAAACTTAAGAAAACATATATATATATGTTATATGTATGTATGCATGTATGTATGTATGTATTATTTGTTTTTAATAATACTGTTCTGAATTATATATCCTTTGGTTTGATTCAGATGATTTTCTTACTTTCTTATGCTCTCAAGATGAAGCAAATATTATAATATCCTTAGAAAGGAACAGTGGAAAAGTTACACAATTTACAATTACAGTACAATACAATTACAGGTAGTCCATGACTTCCAACCACAATTGAGCCCAAAATGTCTGTTGTTTAGTTTTACAGCCTTTTTTGCCCCAGTTGTTAAGTGAATCACTGCAGTTGAAGTGAATCTGGCTTCCCCATTGACTTTACTTGTCGGAAGGTCTCATAAGGGGATCACATGATTTTGGGACACAGCAACGGTCGTAAATATGAACCAGTTGCCAAGCATCTGAATTCTGATCACATGATCATGGGGATGCTGCAAAGGTTGTAACAGTGAAAAACAGTCATAAGTCACATTTTTTGGTGCCATTGTAACTTTGAACCATCACTAAATGAACTGTTGTAAGTTGAGGACTGCCTGTAAATCCTTGATTAGAATTGAGCAGCAACACTATTTGAATTGAAATATTTTGTTTTATTTTTGGTGAACCTGTGACCTAGAAGGCAGAATGAAAAGGAAGAACACAATGTAGTCATGCAACATTGTATGCTGCCTTGGATCCAAGCCATCATATCCTTAAAATATCTTTTTGATAGATGTCTTGATTTCAAATACTTCCACGTACATAAAGCAAATTATGCCACATAACTTAACTTAATCTTTATAAAATTTACTTGACCAGATTGACACATAGTAATGTACCGCTGTGTGAAAAACTCCTGCATACTTTACGGTTTATGGTTTATGACATTTTTTGGAGAGGCCATTGATTTTATGATATTTTATGCTAACTGTTATGCAAATATTATTATATTTAAATAAATACTGGTAGTTTTTAAGTGAAAAGCATAAGCTTTTTGCAATTTGGTGCTGTATGGATGGGGATTGTGAATTTTCTTGCATGCTTCCAATGCATGCTTCCAATAACTATGAAAACAGATTAACTGATGTATACCCAGTGGCATACATGTTGCAATTACTAAGACCGATGCTAGTGTTTTTATTTACATTTTTATTGTTTGTGGCCCTAAAAAGGACTGTTTAGATTACCAAAGAGGGTTATTAATATGAAATTGGCCAGTCCTTATTGCTTATCACCAGGCTGCATCGCTTCGGCATAGAACACCATAAACCGTAAAGTGTGCAGGACTTTTTCACACAGCTTTTTCCTTAAGTTAAAGCCAGGAAACATGAATCACCCGGTATTTGATTATATATGGTAATTCCCAATACATAAGATCAGCTTCCAGAAAGAGTTTGCACATTTGATATTATTATATATTATCTTGTGGCGTGTATGGAACTAAGACCTTTTGTGTATATAATGTATGTGTGAAAATGAAAATATTTTATATAGGGTAAGTTGGTATTTGAAAGGAGAGCTACTCCCTCTTTATATAAATCTTATGAAGAAATTTCTAGGTAGGGAAAGCTAAAAATAATAAAACCTTATTTTAAAAGATATTCATATAAGGGCAGCAGGTTCATCTGTTTTATATCTGGGTTTATTCCAGGCACATTTTGGCAATTTTCATACAAAACACTAAATATGAAAACAAGCAGTTGTATTTCCACTGCATGCATTCTTGTTAGATTTAGTAACTGACATTCACTTTTTAATTTGAAGGGTAGTCTACTCACCTTCCTGCCTTGTATGTTATTGGAGCACACTAGATACAATGCTATCTAATGGAGTTTTTTCCATAAATCAAGACAATTGTACAAAATATTATGACTTCTTTGTTTACATTTCCCTGCATTATAGCTATAGAATAAATAATTACTGTTTATTATTGTTTTTTCTGGAAAAATTAGAATGATAGGTCAATATCAGATTTGGAACTGGGAAAATAAAATTTCATTTGCCATGCAATAATCTTTTAATCTTTTTTTAAAAAACAAATCATTACATATACTTATATATAGACAGTTCTCTGTGTGGAATGATACTAGAATGCAGTGTTCTAAAGCACAATCTGCAACTCTATTTAACAAGGCCTTCAACCAGTGGTGGGATTCAAAAATTTTTACTACCAGTTCTGTGGGTGTGGCTTGGTGGGCATGGTGTGGCTTGGTGGGCGTGGCTTGGTGGGCGTGGCAGGGAAAGGATACTGCAAAATCTCTATTCCCACTCCACTAACCTGCTTTCCAGCTCCATTCTCCTGTGCAGGGCAACAAAAGAAGACCCAGCCAATCAGCTGGGACTTGGGAGGTAGAGAATATATGGGGGCGGCACCAGTCAGAGGTGGTATTCCGAACTATTCAAAATTTCCACTACTGGTTCTCTTTACTCAAAATTTCTGCTACCAGTTCTCTAGAACTGGTCAGAACCTGCTGAATACCACCTCTGCCTTCAACTCCAGCTTAAGTTTGACATCCGTTTTGAATAAAAAACTATTTATTATAAATTATTCCTCTTATGGTTTTATACTTATAATATTTTAATTCCATAGATATCCATGGAGATTCTCAGTCATCCAGGTCATGGTTGCCTCAAAGGTGCTTTTTCAAGAGGCAACTGGACTTTCTGATTTTTCTTTGAAGATGTTTTTATGACTGTTATCAAAAATATAGGAGCTACTTCTTTTACCTTTTTTCTTTTACTCTTTTTTTCCTTTCACGGACTTTTCTTTTTCTTTTTTTTATTTTTCTTATGTTATATTTGTTTGTAATATTTTTATCTTTCTGTTCAAGGCAGTAACTATTTAGTCGAATGGAACTTGTATTTAAAAGTTTTTCTTAGGTCTCAAAGATATGTCTCTTACTCCCTAGGATAAGGGTTATCATATGTACATCTTATGTAATCACACATATCTCTTATATTATCCCATTACGCATAACAGAGGAAAAAATAAGAATAATCAAAAGTATGAGATAAAAAAGGAAACCTAGCTAAACTATTTCACACCAACATCACATATAAATTCTTGCTGCCACATCTGTACACTGTTCATATTTTATCTTTTGTTTTTCAAACTTCTGGTTTTTTTACTTCACCAACTATATTCATAAATATATTTGTATATGCATACAAAACTTCTAACTTTCTTCTTACATACTGTATGTTTTGTGATTACTCTTTATTCATTATATTACCTTTTACATTATATTATATTTTTACATTCAGTCAGTAATCTTTCAGAATCTGTTCATTCTTTCCCATGTTTTCTCGTTTTGCTATACCCACTAAGTGCAATCACCTTAGATAGGTGCAACTCCACTGCACTACAGATGTGCATTTAATGAGTCAGCCCATAGTAAAGCAGCCACATTTCTTTTCAAATTTTCATGGTAACCAGGAAAAAGACATAGCTACTACAAGCATAAGAAAAGCAGGAAGTGAGTAAAACAAGTGAACTGTCCCAATGTCATAATGCGAACACCACCCTTTATCTAAGTGCAATATCATAATGCACATATGAAAAGTTAGAATTTGTATCATGATGTCTTTTGGAAATGGACGCTAAAGGATTTTCAGTGGTGGCAATCTGCTGTTGCATGTTTTCCCAGCCAATATTGCCTGACTTCTTTTTCTTTTCCTTTTGTGTGCTTGACAAAGAAATTTTTTTTTAAAATGCCAAGCATTTTGGAAGCAATTTTAATTCTGTATTCTGGTTTTTGCTGCTTTTCTTATTTTGTAGTTGTTAGTTTTCCCATATGTGGAAAATATTCCTATATTGGGGATGAGAGGGTTACTGTAGTTGTAAAACAGTCTGGAAATATGACTGTAGGGTAACATAAAAGTAGTTATACGCCCCAGAATTAAATAAATAATTTAGCAAGCATGCATAACTAAATAGATGCAAAGAACACAATGAAAGATAATAATTATGTAGTAAATATAGATTAAGAGGGAAATTATCAAGATTTGTTTGAGGTGTGGAAATCAGTAGTGTTCCTTGTCTCCCTCATTGCCTTTTCAAGCCCTGATAATTCTGGGGAATAATTTTCATCATTTATGAACTTCCTTTTATTTTTCTGTTGAGCAAATTTTTCATAACTCAAGATATTTCATTTTCTATGAATGAAGACAGTGTTCCAATCATAAAGGAATCTAATATAACTAAATGTGCTTCCACATAGACTCTTTCCTAAACATGATCTGGTTAATATTTTGATATTCAGCAGCGGTGGGAGGAAATAATCTATTTTCAAGAATTAACAGTTCCAGATATGCAATATTGCTGATATTTCATTTGCGAAAATAACATATAGGGTTCAAGAGATTAAGAAGATATTGATGCATTCTTAGATATTTATTGTTCTTAAATATTTATTTTATCTATATTTATTTGTTTATATTTCACATTTCTAGGCCATCAATCTGTCCCAAAGAGCTTCAATACAATCTAATTCATTCTGACAGATCATGAAAACATTTAACTAGCTTTAACTTTGTCATGGCCAACAATTACAGCAAACAAAAAAAGTCATAATTTGTTCTTGAAAGTTATGTTTAGTTAATGCCTATTTTAGAATACACTAACAATAAATCTGAAAGTTTAGAGGCAGAGAAATTACAGCTTATCTGTTTCTAAACTGTGGTTAAATAATAAAGTATATTTTAAACATATTTTTAAATCCAATAGTATTCACTGTTAACAACTCATCATAACATTTCAAAGGTAGTTGTCTGACTCAGCAGATTAAACCTTCCTTGGAACTCTGTTAGATATTATTGGTGCTTTTTACAGGAATCTCTGAGCTACATTGTTCCTATTACTATTTACCATGGCAATTATCATCTGATGTTGTCATCTCCATTGACAAATGATGAGAGGAACACACACTAACAGCACAAAAATACATTTTTACATGTTTACAATTGAAGTTCAAACTTACATATGCAGGATTCTCAGATATTGACTAAGCATATTACTGTAAGAAAAACTCCATAGTAGAGGAAATATTTTGGTTGAACAATACTAGTAATAAAATACTGCTACAATATTTTGAACTGTAAATTTTAAAGCAACCCTTTCCCAGATAAGTCTTTAAGTCTTAAAACACAAAATGTTCACTTATATTACCAGTTTAGCAAACTATAAGTATTATATAATTACTTTGCCTCAGCTCTTCCCAATTTGTTATTTCTTGAATATAATACCAATCATTTAAAACAATGATGTCGCTGGATAGCAAGTTGAACATAACAGGAAGCGTAGTGTAAGTACACCTGAAAGATACATGGAAAGTTTTATATCAAAACATATTTTATTCCTTATCCGTCTCCATCTTCCCTTAAATATTAACAAAATCCACAATGGACTGAGAATCAGTCAAGCTGAAACTAACTTAAGTTTTACTCAACTTCCTCAAATCCCCAAATAAGTTACCCAGACTTAATCCACATATCAAAGGAGAAGGTCTGTAAACACAAATGGAAATGGAATTAATGAAAACGGTCTACCAATGGAACTGCATGATCACAAGAAAAAAACATCATAGATGCCATGTACACACACACACACACACACACACCTCATGTATCACCCTATAATCAGCACATACACACACACTTCCACACCCTGGACAAGCTCTCCTATAAAACAGTGTCCCTATAGCCCTTTTTTCTGCAACTGCCCCCAAGGCAAACCTCTTTGCTTTTGAGAATAAATATTTCAGCTTTCCACATAGCTGTCTGGATTTGATTTTTATTTATTCTTGCTCAACCCCAGCTCAAATTGGAACCCCATATTATTTTTCTGACAGGTACTACATTGATTCCTTAGTTTCTGTCATTCCTGTATGGGTCCAGGCATGGCTGCATGCTCTTCACATACAGAAAGGAAGGCTCATGTTGCAGCTACCATTTTGACTTCTATGACTCCTGCTCTGAATGCCTCTGGATCCAAAAGATATGAAACAGTAATTGTTTCAAAAAGTATATTCAAGGAATGATGATCCCATTGCATTCATTTTGTTTCCATCCAGATTTGTCCATTCTTAATATTGACAAACCAATAGTGAAAATGATCCACATGTTGATGGTGCTGGTATGGTGGTACTACTGATGATGGCATTTTGAACATTTAAGGATCTAAGAGAGATTTCCCTGGAAAAATTACTGAATAGCAGAGTCCTAAATGAGATTAAAAATTTGCTGAATCTGACATTTTGGCACTAACCTTAAATTAAGTTCAGTAGATTTGATATGATGATATACGTAGGATTTTTGAAATTAGGTTTCAGACCATAAAAATTGTCACTCTGTTTTATGATGGGAATATCTTTATTAAAATAGCTTTATTTGAGTCAAGGTTAGGTAGTCAAACTCCAACAGTAAGTTTCTTGACAACAGGCACTTAGACAGAATTGGCTAAAATAGACTGTTCTGAATCAAATTCAACTCTTGGCAACTTTGTGTATATATCAGTGTAGTTTTCCTGGCAATAGCATGCACATTGTCTTCTTTACTTAATGTTTTTCAATGTTCCCAGTCAAATTTATAACCTTGGTATTTCCGGAGGGCTTCTATCCAACTACTAAGCTTAACTTTTATGTGTAGAAATGGTTAACCATGTGCTGTATCTACTGAGGCAAGCAGAACCAGGAAAATTTTAAATCTAATGTAAGCTTTAACTAAAATTAAACTCAATTTCCGTTCTTTCTTAATCTTTCCCATTAAGACTACTGTTCAGCAGCAAATTTTAGAGAAGCTCTGAGGGCAGTAGCTAAGAAAATATAATTTGCTTAACCATATTCTAAGGGATTGATATCATTACCTCATCTGAGTATTAAAATTTTCCCAAGTTTTGGGACTGGGTAATTATCTAGTCCCATTATGTTTTCAAAGTTTCATTGCTGGTGTCTTTCTCTCCCAATACATTGTGTATCCTTTTCCATGTATTCTTCTTATGTGTAAATTGCCCAGATTTGTGGCCTCAAAAATTAATTGTATAAATAAATAGAAGGGAAGGAAAAGTGGACTAGTTTGAAATTACAATGGGTGTTATAATGGACCTTACACTTATAATACACTTTTACATAGTTTGCTTTCTAGTTTATAATTTCAATTCTCTGTTGCTGCCCAAACAGTTGTCTTCTGAAAAGAACTGTTTTTAATAACTGTCATCCTGTACATTTCTAGAAAAGCCATTGAGGAATAATAATTCTGTATTTTTGTTCAGGCTATGCCATCATGACTTTCAAGCTATACCCAGATTTTATTTGTAGCATTGACAGAAACTCTTGACCAAAGTAATATTGTACATTATATAATATTATATATTCCTGAAAAGCACATTAAATATGCTAATGAAATGATCATGTGATCATTTTATATCTTTTTGAGATAGTGCATTAGCATATACACTAAATTTATAGGAAAATCTTCAAATGTTAATGTAATGTTTAACTAGTTTTGGAATTTGACTGTTTATCAAAACCTGTTAATAATTATGGTTGTAATAAGTTTTGCATTTTAAGTTAGGAATTTTCTTTGGAGCATGTCTTGCTCAAGGTATGGATTGAGAAGAAATACTGTCCAAATTTCAAGAGAATTAGTGCCAGTTAAGTATACAATATGGAAGAAAAGAAACAAACTGACTTGGCATAAGGCAGCTTCTAATATTTTCCTACACAAAGAGTATAATTTGTGGCCATGAAGCTAGCTAGTTTTAACAGAATATTAAGCAAACTCCCCTTTAATCATAAATGCTTTATCTTTCTCATCTCCATGAAATACATCTGTTGGGTTTTAAGACAAATTAAGATGGCTATGAAACATACAACAATATTGGGGTATCTCACCATGACAACATATCATGATCAAAACACATTTTAATATGGCCCCAACAGAGAAAAGAATTAAAATTTGCTTTATGGAATTCACAAAATGTGGAAATAGAGGGGGGCATATTTTTCAAAATTGTGTTAAAAATATGTGGTCTGTTTATATGCATTCCTCCAACCTCTACAGATTATGTTGGTCTATAGCTCATTGAAATTCTGAAAGAAATTGCCTTTCTGAGTAGTCCCTATTAAAACGCTGTAAGACTGCTCATTCTTTTGATATTTTAGTAAAAATGAAATGACAGCAACATGAAGATTCTGTTTCTGGAAATGTAAAAGATTCTATTTAACTGATGTCTGGTTGTCCTGAAGGAATTCTACAGGATGATATTTATTTCTTCTGGGAGACATTCTAGATGTGAATAGAAAGAGATTGGGCAATGGGCAATGATGCAGAAGCAGCTGTGAACACAAGTACCATATTTTATTGCAGTTGCTAAAGTAACAGCATTCTTCTCCCTTCCAGAATAAGCAAGAGGAGACATATAAAGCTCATTCAACTTACACATAGTGCACTATTTTGTTTCAGCATCATATTAATCATATTCTTTATTTGCAAACTGAAACATATTTATTTCTGTATCAGAACAGGATGATATTTGCAATAAAAGACCAGAAATTTTGCTAAATAAAACAAGGTACGTATATGATATCACTTATAATACAAACTATAATATCTTACAAACTATGGCATAGGTTTACAGAAGTAAATTACTTTATTAAATGAATTTAGAGCAGGGTGTCAAAATAGCGGCCAATGGGCCAGATGCATCATGCACAGGATACGCCCACCCCAGCTCCACAAAGGGAAAAACACATCGCAATATATCGTGTGATGGCAATGTGACGCTACGAGTTTGACACCCATGATATAGAGGAACTAATTCTCTTTCTTGTGTTATGCCAGAATAATCGCTTTCACATGGCTCTCATCTGCACAGCCAAGTTGATATAATAAACCTCAAGCTATGTAAAAGGCACAGTATAAACAAGGTGCTCTGTCAGTAATTCCTGTAACAGATGCATTATAAGAAATTCCTGCTTGCAGCCTGCACATATTTATATATTAATGTTTAAAAACATTAAGTGACTCAATTTCTCAGAATTGCTCTGTTTCTAATTCTCATTCATCCTGATCTAGAATAAAAAGTATGAGAATCACAAGATAGCAGAGTTCTATCATACTTAAATATGAATGGAATTAAGTAGCAAAAACCTAGAAAATCCAGATTTTCCCAACAGAAAAAAAGTGTTGATATGCTACATGTATATTTTACTTTTCTAGGCCCAGTGCTGGTAAAAAGAAAGGAAAGAGCATCAGCTCAACTTTTGTTTCTTAAAATTGTTTTCTTGAACCATGAATATAGGGCCCAAAGTCCTTATTGAAAAATTAAAAATAGAAGATGAATACCATCAGTGGCACTGACACCAACAGATTAAAAACTTGTTATCAGCACTGGGCTAATGTATTTCAACCAGTTTATAATGGCTTAGGTTTTCCTGTTGGTGTGATTAGCAAGATTCAAGCAAATTACAATAAAAGTAATGTTTGGGGCCAACTATTCTTTCTTAGTATTCCTCAGTACAGAGGTCACCAACCAGTGGTCCGCAAGAAAATTTTAGAGGTCTGCAGCACACCCAGTAGATAAGCTGCTCTGGGATGACCAAGGGTCCAGTCCTGTGACTAGAGCTCTGGAATATGGGACCGGCCAAGCAGCTCGTGGCGGGGATGGAAATCTCCACTGTAGAGGGAGGTACGTGAAAATTACAACTTTGAAAGTGGTGAACGTACAAGTAGTGCAGCCCTTACTGCCTGTAATGAGGTAATGATCCTGTTGTGGCAAAGGGAAGTGGCGGCACAGGCAGGCTGAAACAATGGGTGTCAGCAACCCATGGTGCTTTTGGCTCCCTGCTGTGGCTTCCTGTTGGCTGAACTCACCACTGGCTGGCCCCACCCCTTGCCCTCCCTTCCCACTCCTTGCCTGGCCTGAGAAGGTGAGGGCAACAGCAGCTGATGGATTCTTACTCCATATTCCACAGCAGGAGTGAAGCTTCATCTCTTGCTGGATCTCGCAGGTGTTTCTTCTGGCGCTTGTTGCTGTTGTGTGCACTTCGGTCACTCAGGGAGATGTGCAACTTCCTCTCCACCCCAAGACACTGGTCCAGCCTGGCCATCTGCCGCTACTGTTGGTGCCTCCATGGCTGCACACTGCTCTTGCATCCCCCTGCACAGTACAGTTAAATTTAGTGTGCTTCATAATGGGAGAGATAGTATCCTCTCCTCCTCCTCCTGGAGCCCATTATGACATGGAGCATTGGCTGTAGATGGGTTAGTTAAGTGTCTCGGGGCAGACAGCAGGTCATGAGTCTCCCCGAGCAACCAAGGTGTGTCCAGCCTGAACAAAGGCCAAAGAAGCACCCGTGAGACCCAGAGAGTGCCAGAGAATTAGAATGAGAGAGAGAGAGAAAGTGAAAGAGAGACACAGAGAAAGAGAGAGAATGAGAGAGACACAGAGAGAGATGTCAGGCAGAGAAATGACAGAGACAGAGAGAAACAGAGTGATAGAGACAGAGAAAGAAAGAGACAGAGAGACAGACAAAGAGAGGGGAAGAGAGATGAAAGAGAAAGAAAGATATACAGAGAGAGATAAGAGAGAGAGAGAGAGCTGAGACAGAGAGAGAGATGAAACAGAGAGAAAGAGAGAGATGAGAGATCCTAATGTTTTGTTTTCTATGAGAAATGGGTCCAAACAGCACTTTGACTGTTAAGGTTGCAGAAACAGGTGGCCAAGCTAAGTGCCTGAAAGACCCTACCCCGTCACTGGGAGTCCAGGCGCTTCAGCAAGCATAAATAATGTATCTAATAGATAAGAACTAATAAGTCTTACAATCAAGTTTATCTCCTTGTTAAAATATTGCACATGTAGCAGTTTTAAGATTTTCTTTTCTTCCCTAAGAAATGTTTAACCTTCTCACAGGAAACCTGACAATGAAGAATAAGCAATACTTTACAAAAGAAGAAAACAAGCCATCTTCAATGACTAAATAATTCTATGTGGGGAAAAGAAAGGAAAGGGGGGAAAGAGTGAAAAATTTAAGATCTGAAAAAAAAAAAGAATAGTTTGAAAAGTAATTACAATATTAGGAAGAAACAGAAGAGAGGATTACAAAAGAGAGAATCAGAATTAGAGAGACAAGGGGTCAAAAAGAAGAAGAGGGGAAAGAGGGAAAGGAAAAGAAATTATAAACGACAGAAACAGGATACAAAGAAACAGGGAAAACGTACAAGGATTAAATGTATAAGCCTATTTAGGAGACACAGAGATAATGGGTGAAAACTTAATTGAAAAGGGGATTCTGCAAGGGTACATTAGATCGTATTATTATATTAGAAATAGAAATGAACTTTGAAAATATGACACAAGTGTGATTAAAATGATAGATAAAATACTCATTGTAATGGAATGGAATGTTTGGTAATAAATAAATGAAATAAGAATGAGACAATGAAATTAGGAAAGAAGAGGAACACTTTAATTATTACTAATGTATTATAAAAATTTAAGAGGAATATGAAAGAAATATGAAAATATTATGAAAATATTATAAGCGTTCCTAAGGAAGTATGATATCCTATTGAAAAGAAATGTTAAAGATGTTAAAGATTATAATTAACATTAATGATAGAACTGAATAGGAATAGCATAAGTATTTTATTTATTATTGTTATATATATACCTTCTCTTTAAGAACTTAGTGTGTATTTTAAGAATGTACCAAGCAGAACTCGACTGGGAGTTATGTGTTATACCGAATGTTATAATTGTAAAGGCATAAATTGAACTTTAAATAAGAGTTGAATGGACAAAAATTAAAAGATACAAAGGTTTCATACTCCAATCAGTAACTACAGGGGAAAATTTTGTTTAATGAGAAAAGAAAATATGAAATTGAAACAGGACAGACAAAAGTATAAATATAATGATTAGAAAGAAATTGAAACTTAGAAAAACATATATATAACTGAATTTAAAAAGGAATGGGATAATTAAAAGCAAGGTTGAGAAAACTAAGGGAAGGGAAAAATTATTGAGAAAATGTTAAAATAGTAATGAGATATTAAATAGAACACAAAGACAATTATGAAATTGAATTTGTGTCTGAATGGAGAAGTGATAACCCGGGACCATGCTATTCTCAAAAAAAGAAATTTTACTTGTATTATGTTTTGTGAAAATCCAAATAATTTTTACAAAAAAACAAAAACAAAAAAAAGAAGAAAACATAAAGTAGTGTAACTTTGGTTACCCAGCAGCTCGTGCTGGCAGTTTGAAGTGATGACAACCTGACAATCTTCATTTCTAGGTCCGTGCTGGGTAGATCTGTTAAACAGTAGCTGAACATGAACTTTACACATTTATTATTTTGCCAGCTCTATTATAAAGTATTAGGAAATTATTCTAAAAATGCCAATTTATAGTTGATATTTTTTTCCTACAGTATCAGATATAGCTATTGCCAACAGTATTGAATGATTGGCAAATTTTGCTTCGTACAAATTAGGATATTCTGGTAAAATTTCCTTGTTTCTGCATGCAACTAGGCAATTTCAAAAGATTTGTCCACTGAAACATAGTTAAAATATTTAAATATGTCTCAGTCTCACTTATAATTGCCAATATCAACAGATATGAAGCATCCAATTTCTTCTTACAGATGGACCTAAAGGACTTACCAGGATACACAAGACAGCAATCTTAGAAAGTATGGATGACCTGAGGGATTATCCAATTAAAAATCAGGATAAGCATAATTAACACCATGTCTTGTTCAACCAATCATACATCATCTTTTATGAGATTTATCAATCTGGAAAGAATAAGAAGAAAAATATACTGATTGCAAAGAGATTATGATCTTTAGAGAGATCAATTTTCTTGAACCCTTCAGCATATAGTGAGATACAAAATAATATTTAAGGTCATGACAAATACTTAGGATCCTTTCAGGTGTGATCAGTGATGTTTAACACCAAATTCCAGCAAGCCTAAGAATTTTTCTAACAGTATGTCAGAATGAAATGACTTTTTTGAGAAATTCTTTACTGGTGAAATTTATTTTATAGAGATCTACAGGAAATTGGTAGATCAAAAGAGACAGTCTTTGCCCTATATCTTGCTCCTAGGTATGCTAAATCTTGCTCCTAGGTATGCTAAATCATATATTTTCTGTTCATTTTATTTCTTCTTTAGTAGCTTCAGAATTTCATTGTGCTTGCCAATCATTTGAGGTATCATTTGACGCAAAACACCTCTCAAGGCTGAATCCTAAATCTTAGTGATATTTTCAGTATATTTTGCAATATTTTCAGCAGTAGCATGTCCAGAAAGTGAATCCTTATTAAAACTTGAGTAACTTCAAAGCTGAAAATTATTGAAAATCCTTGTTAAGAGTTGTTATCTGTACAATACACACTGAAAAATGTTTGTGGCTCTTATTTTAATCACCTCAACATTATGGTACATTTGCAAAATTATTTGATGATAGAATTATAAATGATTTTATAGAAATTAGAAATGTTTTGGTGGACACTGGTTTAAAAAACTTCAGATTTAATGGTCCAAATCTTCTCAATCTATAATAGTTTTTCTGTCCCAGTAATATTAAATCTACCCAGCAATGGGTAGATTTCAACTGCCAGAATTTCCAGCCAGCATGCTGGCTTGCAGACTAAGGTATACTGGGAGTCAAAGTCCACACATCATAAAGTTGCTGAGGTGAACAAATAAAAATGATCTAGAGGCTTGCCACAATTGGAGCCGCATGGTGACTAATCCACTGCTCATGTCTGCCATTTCACTGTTTATGAAAACATCTCTGGGTCTTGAATCTGCCTGACTGCCCTGGTTTTTCGGTCTTTCACGCCCTAATCCTCTGCCTCCATTTGGCCTCTTTGTGGTCTCTAATCCTCAGACTCCATGTGGCTCATCTTTGACACAACAATTTGCCATGTTTGTGCTTGCTGAGTCACCTTCAATCACAGTTCAAGCTGTGGCACACAAAAGCCCAGAGCTCACACTGCCTCTTGCTCCTCAGCTGAAGCTAAAATTCCTTTTATTTCTTGAGGGGGAGGGAGCTCCTGGCCCATTCAGGACTTGATGAACATTCACATTTCACAGATGCCCTTCTTCCCATTCATCTGTAATCCTCTTGGATAGTACCTATGTACTCAGTGTAGTGGATAATGTAACTGGCTTCTGTGCAGCTGCATGAACATTTTTCACAGCTTACAGTCTGCATACCAAGGACAATTGTGTCATTTTTTTTTAAGTGACCCCTCATATCTATACTCAGAATTCTATCACTCTTGTGTATGTTGGACAAGAATTTCCCAACATATAGGAGATTTTAAACACTTTTTTTACATTAATCCTAAATTTTTGTGGGGGAGGGAAGCATGCCTTCAAGTCATTTATTTGGTTTGTCAGTTGCTTACAAGATAATAGGTATAAGTAAAAACATAGTTATGAATACATGGATACATATAAGAAAAATAAAAAAAATAAAAGGAACAATAGGACAGGGATGGTAGGCACGTTGGTGCACTTATGTACGCCCCCTACAGACCTCTTAGGAAAGGGGTGAGGTCAATAGTAGACAGTCTAAGGTTAAAGTTTTTGGGGTTTGGGGAAGAAACCGGAGAGTCAGTATTCCAATAAATAAAACTCTAGTTTTATTACAAGATTTTCCTTAGGAATCCAATCATTATTTTATGTATAAAGGTAGCCCTCAATTTACATTCCCAATTATAAAATTGGGGTCCAAAATTTCTGTGGCTAAATGACACAGTTGTTAAATGAGTTTTGCCCCATTTAACAATCTTTCTCACCATAGTTGTTAAGTGAATCACTGCAGTTAAGTTAATTGTTAAATGAATCTGGATTCCTCACTGATTTTGTTGGAAGCTTGCAAAAGCTGATCACATGACTCCAGGACACTGCAACCATCATAAATATTGGTCAGTTTACAAGCATCTGAATTTTTATTACATGACTATGGGAATGCTGCAACAGTCAAAAGTACGAAAAACAGTCATGTCACTTTTTCAGTGCTGATGTAACTTTGAACAGGTCACTAAAGGAACTGTTGTAACTGTATTCTCTGTCCAATTTACCTCCATATTTACCATATGTGAGGATCTCTTGCTTATTCTCACAACAAAGTTTTGATTAGCAGAAAATCAAGACACAATCACAGAATTCTTTTGCATTTGAAATATGGTAGCTCTGCTTTAACTAAATGTTCTAAAACTAGTGTGCATTTTTACTGGATACTGAATAAGCAAAGTCTGTTCTTTGCTGTCAGAAGAATGTATATATGTAGATAGTTTTTGAGTCAGCCTTGGTTTCTGACAACTAGTCCTTGAAGTTTTGCTGGCAAGTTTTTTAAAGTAGTTTGCTATTTCCTTCTTCCTAAGTGAGAGAGAACCTGATTACCTCAAATTCACCTTTTACCTAAAGCAGAAGTCTGGCACATTCTTATACAATGCCTCTTTAACTGAGAGAGAGAGAGAGAAAGACAGCCTCTGTATGTTTAAATAGAATTTAAAGAGGAAAGGAAGGAAGGAAGGAAGGAAGGAAGGAAGGAAGGAAGGAAGGAAGGAAGGGAAGGAGGGAGGGAGGGGGGGTTTACAGTGGTGGATAATGGTGAATTTTGTTGGAACTTGGGAGCATGGGAAGGAGAACAGGGTTTTAAGTAATGCTACCAAAGCCATTTGGTTCAGATTTTAAGCCTATTTCTATGCCCTAAACACTGTAATAAGATATTTATTTAAGATATTATAAACAAGCTGTTTCCTGAGATAAGGTAACTGATTTGCTATCTGCCAACTGTGTGGAAGTTTTTCTCTTCCATTTCCTGTTCACTGTCATTTACAATATGCTGCATCATGTGCTTATGGTTTTTAAAGTCTGTTTTGTAGTTTTTCCTTCACAGGCCTGCTAGCCTTTTCCTTTAATTATCTGTACCTTGTTATTTTTTTGGTCAGGAAGTACATTCCACTTTGAAATGTTTAACTTTCAAAGAAGCTTCTTTTAATCTTCATTGGCGTAGTGATATTTTCTATTCCAACCATAATCTTCCCCAATAAACACCATGGAACGTTATCTCCTAGCCAGTCATATCTTCACCTTCCCAAATACCTCTTGTCTTTTTATCATCCTTTTATTTCCTTTTATTTATCATCCTTTTATTTCCTCTCTTAGCTAATGGTTTGGGAGTTATACCCCAAAAAGCTCTAACATTAGTTTTGGCCAAGTCTAGTGTTGCTGGTGGGCAGTTTTCCAGATGTGTTTATTTGCCTTGAGTCTGAATCTTGGTTAGTTCTATCTCCGTAAATCATGTTGACTGGTTAGTTAGGCATCCTAGAATCCTGGATATTGCTAAGATATTGGTAGAATTTAATCACAATTGATGAGGTGATATGCTCAGTGGATCTTACTTTTAACTCATGAGACGTCTGTTTCAGTACAATGTGAAAGCTTTGTTTTCTGTTTCATATGCATTACGGAGAAGCAAAAATGTTGATTCAATTATATTTTATTCAGCTACCACACATTTTAACTTATTTTATGGTGAATGATCTTCGTGTCTTTAACAAGGTTAAATATTGTCTGGAGACTACGGTAACTTACCATTCTTATCAAATGACAAAACTACTTAACTTAGGGGAGGAAGTGAAGGACTGAATTTTAAAACACAGATGCATTTTAAGCCTCTGCCTGCTTATGCAGAAGCAGATACAGCTGTATTCTGTGAAGTTTACTCCTGAATAAGTGTGCACTAGCGAACAGCCTTACTAAATTACCCTAAGCAATTCAATTCTCTCTCCAACATTATAACTGCATGCAAATATTACAAAGTAGGAAAGTTATGCAGCTTAATGAGAAAATTATCAACCTATAGGATCATTCCACAGCCCTTTTCAGCCTAATATCAAGCCAAGCTGTAGAATATTTATATACCTTTGTACCTTAGAGAACCCAACTATCTGTAATAGAATTTCAATCTCTCTCTCTCTCTCTTAGGTGCCCTTTTAGAGATGACCCTTTAGCTCTCACATTGTACTGTAGGGCTTACTTTGCCTCACTAAGTTTGCAATAAAAATTACCTAGCCCTCCTGAGGTGTCGCTATAATTATAATTTAATGACAAATTCAAAGGCATACATTCATATTGTGTGGAAGAAGACAATGGTAAACCACTTTTATATTTTTACTGAAAGCCCACATGGATAGAAAATATAAAATGATTAATGATATAGTGCCAGATGATGGGTCCTTCAGATCAGATAGCACTCAATATGCTACTGAGGAAGAGCTGAGAATCCTTCAGAATACTAATGGCATTTATGACCTGGTTAAATTAATGCCTTCAGGATATCTAGTGACATGCAAGCACAGAAGGATCTGAAGGTGCTAAGACATAATTAGAGTGGGAACCTGGAATGTAAGAAGCATAAACATTGAAAAGCTTAACCATGAAAAATGAAATAAATTGACTAAACATTGACATCAGTAAATTGAGGTAACAGGAATTAGACATTTTCAGTCAGAAGATCATACTATTTACTATTCAGAACATGAAAAACAAAAAAAGATACACCATTGCTTTCAAACTAGGAAAGAGTAAAGCAAGAACAATATTTGACTATAAGGCAATCAATAATCAAATAACACTAATTATACTTTGCAGACAACCCTTTAATGTGATGATTATCTAAGATTATGTTCCAACCACTCATGCATAACAAGAGGCATTTGATGAGTTTTATGATCAAGTTCAATTTGAAATTGCCAGAACATGCAAACAAAATGTGTACTGGTGGTTGGAGACTAAAATGCCAACGTTACAGATTTTAAGAAAAAAAATTGGCCTAGGACAGTGGTTCCCAACTGGTGGTCTACCCACCCCATAGACATGATGCTGTCACAGTGGGATCCCAAAGACTTGAAGTGTTATGGTTTAAATCTTGAGTTGAGTCTTTGGAGTCTGTGGCCATATTTTATGATGACAACAGGTCACAAGTTCCAATGATCACTGAAGCAAATGGTTGATTGCTCAAGGAATGAGCAACATTTAAAACCACAACAACTGTGCATGCACCAGCCTGAATTATGCATGGACTAGTCTCACATCAGCTGACTTTTGGGTTGCATTAAATGCAACCTGATATCAGTTTACAATCATACTGAGTAGAATATCCCATAAGCTAATCACAATAAAAGATGCCAATGAACAGATAATTCAAAGAAGATCAAAGATGTCTCCATATTAGCAAAGGAGTAATATAATGCTTTACTTCTGTTACTTATTCAACCTAAATGTGGAATATATACTGAATTAAGTTAAGATGGGGAAATGTGCATATTTTAAAAATTGGACGAATAATGTGCACTATGCCAGTGAAAATGCTTTGGTATCAGATGTCCAGCATGATCTGGTAATAAAAGTCAAGGAGCATGGTGGACGCACAGGATTAAAATTAAATACAAAGACTGAGCTAATTATGACAGGTATCACAACTAGCCTTAGAAAATGAAAATGAAGATAAAGTAGTGGATGGTTTCTGCATTTTAGAATCAACCACCAAAGTTAAAAGAACCAGCAGCCAAGAAGCACGCTGCAGACTAGCACTTGGTAGAACAGCCATCAAGGCCTTGGAGATATTCAAAGGCCACAAAGTGTCTATACCTACAAAGATCAGAACCATATCAAGCCAGAATATTAGTTGTATCACTCCATAGAAGTGAAAATTGAATTTTGAAGAAGCAGCTTAAGACTATTAATGTTTTTGGCCTTTAGTATTGAAGAAAACTCTTCAGAATACCATGGATATCCAAGAAAATAAACACATGATTCATGAAATAAATGACTCTAGAGTACTCACAGCGTACAAATTGTCATATTTTGAACATACTATGTGAAAGCCTAACTCTCTAAGGATTCTTTAATCCTGAAGATGAAAGAAAAAAAAGGACAAACAGCAGCAAGTTAGAAAGACTCAATTACAATCCCTCACATTTTTTCAAATTTCTTTTTCTAATCATTTTTGGGAAATTGATACCTGCCTCTATGGATAGACTATGTCTAAAGGATGCTATGGAAGAAAAACAACTTTTATCTGGCATGATAGCAACTGTTGAAATTTGGATTTACAAAGAACAGATGTGTATTTATTTATCAAACTTATATCCTGCTCCACACAGACACTGAATTAAATGCCATATAAACATTAAAACAATAAAAGGTTACAAGAATGACACAGAAAAAGATACTGCACTGGATGTACAAAAGAAACTGTCTGGTGTTTTAATAATTAAAAGGGACATACAAATAATAAACCAAGAGAATGGCCTGGATAATCTTTCTATATTAGATTTACAAAAGAAACTTTGAAGAATCTTCTGAAAAATCTATGATAATATTTCAATAAACTAAAGATTAAGATTGTTAAAAGTAAAAGGAAGGGATACAAAGTTGGTTTATTTGTTCAAAGATAAAATGAATAAAATCTAAAGGACTTTTGCTGATGCCAGCACTGAAATGGCAATGCTTTGTGGATATATTTACAAATAAGAGAAGCTGTATGGGAATAAAAGATCATTTATTGTCATTTAAGAGGAGGTGAAATATTAAATACTAACATTGTTTATACTGTTGTGATGAAGGTTGGAAGTCACTTCTTTATATATTTATTTTATGTTCCTTTATTATATCCTTACTTTTTTTCCTTTTCTTTATATTGTTTATCTTGTCTATTTTTCTATCCTTATTTAGTTTATATTTTTACTATTGTAATTATAACCTTTTATAAAATTATTTGGAGGGGGGGAGATATGCTCAATGACAGTAGCAGTGGTCAACCATTGGAAGGACCAGCCTGGGAATTCTCAATGTGGTGGATAAGAGTCAACATCAACTTGATGGCATATAATCTATCAAACAGAAAAATTGTTATATTCATTTCCTGATTTCTTGTTATAATCAGCAGGAGTTATAGATACTCAAGTTCAGATTTGAATTAAATCACAGTCTCAAAATCAATCAAAGTGAAGTGCCTGTTTTCTGATCAGCAAATAATAATCTATACTAAAACACAAAAGCTTATTATGAAAAGACATGAAAGGTTGAAACTTTAATACCTTAAATCTAAATTCAGAATTCAAAAGGCCATAACTGATCAATCACATGCACCCATATTTTAAGATATAAAGAGATTTTTAATTCACTCATGAAAACAAGATTTATCAGTTCACAACACAGTTGGTTCTATAGCCCATCCCTCAACCTGAAAGGAAAACACATTTTGAAAAGTTCAGACTATTTTCTGAAAAAGTACATTTGTTTTCCATGAGAAATTCAATCTGTCTCATCCCAACCTGTGTTTCTGGGTCACTCAAGACATTTAAACTGCACTTATAATTAACAGCTATTTTTAAACAGTGAAAAAAATAGAGCACTGGTGAGGTACAAAAGCATTAAAATTGCCCCAGTTTTGCTTTTCAATAGGACACACTACTGCAATATGCTTCAAGATCAAAGAGTCCTCAGTAGAAAAAGACAGGCCGATCAGTGGGGATAAATAGTTCTCATTATGATGGTGTAAGAAAAGGGTTCTTTTAATTGAAACAATTTAATAACCACATTCATTACATTGGTGTCCACTTGGTTTTTATCTGTGCAATTTTTGCATAACTGGGGAACAAGTTCAATTGAATTTATTCTCTAGAAATTAAGATGTGCTGGGTCTGATGCTCAAAAATTAAGCACTAATAGCCTGCAAAGCAGTTGTGTTGAGATTTTTTTCCCCCTGGATATAGTCAGATCTGCCTACCTCTAATTATGTCAAATGCTACATTCTCTAAAATATACCAAAATGTCTGTTAGCTGTTTCAAAGCAGCTAAGAGCTTCTGATTTGGAGCAACTTCATAAAATTATGTTATGAAAAATCAGAGTTATGAGTCAACAATGGCATATATAAACTCCCCTATCAGGGTAGTAGGGATGAAAAGAAGGTTTTAGCAGTCCTGCTATGCAAAACAACAGCAGTGTCACCAGGGTGACATTTCCACAACAATTTCTTCAAGAACAATAGAGTCATTGATAGATTTCTTTCTTGTTTCCAGTGCTGACTTCAGCTGCGGACACCTAGGTATTAGAAATGAGCTGAGTTCTCTTCCAATCAGCCTGATTCGGAATGATGTAAGTTTGTGAATTCTGTGTCACACAGTAAAGCAATATACAAAGTGAATTGCAGGACTTCGTTTTTGTTTGTGTGTATGTATATATGTATATATGTATATATATATGTGTATATATGTATATATATATATATATATATATATATATATATATATATATATATATATATATATATATATATATATATATATATATGTCTGGCATTCAGCTTTGTTCGGGTATATATATGTCTGGCATTCAGCTTTGTTCGGGTATTTTCCCACGTCATAATAGGGGTGCTTTTAAAGTTGTAGCAACGTCAGGCTTCTGTATGGTGTTTGTCTATGAGTCAAACTTTTACAGTGGTTTCAGATTTAAATTTGGGGCAGCCTCTTGCTGTGTCAGAATGGTTTTTTCTTCCTCCTGATTGGTTGAGAGTCTTGGTCTGTGTTTATTGGTCTTGGAGTTTGCTGTGTTCTGCTACTAATATCTTCTGTCTTTTTTTGGGGGGGGCTCTTTTTGTATCTTGATTGGCTGGCAACATTGTGTTACTTTACTGGAGGCCTTTAGTGCAGCTTGGCTTCGGGTAAATGGACGGCTATCATTAGTTAGGAAGCTGGGTTTCATCTGGGTGCCTGGTTGGGGTGTGTTTGAGATGGAGGTATCAGGGGGGATCTGTTTGTGCCCAGGTGTTTGCCTGGCTTGTGGTGTGGAGATTTTTTTGTTTGTGAGTGCAGGCTTCCAAATGATTGACAGCCTGGTGGAATCATCTCTTCTGTTCATGCTTTCTGGTCTTTTTTCAATCTCTATGGCTTCTCTGATGATTCTGTGGCTGGGATTTTCTATGGTGGCTAGGGTTTTGGTGCCATTGAAGTTGATGTTATGACCTGTGGCTTCCATGTGTTGGACGAGTGAGGAAGTGTGTTCCAGCTTTTTGACTGCATTTTTGTGTTCATCCAGGCGGGTGCTTATTCTTCTATTGGTCTGTCCAATGTATGTGGCCGGGCATGATGCACAGGGGACTTCGTATATGCCTTGGTTTTCCAGGTCAATTTTGTCTTTGGGGTTCCTGAGGATGGCTGCTATTTTTCTGTCTGTTTTGAAGGCAGTCTTGATGTGGTGTCTGAATAGAATCTTACTAATTTTGTCTGTAGTGCCTCTTATGTAGGGCAGGACAGCTGTTCCATAGGTCTGTTCCTCTTCTGGGTCTCTATTATGTCTCAGTGTGTTTTTGTGGATCAAGTTGGTGATTTTGCTTTTGTGGAAGCCGTTGCTGTCAATATTTTAGTCAGGGTGCATAGTTCAGTCTTAATGTGTGTCTTGTCTGCCAGGCGTTTGGTTCTAGTAATTAGTGTTTTGGCCACGGAGTTTATCTGTGCTGGGTGGTGATGGGATTGGGCATTGAGGTAGCGGTTGGTGTGTGTTTTCTTCTGGTATATGGTGTGTCCTAGTGTGCCATCTGTTTTCTTGTAGATTAGTACATCTAGGAATGGTAATTGTTTGTTTGTTTCTGTTTCCATGGTGAACTTGATTTTGGGGTGTGCGCTGTTTAGGTGTGTTAGGAAGTTGTTTAGGTTTTCTTGTCCATGGGGCCAAATCACGAATGTGTCATCGATATATCTTAATCATTGAATGAAAATGAAAAATGATGACAATAAAGGTTATCTTATCTTCAATCTTATTTTATCTTATAATCATCTTATCTTATTGTATATCTCCAAATAATTGACTTAATGGCAGCTTTCCCCAATCTGGTACAGTATAAATGAACTGGATACAGCTCCTGAGATTGACACCTAATTGGCTATGATGACTATTGTTCTAAGAGATTCTAGTCCAGTCCCTCTGACAGGCCCTTCTGTATAGTCCCAACATATCTACAGATTACTGAGTTGCAGAAGGCTATGACTTGCAAGTATCTGTGAAAGGTAGCAAACATTTGCAAGCAGACATTTTTTTGCATATGTGTATGCAGACACAAACTTATACTAATTACAATAAGCTATGCCAGCTTTATTTTTCAGGACATTGTTTCCTGCCTTGGAGCTCAAATAACAGTGCAACAGCAGCATGAAATGTGGTTATAATAGCCTGAGACCACATTTCCTGAAAGTAAAACATAGGAGATAATAGTGTGAAGGTACAAATTAAATGCAAATAAAACAGAATCTCTATTGTTGCTAATCCTTGGATTTGATAGCAGTGAGGAAATTAACTATCATGTTTAACCTCTTTGTATACAGCCAACGAATTATTAAAAGTTCTGTGTGTATGTGTGTGTGTTTATGTGTATATGTGCACTCATACACAAGTTTAACTTTCTGCTTTTCCTTTTTCCTTTCTTTTTTCACTTTGAGAAAACCATCTCTCACTTTATAATGAGGTGATTAAAAAAGAATTTGGGCCCATGATTCATCAATTTCATTTGAAAGTGTTTATTGTATGTTAACCAGAACTGAGGTGGGTAGAACTGAGAGGAAAATATTAAAAGGGGTAGAAACAGTCATGGTATTCAAAAAAATTTATTACCAGTTCGGTAGCATGGCTTGGTGGGCGTGGCATGGCATGGCTTGGTGGGCCTGGCAGGGGAAGGATACTGCAAAATCTCCATTTCCACCCCACTCCAGCATACTGTAATATCCGTATTCCCTCCCCACTCCAATAACCTGCTTTCCAGCTCTATTCTCCTGTGCAGGGCAACAAAAGAAGTCCCAGTTGGGACTCGGGAGGCAGCGAATAGATGGGGGCAGGGCCAGTGAGAGGTGGTATTTGCCGGTTTCCAAACTACTCAAAATTTCCGCTATCAGTTCTGCAGAACCTGTCAGAACTGGCTGAATACCACCTCTGGGTAGGAAGGAATGGAAGATGAGAAGAAAAAGCAAAAAGTGTATTTGAATGTTTTTTAAAAAGGAGTGTGAACATGTCTCCCTGGAAGAAAGAGAATGCAACAAGTATTTTAGTCAGGGTTGTTCTCCACACTACCAATTCCCCCAAAAATGTGTTGTGCTAGTCTTTGAAAATAAGAAATAGCAAAGAAGTTACTAATCAAGGCAACATTTAAAAAGCTAAATCCAGTACCATCTATAAAACTGGGATCTCAAACTTTTCAATGTCGCGACCCCTAAACTTTTAAATAGGATTAACCTTTCTCATCATCTTGTTATCACAACTTCGAGAATCTGCTCTAAAAATATAGTTTAACTAAAGCTAAACTTGAGAAATATAGTTGTTTTCAAATATAAGATAGATAAGGGTAGAGGGGAAATCTGCCATATAAAGAATTCCCTTGAGCTGGATGGCATTTTTTGATAATAAAAAGTAAGAAAACTTCATCCTGGTTACTCAGAGAACCAAAGACATAAGGAAGAATATCTTGAGGATGGGGAAGGGGAATGAAAGTACAAGAGCTTAAAGTTCTCATTATTTAAGTCTCATACCCATTCCCCACTAATATTGCTGATAAGGTATTTTAAAATCTTTACTAGTAAGAACCATCTGTTGCAATCCTAACTCATTTGGCCAAATTTCATCTTGGAAATTCATTTATATGATACATTGTTGTGATCAATGATCTACATAGATGCACATGCAAAAATGTTGCAAAACTATTATTTGAGCTAATAATATTAAATTCATATTAAAATTCATATTAAATAATATCATATTATCATATTAAAATAATATTAAAATTAAAATAATATTAAAATCACTGGGGCCTGATGGATTACATCCCAGAGTTTTAAAGGAGCTGGCAGAGGTCATCTCAGAACCACTGCACCACATCTTTCAAAAATCCTGGAGCACCGGGGAACTATGAGAGGACTGGAAAAGAGTTGATGTGGTTCCCATCTTCAAAAAAGGGAAAAAAACAGACCCAGGAAACTATAGACCACTCAGCTTAACATCAATACCCAGGAAGATACTGTAAAAGATAATAAAAAAACAGATCTGCCAACAACTAGAAACAAGTAAAGTAATAACTAGCAGTCAGCATGGGTTTGTTAAAAACAGATCATGCCAAACCAATCTTATTTCATTCTTCAACAGAGTAATTAAATTAGTAGACCAACAAAATAGTGTGGACATAATATATTTAGATTTCAGCAAGGCATTCGATAAAGTAGACCACAACCTACTTCTTAGTAAGCTAGAAAAAAGTGGAATAGATAGTACCACCACTAGATGGATTCGCAACTGGCTGGCAAACCGTACTCAATGAGTAGTCCTTAATGGGTTTAAGTCTACATGGAGGGAAGTAAGCAGTGGGGTACCACAAGGTTCTGTCTTCAATATCTTCAATATCTTCATTAACGACTTAGATGAGGGAATAAACTTACCAAATTTGCAGATGATACTAAGCGGGCAGGAATAGTTAACACCCAAGAAGATAGGCTCAAGATCCAGATGGATCTTGACAGACTAGAACACTGGGCCATATCTAATAAAATGAAATTCAATATAGAGAAAAGTAAAGTCCTACACTTAGGCAAGAAAAACCAAAAGTACACATATAAACTGGGTGAAACCAGGCTCAATAGCAGTAACTGTGAGAGGGATCTTGGAGTCTTAGTGGACAACCAGCTAAATATGAGCCAGCAATGTGCAGCTGCCGCCAAAAAAGTTAATGCAATCCTAAGTTGTATTAACAGAGGGATACAGTCAAGATCAAGGGAAGTACTAATACCACTCTATAAAGCCTTAGTAAGACCACACCTAGAGTACTGCATCCAGTTTTGGTCACCACATTATAAAAAAGATGTTGAGACTCTAGAAAAAGTACAGAGAAGAGCAGCCAGGATGATTAGGGGACTGGAGGCTAAAACATACAATGAACGGTTGCAGGAACTGGGCTTGGCTAGTCTAGTAAAGAGAAGGACCAGGGGAAACATGATAGTGGTCTTCCAATATTTGAGAGGCTGCCACAGGGAGGAAGGGGTCAAGCTATTTTCTAAAGCTCCTGTAGGCCACACAAGGAATAATGGATGGAAACTGAACAAGGAGAGATTTAACCTGGAAACAAGGAGAAACTTTCTGACAGTGAGAACAATCAACCAATGGAACAGCTTGCCCTCAGAAGTTGTGGGAGCGCCATCACTCGAGACTTTCAAGAAGAGATTGGACTGCCATTTGCCAGAAATGGTGTAGTGCGGTATCTGCCATCCCGCATCTGATGGGCGGCTCATGAAAGGGAGCGAAAGGAAGAGAAACGACAGGAAGCGAAGTTTCCTCTTGATGAGCGCGCCCCAAATGTCTTGGCACACGCTCTTTTATTGTGCTTTTTTACAAGAAAATGATTTAATCAAAAAGCTCAAGTCAAACGTGGTAATCTCATCAGGATGTGCATGTTTACAAAGCTGCATACCGGACAGATTATTTACAATGTGGATAAGCTTATTAACAAACGTCTAGCTCCTTGTCTCTTGTACGTGCCTTGCAAAGGTCACTGAAGAGACAGAAGTTAATGATTACATGTGAATGATACAATGTTGCAAAAACATGAATGATACATAGTTGCAATGATACATAGTTGCAAACACATGAATGATACATAGTTACAACATCTCCTCTGTTTTTATTATTTATGACGAGTCTTCTTCTTCGTCCAAGAAGACAGGAACCATTTTTCTGAAATGTTCGCCGTCCCCGTCATCTAGGCAAGAGTGCGACCCGTCAGCGTCAGGGTTGTCCAAGGAGCGGTAACTTAGCAATGACATTTTTTCGTCCAGTGTTGAGGATATAACATGAGCTTGCAATAGCACATTAACATCAGCAGAGGATAATTAATTTTTAAAAATTGCAATATTCTATTAAAACAACAAGGTCCTATAATACATATCAATATAGTGATTATTAACGATCCTGCCAATGCAGTTAAAAAGGTTGTAAGCCATGGCGAAATAGAAAACAAGACCCCCCCCCCTGCTATCAGCATAAAGCTTCTTTAAGCATAGCACACAATCCCCCTTGTTTTAAAAAATAACAGATCTAAATCTTTATGATTTTGCAAAAGGGGGTATTCCATGGGTACCTGTAGGGATATAAAATCATCAGAGTTATACATACAAGCCATACTTGAATGTAAAATGATTTGGATTTAACAATTTCATCCCCGTGGACACATGCCATGAAACCGGTGGAACAAGTCCAAACAAAATTATTGCCAGGGATAAAATACATTCCTTTCAGGCGTGATGTTAAAGTTCCTCCTGCAGTGGTGTAGATTGCAGAATATCCCCTGGTTGTGTGGGTGCGT
This sequence comes from Hydrophis major, assembly GCA_033807585.1. NCBI lineage: Eukaryota > Metazoa > Chordata > Lepidosauria > Squamata > Elapidae > Hydrophis > Hydrophis major. Next base: position 326,937,943 of record CM066329.1, on the reverse strand, counting down.
CTGCCAAATCGAATTGAAGTGGTGGATAGAAGTCTTCTATGCAAGAAAAATTGGTTGTAGAACTTAAACGAACGCCTTGAAAGTCAGTTATAGTCCAAGTAATATTATATCTTTTATGAGGCTTCTGCGGATCGTCATGGACAGTTCTTTTGAAGCGTCGTTTGTTGACAGGATCAGAGTTTGGGTATATAAAAACATGACAAGTAGGAGAGAGAGCTATGGACAAGTTAGTTGTAGAACATTTGCGAAATGAGGAGGGAATTCAAGTAGTAGAAAAAGGATAATAATTACAATAATGACAATAAAGATTAATTTGGTAATTCATCAAGGATGTTAGTTGGGGTGGGGAAACCCATAATACAATATAAGGATATCTAGGTCCCCCTATGTTTTAGATTGAATAGAGGAAAAGATTTTAAGGTTCCTTTCCATCGGAAGAGTAAAGAAGGAACAAAAGAGCGAGTGGTAGAGTGTTCTTTAAAATAAAACAGAAGTGACAGAGTGAAAACTACGGGTAGCATTTTCATGACGTACCCACATGGAACAAGTATAATAGCCTTCTGTTAATGAAATGGTTTTAACACGAATAGTCTTTTGACAGGAAGCATAGGTTTTGTTGAAGTAAGGTAGAAATTGCAAAGAAGATATAGGTAAGAATATCAGGAAGAGTTTTAAGATACAGATATAGCAGAGGAATTCCCATGATAGGGTCTAACCGCCCTACCAGGGATCCAGCAAGTGGTTTTGTCTGGCAGTAAGATCGCAGCGTAGCCTCGTCCCCAAATGAGAAGCTCAGCGGGACCCTGCCAGGCAGGATCTGGCAATCTGCGATAATATACCAGAGGTCTGTTAGGCGGGGGTGAGGAGGAGGAAAAATGACATGAAGCAGCAGAAGTGGGAGGAATGCCAGTCAGATTAAGAAAGTTTATTTTGCAATGCTGGGAGGTTCGGGGGGTTTTCCCGCAACGAATATCGATCAAGAGCACTTTTCAGAGATAAGTTCGCTCGTTCCACAATAGCCTGCCCCTGGCTGTTGTAGGGAATCCCAAACTTGTGGGTTACATCCCATCTGTTACAGAAGTCCTGAAAAGCAGAACTTGTATAGGCAGGTCCATTGTCTGTTTTGATTTCTTTTGGACGTCCCAGCGAGGCAAAGATACGAATTGAATGATTGATGACGTTTTACAGTTTCTCCCCTTTGAGGAGTAGCCAGAATAAACCCTGAATATGTATCGATGGAAACATGCAAATATTTCCAAGGGGCAAAAGGTGGATACTGAGTTACATCCATTTGCCAAATTTCACAAGCTTTTAATCCTCTAGGATTTACTCCTATGGGAATGGAATGTCCTTGCTTACTACACGTGGGGCATTGTTGAATAATGGCAGCAGCTTCTGCCTGAGTTAGAGCAAATTGAAAAGTTATCATAACTTGGCGGGGGAGATTCAAACACACTCCCTGCTTCTATTTTATAATGGACTTTTAAAGCCTCCATAATTTTCCTCCAAGTGACCAAAATGCCAATAGGTGCACGAGGAGGACTATGGAGATGTTCACCAATATTTTGCCAAGTGGAAATTTTTAAGGACCGTTCCTCTGAATAATTAGGACAATGTTGCCACACATAAGCCAATAATGTAGCAATAGGTTTCATTTTTACAGGCGAGCCCTTTAAATTAGCAGAGTATTTAGAAGAAGAAGCGACTAACTCCCTCAATTCCTTCAGATGCTGTGTCTGTTGTTGAGAAAAGTTTCCACCCATACTTACGAAAGTCGAGACCGTGTTTCAGATCCGATGACGTGCAATTCGCTTCAGGCCTGGCGATGCACAGCTCCCATCGAGCTGATAAGATATGGGCGCGTCGCAACGTATCCCCCTTAGGGAATCACGTCGGGGTCACCAGAATGCGGTATCTGCCATCCCGCATCTGATGGGCGGCTCATGAAAGGGAGCGAAGGGAAGAGAAACGACAGGAAGCGAAGTTTCCTCTTGATGAGCGCACCCCGAATGTCTTGACACACGTTCTTTTATTGTGCTTTTTTACAAGAAAATGATTTAATCAAAAAGCTCAAGTCAAACATGGTAATCGCATCAGGATGTGCATGTTTACAAAGCTGCATACCGGACAGATTATTTACAATGTGGATAAGCTTATTAACAAACGTCTAGCTCCTTGTCTCTTGTACGTGCCTTGCAAAGGTCACTGAAGAGACAGAAGTTAATGATTACACGTGAATGATACAATGTTGCAAACACATGAATGATACATAGTTGCAATGAACATAGTTGCAAACACATGAATGATACATAGTTACAACAGTGTAGGATCTCCCGCTTGGGCGGGGGGTTGGACTAGATGACCTACAAGGTCCCTTCCAACTCTGATTATCTGTATCTGTACCTGTAAAATAATCAATGGAAATTAAATTCTTCATTAGAAGCTTAAATCCCAATATTTTTACAATAGGAGCAAAACATTCTCATTTTTCCTTCTCTTCTTGGACAGGCTGGCTGTGGGAAACTCCAGAGTGCAGTCCTTCAATTTCGCCAGTACTTGCCAAGTCCAATCCCTATCAGAGATGTTCTGGGTTTCCTTCTGACTGCCTAGACAAACAGGAAAATGTGTCTGTTGGGCATAACTGCTCTGCTAATGCAAAACTTTAACAAGTTTATATGGACTAAACCAAAAAATAATCCCCGAATTTGGGCGAGGATATGGACTGCAGAAAATGTGGAGCAAGAAGACAAATTTTGAGAAAATGAAAGGAAAAAAGAACCATAGGTACAAATGGGTTGCCTGTATCAACTTTGTGGTGATGTCTGTGATTCTTTCTGAAAATTTCACACAAATTTCTCAAAACAATTAGAATCACTGCTGATCTTTCTCAAGTAGACTGCCTACTACGGTTGTTTCTCTTTACTTGTGGTGAAGTTGACGCTGTTGTAGAAAAACTCTTCCTCCAACAATTAAATAAATAAATTCATTGTGACTGTTATGTCAGGAAAGCTTTATAATTTACAATCCTGTTATCCAGCTAATTTAAATCACAGCACATAACAATGATTGTTGCTGTTTTCTTTCCAAAAAACTAGTGTATGATGTATTTGGCTTTCATCAAAGTTTGGATTTTTTTTTCAGTTTACACCAAAAAGCTTCATAAGATAATGGAGGATCATGTTTCTAATCTTTGGGAAAAAAGCACAGCACCACTATTAGAGAATGTTTCCTTGTGAGCCATGTAAGGGGGGTGTTATTTGGATATTTGAAGTGCAAAAACAACAAAATGACAATGAAATTAAAACATAAAAATTCACTTCACATACACATATTATGTTCTAACTAAAAAAAATTGCTCAACCTAGTGTTTTCCATACGGAGTACTCATTATCCCTAGTTAGCAATGGCCTTTGGTCATTTTATCAGGATCTGTTATTATAAAATAATTGGAAGGAGACAGAAAACAATATACAGTAGCCTGAAATTTCAACTTCATGTTTCTGGTGTAACATCTGAATTGAGAGCTCATTCCATGCCTTTTTTTATAACAGGTTTCTCAGGGATGGTAACTCATCCATTTTTTGGGTCAAGAAAAGGCATAATAACCTTTTCTTTCTCGTGTTTTCTATAAGGGCATGGAAAGGATGTCTTGTCAACTCTTATGATACATGAAGCTTCAGCTAATTTTATCAAGAAAGGACAGAAGAAAGGCTACCTAGCAAAGATGATAAACTATGGATAATGGGGGGAAATTAATATGGTTTGGCATTAAGTGAACAAGCAGTCAAGGAGCTCTGAACTTGTGTATTCCCCGCTGAAATCATGATTCTTTGTCAGTTTCTGGGAACTAAAACAATTGCTTGATTCATCTATATAATATGGCCAAGGATTTATAAACTGTAAGTGCTTTTATCATTTCTAAGCTAACTCGTGTTAACCAAATGTTGACTTGTATTATTGAAGCTTCTTTCTTTCTTTCTTTCTTTCTTTCTTTCTTTCTTTCTTTCTTTCTTTCTTTCTTTCTTTCTTCCTTCCTTCCTTCCTTCCTTCCTTCCTTCCTTCCTTCCTTCCTTCCTTCCTTCCTTCCTTTCCTTTTTTCCTTTTTCTTTAGGCTAATGTTAATGCCAAAAGCAAGGAATAATTGCTTCCTAATATTAACCATGATCTTGGCCAGGTAACAAGCCAGTCAGTCAATTTCTATCTCAACCAATGGACCAACATTCGGTTCATTTTAAAAAAAAAAATGGAAACTCTGCACTTGTAGGAAAATGCCAGGGAAAAAAATAAGACTCTTATACCATAATCTATTCCTGGTAAAGGATATTAGTTATTAAATACTCAGAATAAATGTTGTTTCAACTTACAGTAACTTACAGAGCATTTCTAGCCTAATTCCAAAATTAGCCTCTAGAAAAATCCATTATTTTTATTTTACTTTATTTATATACCACCAACTCCATGCAGATTCATAATAGCTTACAAAAAAATTAATCAATACTATTAAATATCAACTACCAAAGACCTCAGTTTTAATATTTATATGGGCATTCTGATATTCGGAGGGAACCCATTCCACATTGTTGGACCCATTACAGAAAAATGAGTTTAGTCCCTCTAATCTTCCCAAGCTATTTTATCATGATGAACATATTAGATGGCCAGTTATATCTAGAAATTGCTGCCTGGAGATATCTAATGTTAAATCATACTTTAATTAATACTGGCATTTTGACTTGTACTCAGAAGTCTATTGATAATCAACACCGGGTCTAAGTACAGTGTAATGTTCTCCTAGAGGTTGATTTTGCCAGCACATGCTCCAATACCAATTACAGCTTCTAGAGAAGCTTCAAAAGTAATTCATCTACAGCATTTTACAGTAGCCTAATCATGTGGTAATGAGGGCATAAAATCTTGCAGAGTAATAGAAGCAAAGGATGAAATTCAAAAACATTTCCCTACTGGCTCTGTGGGCATGGCTGTGGATGTGGCTTGGTATACTAGTAATAGCAACCAGGAAAAACCAGGGGCAATTTTTTACCGTTTCAAATCGTCTCCTGAGGTGGGCCGTGGTGGTTGAATTTCACTCCTGGCTTGAAGTCTTCTTAAGGCAACTCCAGGGATGGGATTCTACCGGTTGCTCCGAAGATCTGCTGGCAGCGAGCTGGTTCGCTGCAATAAGCATGTGGGCCCACCTGCCCACCCCTGCTCTTTCCTGTGATTAATTTCCTTTTGTTAGAGCACAGCTGAATCACGCGGCAGAGCGGTTTGCTGTGCCTCAGCTCTTTTATTCACAGGGGTTGCAGTAGAAGGTAATTAGAGCTTTTGTGCATGTGCACAATCACTGAATCAGTTGTTATACCAGTAGAATCCCACCCCGGGCAGCTCTTTATACCTTCACAAATGTATTTGTGTGATTTTCTTGGCAGCAATATAGAAATGACTTTGCCTTCATCCAGGATATTTTTTGCAATCCTGGGATGTCTTGCAACTTCCCATCCATGTGATTGTGCAGCACTGATTTTAACTATATTTGATCCTGCTTAGTTTTTGCAGCGTTGTTTGTTTGTTTATTTGTTTTGAGAAAAAGAGGGAAAGCTAAAACCAATGACACGGAACAAATATATACCAGCTGCAGGGCTGGCAGAGATTACATGCTGATATAAGCCATCTTGGTGAGCTAGTTGAATTTGAAATCTTCTAACAGATTTTTGACCCCCTCCTGACATTTCCTATAGCAACTCTGCCAAGCATAGTTTTTCCTCTTTCTGACTTCAAAATTGCCAAATGACAAATTGACGGAAATCTGAATAAACCTATGGACTCTGGGATGCTCCCCAAGGAATGCCCAGTTGCAGTGTAAAACTACTCTGTATTTATGAAAAGGACCAATAAAGGTCATCTTGTCAAAGGATAATAAAACAAGAACTTGTATTCCAAAATCTAAGGGCTTTTATTGATATATTGTCTTTCTGGATATAATTTTAAAACAGTTCCTTATAGCTTTTTATATTGCTAGTGTGGTTTTTACAACTATCAAGATATTTGGGTTATTTTGTACCCTACCTATTATGGACTTTTATGGTTAAACTAATTTGGTGCCACTGGCAGGTATAATTAATTTACATTATCTACTCCTTTTGATATTAGAGATGAGAAATATCTCTTTATTCAGTAAGTGCAATTCCATTTTATCTTTAGGGGCAGGGGGGCATTTAACCAAAGGATAGATTGATTATAAACTGTGTAACGGAATTGTTAAAAGGTATGGGAAATAATGTACAAGAGGCACCACATTAGCATAAGCCTTATGGTGGTTTAAAGGGCCCGTCTTTTTCTTAGAGTTTTATACAGACAATGCTGCATACAGAGATCTGCCTTCCACTCTATAACCTTGGTAATAGTATGTGTTCAGTTAATCTGCCAAGTGTAAAGTCATCCTGTCGAAAAGTAATTCACTTTAAAAAAATGGGTGGAAAATAAATATGGTGCCATAAAATTGTGGAGTAGAAGAATCTATCTGGACATTTCACAAAACATTTCATTATGCTGATAATTCCCAGAAGGGCTCTTGAGAGTGCTTTAAGCTGAGGATTACTGCACTGGATCTGATGGACTTTTTTTGTAGCCCCTTTAAAAGGCAGTGAACCGTTTTTCTATTTTATTTAAATAATGCCCCTTAAAATGGATTTTTAGAGGTATAATAACTCCTTAAGAGTCAGTTATGCTAAACAGTTTCTCTTGATAGAAGTGTTGTAAAACTCGTTAACTGCACAATTTCAGACGCCGGCTTGGTGAACACTAGCTGACATTTGAATGGTCAGAGTTTGTAAAATAAATTGAAATAGTAGTGGTATCACACAGCTAGCTGTGCACAAGCTGTAGGCCACAAGGGGCTTGAACCTGACAGAAAATTACTTCAAGATGAATGAAAAGTGCTTGTTTCTCTTTATTAGTTTTTGGAGAACAATGAAAATGTTGAATTGTTTACAGAAGAACTGATTAAAAATGGTCAACAGGGCTGGGTCCCTACTGCTAACTGTTCGCCTCCCCAGCCCATCACCCCCCCCCCCACTTTCTCTACCACTAACGGCCATTATGATCACACATCTGTGTGTGAAATGTGTTCATTCTGACATTCGTGGCTGCTAGGAGTTGCTGAGGCCTTTGTTTGGGGAAGGGCTCTTGTCAAGCCTAACAAGCTGGTCGTGCAATTTACTGGACACCACGACAGAGCATAACCCATGATGATTTGCTTCAGCCCCTAACAATGCTTGGTTCAATATTAAAATACAAAAGAATTCTTGGCTTTGTGCCATTCTTGTTCCTACAATACCCTGAAGCATTCTTTGCAATGTAAATATAATTTGGTTCTTGAGAAAGGCATAATTATAATCCAGGAAGGGCGTATCATGGCAGTCTATATGTTATTTCCAATAAATGCTTTTAAATAACCAAAATATAATAGATGCAAGAGACATTCTGGTAATCAAAATTATCTCTCTCTCTCTGCTCTGTGTGTGTGTGTGTGTGTGTATGTGTTAGAGAGAGAGAGGGAGGGAGGAAGGGAGAGAGTGGTGTCCCACTCCAGGCACAGCAGGATGCTTCAAACTGCTATCCAATATTCTGTCAAACTGTTTAGTCCAATTTCAGGGCAATTCAAGTCAAGACTCCTTTAGTACAGCTTTCTCTGTAATTTATTTTACAAACACATATGGTATTGTTCAAGAAATTTTAAAAGTTTGGGAGTAATTAATATTCCTATGGGGTAAGAGAACAGTGCAATCCCTTTGAAGCTTCAAAAACATTTCTCTTGATTCTTTTAAAAAGAAAGAGACAGCAAGAGAAAGGGAACTAAGAAGAGTGAGGGAGAGGGAGAAATCACTTGTATTTACATGATACTTTATAAAAAAAGGCCTTTTTTTGCTTCCCTCCCTTTTCATGCTCTAAATCCCTCCCCCTCCCTACCTTAAATACACACACCAAGAGAAATCACCTATTAACATGCAGGGGTATGAATGCTATTTGTGGCATTCTGTCACTATACATTGTGTACCGCCCCAATCTGAAAGCAGGGTTTTTTTTTCTTTTTTTTCTATTTGCAGAACATGCATTCCAGACCTATTATGTGTATAAACAATAGCATATGTAATTACCTTTCCAGGGTGGCAATTACTCTTCAGATTCAGTGGCTAGAGTTAAAGAAAAACTGCTTCTTTCCTATTGCTCACAAAGCTGCCAACTTTTATGGATCAAATCTTGGTTATCAGTTGCAGAGGACAAGCCCTATCAATTCAATTATTCAGTGGTTGAGAGGAGGAGCTGCAGACCACAGACCCCACAGCTTCAAGATTTCAAACATGCTCATTTCAAGTTTTGCTCATGCATCAGCTGTACCACATCATCCAATCTATGAAAAAGAGAAAAGGACAACTTTCACTGGAAAGAATATTCTCAGCAATTATGGAACATGAGAATAGCATGCCAAATGGCATGGCAACTATATAAAGTGCTGAAAAGCATGTAAAATTGTTTGACTTTCTTCACGTTATTATCAGTTTGTTGAATAAGACAAAAGAAATTGCATTTCTTCTCCCAGATCTTTTTCGTATTAGTACATATGGTCTGTATGGTTGTGGCAATGAAGCTCCAGCTTTCATCAATTAACCAGCATAATTAATCAAGTAATCTTTTAAAGGCATTTTTAAAATGTGTGTACAGTTGATGAAAGAAAGATCACATGTCATGTAGAGTGAAGTCACATGCAAGAAATGTTATATACTATTTTTTGTTTCTATTTTCTACTCAAAATAATTTATTAAAGTTATATGCTGCCTGATTCCCAACAAGTCAGGGTGGCTTACAATCATTAAAACTTTTAAAAACAAAGAACAATAGGGAAACAATGCCCACATAAAAACAGTGAAAGACATTATTTGCTCTTTTTAAAGGGCCTCATTTAAAAGCACAGGATTTAACTGATTTAAAATATATATTCTATTCACCAACTTCTTTAAAAATGCTATATATTTAATAATATGCAACACTAAAATAAACTTTTAAATATGCATATAATAAATGTATCTATTTTAAAGGAATTACAGTTTTTTTCAGAAATGACACAATATAGAAGGAATGAAGAACAGTTAATGTACTACTGTAATCCCATCTCATTTCAAACTGGAATATCATAGACTCCGAAGAAACCAAAAAAATCACTGTAATATGGTTGGTTGGAGAGCTACCATTGAAAAGCATCCAAAAGTACAACAAAAATGGTGGCCGCTAATTTTACTGATTCTGAATGAATATAACTTGACAAAGTTTGGAAGAAATATTTAACAAGTCCTGGTCTAATTATTCACTTTATTCAAAGTTGCTTCAATAATTGTTCATTGTTGAATTTTCCCTTTCTCAAAATAATGGAAACCCAGATTCTCCATTGTCAGACTAAATGTATGTCCAAGTAGGATAAACCTTACTTTAGTTAAAGATCATCATACACAAGGCATGGTAAACAGCTATAAGGTAGCCTTCTCTTTGGAATATAGAAACATAAATTAATGAGTGCTTTACCATTGGGTATCCCTTCAGATAGAATCACTGGGGATGAGATGTAACATGCCTATTTCTATAACTCGTCAGTATTCATTGTAGCCTTTTTTTATGCCTCATCTTCAAGGAAACTGAAATATATTTGAGGCTCAGCATTTTCAGAACTGGTAAACACAAGGGAGACCTATTACATGGTACATCTTGTACAAGGCATGTCACAATCAATTATAACTCCGTTACATTTGAATAAATAGTTTACACATTTATGCACATGACTTAATCACTCATCACTTGATTACTTAAGATTTAATAACTACCAGAAGATGAAAACTATAACTGGGAAAAGCCATGTGTTTCAATTGGCAGAACTAGATGATGTCCTTATTCTGTCAGGGATGATAAACCTATGATGGGTACATGTCATCATTTGAAACCCAGTTATAAATAATGAAGAGGTATGTGAGAATTGACTGATTTTAAAACTTCATGATTTAGAAAGAGCCATTGGCATCATTACTCTCTAGTCATTCTGTATATTTGCTTGCTCATGTTTGGGGAGGATTGCTGATGTTTTATTAAATAGGTTTGATTTCACCTTAACTGTGACTTTGCTCATATGCTTCAAGTTTAAATTATTTAATTTTATTCTTACTGTTGTTATTTAAGCTTCCAGTTTCCATTTTAAGAAAAGAGAGATGCATGTTTTGCATTCATCTATTTTCTTCAGCAATTGCTGATAAAGTTTCAGAAAAGGATATATCCTAACTGAACAGTATAGAAACAGAAGTATACAGAAGCTTTGCTCTTCCAAAACTTTTACCTAGCTATGTTTATCCAAAAAAATTTACAATGATCCCTTATTTGTACTTTCTTTCTTGGAATCCTGGCTCCAAAGAAACTGTGCAAGACTGCTGGACAATTATGTGTCTACCTCTAGCAGTTCTAATGATATAAATGGATAGTTAAAATAAATAATAAACCATTCTGAACCATTGTTCAGAAAAAACAATATTAAAATCCCTACTCAATAATAAAGTTGCTAGGTAGGTCATTTGAGTTGTTCATCTATCGCAGAAGTTGTTCTGAGAATATAATGAAGTAGGAGGAAGAGAAAACTATTGATTCCTAGTGCTCCTTAGAGGAAATAATAAAAATGTAATAAATAAAATATTTACATGTGATTGAAGCATTGGATTAACTCACCAAAAGATGACAATTTCATGTACAATTTCTCATGAGAATTGACCAGAAGAAGGGTTAAATACATTCTCCAAAAAGATAGCTAGTAGGGGAAAAATTTTCAATAAAGTAATTGGTTAGTTCATTTCATCCAGATAAATTCAATAAACAAAAGGGGCATAAGTAACCAACCTTTCAGACCGAAACTTCAGTCTCTTTTATCTTGTCTGGGGAATAGTATTGCAACTGAAGCTTGACTTTGTTGCTTTATCTTCCAGCTTTACCAAAATTAGTGGGAAGCTCCTACTTCAGTTCTATTTCACAACTGCTGTTATACTTAAGCTGTACTTTGCTAAGTGTGGAGGCTTGCATGGTGCTGATTATCATGCAAATGAGTTTTCTCTGCTGGCTCCAAAGAGGCTCCCAGCTTTGCTACCCTCATTGATCCTTTCATTGTCATAGAGATAAGGCTAACCCATCTCTTCTGACACCAGAAGCTACAAAAATAGGTTCCTGTGACAGTGATTGGAGGGAGGAAATGAATCTTTCACATACAGCAGAAATATAGTTTGATTTAAGAAAAGAAAATAACCATGTGTAATTGGGTTTCTGTCACTGTAAATTTTAATGGTAATCGTAATACTGTGGCTTCTGGAACCCTAAATTACAGCTTTCAGTGGCTTCCCACTGAATCTCTCTATTATTCATCATAATGACTTTCTCAAAGCATATACGCCACGACATTGATATCACAATCCATGTCTACATTCCAAATTGACTCTAGGACTGGAAGGTATTGCCTTTACATGATTTGTACCCTGTCACCAAATATCAGAAGAACTAAAAGAAGGTTGTCATTTCTAGAGTTGTAACCACCTGCTTCTCAAAGCAGTTCTGGTAGGCAAATTTATTATATGCTGATACTCAAAAGAGACTAGAAAGATTTTGCTTCGAAATGATTAACCTATGAAATGTAGCTGCACCAGACAGGATAATAGTTAGTTAGTTGACTTTAATTCATTAGCTTAATTTATTGAGTATATAGTTCCTTGTGATTACCAGCTATGGTCTCCTAATTCCAATTTCAGAGGCATGATATCTCACAATACAAGATGCTGTAAAATAATAGCGCAGCTCTCCCACTTCTTAGGATTACCTCCTTAGGATTCTGTACACATGTCTTGGCCATTGTGGAAAACTACTTATGTTTTTATTCATTATTCATGGACATAAAAAATTTCCATCACTGATATACAATTCATAAGTTTCCTCCATATTAATTTGACTAAGATGCAATAATGTATCATTTCACCAGTAAGATATTAATAATTAATTTGCAAAAGGCACATAGGTATACACCCAAACCACTTTGTTTCTACCTCATCCATACATCAGTTGTTTGTAACTTCTCATACTCTTTTTTTCAAGGGATCATCAGTGCTATGTAACCAAAGCTCTTTCCTTTAGACCCATTAGACCCATTCACCCTTTCTACATAAATTTATTCTGAAGTTTGATATTCATTCTTTCTTTCTCCATGATTGAACCAACTCAGTGTATTGGTTGTTCACTTTTGTATTTAAGCCACATTCAGGTGATATGTAGTATCAATCTAGGTCATTCCTCTAGACCCAAAGTATGCTTTTGCCTTTAGAAAATGAACAATAATCAGTGCTCAAACACCACTAAAAAGTGTAGTTTACTGGATTGTTACCCTTTTCTACATGTCCAGGTAATAAATATTATGTGGACTCATAAAATGAACATGGTTACGTACTGCATTTTGTATTTTAACTTTGTATAATATGGATATACTTGTAGAGGTACAAGTATTCTTCACATTTAAAAAAGGAAAAGTCCTCATATAGAAAAGTTGCTTGTCACAGCTTCTTTCTTTCTAAAATGCTGGGGAATGGTATACTTTCATATATCCAACAATTCTCCTGTTCAACTCTATAGTGAATGCAACTGTCTATTGTATGCTACAAAATAGATCTCTGTACTAAAAGCATGGTCCAACACTGATTCTCTGGTACAAATACTACAGTTATGGAATTCTATGGTCATAAGGAGGAAGGCATTTTCTACCTTTATACCTCTCCTAAATATAAATAGATATTACTGGATGCAAACCAATGTGATAGTATACATTTTGTCATATTACTGCATAAGGATTGTTTTAGCATCATGTTTTATAACACAGACCGAATCCACAATCGAATTTTGCTGATAAAACATTTTCATCAGCAGAAGTGAAAAGAGCAGTTTCTTCTTTCCCTTAAATATTTACTAATTTACTAATTTATTTTCTTAAGTTTATAGGTCGCTTCAGTTTCAAATTATTCTAAATCACCCTAAACATCTGCTGTAGGGGATTAATGTGTCCTTTGGAATAGATTGAGCAATAGATAGCACAATTTCATTTAGGCTGGTTCAAACTAAGACATAATCATGCAAATGGAACTCACTTTTATGTTATGAGCTATAGGACTAAAATCTTAATTTGCATCCAACTCATAGTTTTGAGCAAAGTAGTCAAATTCAAAAGTTCAGAAATAAATACAGTAATTTTAATATAATTCAAGTTTCTTGCCTGTTCTTTCCTTTGTACCTTTCTGCAGTGCTAAATAATAAGTTCGGGGGGGGGGGGGAAATAATTGTTTCCAACCCTAGACCATGACCAGTTTTATTTAAAAATATGACACTTATATTAAGTAAGTACCAAAGGGGACAGAAGAGTGTGCTTGCTCCAAATTACATCTGTGTGTTGCTATTATCCCTGCTTTTCACAAACAGCTGTTTCACATTGCAGTAAAATTAGAACTTCATATTTTGAACCCGCACCAATTCAACCAAATTCTCAGAAAAAGAATGTCTTTTAAATGTATCTTTTATGAATCACAGACACCCATTCCTTGGACAGTTACAACTTTGCGCATAAATATTTTTAACACATTACTATCTGGAACAAATATTATATCTTTTTCATGTTATTTAAAACAACATGACTAAAGTCCATACTAGATCAGATGAAGAAATTGGTGCTTTAATATTAGAAATATATGAACTACCGGTAATCATTTTTCTCTTTCTCAAATCGTATTTTATAATTATTCTTTGAAAACAAGAAACATCAGCTTATATCCAGATAATCATTCCATGAATACTATAGGTTTTCATAGCAGTCATGAGGTCTGGAATGTATGTGCTAATTACAGATCCCAAATCATTTTTACTCAGTTTGCAATTAAAACTGAAATATTGTCATATAATACAACTCTAGGGTTCATTACAATATCTACCAGGCATGCTGGTTGTTATTTGCATACCATAGTCGATTTTGTTTCAAAATAATTGTTTCACTTTTGATTTTCTTATGCTTGCTGTTTTTACAGTTGGGAGTAGTTAAGATTTCATAGTAGTATAATTAAAGAAAAAGTCCAGGAATCAAATATTTTTACATGTATATTCGCATGTGCTAGACATCAGTGGAAAGCAATGATAATTAGAAGATACATAGGTTATAAGAAATCACATGCTACTGTCTACTTACTATCACAAGATGGAGTGTATATCTTAATCCATATAGTTTTAGAAGTATGGGCTAATATTCAAAAAAAGAATGCAAATTTAGGAGGTATATTGAATTATTCAGCATATTATGTGATTAGATCTGATTGGTTCCCTACTAAGATAATGCCTATAAGAATTATTTATGGTAGTTTATGGTAGTTTAGGTCTCAGGATGAAACTGGGGATGAGGTAGATTTTGATGTCCATTAAATGGCAAGAACAAGGCTTACTTGAGCTAATAATATCATGGTTGCATCAGTGGTGGGACTCAAATTTTTTTACTACTGGTTCTGTGGGTGTGGCTTGATGGCCCTGGCAGGGAAAGGATACTGTAAAATCTCCAGTCAGAGGTGGTATTTGCCAGTTCACCAAACTACTCAAAATTTCCAATACTGGTTCTTCAGAACCTGCTGAATACCACCTCTGGGTTGCATGCAATGATTGATGGACTTTAAAAAGGCCCTGATTGGTTTCATCTTTCTCCAGATTTTATTACTTACTTGTTCACAGTCATGTACAATCACTGAAGCCAAGAAACAGAGGAAACAAGTATTTGATGTATGACATATTTGTCACAGCTGTTTATTCTTAAAATGCATGTATAAAGCACACACACACACACATACTTACATATACGATGATTAAGTAGTTTGAGAGCTAAGCAAATAAGTTGCTGTCTGCCATCCGACAAATAAATCAAAATTAACAATTCCTTGTACAAATATGACTCTTTTAATTACAAATTAAATGTATAAAGAAGCTTCTCAAACTTTTTATCTCCTATTTATTCCTCTTTAGAATTTATCATTTTATAATTGCACTCTGTCAGTTTATGAGGTTGATTTTTTTAAAAAAATATGATACAGTGAATAA
Source organism: Hydrophis major (assembly GCA_033807585.1). NCBI lineage: Eukaryota > Metazoa > Chordata > Lepidosauria > Squamata > Elapidae > Hydrophis > Hydrophis major. The sequence goes on along the minus strand of CM066329.1, from coordinate 326,922,763 downwards.
TTTAATATATCTCACTGAACCTTATACGTGTTTTGAAGCTTCTTTTATGCTTTATATCCAAGAGGATATCTTAACCAGTTTGCTGGAAATATTTTAATCTGTATCACATGCATGCTAGACTGTGCATGGAGGCACAACAAAGAGTTGAGCTGATCTAGGTTAAAAAGTGTTGGACAGAGTCTTGAAAACATCACCAAATAGTTATTTGATACAAGTAGTTATTGTATGCAGATTCATCCTCTCTCTTTTTTCTGTGAAATAGTCAAACTAGAAATCAGATACCTGCAGCTTGAATTCAGCTCCTGATGTCAATATCATGCTTGGGAAGGCATGGATGGAGGAAAAAGATCATGTCTTCAAATTCCTGTGCTGAATGTGAGCAAAGTTCTTGTCCAGAGGTCTCCTCCATTGTGTTGCGTTTATCTCCTGTAGAGTTATATGTTTTCTGTTTTGACAGTTTAAACACTATTTCGAGATTGTTTAGCAGTTCTTGGCAATTAATTTCTGCAGTCAATAGTATTCTTAAATTGGGCAACTCCCCTTGGAACTGGAAGAAACAACAGAAAAAGTCTATGCAAGTGAACGAGCAAGACAATTTATCAGACAATTCTGCAGCAGTTCTAAGCAGGGTGGGGAGGGCAATGTCAGCCCCTGCTTCTATGCTTCAATACTAATGAGAGTCATTGCATATTCATAATCCTAAATACAGTCAGCTGCTTATAAAAACTTTTGTCATTGAGGCTTCATCACAAGAGCAAAGCATTGCACTCTTCGTGTTGTGGCACTTCCACCAAGAGAGTGCAAGACCAAGATTGATTGTTTTGCAATGCTGCTTGACAGGGAACTAAGAGATACTGCCCCCAGGGTCCAGGAACTAAGCTTAGTTTGATTACATGGCTCAAAGTAATCAGAGAAACAAAAGAGGATGAAAAAGTGGATTTTTTAAAAAAAAGATAAAAGGAAGACTCTAAAGATATAGCTTTCCTTATTGAGTGTTCAGAGTAATTATCTGCCAGCAGTTTAAAACAGTTCATATCAATTTTTATCACAGAGGAAGAAGAGTAGTGATCTCCAGCAAACTTGTTCCCATGTTATGAGTGTAGTGCAGCATGTCTTCACCGATACAATCTCTAAAAACAGATGAAACTTCCCATCAATATCAATAGCAAAAATTAGGGAACTTAACCTGTCAGATATTAAAATCACTTCTGCCAGTATTGTGCTGCTCTTTCCTGGCAAGTTTATTATCCTTTCTTGTCAATTCCTTCTTTTGTGCTGTGTCTGCATCTTCATTCATTTATTTATTCTTTTAAAAAAATATCTACCCATATTCTAGTTAAAATCTGGAATGTTTTTATAAATGCTTGGGCACATGAACCCACAATCACACACACACACACAAAATTACTGACCTTACAAAAGCTGTCTGCTGGGACAGCTCTTAGCATCCCCTGGAGTTAAAGAAGAAAAGCATCTCTTTCAGTGCCCACTTTGAAAAAAGGCCTTGAGCATTTTCTCACTCATAATGATGTCTTCAGATGGAATGCCAGCACATTTCCACATCTCCTTGACAGGCGAGCAGACTACAGGGTATCTAGAAAATTAAAATAGAAGGGAATGTTAAAAGCAAGGTTTGCAGTTCTGGTTATATACTGGCTTTTGTAATTTTGTAAAATAAAAAAAAGGTCAATTCCAAATGAAACCACTAATACATGCAAATCAATGTTCTCTGTTACTCAATAAAATATTATACAACATTAAAGGAGGGAAGGACAAAATCTTAGCTATTAAATATCTTAAAGGCATTTATACAGACTTTTAAAATGTCTTACATGTATGATTGATTAAAATAACAAATTATCTGTAGATATTATACGTGGCAAGATTTTAAATTATCTGTGATATCAGTCTGATTGCAGTAAAATATAAAAATCTTGACTTTTGTCGAGTTAGATAAATTTATTTTCATGAATGACAAGCTTTTAAGTAGGAACCAGGCAGGCTGCCAGCTTTCCAACTCCACAATATTTGCAAAGGTTATATTTTCAACAATTTGTCTGAGATCAATGAATGGCACTTCAGAAATTTAAAAAAGTTTCCCAGTAAATATCTTCCTCTGCAGATGCTGCATCAGACTTTGTTGATATTCTTTACAAAATAGTATAGGCAGGTTTGAAATTCATGACTTTTTAAAACGATTGGCAGTGGCATTCTATATATCAAATCTCATCACATATGAAACATTTCTATAAAAAAAATAGTAAACCATTTTTGAACATAGGTTCATGCAGTAGTTAAGATTTTTAACAGGACCGAAATAAATGGTTCCCAGAAAGCTATCAGAATTGAATAGATTTCAAAAACACTTTTTGTTCCCAAAGGTTTGCATTATCTTAAGGAAGCTCATGGTCAAATCCTGCTACATAAGAAGTGTAAAATATAATTTTATAATTTATTTATTAAATATAATACTTTATAATGCTTTGGTAAGATCACACTTGGAACATTTTATTCAGTTTTGGTCATCACAATATAAAAATAATGTTGAGACTCTAGAAAGAGTGCATAGAAGAGCAACAAAGATGATTAGGGAACTGGAGGCTAAAACATATAAAAAACAGTTGCCGGAATTGGATATGTCCAGTTTAATGAAAAGAAGGACTAGGGGTGGAATAGCCGTGTTCCAATATCTCAGGGGTTGCCACAAAGAGGGAATCAACCTATTGTCCAAAGCACTTGAAGGCAGGACAAGAAGCAAAGAATGGAAACTAATTAAGGAGAACCAATCTACTGAAGAACTAGGAAGAAATTTCCTGACAGTTAGAACAATTAATCAGTGGAACAACTTGCCTCCAGAAGTTGTGAATGCTCCAACACTGGAAGTTTAAGAAGAGATTGAACAGTGTCATTTGTCTAAAATGGTATAGGGCTTCCTGCCTGAGCAGAAGGTTGGACTAGTAGACCTCCAAGGCCCCTTTCAACTCTGTTACTCTGTTATTCTGTTAAAGTTCAGTTGAATTCTATATGATATTACATTACACACACACACACACACACACGCACACACACCAGATTCAATAAACATAATAATGGAAATCTTCTACTTCTACTTCTTTTTTTCTACTTCTTTTTCACCTATTTAATACTGTATTGTTTTAATAATATATGATATGCTTATCAGTACAGGGGAGCAAAAGTGCAATGGTACCCAATGTGCATAAAAACTATGAAAATCTCAGTGACAACCAAAATTATACTTCCTCTTTCTTTTCCAATGCCCTTTTCCACTTTAGGACATGTCAGTACATTCTCCGCTAACTACAATAGTCAATGTGCTCAAATAGAACTTAAGATTCAAAGCAAAAGCAAAAAAAAAAAGGCTCCCCAAAAGCCCCTCTATTATCTTTTGCAAGCACATAAGGAAATACTATTCCAATCACTATCAAAAGCAGCTGAAGATAAACATTTCCATCAATGGTTTAGAAACTGTTAATCAAGAATTACATATCAGGTTTCAGAGGAGGTTTACATAGGATATACATAATACATGTTTGAGCAGCAAACATGTTTTTGTTACATATTTCTAGGTCAAATTGACATTTCAAATAAAATGTATGCAATCAATTTATAAGAAAACAGGCAAGTAGAAATAGGTGCACTACTTTCCCATCGGATGCTATGATGAATGCATATTTTTATGACCTTGTCATGAAACTTATTGTAAATTTAAAATGCATGTTTCATGTATAAATTACATCACCCAACTCTACATGAAAGATGGTTTCATTATTTACAGCCAGTGATAATTTTTGAGCACTAATTATACAAAGGCAATTGTTTGATTCAAAAGTTCAGTATAAACTTTTCTCAAAAACTAGGTGCAATTTTCAAAAATATTTGTACAAAAAGTAATGCATATACATTTGACATTCATATGTATGTTTGAAAAGTACAAATATTAATACTGCCTACCACATATAAGTAATTATTGCAATCCAATAGAGAACTCCATATAAGTTTTTTGCAGGCTATAACTATGTTTAGTACTCAAATCCCTGACAGTAGATGCCAAAATATGAGACATTTCCATTCTTCTTCAATATTTTGGGAAAGCATCACAAATTGATAGCAGAGGAACATTTTTCAAACAAGTGCACTCTTTCATGAGAAATTTGGCATATGGAATTGCTTTGACATTCTACTTGCAGAGATTCTATCTGCTAAACCGTTCACATAGCACCTGGATTAGCAATGCTCAGGGTGCCTCAGACACTCATAGCAATTTACTAGCACACCTGCAAGATCAGGGACTGGGAAAGATCATCTACTGTCCTCTCAATTATCAAGCACCTCCTGGTTTTGGAAACCTGCATTACCAATATGGTATTTTGGTAGACATGGCTTTCCCTTTCAAGGACAGAGTATATGGTGATGATGGTGATACCTGTGAAAGTACATTGCTGGCTCTCATTCTATTTGTGCTCATGAAGAATATTAATAAGCTTCCTACTGAAGAAGCTTTCAAGATGGTTCTGCTGGCTATGACAGTGCCACCTTTGCTTGTCATCATCCAAGAATAGGATGAGGAAAGCCAACATGGCCTTCCACATCCTATTCATAAATTATATAATTATTTTGTAATTAATATAATAATTCATAATTATATAAATATGTATACATATTTATATTATAACATTTATATTAGGAATATTCAAGAAATCGATTGTAAATGTGTACCATTTTTTTCATTTGGGTTGCTTAAATTACTACACTATTAAGTTCTGGATGCCAAATATGAATAAATACCTAAAAAACTCATATGGGGATGAGGTCTGGAAAAATAAATCCAGCAACAAAAAAAGATTTAATCAGGAAAATTATTTTCAAAGAAAATTTCACCAAGCTTTCTGTAGTTCTGTTGTTTGGATAAAAAATATTGGAAATCATAGAGCCAGTAATTTAAATAATCTGTTAAAAAGTTATTAGATTTCCCTAATGCCTAGTCATTTTTAAATGGCTTTCAAACTGATTCATGAACAATATATAAACAGTTCATGATTCATGTCAACAACCACTTCGCAAAAATGCAAATTTTATTAAGACCCCTTCAAGGAACTGATATAAATTTGGACAAAATCCATTTTAGCTTGTAGCATTTCAGCACAATTTTTAAATGGGTAGGCCTCAAAGGCCAAACTTTTCACAAACCAAGGTTGGCAGAAAACTTAGAATTGGTAGTGAAGATCAAGGACCCAAAAAGTGCTGGAAGATATTGCATGGATAATTGTAAAAATTATGCTTCAATTGAAGTGCAATTGAAGTTCTATAATGACTTGGAGCCATTAATGCCTATCAGATTTTACTACAATCAGAGTTTATTGCATAGTTACAAGGAGTGTACACATCTAATGGGCAGTGCCTTACAACCTAGCGCTTTTCATAGTATGTCTTTTTCATGCTTATTCTGTTGGATAAACTGAAACTGTCACATTGACCATATAATCATATCATTTATATCAATGTGTATGCAACTAAGCATAAGCTTGGAATTAGCTTATAAAATTTGGGGTATTATAATACAAGTGAATGTTAATGTAATTAAAAGGTGTGATAGTCGAGGCTTAAATGTTATACCTTTTATGATCTCATTGATCTCCCATGCAAGCCAGCTGTTTATGAATTTCTTAGAGAAAGTTCTATATCAATGCTTATCTATTATATTAGTGAATTGCTTGTCTAACTAAGACTCCAGTTGATCATATTTAACTAATTATTCATTACTCAACTCCCGGAGTTTCTATCTCCAGCCATCAAAAATGGCAGTTTTTCTGTTTTTCTCAGATCTCAGGCTAACTGCTGACATATTTTTAGTCCAGACTTAAAAACTGATTCCACTTGAGAAAATGGCTTTCGTTTTCTCTGTGGGACATTCAGTTGATGAAACTCTTAATTTCATCATCTCAAAATATTTCTTGAACAGTTTATGCTCTAATCAACTTCTAATACATTTTGCACTGCTCCCCGGAGACTACCGGTACATGAGAAAGTATGAAACATCGGTGAGAAATGTATAGCTTTTGGGATGTGTTATCATTATGAATAATGACCAGATAATGTACAATGTGCAATCAAGATACACGCATTACCCAAGGGCTGTTGGAGATTATGTATATTGGCCAAGAAATATGCATAAACTCTCTTTGTAGATAAGTTTGTGTGTACTTTTTCCACTGGATGAAATGAATATTCACAATGCCTACTTGATATGCTGGTTATCTATTAAAATCATATTAATTTACTGTTTTGGAGATTTTAATCACTTTTCAATATTGTTTAACTAAGGCATAACAGATGTTAAATTGTGCGGCTCACCACATTAAGATACTCAAAAATGTTACAGTGTGTCAAGTATCTCAACTGACAAGGAGGTTACCAATTTGATTATTGTATTTTAATTTTGCAATAATAAATAATATTTTAAAACTGCACTGGAAATTTAACAACATTCAGAATAAATTTCTTTAACTCCCAAAGGACTTGTTCTCTCATTACAGAGTTTAATATTTACATTATATGCACATTATGCTTAATGTAATAATATCTACAGTCTGAAGTATACTTACTTGAAAAATTCTTACTGTAATCAAATAGATATTTATTAGCATCTGAACTTAGTTAAATTAATATATCCTTAGCATCAAAACAATGTAGCACTGTAAAGGATAAGTATCTCTAATGATACTTAAAAACTTATTTCAGTTTGGGCTTTTCATAAGTTGCTTTAACGTTGCTCAGTCATTCAAATACCATAGTTCAGAGGGAGAACTGCTGCATTACACACAGATCTCAGAGTCAACATCTTCTCAAAGCCTGGAAACCAGTGCCATGGAACAATATCTAGCTAGCTGAACTAAGGATCTGATTTAGTAGAAGGCAGCAGCCTATATAAAACTGGTGTCATATCAAAATGCTTGGCCAGTGAAGCAAATAGAGTGTGGAGTAAGCTATTCAAATATCCATTCAGACATTAACGTTATGAATTTTCTATTACATACTTGTTAAAGGATAAGTCACAGTCATGTGCAGCATTTAACCATTTCTAAATAATTCTTGGATATCCTGGCCTCTCCTTAAACTGCCTAGGCATACTTTATTCAATCATTGATTTCATAGAAGGTTGAACAGTGTGCTCTTTGGAATCAACTAAGTATTCCTCTCTAATTCTTGTTTAATAAAAGTCACTTAAAAATAGAAGCAAAACTTGAGATTAAAAAGTAAATTGAATTTTCCATTCATTTTCTACATATTTGAGTATTCTTGGAATAGCCTGATTAAAGTTTTGCATATTTACATCTCCTTCATTGAAATGGGGGAAAGTTGTAAACATGTCCTTAAGCTGAAATATGAACTTTAAAAAAAAAAAAAAAGTTTATGTTGTATGAGAATTATGACTTAGTGTACTAATTACTAGTAGTGACTCTTGACTAGTGCCAGTACCTAACTCTCCCGGGCTAATCTTGAAAAACTGAGCAAGTTTAAACTGATTTAAGTACTTGGATAGAAAATAACTGGCATATACCAGGGCATTACAGTGGCTAGTTTAAAAATAATTTCAGGAGGAAAATCATTTTCATATTGGTAAAGAGCTGAAACTACTTATTTAATAGTATGCCATCCACTTGACCCTTATTGTGAAAGAAAAGCAGAATATAAATGTGACAAATTAAGAAACTTCCATCACACTATTGGTAGAATTTATATTGTAACCATTTATATATGACAATTCAAGAACCAATCAAACTCCTTGTTTAGTGGGAGTTTTAAATGCATCTTTAGAAAAAGAGAGATTTAGAAGGTCTGAAATGGGCAATAGTTCATTGGGCAATAAAATATTAAGATAAAAGCCCAACCTGGAATAACAGCCAAAGAAGACAGGTTAAAAAAAGAGGAAAAGGAGTGAGATTGAATGATTCTGAAAACATATTTTGCAAAAAGAAAGTCTGAACTATTATAACAGTAGCACAGAATTAGGCCTTTTCACTGAATGTAGATGGAATTGGATATTCTCCTAGGTGAATTACAGACAAACTTTAAAATGGTTAAGGCCCATTATTTCCATGGAAGAAAGAAAGTTGTCAATGCTTTTCCGTAAAAATCAACATGGTTAACTTTGTACAGAACATACTCCTATTTGCATCAGTACTACAAGTAAAAAGGACACAGATGATGATAAAACCTGGAAACTAGATAGAAGTGTGTGTGAAAATAATTTTGTTCCTTTTACTAACTCCCTCTGCCTTTCTGTTTTGAAAAGCCTGACTGCAAGACCATCATTGTAATGATACTTCTAGTCTCAAAGGGACAGGAAATGCAACAGCGCTTTATCAGAATTTTCAGACTGCAGTGCATAATAGCACGAGTTGTTACAATTTCACACTCTACTGATACTATCATTTTTGCCTTTAAAAAAGATGTCAGGACTGTTTTCTTTCTTGAACGGAGTTCAGTCTGAGTCTGGACAATCTCCTTTGAAGCTGTTTGAACGTAAAACAAGTTTGACTGAACTTGGTTATTTCAGCACTCATGTCAAGAATAAATATGAACTTATTTGTCATATATCTTTCCCTGATATCCTTCAACTATCTTGTGCTTCAGCTCTAGAATCCTCACCTCACATGTTCAAAGTATAATAGATGAAGATTACTGTTGTGAAAATTCTTGCTGCATAATCATATATTTCATGATTGTCTTTAAAACAGAAGAGCTACAACACGGGTGTCAAACTCACAGCATCATGTTGCCGTCATGTGATGTTTCATGACGTTTTTCCCATTCACGGAGCTGGGGTAGGCATGAAGCATCCGCCAGTTTGACACCCCTGGACTACAAGATCTGGGCAGCAAAAATCAGGATATCCATTAGATGGCAACAAAGAATTTTGTGTATTTCTCTGCTGCCATCTGGTGTGATCATCTGGATTCTTGCAACCCAGACACATCCACACTACACAAAGCATTGTTTGAAGCTTTCTTTCTTTCCCCATTGTCATTGTGAAAGCTCCCATTTGTGTTTGACAACAATCATCATTTCAATACTGTCCATATGGCTTCTAATAATAGTTAAGAGATTGCATTTGTATTATCTATCTTAGAGACTTTTAAAATCTTGATATGGAAAGGCTGGTTTCATTGGCCCCATAGTTAAAGGAAAGCAGATCCTAATTAAAAGAATTCTGTTCTGAATTAACTTCTTTGACATGTGCTAATTGACAGTTCCTGTGAAATGGTTCTAATTAAAGTCAATATGTCTTTTTCAATTAAAAGGAAATTAAGAATATACTAATATACATTAACAACTTAATCTGCCTTAAATATCCCATATATCAGCTGCTGGAATGTTACTGGTGAGCCATCCGACATATATCTTCCCTTGTTTGGCTGTGAACCCTTTTCATTCCAAAAGAGCAAGAAACCAGCTATGTTATGTCCTACACTCAGCAAAGAGAAACCAAATTTGTATAATTTCTAAATGCAAAGATGGTTAAAGAGAAGTCTGTTATATTTAACAACTGATGCCTTCTTAACCAACTGACTATAATAAATATATTTCCTAGAAGTAATTGTATATTGGTAGATAGGAGAGTGATTGCCTTGGGTTCAAGATTTGACCTGCGATAAACAATTAATAATGTGAATAGACAGCAAACAATATTTTTTATTATTATATTTATTAGGTAGATGGACTTTCCCTTCATTTTCATTGTATATGAAACATGAAGAAGTTAGTTGCCCTGTAACAGATGAAAGTCACCCACTTTATTATCTGTGGGAATATGGAAGAGCCGTTTATAAACTACAAGGTTAATTCAAATGTTTAATACCAATGTTTTAATATTACTAGTTTTGCTGACACAGCAAGGAATATTAGCAACCTGTAAAATCACAGTGATATACACAGCAGTTGCATCTGCTTTACATGGTATGCTAAAGTAATTTAAAGTGATTTACTCATATATAATTTGTTTCAGTCTGGTTTTAAGAATTAGAATGAAGTTAGGTTTGGAAATAAATACGAGGGCTATCCACAAAATAGATTACGTTTTTGTCTGTAGCAAGAAGGGGTGGAGCTAGCACAGCCATCTTTGGTCTGTGTGTCCGCCGCTCAGTCTGCATCTAGTCGTGCTAGTGGGAAGTTCATATCGTTGCCTGTTATTTCACAGCAAACGTTTGAAATGTGTGTTGCAATTGAAAATCCCATGAGTTGTGAGGTGCGATCAGTGATAAGGTTTCTGTTGGCAAAAAAACATAAACCAATTGAAATTTTTCGGCAACTGTGTGAAGTGTATGGGGACAACATCATCACTGAAGGTGGAGTGCACCAATGGTGCATTAAGTTTAAAAATGGCCAAACTACGGCACTCAAGAAGTCCTGAATGCTTTCAAGTGGGAGATTTTTCCTCATCCGCCCTACAGCCCCGATCTTACACCAAGCGAAAGCATTCAATCGGTTTATGGTTTTTTGCCAACAGAAACCTTATCACTGATTGCACCTCACAAATCGCAGGATTTTCAATTGCAGCACACATTTCAAACGTTTGCTGTGAAATAACGGGCAACGATACGAACCTCCCACTAGCACTAGATGCAGACTGAGCGGCGGACGCACAAACCAAAGATGGCCGTGCTAGCTCTACCCCTTCTTGCTACAGACAAAAACGTAATCTATTTTGTGGATAGCCCTCATACATACCATTTAACTGAACATAAAAAGAAACTGCTGAATATTGGGTGAAACCGATATCTCATAGGACCTGGTTTGTCCTCCATCAACAATATATCGGTTCATTCTTAAAAGAATACAGTATCTGTACAGAAATGGCAGAAAGTACATTGAAATATAATTAGTAAATCTGTGCAAGATTTTTGGTAGATTAAGAAGGATTTCTGATTTCCATTTGTCAACAAGAGTGGCGGAAAATACCTTCTTTATTCCTCTAATTATGTTGCTAAAATGAAGAAAATTTAACAGATAACAAGGATTTTTGCATGAAAGGATTGTTTGCTTGGTTTGCTAACACAAGATTTTCCCACAAAACATTGTTGCTGATGCTGTGAGCAATATTCCTCATATTCCAATTGTAAATGATTTAAGATAAAAGTAAAAGAATGAAAACCAAGAATACAATTATGCAGGTGGTGGATCACCCTGCCTGCAGGCTGCACAGCACCATCAACATTAAACATGTTTTGAAGATCTATCTGTCATTCTGTCTTTACAGAGCTAGTATGATCTGCAAAATGTCTTTTTCTTGGACCTCACTTTCTCTTTGCCTGGAATATTGGATTCTGGCTAGCTGGTCAGTTCAAGCCAAATTATAACCTAAGAAACACTGCTTTCCTTGTAGATTTATATTATGTGGATATGTAAGATATACTTCTTCATACGTCAATGTATATGGATGCACAGTATATTGCATGTATAGATGGCATAATGTTATGTGGTTTACAACAAACGTGATACAAACTCATATGAGTGCTATACAAGTTCAGCCCAGATTGCACCTATCTTTGTCTTTACACAAATAACTAACCAAGCATCCTTTCTGTTTATACCCTAACAAAAACAGAACTGTTTGTGTGAGGAAGAAACTGTTGTGTTGGCAAGACAAACGGATCCCATAAATTCTAGAGTCCAAAGAAAATTTATTTTGGCAGCAAGTCTGTTCAAGTAATCAGCATGTGAGACATGGTAGTTATAGCCCAGGCAAGACCCCCTGTTACTAAAGCATGTTTTTGCTCAAGAATCAGTCCCAAATCTCCCCTCCTCCAAAGTCCACTCCCATCTTTATTCATATTTGTCTTACTCTAAGTGCTGTGAAACAACTATACATCCTCTCTTAATATATACATGCTGGAAACTCTTTGCACTGCTAAAAAGAAACAGATAAACTTTTTTTCAATATTTATTTGTTCAGGAGATAGAATATAGTCCTATTGGGTGGTTTGGATATCTTATTGACTTTACTATCCAGAGCTCTTGGCCTCAGGCAGTCTTCCTTTGTACACCAGACCCAGCTTCCCTTTCCCCTTGTTTGTTTTTCAGTTGAGTTTCTCATACCTTAGATCAGCTGATTCTGACCCTCGTGTATTTTCCATGGTCCAATGTGTATACCAGCTTCATTTTTTTAATTGTTGTTGTTATGGAAAACATGAAACATTATCCAAGTGCCTGGGAAAAGATTATGGAGCTCCTTTTAGTAACTACTACTATAATGTAAACAAAAAGAAGAAAATGAACAGATATTAACCATATGGATTCATCAATGTAATTTTAAAATCCAACTTAACTTTTCAGAACATTGTAATGTTTTCTAAACTATGTGAACAAGAACATAGTGATCAATCTGCATTTCAGAATACAGTCCCTCAATATTGGATCACCTAACATCTTGAGACCATGCACCAAAGACTTCCGCAATGTATCTAGATTTTGTCAACATAATTTCATCCCATTTCTTTTATTGCTAGATAATTACAAGAGTAGAAAAGAAGGCAGCTATTCCTTGGAGGGGTCTTAAAATTTCCCTGAAAAGCAACCAAGCATTTTTTTTTATCCCACCTCGTTGAGTGATGTCACTACAGGGCTTCCTGTGACCCTTCAAACCATCAGGAGGATGGGTTTGAATCCCCAATTCTTCAAACATTGCCTGAATCTGACCTAGGACTTCTCTCGTCCAATGGACATATTTGAAATTTTAAGAGCATCTCAAAGGCACTATACAAAAAAACTGCTATGAATAACTTATCCATTTACCAATATTTTTTCTTCTTTAATTAAAAGAACCTAGCAACAGTTTTAGGTGGCAAGAAGCCCAGTGGCCACAAATGGAGCTGCTCTGTTATAAATTTGCTACAGTATAGAATGGAATGGAATGAAATGGAATGGAACAGAACGGAATAGAACAGAACAGAACAGAATAGAAAAAGGAATAGGAATAGGAATAGGAATAGGAATAGGAATAGGAATAGGAATAGGAATAGGAATAGGAATAGGAATAGGAATAGGAATAGGAATAGAATAGAATTCTTTATTGGCCACGTGTGATTTAAATTTAGTATAAATGAAAAAGGGGAGTCATCCCCAGGCAATATAGTTGGGGCACTGTTTTAAAATTCAAGAGTCACAAGAAGTAATAATATTTAAAGAGGTAGCCTCTATGCATCCCATTAAAGTATATTATTTAAAACAATATTAAGCTGAAGGTACAAAGTCCTTTATGGATAAATAGATAGTACACCCAACTAGTAACATACATTCATAAGAAAATTATGCCAAAGTGTATCTTGTAATTTCTCAATATTTTTATTCCTCTGTAAATCAAGTTTCTGGTTTTCTAACATATTTTTAGGACCTCTAATTCCTTTCACATTTCTTCAGACTTCTCAAACTTTTTGAACTTGTTTATTGTTGTGAGAAGTACTGCCTATTGTTGCTGGCATTTCTGCTTTATATCACCCATCATTCTATCATTCTGAAATTCTTGCTGACTGCTTTCAGATCTGAAAAAGCCCAATGGAAGGAGTTCATCACAATGTGTTGGACTTACAGGAAGTGAAGTCAGGGAAGCTGCATAATACTAGCCAGATGATGGTCTGCTAAAAGATTATTCCTCCCTGGCCTTTGATAGTAAATCAAATATGTGAAAGTCTACCCATGTTAAGGTTCCCTAAATTCTCCTCTAAAACAAATTTTGAAAATAAAATCTCTTTCATGAAGTAGAATTAGAACTAGCAAAAAAAAAAAAGTACTAGGAGAGAGAGTGGGTATAATTCTGAAAAGTTATTGTCTGGTGTCATCCTTCAAAATCAGTTCAAAAATCATCCTACTTTGGCTATTTGCAATGATAAATGGAAAGCAAAAACGGGGGGAAAGGTTAAGCTTGCAAGATTTGTGAGTTCATGTTATATTGGCTATTTTAATATGACATACATACATATTTTGTGTATCTTTAAAAAATATTAGAAGCCAAATGATAAAGAACAATTTTATTATTTCAAAGTAACATCTGCAATTTATCCTCTACTTGCTTTTACTGCTATGTTCTTATGTCTTTAGGGTAACAATACATCAAATTCACTGATATCAGGAGTTTATTTTATTTTAAGATCATCTTATTTTATTTTATTAATTAATTATTCATGTGTTCATTCAATTTCTATAGCTGCCCAACTTAACCAAGTAAATCATGAGTATCACCATTAGACTCAGGAAATGCTTTCTGTGTTGGTAACACTCTAGATTCCAGAGCTCATCCTAGTGTGCCGAAACAGGAAGCTTGGGAGAAGAGCTAGATCTGTTCTGTCTAGTACAGATATATTAGGCATGATGACACATGTCTGAGAAGTGGACACAGATTTGGAGTAATCTGAATAGCACAGTGACATGTATATTGCAATCTTCAAGACCATCCAGACTGTAAAGCTAACAGGTCTTTTTTTCCCCCACTTTTTCCCTTACTACATTGGCTCCACCAATTACTTCTGTTCAATTTTTTTTACTATCGGTTCTATGGGCGTGGCTTGGTCTGCTACTAGTTCTCCAGAACTGGTCAGAATCTGCTGAATACCACCTCTACTTCTGCTCCTCTGATTTACAATGGTTCTTTTTTAAAAAAGGTTTTTTGTTCTAATCAAATGGACACATTTATTTTTCATCCACTAATTGTACTGAAGGTTTGTGAGCATTCCATTCCAGTTCTATGTCTGTTATTGTCACTTTAATAACTACAATACAATAAAGATTACTACTGGGTACTAAAATTATAGGAGACTAGCTTTCTGTCTTTCATGATAACATTAACTCTCTGCCCAATATTGCATCCCATTTAGGTCTCTGTGCCTGGTACTGTTTCATTAAGTCATGCTATATGTACACATCTATTAATTTTATTTACTTTGTTCAAAAGGGTAATCTGGCACTTTATCTTAAATGATAAAATTTAGTTACGGGTTGTAGTGTTATAAGAAGCACAATCTGATTAAATTCAGAAGAAATCAGAGATGGGATTTTGGATTATATACAGGGACTCCAATCTTTTCTCAACTAAATTAAGGAATGTGTCCACTCCCAAATCTTTGGAATAAGAGGCATGCATAATTAAACACTGACTTCTATCTAAATAGAGATCATTCACCATAGGTAGAGTTTGAGTATTTCTAACATGATAGCTAGGTTTGCATAAATTCAGCTTCCAACATAATAGCTACATTCTCATGCTAAGTTGTGGCTTATTTTAGTCATAACTTTTTATCAAAATATTTACATGATATAACCACAATTTATAGTGCATAGAAACTGAGTTAATACATCACACAAAGCCAATATGAAACCAATCATATTACAGCCTAAAATAGTTTGTGACCCCAGCCGGTGTATCAACTGAAGCTGTTTACAATCTAACTGCTGTAACTAATGTCAAACTATAAGTGAATCAACTCTATATTTTGATTTTTCTGTCATATAATCTGTAGTTTTCTATTTATTTTTAATTGCTAGCCAGATATTCAAGGTGTTTATCAATATTTAGCATCCTCGTGATATGAGCCTCAGACAGTAATTATCTGACCCTGTAAAAATGCTTTTAATGAAGTGCTGTTATGATGAACCATTGCCTGTCTCCAGCAAAGCTGATGAGATGGGCAGAACATTGGTATAATAAGTAATTATTCAGTAATGGATGATCAAGCTTGTTCACCTTCTGATTTTTGGTGTCTGAATAATATATATTGCAGTTTTGAAAGCAGTGTAATTTTACTGAAAAGCATCTGATAGGCAGCAAATGGGCATAACTTTTGCATGATTCTCATAAGCCTTCAATTATTTCCCACTCTGATTATGTAGAAAGAGATATAGATGTATTCTGCAGCACATATGCTTTTACAGACATAAGAGAACATGCAATAAATGGATCCAATTTTCAGAGAATAAATCTAGATACTGTAGATAAGTGATAATGATGATAGACAGACAAACAAATATCTTGCCATTTTTCCAAGTACAGCAACCTGATCTTGATATGTGACAATAATTGAATATATGGAGTTTTAAAAAATCATTGTACCAAAGTTTTCAACCCACCAAATAAAGATATTCAGTCAAACACTTATAATTCAGTAGCTGAAAAAGTATCTACAATGAAGAGGATTACTGTTGGTTGCAATGTGCCTTTCTTAAGATTTGGTAATGGAAAATGTCAGAAGAATTGGGGGGAACGATTCTGTCTAAACCAAGCACGCAGTGCAACATGCTTGGTTATAACATCATCATTACTTCCTGGGGTTTTTTTTCTCTTTAAACTTTTTTTAAGTCTTCCAGCACTTCCATCAATCACATCACAAGAGAAAGAATTCTCCATCTTCATCTTGTGTATTTTTGCAGGTTTTAAAAGAAATAGCAGAAGAAATGCCCAACTAAATCAGACGTGGCCAACTTTGCAACAGCCAAAGCCTACTTGCTTTTTATTAAATATTATCAGCAACCAAATGGGGCTTTAGATATGGCAGCGTTACATTGCCTTCATAAATTTAGCAGTGCATGGATTTTAACATAATTCTGAGATCTGAGAAGGATACTTTTTGTGATACTGGGGGTGGGGTTGGAATATCTGAAGTGGGGACAGCCAAAACACTCAAGATACAATAGTGGCTTCAGCCACACAATCAAAGCCATGCCTCTTTTTATCTGTGATAAATATATGACACATTAAAAAGAAATTGGGCATTAATCTTATAATCACAGTCATCACCGTTTTGTTAATATACCAGACATCCCGATATGGGATGCATTGAGTCTATTTTGGAAATTCTACACCCACTTTTTCTTTGCTTCAATATTTTTTAAATGAAGTGCCCATCAATACTAAATGAAAAAAAAAAACTCTTTGCTTTTCCTTTCACCTTTACCATTTTTTTCTAATCTGCACTAGGAATTTCCCGAGGACTTTAAAATTCCAGATCACATTTTGGATATTGCAACTGAAATCCTACTAGTCCTATTATGTATTCTGATACTTTAAAAATGAAGTACCATAGGCCATCTTTAGATTGGGAAATGTCAGTTGGAAAATAAAATTAACACAATGCTTCTGTCTTACTTTCACTTGTAATACTAATACTTAAAATTGGATTCTTAATCAACCAACTCTGAAACATTTTCAGACCTTCCATACTTACACATTTCGGTTCACAACTTCAATTATTCTTAGATCACAGTAGACAGTAGACAGTCTTAAGCAATAGCAGCATTGAGGCAACCTGTCTGTGATGCTTGAGACCTTTGTATTTCTCTGAACCAAACCCCAGCAATGCCATTTTTAGTATCTTCCATATTGCTACTGAACAGATAAAATGACAAAAGAAGGTAGTTTTAAAGAAGCTTTTCTGGAAAGTTTCCCAAGCCTGTTATCTATGTACTTTATATCTTACATTTTTAATTCACCTTTGTTCCTGGTCTCTCAGCAGGTGCGGCATCTGGCCAACTTCGTCTGGGATCAAAAGATAAGCAGAACTGGTTCTGCTTAATATTTGGAAAGGAGAATGCCATTGAATCCCAGGACTTTAA
The DNA here is from genome assembly GCA_033807585.1 of Hydrophis major. Lineage (NCBI taxonomy): Eukaryota > Metazoa > Chordata > Lepidosauria > Squamata > Elapidae > Hydrophis > Hydrophis major. Next base: position 326,905,144 of record CM066329.1, on the reverse strand, counting down.
ACAAGAGTAGAAAGTCAGAAACTATATCAAAAGAAGGTCATGCTCTTATTGCCAAGAAAACTACATGAATTTCTGTGTGAACTTAAAGTGAAGCTCAACCTAAGGGAGACTGTACCATAATCTCCTTCTTGCAGCAACCATAATTAACACCTGCAATTTATCAGACCTTTTATGTGCATTCCTCAAGTCTCACTTCCCTTGTTAAAATAAATTAGTAAAGCAGCCAGAAATGTACAGTTAATGAAAAAAAAATCTTGTAACATCTTTCATGTACATATAATTAAGAATGAATGACTGCTGGTATTCTTTTCTTGAGTTCACATGTCACTGTGAAATATTCAGCTTATATTGATAACTCACATTGTCATTAAAGATGATTTTATCCATGAACCATAGACTGATCTTTTACTTCAGCTGATCTGTAATGCAAATATAAAAAATAAATTGAACAAAATGTGTGTTTGAGTTCAAGGCTACAATTCTATGCCATTTTATTTTAGGGGGGAAATCCAGCATTACACTAATGGGCATAAGACCAACTCCAAGGCATTTCTTCCCAAACAGATATGTATAGTTCTGCACTGGTATAGCAATGTGGGAGAAAATATTAATAACTTTCACACTTAGCATAAGTAGTTAAGATGAAGACTAAAAAACTAATAGATGTGAAAGCGCCCATGGCACTTGGGATATTTGTGCATTAACTTGGATAGTTAGAAGATAGAATGAGATGAATCTCAATTCAATCATACTTAGAGTTAAGCTGGATATTGAATCTGAAATCCTGGCAGTCTATTTTGGAAGCATTGGATCCAATCCAGCTGTAGATTAGGATCCAAACATCTAATCCAAACTTTTAATTGAGATTATCCTGCCAGCATTGCTCATCTACAGAAAATGATATTTCCAATTAAATGCAGGTAGGAATTTTCTTTCTGCATTTGCTGACTTCACTTATTGTCTTTGATTTTTTTCATTCCTTAAATCGTAGGTCGTAACATAAAATCAGAGACTTGGATCTAAAGTGGAATAAGTAATTGCTTGATAGTTCCTTACTAACTTTTGAAAGTTGTCTGCAGCTGCTGATGTATGTTTGTGCTGGCACTGCAGAGTGGAGTCCTGGGAATAAGGAATCTGACTTCAGAGAAACAAGAGCTAGCTTCAAAGACAAGAACAACTCTCCCCAGCTGATAGAACTTCTACTGAAAGAAAAACAACAATGAAGTAAAAAAGCACATCAGTAATAGCTCCTGTTACTGCCCTCCAATCCTATTCCAAGCGTTCTTATCATTTATTTGATTGCACACTTCCATTTCCACAATCTTCTATCTATTTTATATTTTGTATACTTGAAATTCTTGTTTTTATAGTATTTTAATTTTGTTTACCAATCATAGTTATTTGTTGAGATGGGACAAGAAAGAAAAAAGAAAGAAAAAAGAAAGAGAAAGAAAGAAAGAAAGAAAGAAAGAAAGAAAGAAAGAAAGGAAGGAAGGAAGGAAGGAAGGAAGGAAGGAAGGAAGGAAGGAAGGAAGGAAGGAAGGAAGGAAGGAAGGAAGGAAGGAAGGAAGGAAGGAAGGAAGGAAGGAAGGAGATCTTTATTAGATTAATACTAAAATTAAAATTGGAACCTTATGCTTACTTTACCTGGGAATGAGCCCCACTGATCTCAGTTTTACTTACTTTCAAATAAATAATTTAAAAAATTGAAAAGCAGAGTTCAAAGTCAAGAAAAATGGTATTTAATTGTACTTAGACTGGCACACGGCAACTTTTGCAGATAGGGGTGGGTAGGATAATGCTTTTCTTTTCCTTTTCATCTACACATTCAGCATATTTTCGATATTTACTACAACATTCTGTTCTCTATGTAGAAAAACTGAATTTTATTTCACAAGAGGAAATAGTATCTAAATATTATTGTGTTCAGTTAGTTGTACGTAGTAAAAAATGTAGTTTATAAAATACGTGAATAGCCAAAAATGAACAACATCAGATCATCTTGTTATTTATTTATTCATTCAATTTAGATAATTAGCAAACAGGCTTAAATTAATATTACACAGTGGTTTTTGATAAACCAAAGTGAGGATGCAGGTGATTTCCTGCTGGCCATTTTTATGGGGTCCCTGCCAATGATCAGTGGGAACAGGAAACTGGCAAAACACAGCCTGAAAATCAAAATGAGAGTCCATTGTTCAGCTGGAACAAAGGGGATAGGAGGATACATAGTTATGCTAAACTTCTAATTTTTCAACCTTGATACAGTCTTACAATACAAAGCTATTATGAACAATTGATACACAAAAGTGTTGAGTACCTTGACTTTTCACATTTATTTAATCTTCATAGCAACCTTGAGAGGTTAAACAAGAATGAAGTAAGTAATGATACATGACCCAATGACCTTTGATATGGCTGGACGATTTTAACTGGTTGAAATTTTTGTCTTATTATTTTATTATTATTACACAGAAAAGAACTAGGAAGAAGAAATGGTGATGAAAGAATGTGATTTTAAAAAGTAAGAAAGATCCACTACAAAAATATCCATCAGTTGAGGTCCAATCATTAGGTAATTATACTCAATAGTATATTGTATATATAATTATACTCTCTTTGGGAGATTTGTAGCAGCATAGCTGGGTAACAAGGATATTTGTCAGGGGAAAAGGATTAAAAAGTCAAGATGGTAGCCACAACATGTTTGAAACTGACTTTTTTGAGGCCCTCCTCCCAGCAAAAGTAGAAGGTAAAGGTTAAGACTAGGAAGTCCACCTTGAGTTTTCACTGCTAATAGAAATAAACAGTAAAACAGTTTTTTTATGTTTTAAATGGAGACAAAAAAATCCTTTTAAAGCCTTGAAAAAAGCTGCATTATTAATTATGTTTAACAAATAAATAAGAGAGTTTTGGAATAATGTTCTGAAAGTACTTACAGTAACAATGTATCAGGGAATAAAAGGAAGAGAGCCATGCCTTCTGCCCATAAAATTTTGATGTCATAGTGATCTATGTAAGAGGGTGGAAAAGCATAGGAGATAAGTAACACTGATTAAAGCTGCACTTCCTTCAGTTTTACCGTTTGACGAGGCACTTCTATTTATTCCTGCTGGGTAGTGACTGAAACGCTCATATTGCAAACTACAAAGTAAATATTAAGAACGTTTTGGATTTAGATTAAGATGATTCGGGTGATTTTAGATTTAGATTTACATGATTCATGCACATCAAAATAATATTTCATGAAATATTTCTGGAAAAATTAATTTGTGCTTTCCTCAAAGAGTATTTAAAAATATTTGGGTATCAGGAAGTTTTGTAACTCATCAAAAGAATAAAGAGAATTTTTGTAATAAAATCCTGATGCAGTCAGAATTTGTCCAGTAATAAACCTCTTGGCAGGAAACCTGTCAGTGCTCTGTTTCCAAGTTTTTGGGATAAACAGCAATATGAAGTGGTTCAAAGAAGAGGCCCAAGATGGTGCTTGACCTTTGACTTCTAACATTTCATCCTCCTCTTACCTCATGCTTATTGAAAGTCTGACAGAATACTGGGTTGTTCTGTTTATGAACAACCTATTTATTCTTCAGAAACAAATTGAAGAGACATATCCAAATCAGAAGCTTGGATACTCTGATGAGGGGGAAAAAAAACACTCCAGCACCAGGGCCTGTTTGGATTTTTTCCCTATAGGTTGAGTGCTTCCAGCCTGGGCCAAGGATAAAATAAAGTCTGAGGAGAGCAGAATACATGGCCACTGGATTCATGATTAATAAAACATTATTGTTTACTACTATTGGTTGGATTCTTACAATAAACCACAATAAATGTAGTTTACATAGTAAGCCAAGACCAAACAAATCAGATTACCTAGTAAGTGAGCCCAGTCCTAGGGATAGGAGATCTATAAAGCAAGAGCTCCAATCTTTCTTGGTCAATGAACAAATTTGAAATTTTGTTGGCAGGTAATAAAGTTTTCCACAAAAATGGGTGCCATGATGTCCATGGCAGGCACAAGACATGTTCTATCAAAAGGCAAACTAGTGCCATTTCTTCCTGGCCCTCTTTCAGCCTTGAGGTTAGACTACAAGACCTCCAATGTCCCTTCCGACTTTGCTATTCTGTTAGAAGAAACAAGAGAGTAAAGTAAGAAAATGACAAAACAGGCAACAAATAAAAGAAGAACAAGCAACAGATAGTGAAAGACAGAATCCTGACTGCAGGATGAGGAGAGACTTTATATCACCTCAATGATATAATATAGGGTGACTAGAAATCCATTATAGGAAAATGATAAATCATATAATTTCAAATAAAATATTTTCCTTTGAATTTGAAAGCCCTAGAACTAATTAACTACTAAAATTAGTGCTAGTAACAGTGAAGTAAAAAACTAAGATACTACAATCTATACTGATCTTCAGGAAAAAGGCATTTGTACATTAGATAATATAATTTTGCTTCACAATGAACACTGCATGTTCTAAAACTGAAATATCTGGAAAGGACTGAATCTTTCACTATACGTAAGAATAACAAAAAACAAGCGTTCATTTGGTTTGAAATAGATCTATGCAGTGGTAGGATTCAAATTGTTTTTACTACCGGTTCTGTGAGTGTGGCTTGGTGGGCATGGCAGGGGAAGGATACTGTAAAATCTCCAGTCAGAGGTGATATTTGCCGGTTCTCTGGACTACTCAAAATTTCTACTACCAGTCTCCAGAATGGTCAGAACCCGCTGAATACCACCTCTGGATGTATAGTGTTGAGAGGAAAGTCAACAACTGCTATGTTTATGACACAACAAGTTACTTCATTTATGGAAAATATTACCTGTAGAACCACAGTCCTGAATTCACGCAGAATTGTTCCTTGTAATACCAGATACACTTCAAATACTGTGGGGAAAAACACAGGGTTAGGTAGTCATAACAGAATGAAAAAATAGAGAAATCACAGAAAATAAGGAATTTGCTATAGGGAAAGAAACAAACTGTTCTTTAATGCATGTTAATATGTAAACTTAGATGCTTCCCCCACTGAAATATATGAATACATATATATCTCTTTTTAAAAAGTGATGTACAAATGTTTGGCCAACTGCAGGTGCATTTGAGATACTCAAAATATTTCAAAAGAACAAGTAAAATAGGTATAATGAGATAGTTGCCAGAGGAAGGTGTTATATTGCCATACACACATACACACACACACACACAAATGTATGTACACAAAAACGTATGTGCAAAAACAAAAAGCTCACACTCAAAAGTTCTCAAAGTAAAAACTATGTCCCTCTTGAGTGATTTGGGCAATAGAAATTTAGACTTTTCCTGATCTACTATCTATTTGCTATGTCTCTCTTGATCCAGGAAGCAAAGTAAACTCTTCTCCTTCCAGAACAGAACAGGAGAAGCAGATCTGATTTGCTAGATAATATTCCATTGGCTGTATCTAGCAACTAATCATAAATTACATTTATGCAACATTTCAGCAATTCAAACTTTTATTTATGTAAGTTTATGACAATCCTTGAAACATTGGTAGTAGTTTTAGTTAAGAAAGCACCATTTTGCCATCCTAACAAGACTTTTCCCACAAACAATTTATCAAAGCAAAACAAAAAAGGACCAGCATCAACTTTTCTAAAAATGGCCATTGGAAACGTAAAGAAGTTGTCTATAACCTTCAAACATATGTGACTCTTAAAGGCAAGTTGTATCATTTTATCAGAGTTAAAACTTTCTTTTGTTGGCTAAATTCTACAAACCCAGAAAATTAGAAGCAAAGAGTTTTCCATTTACTCCCATCATGCCTGGGATAGAATATATGTCAGCCTAAGTAGGTTTTGTGTGGAAATTTAAGTATATATTTTTCTGTTTTTGCTTGTTTTTCTCTTTTCATTTGAATTTTGACAAATCTCCCAAATTATTTTGGAATTGGATAGCCTTGTAAATCAAACAAATAAATAAACAAACAAATGAATACATAAATAAATATTTTCTTCCCTGTTCAAAGGGAAGAAAGATAAATTATGAAGCGCTGAATTGAATTCATGGCTGAGCCAAAAGTAAGTGTTCTTTTACTCACTGGGAATTGTAACTTTTATCATACTATTATACACCTTCAGTTCTGAACATTATGAGAAGCTAAAATTTTCATACACATTTCTGACTTGAACTAAAAAAGAATACAGAGCAATTCAGTGCATCATAACTTCACTATTCCAATTATTTTTGCCATATCTGAGAAAATATGTAAGTCTGCACATATTTCCCATTAGATTTACTTTTTTGCAATAAAGAATCATACTTTTTTTGTTTTTCAAAGATTAAATCACTGATTGACTTTTACAAATATAATTACTTTGATTTCAATTTTAATCTAAGCTTCTCAATGGTATTCTAATGTGTGAGGTTTGTTACGCATGGCAAAGTCTACTTCTTTGATAAAATGATAGCTGCAAAAGTATAGGGAGTTTTTTTTTCTCTAAACAGTAATATAGTTTTAAAATACTAGCTGGGCAAAGTTAATGAAATTATAATTATGTTTTTGTTTTTTCTTAGTGTAAACTCCATCCAATTTGTATGGTTTATTTCATTCATAGTAGGTGTCCCCAAGGGAATACAGAAAGACAAGTAAAGTAAAAAATAATAATAAAATGTTAGAAAAATGCAATAACAATACTTACAAAGAAAATTGTAGGGCAGATCTACCTTTTTATATTAGGATTAATAGGATAACAAGGAGCTCCTACTATGAAAAACCTACTTTGTAAATGCTGCCAAAACAGGCATATACATTACAACAGTATTAGCATTATCAGTATCAACATTTTACAATGGCAGTACAGTAATTAGAAATTTTTAAAAAACTTAAGAGACAGGAATTAGACACAAACTGACAGCTGACAGATAGCTGCACACAGGCCACCATGTTCAGCAGGCTAGAAATAACTGTAATACACAATCCTATATCCTCAGAAGGAAGGCCAACTGATTCTAATGTGACATACTCAGATCTATACAGAGCACAGTCTGAGGCTAAAACTCTACTCGCTTAGGAGAAAATCCTATGGAAATCAATGTGCTTACTTCTGCAAGCTAATATAATACTGCGTTATAAATATGTAGTCTGTCAGCCATTTTGCTTCTCTTCTGCCTGGAGAAAATACTTTGAAGCTCTTATATTTGAGTCTTTTAAAAATGAAGTAGGTGAAGCAAAATAATCTCTTTAATAATTCAAATAGTTCTCTTAAAGATAAAACACAACACAAAAGATCATTATGTGCAGTTTTATTAACACAAATATTATTATATTAGACCAGTTTCCATGCTTAGGAAAAGATAAAATAAGCCACTTGTTGAAAGCTCTCTGGAAAATTTTCCAGAAATGTTATGTTTTGGTTTGGAAGGTCTGGAGAACCTGCATAGGCATTCTTGGTGGTGGTCGGTGAGGGGGGTGGAACCAGTGATGAAACATACATTTCAAAATCTTGATACACATTCCGCTCTTTGCATATTTATGAGCAACATTGAAATGTCAGTAAAAAAAGGAGAAAGCCTCTGTCATAATATCACAATGAATGTTTTGCCATTTGGTGACCTCATGATTAGGAATGGATGCTTAGGAGAACAGTGACTATATGTATCCAATAAAATATTATTTTTAAATTTCTGATCTTACCTACTGTATTTTCTATTTTCTTTATGTTATCCTAGCCTAGAGTGCTAAAGGTAAGTCTATTTTTTTTTATCTTGACATTATAATTTGAAATCTCAATTCAAGAATCTGACCTAGAATATTTTTTCCTTCATAATGATCCTATAAAAGATATTTATCATTATTTATTTATCTGTTTAAACATGTTGGCTACTCAAATCCAAGAAATTCCAGTTCTGATCACAAATGTAACCTGTTTGGCTCTCTTGTATCCATGATAGTCAGAGGTAAAGATTATAGAGCTTGTAGAGTTTATATTAAGGAGTGCTTGTGGGGAATTTTACAGATTGTCCTTGGAAGTTTAACAGAGGAAAACAAAATATTTCTGAGGACCATATGAGAAATAAAAAATTTCTATACGAATAGAAAATTCCTGCACGAATAGAAAATTCATTCTGTGTTTCCAATGTACCTTATACAGTGTAACAAAACTGCTACCTTCCATCAGGGGTGGGATGCTACCAATTCGGCCTGGTTCTATAGAATTGGTTGACTTTTAGTTTTAGTAGTTGGTTGACTTTTAGTAGTTCTGAAGAGCAGAGCTCTGTTTGGCTTACCTGCCTGCCTGGGCTCTTGGCTGTCCTTTATTTCCTGCTTTTCAACCTCAGCTGCTTTGTGCAACACAGCTGAGTTGAAAAAGCAGGAAACAAGAGGATTTTCAAATGCTGTGCACCCTCGCACAGTGCTTGTCAGCTATCCGGGCAGCACAGCTGAGGTTTTTAGGAAATGGTCTAGAGGCATGCACAAACTGGGGATTCTATTAGCTGGAGAACCAACAAATCGTACCACTGACTGGCTCTGCCCCACCCACTCACTCCTTACTTGGCTTGCATGCCATCCAACTTGCTGCATTTGGTAAGTCACTATTTTTCCTTTTTTTCCCCCGACCATCAGCTGTTCTGCTGTGCCAGGAGATTTAGATTAGCTAGAAAGCAGAAAATCAATGGATTTCTTGCTTTCTAGCTAATCTAAAAGCAGAGATAAGTCTGAAGTTTCTATTGTTCAGTGCAGACTCAGGTAACAGGTGGCAGAAACACAGATCTCTAAGTGAATCTGTGGTTCTGTGAGTAACTGAATCCACCTGCCTGCTTTGCCTGATTTTGGGTAAAAGTTGCTCTGTTTTATAATAAATTCAATATTTACATAAGTATTTATAATATTTTCATACAAGCCATGCCCAGCCAGTCATATGACCACCAAGCCACACCTACAAATTAGGCCACACCTACAGAACAAGTTGTTAAGAAATTTGAATCCCATCCCTGCCTTCCATCTATGTGAAAGGGTTTTCTGTCAGCTCAGGAGAAAACCAAAACAGTTAATTTTTAATTACTTTTTTAAAAAAACAATATTTAAGGGGGAAAGATTAAAGATGGGAGGGGAAACAAAGCAATCCATCAAGGAAAGATCATACTGTGTCCACAAAATAATGAAGGAAGAACTAGAAAATCAGCATTAGACAACTAACATGTCTTGGTAGACAACAATACTTGGCCACTTGATTGGAACCAAGAAGAAAGCACTTTACATTATACTATTTTGAGGCAGGACCCACCTATCATTTTTGAGTGTCTTACAAACAATTGTCACTAGTCCAAATCAAAGCATATTGCACTATTTTAGATTTTAGGGTCAAATGTACAAAAATTGTAAGATCGCCTCATTTACCAAGAATGCAAAAACAATTCTTTTACAATTTAATTTCTGACAATTGTGTTTACCTTCCTTTACTTGCTTTGCAGCAGCAGAATTGCTTGCATTTTTTAAGAACCCAGTACTTGGAGAGCAAATACAATATTACTTGACATTGTAGTTTGCAATAATTCTAAATAATCATAAATTATGATGGATAGATATTAACATAAGATACATTGACTTAAATAAACTGAAATTTACTGAAACCTCTTGAAATATTTTCATAAATGGATTAGGCAAATACATTCTCTGCTCCAAGAAACTTTATATTGGATAAATAGCAGCCAAGCATAGTTGATCATAAACCTTACATCCAAAGGACTGCTATGAAATTGCATATGCTGCAAACTCAAAATCAGCTCTGACTTTGTGAAATTACAAAAATAATAATGTTAAATTAAAAAATTACATAGGTTTTTTAAAATTATATTCGAAGTATATTCTATGCATATTTTTCTTTGTAACTATATATTCCATCTATAGGATAAATATATAATGGATGGACTAATAAGTAGGACAATTAATTTAAAATTGTTATTTTAATATGGGTCATTATCCCAAAACTGACATTGTCATTCTGATATGTTATCATACAAAGACTTTCTACATGCCTCCCTATAAAAAGCACAGTAGTTTTTTTAAGGATTGTTTTAATCTTTTAACAGAAAAGAGTAGCCCATTCTCTTTATCTATATTGAATATTTCCATAAATCTCTCTGAAAGTACTACATATGGACTGCAAATATAATATTCACCAAATAATTTCAGATTATTCAGATAAAATACTAAAAGCTATTTTGTTGCATTAGCTTCCACCATGGAATAGCGGGCAGGAATTAAATTGCTGCCCTGTTAAATTTCATTTTTTTGAAAAGGCAATTTATTTGTCCTGAAATAAAGAGTTGATTATATTACTGTTACTAGAACTTGATATATCATGAGAAAGAGTTACAACATGTATCAACTATCAACCAGAAAAAATGAACCTGATTCATAATTCACTTTGAGAATGTCTAGTTAGTCAATCAAGTGATTTGTAATCATAAAGGCTGTCAGGAACTGAATGAATAATGGGCCATGAAAAAATCCTTGGATTTTCTAATATTTTTATTTCATCATGAGACTTCTACTGCTGTTTCTGGTAGTCGTCTCTACTTCAGTAGAATATACTAAGTGTTAAAGAGTTTGTTGCATAAATCTATCTGGCTATTTACAGTAACATATATTCAAAGAGAATGATCATTCAACGAAGACACAAAGATAGATTTTCCTCTATGAAAACTGCAGCATTTTAATGATGTAAAGCTGGTAGAGAAGCAGACTATCTTCAACTCAGTTCCATTTTTTCCTGCAAATATTTTGTAGGAAATAAATCTTAGCATATATCATATTGCTGCAGTACATTTTCTCAAGTTTTAAGTATAGAAATTTGGTAATTTGTCTAGCATGCCATCTGTTTAACAGCAGCATCCCTTCCCATGCCTCTTTAGCTTTACAGATCATCAACCTATTCTCTTAGTTAAAAATCAACAATTCTATTATAATATGCTATATAGCATGCATCCTCCAAATGTAAATTTCTGTAAAAACAATATTCCAACTACGAAAAAGACAGAGAGAAAGCTTAACTCCATTACCACATATTGCCCCTTCATGTATCTTCAAGAACATTTTGGTATCACTTGGTTCTATTCATACAAGTGAGAGGTTTTGTTAGTTATGATTCTAACAATTGACAGGAAAATCTTAGCAAAGTATTATTTATTACCTACAATTTTCTTGAGCATTATGTAACATCTTAAAATATTCCTCTTTTGCAATTATTACTTTAACAGTTTTGAAATTATTTAGGTTTCCCCGTGTTTGGATTAAATGCGATTGATTTAAATATAATCAGATACAGAGTTCTGTGATATCTTTTACAGTATGCGCTCTGCAAGCATATCTACAAAATCTTATTTTTCCTTTTATTTTATAAAAGCCTTTAAAATAACATGGCTGACTGTAACAGTCAGTACAATATATTTTACAATTGCACCACTGATCTTTTACACAGAAGGATTATAAATTCTCTAATTGCCTTATCAGCTATCAGCTATCTCTGTATGTGAACCAGACTTTCTATTAAAATTAAGTACAGGTTCCATAAAAATTGATCCAAAATATTGTTAACTTCAGCAATAATATGTGAAATATCCTGCGGTATTAACATTATACAAACAACACATCACATTTCAAAATAGGACATGATTATTTTTCTCCAAAGAAATATATTTAGAATATAAATAAATTATATTCTATTTCAATTAAATGTTTTGGGCTCTCATTTTCTCTGTTCATAGACATTTATGGATTACAATTCTTGTCAAGTTTTTTGCACTTTTATCAAAAAATTGCAATTACTTTTGAAATAATAATTTACAGTTTCATTTTTAAAAGCACTTTTATGAGTCAATTTATTTTTATTAGAAATATGCATTTTGCCAGTGAGATCTTTGTGCTAAGAAATCAGTACAGTAGCTACATTATGAACAAACAGTGACAAATATACTGTATTTTCCATAAAAGGAAATGACAGGAAAGTAACAAAAACTAATCAGAAGGAATATTTACTGAATGTAGAAGTCTATTACTCTGAAGCTGATATTTAGCTTTACATAGCTTTACATAAATTATCAAATATTCTGATATTTGTTGGTTATAAACAAAAATAAATCATAATAAATACATTTAAAATACATCCTGATCATAATCTTGATGTTTTATGGTTGAAACACAGTAAGTGTGAAAGAAAAGGAAAAACACAAAGCAAGAATGATCTGCAGCCCTTTGGCATCACACATTACCAAGGTAAGTATATGTATTACAATGAGAGTTTTGATGCATTATGAATTTAAATGGCTGTATTATTAAATGCTTGTTTCCCAAATACTCTTGCATCCCATTGATGTCTGTGATTGACAAATTCAAGTGTTTTGCCAAACAGGAATAAAACGAAGAATTTATTTAAGTACCTTCCTGATTCCATTTGCTTACAAGTCTACCCCATCAAAATCAATGAGATGTATGCTGTGTTCAAAGACTAGCAGCAGTCCTCCCTCCGGTCCACTGCCAACGCGGGAGCGCCGATCGCTACCATTGGTTGATGCCGTTTGACAGCCGGCTATAAAAGGGAGCTGTCAAACAGCATCAGCTGTCGCCGCCAGCTGGCTGTCAGATAGCCTCAGCAGCCGCAGCGACCCTTTATTCGCAAGAATAAAGTTGTTAGCCTTTAGCCTGGCTCCGTCTCCCTTTGTAACCACCGCTCCACAACACTGGCGACGAGGGCGGGATACAGCTAAGACGACCAGGCAGGAAATCGAGCCGAAGTCACAACAAGAAAGAGCCGAAGCCGCTACAAGCTGATCGAGTCACCGCCACTGACGCTCTCCAAAGAGCACGAAATTTAAAAGCCCTCTCAGCTGAGGAGCTGAACGCCACTGACAGGCGCAGCCAGAAACGCTTTTCTAAAAGCAAAAACTCTATTTTTTCCTCAGCTGAGGAAACCAACGCTGCCACTCTAATGGCCTCTAATCTGACATTCCCGCACTTCCAACTGGGGGCAGAAACATGGGAATCATATATGAATAGGTTTGAATGCTTTTTAAATGCCATTGATCTAACTGAAGCCACGGATCTAAGGAAAAGCACCTATTTTTTAAGTTTCTGTGGAGCCACAGTTTTTGACACAGCCTCTGCGCTAGTGTCCCCACGTTCTATAAAGGCTATTCCCTGGGATGAGTTGAGAGAAATCTTGTCAAATCACTACTCCCCCAGACCCTCTAAGATAGCCAGGAGACTGGCTTTTAGAAGAAGAACTCAGGCTGAAGGGGAGACTATAAGTCAGTACATGGCAGCATTGAGATCTGCTGCCATACACTGCGGTTTTAGGGACTACCTTGAGGACATGCTGCTCGATCAAATTGTGGGAGGAGTAAGGGACCTAAAGCTGCAAAGGCGGTTACTGGCTAAAAAAGACTTAACCCTAGCCTCAGCTATTGAGGAAGCTCAGGCTGCTGAATTGTCAGAATTATCAGCAGCTGAAATTCAGGGGAACACCCCTAAGCAAGGGCAGGCTACAGTCCACTATGATGAGGTCTCCCAAGAAGTGGAAGAAGAACCTCTGGAAGTAAACCGCCTCACGCGTCCAAGACCCCCCCCAGGGCCACCTAGGAAATACAACAATCAGACAGCCAAACAGCAAACCCCTTGTATAAGCTGCGGGGGCAACCACCATAGATCAACCTGCAGATTCAGAAACGTTATCTGTCTGAACTGCCAGAAGAGAGGGCACATAGCCAGGGTTTGCCAAGCTGAGCAGGCCTCCATACAAAGACCTCAAGTTTCTGCCTCCTACCAAAGGCAAGTGGAACATTGTTACACTTGTTACCACGCGAACAACAACACCTCTAGGCCTAACAAATTAAGCATTTCTCTTTTCATAGAAGGTAAGCCCTGCCGAATGGAAGTAGACACCAGGTCAACCCTCTCCATCATTTCGTGGGCCTCCCTGAAAAAGTTGCTGCCTTCGCTCTCAAAAAAGAAGTTGACCAACTGCCACCTGACTCTTCAGGACTACCAGGGGAAGACCATTCCAGTCCTGGGTAAGGGAAAATTCCTCATTCAATTCCAAAACTTTAGGCGTCACTTGCCACTGGTGGTTGTAGATGGTGCCCTTCCTAGCTTACTAGGACTAGATTGGTTTCCTGCCCTAGGCCTCAATGTTACAGGAATTCACTCTGTGGAAAATTCTGATGTAGATGCCCTTTTTAGGGACTACTCTGATGTTTTCAGCAGTGAACTAGGCTGTTATTCAGGCACCCCCATATCTTTTGATGTGGGTCCACAAGCCACCCCAATTCGTTTGAAACCTCGGAGGGTACCTTTCGCCATTAGGCCTAAGTTAGATGCTGAATTAGATAAACTTATCAAACAGGGGGTGCTAGAACAGGTAGACTTCACCAAGTGGGAAACCTCCATAGTCACCCCTTTAAAAAAAGATGGCAGCGTGAGAATTTGCGCTGACTATAAGACGTCCCTCAACCGTTTCCTACAAATTAGCGCATACCCAGTACCTGTAATCCAACACCTGCTCCACTCTTTTGAGCCAGGCATAATTTTTGCAAAGTTAGACATGTCCCAGGCATATCAGCAATTTCCCGTTGACCAACACACTGCTGACCTACAAACTATAGTTACTCACAGGGGCGCATTTAGATGTAAACGTTTGCAATTTGGAGTTAGCGTAACCCCTGGCATTTTCCAATCACTCATGGAAAGAATCCTCCAGGGCCTACCTGGGGTGGTTCCATACTTCGATGACATTTTAGTTTCTGCCACCAACAAAATACAACTTTTACTCAGAGTGAGATCTGTCCTTGACAGGTTCAGGCTAAACGGGCTTAAATTGAAAAAAGACAAATGCACCATTGCCACCAAACAGGTAGATTTCCTGGGTTATCGAATTGATGCATCTGGAATTCACCCCATAGAGAGTAAAGTTAGGGCTATTCATGAGGCACCCACTCCCTCTAACAAAACTGAATTGCAGGCTTTTTTGGGACTCCTTAATTTTTATGCTTCCTTTTTGCCTCACAAAGCTTCCGTAGCTGAACCCCTACATAGGCTCCTAGATAAGAAAGCCCCATGGCAATGGGGACAAAGGGAAGCCCACGCCTTCCAAGCAGTGAAGTCTCTCTTAACTTCAAACTCTAGTTCAGTTTAATCCAAACCTGCCCCTAGTGTTAGCCTCTGATGCCTCACCCTTTGGTATAGGAGCAGTATTGAGCCTTAGGCTCTCAAATGGATCAGAGGCACCCATTGCCTATTTTTCAAGAACTTTCTCCGCTGCAGAGAGAAACTATAGTCAGATCGATAAGGAGGCCTTGGCAGCTGTAGCCGCTGTGAAAAAATTCCATGAGTTCCTTTATGGCCATAGTTTAGAACTTGTAACAGATCACAAACCTCTATTAGGACTGCTAGCTGGGGATAAGCAAACCCCACAGATGTTATCCCCAAGAATGACCAGACTCTATTTCTGGCCGCCTACTCTTACACACTGGTACATCGCCCAGGGAAGACCCTGTGCCATACTGATGCCCTCAGCAGATGCCCCCTGCCATCACCAGTCGAGGACCCAGCTCCCACCCACGCAATTTTCGACTGCAATGAACTTAACCTACCAGTCTCAGCTGGGGATATTGCTGCACACTCCAAGAGGGACCGTGTTATTTCCCAAGTCCTGGATTGGGTAGGGAGAGGGTGGCCTGACATTCAGTTCGCTCCTGAATTCATGCCATTTAAGACCCGCAGGCAGGAGCTTTCTTCACTACAGGGCTGTCTGTTATGGGGGACAAGGGTGGTCATACCACCCACCTTGCAAGAACCAGTTTTAAGGGCATTGCACGAGGGTCACCCTGGCGTCGTAAGGATGCAGGCCTTGGCCCGCAGCTATGTCTGGTGGCCAGGATTAGATGCCCGGATTGCGAACTGGGTTAACACGTGCCAGCCCTGCCAGGCAACAAGAGCAGCCCCACCAGCAGCTGCCCCAACCAAGTGGGAAGATTCGGGGGGCCCTTGGGCCAGGCTGCATGTAGACCTGGCTGGTCCCATACAAGGGAGGACATTCCTGGTGGTTGTAGATTCATTCTCCAAATGGACTGAAGTAGCCTTGTTACTCTCCACTACAACGCTGGCTGTCACAAGGGCCTTGACCAGACTGTTTGCTACTCATGGACTTCCTGACACATTAGTTTCAGATAATGGCCCCCAATTCAGTTCTAACGAGTTTGCCATCTTCACAGCTAATCTGGGCATCAGACACGCTCTCACAGCCCCTTTCACCCAGCAAGTAATGGAATGGCAGAAAGGGCTGTCAGGTCTGCCAAGGAAGTTCTGGCCAAGCTGGGCCAGGCAGACTGGCACGCCAAATTATCAACTTACCTACTCACACAACATGCCACCCCGTGCCCTTCCACCAACAAGTGCCCTGCTGAACTGTTAATGGGCAGGCGCCTTAGGACCACCCTGGACAGGTTGCACCCCCACTACGATCCCAGCACGCCACTAACCTCTGACAACCATGCCAGGGAATTCGCCCTGCAAGACCAGGTGTACGCCAGGAACTATGCAGGGCACTCCTTATGGCTGCCAGGGTAGATAGTCTTTGTTGCAGGACTGGATTTGGAGAAGGCACGTAGACCAGCTGAGGAGGCGTTGGAACAAGACTGCCACCGAAATCCCGGTTTACCTGCCGCCGGACGACCCGGTCTACTCACCGCCAGCCAACCCGCCGAAGGACCCGGTCTACCTGCCGCCCAACAACGCAACCAGCCAACTGCCGCGGGAAGACTCACCCGAGAAGTCGCCAGACAGCAGTCCAGGGATGGCCAGCGACCCTCTGCAGGTTCCAGTCACCGCCCGGGAGGAACAAGACGCACCAGCTGCCGACAAGCCTCAGGAACTTCGGAGATCGGGCCGCGAGCGAAAGCGGCCATCATGGCTACAGGACTACGCATGCTCGTGGCCAGGGGGAAGGAGTGCTGTGTTCAAAGACTAGCAGCAGTCCTCCCTCCAGTCCGCCGCCAACGCGGGAGCGCCAATAGCTCCCATTGGTTGATGCCGTTTGACAGCCGGCTATAAAAGGGAGCTGTCAAACAGCATCAGCTGTCGCCGCCAGCTGGCTGTCAGATAGCCTCGGCAGCCGCGGCGACCCTTTATTCGCAAGAATAAAGTTGTTAGCCTTTAGCCTGGCTCCGTCTCCCTTTGTAACCGCCGCTCCACAACCATGTACTTCCAAGAAAAGCAGTTTAGTGTGAAGTGTTCACTATGATTGAAGCTCTAATCCTAAGCACTTGAAGCAAATTCTGCAGAAATTGGTGTAACTGGGCTTTCATATCAATGTCCTTAGAACTGAAGTATAATATTTGAAGGCTCTTGCCTTTAACATTCAGGTGCAACACAATAGAGGCAGCTAATAAAAATTTCAGTTGCCAGCTGGATCCCAGGCCTCCCAACCTGTTCCCCATCTTACTAAAGAAAAAGAAAAAGAAAAAAGACATGAAAGGACTGCTAAGGAATGCAATGTATGAACTCATACAAAGTTTACCAAACAGCAGTAGGATGGGATACTTTCCTATGTATCTGGAACAAATTGAAACTAACATGTTTAAGTTTCTATAACACATTAAGACTCTTCAGAGCCCCTTTGTTCATGGTATCTATTTTCTCAGCACCCTCAAAAGCAGTAAAACTAGAAAGCTGCCAAGATGTTTAATGCAGTTAAGTGTTATAGAAACAATTGGATATATCAAATTCTCAGTTTGGTCAAATATATAAATATACATTTCCAGGATCCCACCACTCGAACAACAGGGAGCATGGAGAACAAAGTGTTGCTACAGTAACTTTTTAACACTCTGTCAAATGCATTTTTCATAAAGCAGATGCCTATAATAAAACTAAACATTTCCTCATCCTCCTCCCCCTCTCCAGAATGTGGCATATGCTCAGCTTGGATCAGTAGAAATGTATTGTTTGGGAAGGCTTGCAACCCTATACCTTTTTCCACCCAGTAAAACCATTATATGCAATGAAATTTACATCTGAATATATATTTAGTCTATATATAGAGGGAGAAAGAGGGATTTTTTTCCAAACAGAACCTAAACAAATTGACTGAATTATGTCCCCATCATGCACTTTGGCATACTACAACAATTCAGTCTTTGTAGTACTAGAGCAAACTACATAACAGGAAAATGGATTTTGCTACCATTACCATAAAAGCATTGCAATGGCAGAGGTTAAAAGTCAGCCACAAAACCATAAATCCTCTCTAGGCATAATTCAAAAGTGTTTGCATATTGGCCACATGAACATCCATTTATCTAAATCAAATCCACTGAAGTTCTGGTTAATGGTAAATATTACGCCATCTCTCCAAAAATTAAAACCCATCAGTGCATTAGATTTTCAAGATATATTTTAATCAGAGCATTCTTGTATTTTTTGCTTATAGATAATTGCAAGTAAATTGAAATCCAGATAATTTGGGAGAAAATAACTTGTAATATCAGCATCTTATATTAAATTGGCACAGTCCTATCAAAATGAGTAGTATAGCAGTATTTTTTCCTGTTTCTGTACAACAGAAAGCAGTGAAAATTATATTAAGAATGTTACAAATGCTATTTGTCTTTACAATTTGGTTTATAATGAGAAAATATCTGCTGAAATATACATTTACATTTCATGACTATTGACATACAATAGACTGTAACTGGAATGAGTTAAGCCCATTAAATAAAAACTTCCAAATTCTGTTCCTTCTTTTTATAAGGATTATAATCAAGAGACTAAAGGCTCAAATGCAATCTACTGGAAAATGTTAGTTGGTCCCCAGCTGCCAATTCAAAAAGAAGCTGTAAAGGTATGCAGAGAATATTTAGTACCAAATTAACAATAATTCTGGCCAGTGGTTCAGTTTGGGGCAAATGGGACAATTTTCACCAAATTCCATTGTCACATCGAAGTAACTTTCTACATACATATTGTTCTGGGTTGATCATTAGTTCTCTTTCTCCTTTACTCATTGTTAACAATAGCTTTCCAATTATATCAGCAGTCACTTAATGCTATTTCAGCTGCATTTACACACACACACACACAGAGTGGAAGATTTAAGCTACATTTTGTTGAAACAAACACACTAATCTGTTTATAATTATAAACCAAAGCAAGGACACACCATGACTTTGTGATGCGTGCAAATCAGACTGTTGTACATTGATAATTGCTCAACTTTGCCTGCTAGTTTACAATTCTAGAAGACATTGTTTCTCCCAATCATAGATAATAGCAACATTCTTAAATCTAATCCTATCATGGTTTCGCCAAGTGCCCAATTTCTGAAACCAAGAAGAATGCTAAAGGTGAAATCCCATTCCCATTCTGAAAAGCCATTTTCTCTGTACTGGGAATGGTGATTCTCATTTAAATGATATGGAATGACATAGAACCACAGTAAATCTTCTCAAGGACAACCCTACTTTTTTTTTCAATGAGTTCTAGAGTATTCCTGCAAAAAGATTCCAGAGCTGAAAATTGGAGTACTAGGCTTGGACTCTCCATGTAATTGGAAAGTAAAATATCCATATCAGAGTTTATCCAATGGTTCTTATAAATCTAGATCAGAAGCTGTGTCTTGCTCAGAATATAAGAACTTTTGTTCTTCAAGCTGATAGTAATGCACATCTGTGCTTATATATTGTTCCTTTCTGTTCAATTGAATTGGCTGAGGAAACAGTTCCAAATACCCTTTAAGGATAATATCAGAGTACAGCAAACTCCACAAGGAAAGGCTACAACCTATCAAAGATACCCCCTGTGGGCTTATCATACTCAGCAGAACTACTGAAGTAGCCTAATCATCAGTCTCCCTGGTTGGCTTTGAACACAATATATTTCCCACAGTCATGTCTGATTCAAGTACATGCTGGTCATTGGTCTGTGTCTGTTGAACAAGCTCATCCATGCCTGGGGTTAGACTGCTTGGTTTGGTTCAATGGAGCCACTATTTTCACTGCACATCATGGATCTGTCTTTATTAGCGGTCAAGAGATCAACAGGCCTTTCAAATGGTTCTTTATGTTCACATAAAAAGTAAAGCAATGCTTTTATTCATTTACTGAAATGAATATAAATAGAATTGTCTTTCTTTTAAAAAATTCTCAGTGGGGCTGCTCTTGGCTTTAACTCATTTAACCAGACTCAAAATAATATGATTTTGTTTTGAACACTGAAAATATCTTTTATATCACAGAAAGGAGGGTTTTTTTAATATTTTTGCATCATAGTACTGGAAATATCTTTTATGTCACAGAAAGGAAGGGGTTTTTTAAAAATATTTTTGCCTCGTAGTACTGGAGAGTTTCACACATGCAACTTCAAAGGCAATGTTTTCAGGAGGGAATCCTTAAGAAAGTCTTACCAGATGAAAGGTAAATTTCTCATACAATAAAGCTTACGCCTTATTGTTGGTATAATATAAAGAAATCTATACAATCTCAAGACACCATATGAGTAAAAACAATATGCAGACTCTGCACAGACATGTGGAAAAAGAAGGTCAATTCCTTCCAAGACAAGCTGATCCTAAAATCACAGCTGGTGTTGTGATATGTGTAGTCTCATGTTCTATTAAACTTTAGGCTAAATATTAAAGTTACGTACATTTTGTATGAAATAGGAAGAAGTTTCCAAATTAATAGAAAGCAGATGATAATCTGACGTGCAGGTTTTTCCTAGCATAGGTGAAAGTGCTTTTGTAAGCAACTCTTTAAACTATTTTAAAAGTAAAGTAAGTTTTACTTCATGAGGGTTGTATATCATATTAATATTTGCTAATCTGCTTCTCTACCAATTTTCCAGTTTGGAATCTACTGCAATTGCCTTCATCTTACTGATTTATTGTAGGTAGCAGAAAAGTGGGGTGCAGAAGATATATTAAATATTTAATTTGGATCCATGGCTTAGATCAGGGGTCTCCAACCTTGGCTCCTGGAAGCCTGGCGGACTTCAACTCCCAGAGTTCCACAGCCAGCAAAGCTGGCTGTGGAATTCTGGGAGTTGAAGTCCGCCAGGCTTCCAGGGGCCAAGGTTGGAGACCCCTGGCTTAGATTTACCATGATGGAAAAAAAAAAGATAAACATAAGAAATTAGGTTGACTATAAAGAGAAGCAAAGCAAGAGCAATTTTAGAAATGGGTTTATTTCACCAATATTCTCCTTTATTACACTGAGCCTTGTCTACTAAATACCCATGAAAAAGTCCTGCCTTTAAATATTTATGTTAAAAACACACATTCTCCCAGGTAATACTGAATTATTTTCTAAGTTTTTTTCTGGGTTAGGGTTTTTCTTAAGTTTTTTCTTAAACCCCTTTCATTTATACAGAATCAAAATGGTTTCTAATGAGAATATAATTGTTTAAAATATACAGTTCTGAATCAAATATCCACAATCAAAAACACTATCATTCATTATTACAACTGCAGACTTTTTAGATTCTCACTACTTGTTTATATCCATTCCTTGCTCAATATGCAACCTGATACAAAGTTCTTAAGAAGATCCTGCATCAACATTGTTCTAACAATAATAGCGATCTATTAAAAATGTTGTGGATTTCAGCTCCCAAAATTCCCCAGCCAGCATGAGTTGAAGTTCACATATCTTCAAGATGCCATGGTTGAAAAACACTGCTCTATTCAAATCAAATCAATTTATTATAGCCATAAGGCTAGATAAGACTGCTCTACTCTGAAACAAGCAGTCTACTGCTCTACACTGAATCTTTCAACGACCAGTATTCCTTCCTGCCTGAAATCAAGACACCATCACGTCTTGCCTCTTCTGCCAAGTTTATCCTCAGGGTGTGCTTCAAAAAGTCAAGATGTCAGCAGCAACAATGCAATCAATGCTGTGCACATTTTTATGTGTGTCAATGAACACAATCACAGTTGTCTCCACTTGTTGAGCCTTCAACCAGCCATTTCTCTCCCTGCTGGAGAAGACAGGAAAGCTTGAAGGGACAATCTGGTCTCTTTCCCTGAATAAGTTACCTTTTCCCCCATACTGTGATATTAACATTATGGAACTTAGGTCATTAGTTTTCAGCTCAACTGCAGCACAGTTGAAACCACTACAAAGTGGTTTAGAACCAAATTTATCACAGTGTTGGAACCCTATTGCTGTTTTTAACCCCATTGCTTGGTAGGAATTCTTGGTTCAACGTTCCTCTATTTCCTGATTTCAGGCAAAATGCAAAGGAATGAAATTGAGAAAAACATTTTACAGGTTTATTCTTTCTCTTTAGCACCCAAAGAGACTGCAAAATAATCTGTTTGTTAGAGTATTTTTTTCTTCTTCCTGCTTTTTTGAAGTGGCAACTGCTAGGAATAGGAACAACTTTTAGAATATCAAGGTATCAGATATGATGAGATTCAGGGATGCCTCCATGCTGCTTATAAAAGTCTGAAGATTGACATGTGACAGAGTGGAGATGCTATATAACTCAGTGGTATCAAACCCACAGCCCATGGGCTGGATGCATCACTCCTGTTTTAGCAAAAGGGGGAAAAGTCACAATACGTCACCTGATGCAGTGAATTTGATTCCCCTGCTGTAGGTAGTTTCTTGCTTGGATGAAATCCAAGCCATGGATCCAAATGGACTTGCTGACTTGAATCATCACTACAGGAGTTGATGTCTGAAATATATTAGGACAACACTGATACACAACTTGTACCAAAGAAACAGTGTATTGTTGTTTTTAAAGATGCTTAGGTCACTGAAGTAGACCAGACCAGGAGTATTCAACCTGTGAATTACAGAAGGTACAGTCCTCAATTAATTACAACCTGAAGAGGTTGTAAGTGAGTTTTCCTTATATTTTATTCAGAAAATATTTCTTTGGATTTGTCTGTTTGCTCCAATACACATTTCTTGATTCCATCAACTTGGAGGTGATATTTTTTCCAAATCACAAAATGTACTTTAAAGTTTAAAGTTTTAAAGTTTACTCTGAATTCTAGATTAACTGTAATATCAGTTCTACAATAAAATCAGGTGAATTATCTTATGAATTAATTAGTGAATTTTATTTCTGTGCTTCTGACTTATTAGTGGCCATAACATGACACAGCCCATTCCCATTTGGAAAGCAAAATTAATCTTCTATATAACATAAACTGCAGGATATAACCACATTAAAATCAAGCATCTTCAACTCACAAAAATGTGGCATTTTGAGGTTCAGAACAACTTCTGTTTTTGCATTTAAAAATGGAAAGAAATGGGAAACAATTTGTCACTTAGGTTTTTTGTTTTTTTTTGCATTGTAGCCTTATACTACTTCATTCCTTTGTATAAATTAGCTGGAAATGAAATCTATGTTAGATTCTGCATTAGAAATCCTTTTCTGTATTTCAACCTTTTCCTCTGTTTTGGCCATTGTAGTTGTCTGGTCTTGTGTCCTGACTGTAATTGCCATTCTCTCTGCTTCTCTACCCTGCCCCACCCATGCTAGGAAATGATGTATTTTCCTTCAAAATATAGGCAGTAAAGTTCACTGATATGTTTCTTTCTTTATTCATTTATTTTGGTTTGTCAATTGCTTACAAGATAATAGGTATAGGTAAAAAACATAGTTATAAATACATGGATACATATAAGAAAAATAAAAATAAAAAAATAAAACAAACAATAGGACAGGGATGGTAGGCACATTGGTGCACTTATGCACGCCTCCTACAGACCTCTTAGGAAAGGGGTGAGGTCGATAGTAGACAGTCTAAGGTTAAAGTTTTTGGGGTTTGGGGAAGAAACCACAGAGTCAGATAGAGTATTCCAGACACTCTGTTGCTGAAGTTGTATTTCCTGCAATCAAGTTTGGAGCGATTAACCTTGAGTTTGTATCTATTGTTTGCTCTTGTGTTGTTATGGTTGAAGCTGAAGTATTCATTGACTGGTAGGACATTGCAATGTATGATTTTATATACTATACTTAGATCGGACATTTATACTTAGATGTATATTAAATGTCAATTAAGATGTCAATTAAGAGCTAGGCAGCTCACTTTTCGACTTTTTAAAAACAAGCTGACAGCCTCCTAAAAAGCCATACCGTATGCGGAAGCGGTTAAATTTACGCCGTTCGAAAACACAGGAAGACACGGCTTTTGGAAACAGTTTTGCCGACGCCTGTGGAGCAAATGGGCTGGAGGAGGCCGATGATCAGTTTAGCGATCTCCTTACATAACGTTTACGACTCTCCCGCGGGGCACGTTCGCGGCATAAGCTCTCAAGACGCTCTCGCCGCGGGTTCCTCTTAACGCTCCCAGACAAATCGATCCGACGGGGCTCGCTGGCTGCGACGCGCGCGGGAACGAAAGCTGAAGATTGAAGCAGCCTATCAATACCGTGGCGGACCGAAGGGGAGACAGGTGGATGATAGATTAGCTCTAAGCCGGCGCGCAGTACAAAAAGAGCGAGTTCCCTTCTTTTTTTTTTCCACCTGGGGAAGAGCGCCTTTTCATCGTTTTTTCTAAAGCCAAGATCAGCCACCCTGAGGGGAGAGAGCTTTAATCGGGGCTGGCCTTGCCCATCTCCTGAGTGAACCGTAGGACTGGCTACATTCATAGCTACCGAGCAGGGGTAGATAGAGCTTGTTGTTTTTTCTTTCCCTGAAGGCGTCTCCGCCAAATATCTCTGTTTCGAGCTCTCTTGCGGGTGGGGGGAACAAAAGCATTCTGCACATGCTTGGGTGGCGCTCTGTGAATTCTCATTGAAATAGTAAGTTCAAGATAGGGAAAGAGGCCGCGCTTTGAATATTCTCACCGAAATGAGCCCTTCTTACTTCGCAGTCGCTACAGGAAATATATAGGCCTCTTTTTTTCCTTTTCGCGGATTTTTTAATATTATTACATTATTATTTCACATTATTATTATTTAATAATATTATTTAATAATATTTATTCTTATTTGATATTCTTATTTAATAATAATAAACATTATTATTTAATGTTTAATTTAATGTTTAAATATTAAACATTATAAACATTATTTATTACATAAGTAATAAATATTTACTTATTTAAAGACCCTCTTCAAAATATTCCCAGACCTGTTACTTTCTGAGCATTCCTCAGACTAAATCGTTCTTGCCTAAAGAACAGTGGAGTTCTGCTTTTCTATTTTTACACAAATACTGGCTTATTTATCTTTGGCTGTTACTGTCTATTACTGCTGGAAGTCTGGAGAAAGGTGGGAAGCGGCTGATTCTGGCAATCTGCCTAAAGAGAAATCAATGAAACAAATTAATCCTTTGCAGGCTGCAATGACACTGTAATCCATCATTCAGGACTGCTTTTATACACCAAATCAGAGAGCAGAGGGAGAAGCCCAGGGGACCATCGCAGACAACAACTTACAGCAACCCTGGGAAAATACAGAGGAATCTGTTTATTTAAAAAGGATAGATTTCACTTGATGGGCTGTTTCATCCTATCAAGATCTTTCTTTTCTTCTTTTCTGGCCTGGTTGAAAAACCATGAAGAAATGACTATATTTTCAGAGACCTCCTCATCCTTTCTGCTTTATCCCACTTTCCCCTTTTTAGAATCTGACAGAAGCATTGCCAACTGAGGTGGAACATTGGTGAGGTTTCAATGTCATCTATACAAGATCAACCCTTCTGCCCTCCCTTCCATTAATCTTTTTAGAATGTTCCTCTTGCCACCTTCTGCATCCACAAACATATAGTCTGCAATCTTAGACCCATTCCCTGGGGAGTAAATCCCACTGAACTGGATGACCCTATCTTTTGAGTAGTATTTGCTTTGCTGGACCTCTTTTGTTGATATCTCAGGAGCCCCAGAATTGAATTATTTCTCATACAAGATGGCCATGCATTCCAGAGGTTGAAATTCATTGCTGCTGGAAGCTGGCACTGGGTTGAAAGGATTCCTCTATTTGACAGGAAACAACTTTTAAGTGTTTGGGGACAGAACCACTCCAAGAATTCCCTCTTGAGTTTAATGAGATGTAATCACTAATCAAGGAGTTTAGGCTCAGCCTAAGATGGGCTAATTTGGGATGGGGCTCAATAGCAGTAAAGGCTCAAATTCAGGCAATTTCCTGTTTTATTTTAAATAAAACAATAAAACAATCAGTTTCTCACTGATTTTAATATTTTCTTTGCCTCTGTTGTCTTTTGTTTATTATGGCCTGAGAGTTTAAAGGCTATAAATGGTTTGGGCACCTCTATACAAAGGGGAATTGGTACAAGTGGGCAGCTTAGCTATCAAAATTATCAAGGATGAGAAAGCCTGCCTACTTGTTCTAACCTAATATACTCAGAATTGGGATCTTTTCACTTCTTCTGTCTATTAAATCCACTTTTTTTTTGTTCCTTCGTGCATCTGGAATAACTGTATTAAATTAAACAAAAAAGTGACTTACTTGCTACCATCTAAGAGCCTTCTGGGTTTTTACAGCCCAGAGTTCAAGGGTTGGATATCTAGAGAATACGGGAACAAAAGAAATAACCTTGCATTTGCGATCCTAATTTCACTTAGTATAATTAACAACATGATGGATGGTTATGGAATGTCAGCTTCCAGTCAATGCTATGTTTTTGTTTGTTTTGTTTTTAAATTTGGAAATTAATTGCCTTAGGCTTACCCAGAGACAAGCAGCCATATAGTCACAACCTAGTATATTTTTAAAAAATCAAACAAAGGTGAAAGGCCGGAGAAGGTTAAGATATGTTCCAAGTCCAGAAGCATTATGTCATCTGGCTTCATCAACAGGGGATGCAGAATAACATTTACTGAGTGCCAGTATTTTCTTCCTTCCATTCTTATTAAAACTTCCTGAACTCTGTGTGTGTGTGCGCGCGCGCATGTGTGTTTGTGTTTAATTTGCTTGGAACTAATGGCAGAGATCCTTGCACCTGACACCCACACATACATTCTTTGGAGTGGCAGCAGGCTAATTCTAACCACCAAAGGCCCTATCTTCATTTGCAGATTATAGCAGTATCATCAACACCACAAACTCACATTTTCGCCCTTGATCAAACTATGCTGGCCTTTAACTCAGAATTTCAGACTTTCCTATACCTGAAGATATATTCTCTGGCCTATGCTGAAGAGTCTGACTAGCAATGTGGAAAATGTGGAATTATCCATAATAATTATACTCATGTTTTAAGCCATGGAAAGGTATTGTTAACCTTCTTCCCTTTGGTTTCTGGCTGATAAGATATTCCACCCATCTGTACTATCAATCAGACCTTGTTGGTCTGGCTAAATACTATGAATTCAAAATGGAGATTGCAGTCTAGTTATTGGGACAGTTCTTTTTGCCAATACAGCGAAGGCTGGGAATTGCATTAAACTATTAGTGAGGACAGACCCAAAGACCAGCCAGTCCCAAGAAGAATCTGTTGATAGCAGTAAGGGTGACAACACTTTCAGAGAAGCAATGATCTGGGAGAGTATCTGAATCAATTCTTTATGATCTCTGAGTCAATTAGATCCTTCTTAGAAGAAAGAAATTAAAACCAAACTGTGCTTTTAGTATATTTTTGAAAGCAGTCCTTTCCAGTATCTGGCTTATCTTCTAGCTATTAAAAAAAAAAAAAACCTTGTGCCCAATAACCTACCTCAGAAGATAAGTAACTAAGCTCATAGTACCTTGCTGTTTGACACACTTAGTGCAAAAGGGATTGTGAAGAGCTCAGGAAGAATGCTTGCAAGGTTAGGAAAAGCAATCTCTCCCAGCCACTGACAAATGCTCAACAGGTTTCCTTTGAGCTACAAGCGAGGATTATCAAAACAATCGCAGCTATATTTCCCAATGTACAGAACTGGATCTTTCTTGGAACGGGAGACCAGAAGAGGAGCTTTTTCCAATTAGGTTTGTTTGAAGAACACATGGAGCTCTTTTTACCATCTTTGGTTTCAGCCAAGTAGGTGATTAAATCCGGGATTGTCAATACAACTCTACAGACTTCCTCAATGCTTTTCCAGGCCTAAAGTCTTAAGCTGTTTCCTCAGTAGTGATTTATAGCATCGCCATGTTGCTATAACAATAAAAAGACAGGCTTTATATTGCCACAGCAATGGCTGGGTATCATTTAAAATGGAATAAATCATTCATGAGGAAGTAACCTAAATTTGAGATTTGGTGCTCCTGTGTAGGATATTTAGATTGCAATAACTCATTCAAATGATATGGCAACATTCCCAACTCAATTTTCTCCAGGTATGATGGACTATGACCTCTGTAATTCCATAGCTTGCTTAAGCTTTGGTCATGCTGACTCAGGCTTAAGGGAAACCCTGTGTAGGGAAAGGATAAAGCAGGGGAAACTGCTGGATATAGCTTCCTTCCACATGTGATGAATTAGTTTGAAAGTTTTCCCACCTCATGTGAGGTTTGATTAGATCCACCACTAATCACCATGACTACAAGAGTAGGTTTTTGGTTGCATGCAGAATGGGGCTTTTTATGACGTGAGAAATTATTGGATCTCACATGTTCTGAATTGTAGAAAAGTGGTGTACAAGGTATTCAATCTAGCTTAGGGACACCTTAAGAATAAAATTATTTTTTACGTGATCTAGCATGTGGATCCAGAAACCACAGTTTTTCATAGGGAGACCCTGCTACAAAAAAGCATGTCCTAATGAAATAATTGTTAATAATTGTACAAGGAATGGTAGTAAATCCTGAAGAGATACTCTGTGCATGATAGCCATGGTCCTAGCTAGTTTTGAATCCTTAGTGATGAATCCTCCAGTCCAGAATCCAGAACAAGAACCTTTTCTTGCCGTTCCTCTCAGCAACTGTAATAGAGAGAGAGAGATTGCCAACTGGGAGGCAATGGTAAAGTGATTAAGGCACCAAACTAGAAACCAAAAAATGAGTTCTAATCTTCCCTTAGGCATGAAAGTCCACTGATTGCCTTTGGGCCAGACACTTCTTTCAGTCACTGAAGTCAGGCTTGAACAATTCAGTTGGTCAGTTAATTCCTGGTCACAACTAATAGATCAACACTTGGTTGGTCTGAAAAAAGACAGACACTGCACTTGCAGGAAAACACTAGGATGAAGACCATGGTCAGACGACACTTGAAATGTTGCATCCCATTTTGATCACCACAATATTTAAAAAAAATGTTGTGACTCTAGAAAGAATGTAGAGAAGAGCAATAAAGATGATTAGGGGACTGGAGGCTAACACATATGAAAAATGATTGCAGGAATCGGGTATGGCTCGTCTAGAGAAAAGGACTGGGGTGACATGATAGCAGTGTTCCAAATATCAGAGGAGCTCTTACAAAGAAGAGGGGGTCAGCCTATTCTACAAAGCACCTGAAGGCAGGACAAAAAGTAGTGGATAAAAACTAATCAAGGAGAGAACCTACCTAGAAATAAGAGGAAATTTCCTGACAGAACAATTAATCAGTGGAATGGCTTGCCTTCAGAAGTTGTGGGTATTTCATCATAGGAGGTTTTTAAGAAGAGATTGGACAGCCACTTGTCCAAAATGGTACAGGTTATCAAGCTTGAGCAGGGGGTTGGACAACTTGGACTGGAAGATGTCCAAAGTCCATTCCAACTCTGTTATTCTACAGAAGAGCCCCAGAGGTGGTATTCAGCAGGTTCTGACAAGTTCTGGAGAACCAGTAGCAGAAACATTGAGTCGTTCGGAGAACCGGCAAATATCACCTCTGACTGCAGATACCACCTCTGACTGCAGATTTTATAGTATCCTTCCCCTGCCATACCCACCAAGCCACACCCACAGAATCGGTAGTAAAACAAATGTGAATCCCACCACTGAAGAGCCCATTGATGGACAGTGCTGAATATTGTGATAGAAAACTCTGTCATGTTAAAAAATGCTTCCTTTTACATTAAATCATCTACCATTCAGCATTACTGAATGACTTTGAAATCTGGTATTATGTGGGTGAAGGACAAACCCAATTACTTTCTCTACACACTATGAATATACTTTTACAGTATTCTCCGATGTTTATACTAATATTTTAAAAGACTATTGTTGCAATCCTTTGAAGAATTCTTTTTTTAAGTTGTTTTTTCTGGAAGTTTTCCAGCTTGATAATATTCTTTTTGAAATATAACAACCTATTTCAAATATGGCCATGCCATAAATTTCTTTAAGCTTATTATGAAATAACCTTCTTGATTCACTTGTGAAGAATCCCATTAATGCTTTATATAGCCTTACTACACAATCAGCCTCTCCAAATTTTTGATGACACTCTTGAAGAATATAAAACTGTTAGACAGAACTTTTCACTACAAAAGAAAGATTGGTTCTCCTCAACAAGGACATTTTTTATTATATGTTGATACTTTTATATTTTGCAATACTTTTTGGTATTTTATCTGGAACAAATATCGAATTAACTAGCCTATAACTTCCTGTATCTCCTCTAGATCAATTGTTAAACTACACATTTTAAAGGATATTTTTAAAAAAATTCTCAAGTACAGAGATTGAATTTAGGAGCAACCTATATAACTTTGTTAGAATATTTGCAATTTTGCATTGGGCCAATGTAATAATTTTTTAATTTATGTATTGGACCTAGAATTTAATATATTATCACCTCTGCTTGTCTTTCTCTTTCATACTTACTTCCTAGAAAAGTCACTTCATCTATATGGCTTTTCAGATAATTTCCTCTCTTTTATAGTAAAAATAAATAGGAAGAATTCATTCAGCTTCTGTGCAATCATCGCATTATCTTTTAGTATTCCTATAAGTGGTATTGTCTAATGATCCATTGTTGGTAACCTCTTCTAAAAAGGCTAATGCTTTTATTATTGCTTGCATTTATTTTGCAAACATTTACATTCTATTGTCTTTCACAATGACATTATTGGACTCTAAAAGCTGTTTGACTGTTCATGAACTTGGTGGTCCTTTTCCTAATCTGTGCTATACAGTCTAATTGAGCTTCCACAGTTGTGGTTTTGAATCAACTTCAAGCATTCTAGAGAGATTTGACCCTCTGTATTTTCCCTTAAATATGACTGCACTGGGCTTTCATATAAATCATATATATGAGTGACAGTGAACATAATGCTTCAGTGATTTTATTCCCATGTCAAGATGATCTTGAGCATTTTGATTAGAAGAGGCACAGTATCCTCTAATTCCAGACGATAGGTTTCCAACACTAAATTATTTTGGGAGCTTGTTATTGTCACTCCAGAATTTCTATGTAGGCGCCTATCTTCTTGTTTAGCTCTATGCTGTCTGAGATACACTATTATGTGACTGACCATCTGACTAATTGAATATTCCACTTAAAAAGCAAACACCAGAGCTTAATTGGCTGCGAGAATTACCCTATTTCTCATTTATCTGCAGATTGGATCCTTTTGCTGCAATAACTATGTGTTTTAAAAGTTGTGCATTTCAATCCCACAAGTCTTTATTCCTCATATGCTTTGGATCTTTCATCTTAGTTTACCTACATTCTTATTTCCAACTGTAGTATATGCTGGTTTATGACCATAAAGATTTTATTTGATGAAGAGGATCTGAAAAGATATGTCTTAGATTCTCTTTGGGACATCATTCTTAGTTTGCCATTTTTCTCCACCTCTCAATTTCTCTATTGTCTCTATTGATGAGCTATAATGGGCATTATTTTTTGGCTGAGTATCTGATTCCTTAAAGGCAATCTGTGTGGGAAGCTAAAGGAGTGGGATCAAAGCCAAAAAAAAATGGATGGGAACCGCCCTATTTTAATTAATTTAAATCTTTCTGACATCTTCTTCTTTCTC
Organism: Hydrophis major; assembly: GCA_033807585.1. Taxonomy (NCBI): domain Eukaryota; kingdom Metazoa; phylum Chordata; class Lepidosauria; order Squamata; family Elapidae; genus Hydrophis; species Hydrophis major. Next base: position 326,873,289 of record CM066329.1, on the reverse strand, counting down.
TTTCCCAACAATAATATCCAGGAGGTAACAGATAGCATTTCCACAAGATCTGAACTGCATAAACATTTAAAATTAGCTTGAGGAATGCATGCGTCTCTGAGTAAATATAATTTTCCACCACTGAAGTAGCAGAAGCTCTTTTCCTCTTTATAGATTTACTAAGTAGAGTTTGGCAACCTTTTCAACTTTGCTGTTTATAGCCTAATAGAATTCCAAGGCACAGACACCTTTATGACATCCAGTTGATCAGATTGCACTGCTATGAGCCATCATCATCATTTGCAAAAGAGAGAGAGAAAGAGAACAGATAAAACAAAGCCCTTTCAATTTACAAATGTTGCAATTGAAGCATACATTATCTCTTACCATTGTTAAGCAGGGAAAGTCCAGAAGATCCAGAGGTACTGGGGTTCCCCTTCCAATTTTGAAGGGCGGATGTCTAGAAGTAGAGAATATGGTTATGGTGCCAAAAGCAGGAATTAGGTTCCCTCTAGAAGTCACTACTTTAGCTGAATCATATTAAGATTCTATCTAGTAACCCATAGGCTCCAGCACTATTAACTGCTCACACAGAGAGACAGCCAGCTCCCTTCCCATTCTGTTTTCTTCAGTTGGATGCCTAGGTGGCTTCTCCATAGAAAAGTGACTGTAGCCAGAATTTGTACTATAATAATAAAGGATCATCCTCCATATTGTCCTTTGTGTAGGAATATTTTACCCATGTTTTTCTTTTAAAGCTCAGTTTACATATTTTATATAATACTATTAAACTTTTAATAGTACTTATGCACAGATTTTTTTCTGTTAGTTACAAAGGCCTCTACATACACAGAGAGAGAGAGAGAGAGAGAGAGAGAGAGATCCTATGTTGTTGTTTTAAGTGAAGCAAACAAGCCACTCTCTTTCAGGGCACTGAATTAAAGCAATAGGGTTCACAATAAGTTCTGCAGGAAGTTGAAAGTCTAAAATAAAATAAAATCCATTTGTGGTTAAGCAAATATTTTGTCTTGAGAGATTTCACCCATTTGGGTGCAAAGTTAGTGTGAATATCCATTTCCCTAGAGAGGACAGAGGACAGAACACATTTTCTAGTGTGAGCAGGGGTGTGCAATGGACTTCACACTATGCTAAGCATTAAAACACCTCCTTTAATAGCTGAACCAGTCTGTCAAAATCCTCCAGAGACCTCTCCTTTGCAGCAGTCCCAGCTTGGGAAATGAGGGGAGGTCATTCTCTGGCCACACAGGAGGAAAAATCTAAGGGTCAAAAGGCTTAGAAGTAATGCCTCTATCTGAACTTCCTCTGTCAGTTGCGGCTCTTATCACATCTTCAGTTCATGGACCAAAATGCTTCAAAGGAAGGATTCCTTTTCAAAAAAGAGAGAGAGAGAATGCAATGGGGCTCAAAATTATCTAGAAGTGACACATCTGTTCTGAAAGTACTTTTTTTCACACCAGGGGTATGCTGTGGCTCTTATATATCTTTGTTAGAGTGTTTAAAAAAACAACACTGCATATGTTCAAAGCATTCCTTTACTAATTGCTTCACTTGTTGCAGTGCTGAGTTGTGGAATTCAAAATGGCTGCATGGCTGCCTCATAGCTCCACTGAAAACCCTAAGATTCTACATTGTATACTTACAACTGATTTATAAAACCATTGTGTATTAACATTAATTTGCTCACGGAGCATATGCTTTATATGAAAAAAAAAGTTTCAGGTTCAATCTGTCACTAATCAGACTGAGAGACAGTTTTAGGCTAGATGGATCGATGGTTTGATTTAATAGAAGAAACCTTCCTGGGTCCCAATACTGGATAGGAAGATTGTTGACAGCATAATTTGAGACATATTTTCAAATATTAGTCCTACTCAGTTCAGTGAGACTTTCCTCATAATAGACATACTTTGGAAAGGCATTCTTAGGAACTCTTAATAAAGAAGGAATCAGAATGAGCTCAACAATGCTTATTAATTATTAATCTGTCATGAAAAACATAGTAGGACAATAGTTACATTCTGATAAAGCTTAACATTAAATGCACCATAAAATTGCTCCTAACATAGTCTTACTCTTATTTAGCAACCTCCTCCACCTTTTCTACTGTTCAGTGCTCTTTATGCAACTTCATTATCTCGCACTATGACAGAAATGTTCACATAAATATTTTCAATCAAATAAATACTTTAAAAGAGTAAAACCTCAACCAGCATAATGTTCAGCAACAAACACAGACTAAATAAAGTTCTCTGCACTTTGATACGGTAGATCTAGCTAGAAAGAGAATCCAAAGTGATTCTTTGGAAACTCGTTTATGAATGCACGATTCTCATTGGATGAAAGCCCACATAAATTGCACTTTAAGAGAAGATTTCATAGACATTAGAGTGGCAGATTGAAGCAGTTAGCATGTTAACGATATAATTTTATATATGTCTGTTCAGAAATAAATCTGTTAAGTTTTCAACAGGTTTATAGAACTTGCTCTTACAATTTTTTAAAAAAATCTTTAAAGGCAGTTGGACATTTCACTCTAGCTAAATTTTATTGATGTCTTGGAGAGGCTGGTATTATTTTTGCTTTATTGTTACTGTGGTTTTTAGGGTTTTCTGAATTTGTAAGTTTAATTGCCTAGTTCTAATCCATTGAAAGTTTTGTAAAAATAGTAATAAATAAAGTAGTTACTTCCTCATATAATATTATAGAACTGCAATCTATAAGTAAAAGTAAATGAAAGTAAAAATAAGTCAAAGTTTGTCTTGAGCATGATAGAAGAACAATGTTGGCATCGAAACCTTGGTACTATGATATGCTCCTAATTTTTTTGGCCAAACTCATTGCAACAATCACCTCCAGAATGGACGACCTCCAGATGAACATATTTCTAGAATATACCAAATAGCATAAACATTGATAAACATCCTGGAGTTAAAGTCTATTCACCTGAACTATGCTCATCTCAAGGAGATACATGTTGGAAAGTAACCCTTAACCATTTCTAGAGATACATATACAAAGATACATATGCAGAAATTTTATAAATTGAAGACTAACTCTATTATTAAGCAAATTAAAAGTAATCAAATCTCCATTGACAGACATTCTATGTTACAGAAGGCATAAATTGGGAATTGATTAGAGGACAAGATTTGTGTGTGTGTGTGAGAGAGAGAGAGAGATTGTGAAGATTGCTAGTTGCTGATGTCTCATTTAGATAAAGTTCCCTCATGCAGCTATGCTAATTATTCTTACTCTAGCACAGATTGTTGCTAGGCACAGAAATTTGGGTGTAAGTTTGCACATTGGTCAGAATTTTTTTTTTTACTACTGCTTACTAATGTTAATTACTGTCATAATTATGAATGGTTGCTATTTAAGGTTGTTGCTAATACATTCCATTATGAGCAAAACAAGCCAGTTTTTCGGCCTTCTTCTTTGTTCCCAGATATGTTTCTGCGTAGTCCTTCTGAGCACACCAGGAAAGCTGCTAAAGATATATTCCATTCAGCTATTAGTCAGAACTGACAAGGCTGTAGCCAGAGGTGAACACAAATCAGTACAGATTCTATGCTTAATTATCTTTCAGGAGGAAAGCATTCCTGGTGATATGGAAGATTTTGCTTGCTTCAAAGTATATAACATTAGGGTCTCTCCTTAAAAATCTTGTCCTGGCTCTCATAAGCAATATAAGTCTATTGAATTTTATAAACCTCGAACTTTTATAAAAACTCTAGTGGAGCCCCCAAAATAAAGTTTATCGTTTAGAAAATCAACACTAAAATAAAAAGAAATGAGAGCAAAGTAGGAAATATGAGCAAAGTAAGAAATATGAGCCCTATTCGCATGTAAATTTTACTGTATTGCCTTACTCACTGTAGCCCTTAATGCCAGCAAAAAATGATCTGCCACTTCTCTACTACTAAAATGTTGCCAACGTTTATTGTCAGAACAGAGAAAGCGGTGGTGCTGTAACTGCAATTCACTCTAACCCTTTATCCTGCCTTCAGGTACTGACTTGGTTGACTATAACTTCATTGCACTAAGTCCCTTCTATATTCAAATTTTTCCCTTTCTTGAAAAAGCTGCCTCATGCCAAGACCTGGAGAAGTTATTGAGGTTAGAAGAAGTATGCTAATTGGGAAGGGCTAATTGTTTCAAGAAGCTGGGGGGAGCTGCCTTGATGGTCTTGGCCTGTTCCTAATAAAATGAAGAAGCAGCACTGACTTCAATCCCAAAATCAAGGAACTCCTGGAGTTTCCACAGGCTAAGAAAATGACTTCACCTAGCCCTTTATCCCCCATGGATGACATCTGGAGGGAAACCAGACTCTTTTCAGTCTCTAGTCATAAATTGGTTGTGCCAAGGCCAGTAAATCTGGATTGATTTAAGAAAGTTTTTTCATCCTTCCAATCAAATGAAGCCATTGCTAATTAGATGTTTTCTGTTAATAGTATCACTCCTGCTTATATTACCTGCATATATATTGACTGCACTTATTGCTATATCTTGTTCAGCACTCTGATTTTAATATGAGAAGGAGATAAGCCATCCAGTAATTCAGAATATAGGAGAAGGTTATGATTCTAATCTAAAATCCCCCCCCCCAAAAAAAATCCCTCTCTGGGTCACTTGTAAAACAGCTAGAATCTTCTAAACAATGTCACAGATTGAATTTGACTTCAGGTTAAATTATGCCATTCCAGGTATATTGTTCTGCCCCAATTAATTTTTAAAGGGTGATGAGATTTTAAGACTAATTAAACCAATCAGCTTAGAGTAGGAGCATCTATTAGCCAGAAATCTAATTTAATGCTTGAAGGTGAATCTTTGTCGTAGGGTTGGCTACCATAAACCAATGTTTTAGGTTTGCTTTTCTAAGCCATGTAGGCAAAATTAGGGTACTCCATTTTATGCTTGTCTTCCCAAATATAAGACATTCTAAATTAATTGGAGTGGACATCTTAGGAAATATGTATAGGATTTGTACCCTAGACATTTTGGATTTAGTTGGATGAGGTATTATCAGCTTCAGCTCAAATGAGTGAATTATAGCATAAACCATTTTATAACGATGAGTGTGTGTATCACATGAACATTATCAAGAGGCCTATCTATGTTCAGACATTTCAGGATGATATGGATCTTTAGAACAGAAGAACACTGTTTTTCAAAAGCCCCCACTAGGTTTACTTTCTGGAAATAACTTCCTAGTTGTGTACTACTATTAAGAACTTTGATTGAAGGACATTTGGATATGGTCTAGCACAGGAGTGTCAAACTCATGTCATCACATCATCGTCACGTGATGTATCACAACTTTTTTCCCCTTTGGTAAACCAGCGGTGGGCATGGCCAGCACATGATGCACCCAGTCCGTGGGCCACGAGTTTGTCACCCCTGGTCTAACCGGTCCTCTCTTTTTAACTTATTGTTCCTGGAGCAGGACAACGGTGCTTTTTTCAATAAGCAGGACAATTCTGCTGGCAGTTCCTTAGAATCAGCTTCTTGCCCAATGGTAGGGATTTGTACTAAAAGAAATATCTTGTCCTAACCCTTCCAGCCAGTGCATCTTTGAACCGGGATTACATTTTAGCTGCTATGTTCAAGCGGTTAAGATTGTTTAAAAAGTAGCTGAATTAATACTGTGGATTCAGGTTAATTCCCATCAAATTACAGCACCAGTTTGTTAATTAGAAGGATGAAAAAGACTTGCTAAGAATAGGCTGAGAAATTTGGATGACAACAGCCCAAATGCTTTCAAATCGCTCTGTTCTAGATCGTAGCTCTGCCTATTTGAATAAGGTTTCGTCAAGTAGAACATGGTAAATATATAAAAACAACCCCCCTTCCTGCTTTAAATAATTTCCTTTCTGGGCAGTCTCTTAATACCCTTTTCCCAATGAACAAATTTCATAGAGTTGGTTTATTTTCCTCCGTCCTACTCTGTATTAAAATGTCCTGTAAGCACTCAGCCATACTTCCTTTTTATGATGGATGGTTGACTGAGCTTCAATTGGCTGGGTCCATACAACATGCTCTTTGCCCATGTTCTCCTAAACAAACTACATAGTGGATTAGCACAATGCTGAATTGGGCCATTGTGACAATCTCATAGGGTGACCTGCTAGGTTATATAGTTTATAACCTTTTGATGCAAAACTTTGACGGCTGTTTCCCCCTGCAATATCCAGCTGTTAAACGGCTACATAAAGAACAGCACAAGCCTATAAAGAAGAGAGTGCTATTAAGGTTAATAAGACTCTCAGGCAAAACTCACCAGCCCATATTAGTCAAACTGGAAAGTGAAAAAGAAATATAAATATTTGCAGTTCCCTTGAGGGGTGGGGGTAGCAATTACATACATTGACTAGGGCATTGGCTACAGGCCTGTTGGCTAATATTAGCATTGCTGCCAAATAAATATCTGTGAAGTTGCATCTTCATTCACTCTATTGTGCAGTTAGCATTATTTTAAACAATTACTCATAATAATTTTTGATCTTGGTGGTTACTTTTGGTAGCTAGCAACTCTCTTCTTCTTCATCTCTGCCTAAGGAAAGATTCAGGAAAAACATCCCAACATTGAAATACTTACCTGGAAGTTACATAGAATTTCTTAGAATCTAACTTAGATTAGAACAATGCTTCAATTTTGATAAATAATACTTCAAAATAATTTTCAGGATTGCCTTTCCCGATCTTCCTCAGGAGATCCTTTCTGTCTCAGTCCTACAATCCACCGGTGTTATATAATGCAAAGAAAGGCAGAAATAAGAGTATCAAACCAATGAAAGAATCAGAAGACCAGAGAAGAGGCAACATTTACTTCTAAGAAATCCAGATAGGTTGCCAACCATTGTTAAAGCAGAGCCACTGTTTCTTTAACAATTGTCCAGATGCAAAATAGTTACATAGGAGCTTTCCTTCTCCTTTTCCATGCTATTTCCCCTTGTCAGTCCTCAGAAAAACTATTCCTGATGAATATTAGCCTTCTCAGATAGTTGTTAAAATTAAAAGCCTTCCAGAAAGAAACAAATAAAAAGAAGAGAAAAAAAACAGGTTGGTACTTCAGATAGTGACATGGCCATCCTAGCTCAAAAGGAAGAGGGAAAGCAAAATGAGCAGGGAAGAAGGGAAAGGTGGAGAACAAAAAAATGTTAGATAGTTTAATGCAGGGGTATCAAACTCAATTTCATTGAGGGCCGCATCAGGGTTGTGTTTGACCTGGAGGGAGGTGTGGCCAAGGTGGGCACAGCCAGCTCAACATCACTTGTGTTGGGGGCACCTTTGGTGGTCTGAGCACTTTGTCAGCAAAAGCAGGCTCCCCAGCTCCATTTTTGGCTGTGACAGACTCCTGTAACCCTCTGCCAAGATGGCCCTCCCAAGCTCCATTTTTACTGCAGAGGCACCGCGGGCTGGTCCTTTGCTGTTTCCAGGGCATCCCTGTGGGCCAGATCTAAGCATCTGTGGGCCAGATTCGGCCTGCGGGCCTTGAGTTTGACACCCCTGGTCTAATACATTTAGTTGCTTGTTTTTCAATAGCCTGGCTTGAGGTGAACATTAATATAGTTATTGAGAAAGAGGCCTGCTTAATTCAGGACACTGAAGGCATAACCTGTACTACTATATTTTCCTCCACCCTTCTAGATGTGGTGGACATCATTCCACTCCTTCTAAGCCAGAATGCAATCAAATAATGCAAACTTAGAAAACACACAGTTTGGCGAAACCAATGCTCTTCACAATGAGATGCATTCTGCATAGGCTCAGAAGACGGTCTGTGTATAGGTATATTCTTCCAAGTCTGAAGTGCTGATAAAAAGTTTAAGTTTTGCTCAACCCATTCCTTTGTACTCCAGAGAATGCCTATTGCAGTGAATGTGCAGGAATCCAAATGCTTGTTCTGATCTTTGAAACTTTGTAGGGTTTGTACTACAAAGTTACTTAAATTTAACCATGATTTACTCAAAATAACTGTACGGGACATATTGAACTACAAATTAACCAGACAGGCTGCTCATAATGTAGTTAGGTGGTTTTTGATCCCCCAGCAGGTGGTAGCAATTAATCACTCTTGGCTGGAAGGTCAACTCTGTTTAAGTTATTATATAGGGGGTAGGGCACACCTGGGAATTCCTGGGTTGTTGGCTAGACAGGGAAGTTTAAAAATGCCCTGGAAGAAGGCAAATTATGTGATGTTGCTTTAAAAAAACGCTGCATACATACAGTTATCAGGAGTAGGTCTTGTCTCAAGAACCAAGATTATTACTTGGCTATAAAGTATGCCTTGGTGTTATCTAGGTTCCTATGGATACAATAAAAGTAGGGAATCAGTGAATGGTGATAATGGAAGAAATAGAGATGAGTTTAGGAGAAATTGTACAAACATTCTGAATGAATATAGTCCAGGAGGAAAATTATTCTATTAGATGATATGAATAGGTGGCTGAGAATCAGGTGAGACAGTCATAAAAGAATGCAAACTGTAAATAGTGGTTATTGTTTAGATCAAGGTCTGTTTCAAATAGGTGGTTTAAGCATACACATCTGTTCTTACCGAGACAAGACACAGCAGTAAACAAGGTCAAAATCAGAAACTGTTCATATGTAAACATGTGGATATGCAAAAGAATAAATATATACATCTCAAACAATGATTGATTTATGTCTTTGTGATGAATTGAGAAACTGATTGACAGACAGAAGAGTTTGAGAGATTCTGAAGATGACACGGACCATCTGTTGATAACATCATGAATGGATCTTGGGAAGAATGGAGATAAAAGGAAAGGAAGGAGGCAAAAGAAATTTGAGAGAAAGGAGAACAATTGTAGGAAGAGAAAGCCTATTGAAAGCTAGACTGATCTGAATAGAATAGACAGTAAGGAATGTAAGGAAAGAGGATGTGGAGTAAATAGAATATGCCATATAATGACACAGAAGTGTATGGTGTTGGGCTAATGGAAATATGAAAAAGGATACATAGTAGAATGTTGAAGAGGAAGGGCCTATGGATAAAGAAAAGTGTATATACAAGAATGAGTGTTGGACAAAAAGAGGAAGAGAAAGAAATTAGTTGTTGCTTAGAAAAAAGAAAGTAAGGAATTGTTAACATTAAAAGCAACAGGGGAAAAGGCCAGACAAGGAATCTGTAGCAGAATGAATGGAATTAAAAGTCACAAAGATGAAATGGTTTGGGAAGAAACCAATAAGGGAAAATGCTGTTAGGAAAAATATTAGACATCTGCTGGAAAGTTGTAGAGCTACCCTCAAAAAGCGAAATTGAAATAAATGCTGTAAATGTAACTCATTGAGTGAGATGATGAAAAAGAAAATTTAAAAATAGAGTTGTAGATGATACAATATAAGAAATATGGAGTCATAACATACCATTTCTCCATATGAGTAAATATGGAGAAATAGTAAAATATGGATGTGGTTGGCTTATAGAGTGGCTGTGAGACTTCTTTAATGCTTGTGCAAAGACTACACCTTTGCCTACATGTTTTGTACATTATTGTATCCCTGTACAAAAAGAAAAACTGTAAAAGTGACTGCAAAAGCTACATGGGAGATTATGGGGTGTACCTCTAAAGTTGTTGGGCAAAATTCTGATTGTTATTTCTCAAACCACTGTAATTTGCTTTTCATTGAATAAGGGCTCCACTGAGATTTTTGCTCTGCAACAGGTCACTGAAAAATATATAAAAGTGAGAAATAAATATGCTGTTTGTTGATTTAGAAAAATGTATGCTAAAGTGAATGGGCTATTGCTGAATGTGATAAGAATGATATATGTCAAAAGTGTCTATGAAAACTAAATGCTTAGCAAATGCCTCAACATTGAGTAGGTAGACAAAAATGTGTGATGTCTCCTTGGTTGTTTAATCTATTTATGGAAGAAAAGATTACAAGGAATGTTTGTGGTGATATTAGAGGTACATTGGGAATCTGAGCATACATATACTTTTGTATGCAGGGGATGCTATGTTGTTGCCCAAAAATCTGAACCATTCATCATTATCTTCATTTAATGATCCCATAATCCCTTGCAGGGTGGCGTCTGGGCAACTGAATGGAGCTACCAGAATGCTTTAATGGCCGGATGCCCTTCCTGTCACCAGGCCAAAACCTGGATGGTTTCATTAATTGTATGGTGCAATAAGCAATATGGATCTAAAATTTAACCAAGATTAAGATTAAGGTTATTTTGAGAGAGAAAAGGGAATGGATGGATGGTGGACAGATGGATGAAAACGTAGATTAATGTGTGTCCCTTGGTAGAGTGTTAACTGAAGATGGGTAAATGGGTGAAGAAATTTAAACATGCACATATTAAAAGAATGAAAGTGGATATTATATGGTCTGCTGCAAATAATCTTTGTCAAAACAAGCAAACTAGATGTGTCTAAGAGTGACCTTCTGCCCCCTTTGTCATATGGGAGGTGTGTTATGTCAAACTACTAAGTTGAATGGAATGGGGACTTGAGTGGTGGTGGTGGGGTTAAAACAAGGAAAAATAGGAACAGAAATGAATGAGGGCTGAAGGAATGTGGATTGAATTCTAAACAGGAGAGAATGAATGAGGACTGATTTGTAAACAAATATACTTGGGGGAAGAGTGCATGGGTGGAAAGGAATGGAAACATTGAGAAGTCTGTTTCCATAAATTGAGGAGAGATTCCCCAAAAAGAGAAAGGTGAAAATTTTAGAAAAAAAAGGCTAGAAAGCAGGAGACTGTGAGTTCCAGGCTCATGGTAGGCACAAAGCCAGTTGGGTGACCTTGGGCCAGTCACACTCTCTCAGCCCAACAAAGCAGGCAATGGCAAGCCATTCAGAAAAACCTTGCTAAGAAAACTGCAGAAACTTGTACTCTGAGAATCAGACACTATTGAACAAAAGAACAAAAAAAATGGAAGTGCATGCATGCGGTGGAAGCAAACGATTTGTCAAAATAGAAACATATAAAGGGGATAGTGCATTGTGTTGATGTACATAGGATCTAATTACTGTATATTGTCCCATTTCACACCTTTCCTTTCTTTGTTGTTGCTTAATCTCTTTCTCACATTCTCACTTAGTACTGCTTATTCTGGGAGGGAATAGCCTCAGAGTGTGTATTTGGGGTTTGAACAGTGGTTGCTCTTGCAGGAGAAGCTAAATCACATATTCTCCAATGGCATTTTTGGACAGAGCTAGCAGATGCAGCCTATCTATCCATACCATGGGGTTCGTAGATAACAGCAATGGTTCAGTTTACAGTGGATCAGCATTTCCTGCCTGCACCTAGTTAAACCTCTCTGGGGAAACAGGACCACCAAAAGGGACCTGAGCCTTTTTTTTTTCTTTTGCTGATCGAGGAAGGTGCGTTCCAATATTTGAGGGGCTACCAGAGAGGAAGGGATCAAGCTATTTTCTAAAGCAGGGGTCTCCAACCTTTAAGCCTGGTGGACTTCAAGTCCACCAGGCTTAAAGTGGCCAAGGTTGGAGACCCCTGAAGGCCAGACAAGGAATAATGGATGGAAACTGAACAGGGAGAGATTTCACCTGGAAACAAGGAGAAACTTTCTGACAGTGAGAACAATCAACCAAAGAAACAGCTTGCCCTTGGAAGTTGTGGGACCACCATCACTTGAGACTTTCAAGAAGAGATTGGACTCCCACCTGTCAGAAATGGTGTAGGGTCCCCTGCTTGGGCAAGGGGGTGAACTAGATGACCTACAAGGTTTCTTCCAACTCTGATTATCCGTTAAAGCTATGGGTGAAGCATTGGATCCAGGCCGCTCAAAAACTCCTACAGGAAGGATGACTTTGCCTGAGTTCTCTTCTCTTGCTGTCCCACCCAGAGTACTGCATCTGAGCGGGTTTTCTATAGCTCCCTCCGTCCTCTTTTAAGGCAACTGCGGAAGATCTCTGCCCCCTGTGCGCACCCACCCTTGCAGCTCCTTGCTCTCTCATCCCTCGTTTCCATACATCTGCCGACCCTCCAGAGAAAAAAAGGGCTTCAGGCCACCTCAATCACCTCTGGGAAAGGAGGCACTCACTTGCAAGCTGAGCTTTCGGATGTCAGCGCCTCCGCCGCCGCCACCGAGTTTCGCCAGCGGGACTCCGTCCCATCCCAGAGCCAATTTGGGAGAGGTCTTTGGTTTGCACCCCAGCAGCGGGGTGCAGGGGGAAGCGAAAAGGGCTTTGCTCGCCCTGGCTTCAGCCTTGCCTCCGCAACTGCCGGACCCAAGGATCTGCCGCCGCCCTAATGTGGAACAATTGCTCGGTTGGTTCCATTAAGGCAGAGGTCCCCAAACTTGGCAACTTTAAGACTTGTGGACTTCAACTGCCAGAATTCTTCAACTTGTGGGAGTTGAAGTCCATAAGTCTTAAAGTTGCCAAGTTTGGAGACCTCTGCATGAAGGTCTCCCCTCGCCAGCTTTTCGCTTGGTACCGCAACGTCTTCAACTAGCCCCCAGCCGAGAAAGGAAGCGCACCCAACTTAACATGGCTTGGGACGGCAGCCGATCCTTTGCCGAGGCGCCTACTCTCCATTCCTCATCCCGGTTCGGGCACGAAGGGAGGTGGGGGGAGGTTTGGGAATGGGTTTTGTCCCTCACTCTTCGATCTGGGAATCTGCGACTTACAACTAGGAGCCAGTCAGACCTGCGTGTTTTGGATCCACGTCTGAACTGAAAGGGGGAGGGGGAGGTTATTGCTGGAAGGAGCAAACAAAGGCTTCTCAAAGCTGTTCTTGCTTGCTGAAAATAAATTCCCATCTGCCAACAGACTTTCGGAGAAGCTCAGATAAAAGCAAGATTAGCCTCTCTTTAAAAGCTGAGCGAGCCAAATAAGCGTTGGAGGCAGCCTTCTGAACGGTTCCCAGAACCAAGGCCAAGGTCAACTTATAGTTCCCATTGACTTTTGTCAAACTGGTTTTGTGGATCATCCACCTCTGTAGGCATCCACATCCTGTAGCAAAGAAGGACTCCTGGTCTGTGCCCTTTGGCCTAAGCCCAGACTGTAGGGAATATGGAGGAGGAATAGAGGAATCCTCCACAAACCTGAAAGAAAGTTAAGTATCCCAGACTGCAGGAATCTTTAACTATAACCCTCTTCTACAGCCCAAGTGTTGCTGCAAAAGTAATTTTGTTTTAATCAGACGGGGTTTACTTAAATAAAAGAGCAGCTCCTTAATCTTCTACTTAGTGAAATAAACTGGGAAGGGGAGGAGAAGAAAGAAGTTGTGGTGGCTCACTTGAAAAACAAATCTAAGCTGCTTTAGGCTGAAAATCAGAGATGGACATGCTGGATAGAGGTGGGGAAGATGGTTGGTTTTCTCTACCCATGAGCAGAAATGCCTTCCAACTGCCTAAAGTGGTGAATGTGGTCAAATTCCCAAGGGGGAAAGTTCAGGGTGAAACCACATTCCTGACCCGCTTCTTGGCTGCTGGCCTTCAGAAAGGCTACGAAAAGTTCAACTGCCAACCCTGTTAAAGAGACACTCTGAAAATCCTTTGCCAAAAAGACTGGCAGCTTAAAAAAAAAAAAAAAACACCACTTTTCAAAACTCCTCTTCCTACTTCCAGTTACTTCAAATGAAAACTTGCCCTTCTAAGTAGGTTTGCTTAAAAGAGAGAGAAGCCATGAATTGATATGATTTTTTCCAAACTTTCTCTCCCTGCTTCAGCTTACTTAAAATATGAATGTGCCTAGGCCACATCGACTTTCTGCATGTCCCCCCCCCCCCCCCCCCGAGATTTCCATCCTTCCATGGGAGCATTAAAGTAGCTCTTCCCCCATATTCTGGGATACTTTGGGTAGTTTGATGTTTTGTTTTTCACAAGAGGTCAACTCCAATGCATTCAGTTAAAAATGCACCCTTTTTTCTCAGTAAAAGCTCAAGGACTTCAGCAACTACCTCTTATACAGGTAGTCCTCAACTTATGACCACAATTGAGCCCCAAATGTATATTGGGAAGTGAGAAATTTGTAAAGTGAGTTTGCTCCATTTTACGACTTTTCTCACCACGTTTGTTGAGTGAGTCACAGGCAGTTCTTAAATTAGTAAGTGGGTTGTTTAAGTGAATCCAGCTTCCCCGTGGACTTCGCTTGTCAGAAGGTCGCAAAAGGGGCACTGCAACCCACCATAAATGTGAGTTGGTTGCCAAGCATCTGAAAGTAAATCACATGACCATGGGGATGCTACAAAGGTCGTAAGAGTGGAAAAAAATGGTCATGAGTCACTTTTTTCAGTGCCAGTTGTGACTCTGAGCAGTCACTAAATGAACTGTTGTAAGTTGAGGACTACCTGAAGAGTACTTGAGCAGTCCCGTTGAGCCGAGTTCACATTGAACCCCCTTCCTCACTTGCAATTTAGGGAACACCCATAATGCCTTCTGTGGTGTTACTGCTGCTCACTCTAACAGTTAGTCTCATCTAGCCTCAACTGATGCTTTAAATCACAGGCTATATCATCAATTCTGGAAGCTGAATAATAGCTGCAGACTGAAGGTGGATAAAGAGCCACCTTACCACCCATGGTTGTTGTAGAGGCCATAAGAACATGCTCTCCACTCCTCTGATTTTTACAGGTGGAACTAAAATGGATTTAGAGTCTGTATGAAGCCAGTTAAGTAGCTAAGAAGCCCAAGGCATTGCCCTTGGGTCATTAATCTACTTCCAACACCACGTATCTTTCTCAGCATTTGTTCTCAGAGTTATTGTAGTTATTTCAGAGTTCCTCTTTATACCTCATGCTCACACCTCTGATATTATCTTCTCTGCAGGCTTCTTTCCCACAGGAAAGGAAAAGAGAATTTCAGTATTATTTTTAGGAAAGAAGAAAAGCTATACTTATGCAACTGCATATTTGCACAGTGAGGCTGGTAGGGAGCCTTTGTCTTGGATTGAATATTTTATTTTTCCTCGTTGCAGCATCCTGAAAATAATTAGCCATATAAAACTGGTTTTAATATGGATCCTTTGCCAGTTTCCTTGTCCTTGTCCTTTTCAGTTTCAATCTCTTCTCCTGGTGGGGTAAAACCACTTTTGCCTAGCAGTTCATCCATTTTCAATTCTCTTCCTACAGTATACAAGACCTAGCTAGCTGCATAATCATGGCAAGGATTTTCTCCTTCCTCCATTGGTATTTCTGCCCTAAATATTAGCTTTACAGTATTTATATATAAATATGTATAACTTTACATTTAAATCAGAAAGCTGTCTTCCCTTATATTTCTATACTGCCCGTTATTTTTAACTTCAAAGTGACCAAAAGAACCCAAGATGTAAAGATCCTCTAGAATCAAATTGTTCTTGGGATCTATATGGATGCATCCACATAATTACCAAGGCAAAAATAAGGAAATAGTTTATCATTTGTCCAGATTTTTCTTTAATTGCCCAATCCAGACAATGGGATTCCCTTGTGGTCTCTCATCTAATTAAAACTTAAGTCCAGCACTGCTTAGTTTTGTTCCAATTAAAATCACTGGGTGCTGGCAGGTCCTATGCCATCAACCACACAAGTTATTTTGGAATCAGTGGCAGTTTCCCTCCCTCTCAAGAAAGTTCAGAGGCAAGATTAAAATCCCGATTTATTTAGAATACAATCCCCACCCCCAATCCTGATGCTTTCTTTGCCCGGCCACATTGCCATAAACACCAAGGAGATTTAATCCAATTCAGCATCCAGTCACAAGGGACAACACAGTGCATGGTGAGACAGTTCATACATACAGCCGATTTTATGCTGGTATTGTTTTGTGCCAAAATAAATAAAAGGCGAGATAGCACTTTAAATCAAGCATAGAGGTGGGCAAGATTCTACTGTACTTAGGCAAAAATGCCACCCCCATTCCCACACCCAACCCCCACCTTTCCCTTGGGATCAGGAAAGTTTGTCTTGCACTGTAACCACTTGTTGGGAAGATCTGGCTACGGGAGATAGTTGAAAAGCCCAAAATTGCAGGTCAGACAACTGCTGCTCTGGATAAAATAATGGGGATCAGTCCCCTCCCTTCTCTCTTTCCTTCCTTCCTTCCTTCCTTCCTTCCTTCCTTCCTTTGAGGAAGGGCTCAAACCTGGAGAATTCTTGGAGAGCGAAATCATTTCCAGGAGAGGCAGGGCCAAAGCAGACAGACAAAGAATGGAAAGTCAATGGAGTTCTACTACTTTCTGTTTCGGCAGCCCTCCTCGCCGCCGCTGCCACCCCTGCTCCTGCTGCTTCTACCAAATCTTAGAAAGGTTTTGCTCCGCTGTCAGATCCGTCAGACTCCGCGGCTTGTGAAGCGCCCTTTCGCCCAGGTGAGGCGGAAGGGCAAGAAACGGCTTGCCGCATCTGTCCCTGCCAGGCAGGTGGAGCGGGACCGACTGTCTCTTTGTTTCTCAGTAACAAGCCTCGATAGGTGAGTTGCTTAAAGAGTCTAAGTAACAACTTTAATTCATCTGACGGGAGAAAAGAGACGTAGATTGGAACAGAAGGGAAACATTGACCAAGAGTGAAGGGGAAAAGGAAGAGAAGATGTGGGATGCCAGAAGAAAAAAAAACGGCAGAGAATTTCTCTAGGGAATAACATTCCTAGGCCTTTGCCTTCTTTTATTCCATCAGTTTTACCCACTGAATAAATAAGCAAGATACGCATGAATGGACATTCATTTTATACACACCTAATTTGTGCATGAAATTTAGAGATAAGTACTTTCACGTATCACCCTGCATGGGAGGGTGTGCCTGGGCAATTAATGTGACTGAAAGAAAAATGTGCAGATCTTGCACTTGAGGTTTTTTAGGAATATGTGCCTGACTGTTTAATATACTCTTGCATATTTAGAACTGCACACCTGGTTGCCTTATCTAGGATCCCTCAGAGAAACAGAAAAATAGATACACGGCCAGTTCAAAACATGCTATCAGCATTGGAAGTATACACAGGTGTAAACCAATAAACCTGTTATATGCTTCATAGGAAAGAGAGTACCACCGATTTAAACGGAGAAGATTATAAGTCCAGGCAGAGAGAAATATGTAATTTAAAGCAAAAAAATTGTGGTTTTGGCCGCTTTGCAACTGCAAACAAGTTAGGTGTCTATAAATTAATATTTCATTCTTCTAGATCAATGTTTCTCAGCCTTGGTGACTTTGGGGAAATACTGTTCTCAGATCACCAACTCATTGCAGATGCAGGGACTTGGAACCAGAAAGTGGGTAGAGGCTCCCTACCAGCCATTCCCCTTATCCCAGAGACATATGCAAAAGTGAGCACAATAAAAGGGTCAGGCTTACTTGAAAAGGGAGAAATATATACACCAAGTTTCTCATGGCTTTCCTCTGTTAGCAGCCCCATTCCTAGTTGTTGTTGGCTAATGCAAGCCTCACGGGCGCCCCAGTCTCTCGTTTCCATCTTTGATGCTTTGTAAATAAAGGTCACCCCAGAGCCAGTTTCCCCCATTGGATGGCAAATGCATCAAGTACCAGAATCAAATTCTCTCACTCCCCACCCACCGAGGCCGCTGGGACCCCCTGTTGTCTGGGAAGACTCTCTGTCCAAAGGCATTTTTCCCAATTGCCCTGGCACTGCAGCCAGGAAAAGCGGGGAGGGAGGGAGGCTTCTGGAAAATATCTTCAAGGTTCGTTTCAGTCTCTCTGAGAAATCAGGGCTGCTGATTTCAGCCACTCTGAGCTCAAAAGAGAAGTATCCCATTTCAGAGAGGTGTCGCAATCTTGCTTAGAAGAGCCCAGAGGGCAGCCAAAAATGGAGCTCTGGATCTTGATCGCTCCCTGAACAGATCCTTTGCAAGCCCTATTATTTCCTATACCAGGAACAGTTACGAAACTTGAACAGTTCAGAGGTGAAGGGCTGGAGTGAGGAGCAATATGCTAGCCAGAGCTGGTAGATAAATCCAAATAAAAAGTTCTTTTTATTTTATTTGTATATTTTGTTTATTTTTTTGCCGCATCTTCCTTCCTTTTCCTGTCCAAAGGTAAGATCCCTGGGGATTATCGGTGTTCTTGGAAAGAGAGCGCCCATTTTTTTTCATTTTCTGAGTAAACCAATTGCTTATTTAAAAGTGAATAAACAAACACTGCTGGCACAATAAGAAAATTAAGGAAACCTGTATCTTAGTCCTATGATCTCTTCCACTTCAGATCCTCTCCTGCATCCAGCATCATTTATTCCAGAGGACTCCCTGCCAGACCAAATCTGTCAAACATGATTGGAGTACCACATACTTCTGCGGATTTCTGGATACCCTCCCCACCCATTTCAACTTCCAAGACATGTTTTTTTTTTTTTTTGGTCCGCATTCTCACCCTTAAAAAAACACCTACAGTGATTCCAAAATGGGGGTCAATGTTGCCCCTTTTTTTAGCTCCCACCCCCCACATACACTCCCTCTTTCAAAAGAAGCCAGTTTTGTTGGTATACTCTGATATAAACAAAGTTTAACCAAGGGAAAAGAGATTTAATTTCCCAGAATAATTCATTTCTAAATGAAGATTTTAGGATGGGGAAAAGACAACGGGGTGCAATAGGAAGAGGAACTTCTGGTCTCCACCAGTCATTCCAGGAAACCTGGATGCCTGCAGCTAAAATTGACCTCTATCCTACAGCACAACTGTCCTCCTCAATGTTAACACACACACACACACACACACAATGAAGCTGCAACTGGAAGATCTGTCTGCCTGCTTTGTCACTTCAAGAGAATTAAAAGGATTTAAAGGCAGCACTTAGGGTGACTCTGGTTGGATGCTCTATTTGCTTTGATTCCCAGTGTGGGTACAGTCTGGTTGAATAATGTGGACTTGGAAAAAAAAGAGGATGGTCACCATCTCACCAAGACCCTTCATCCCTCCGGGAGGAAGGGAGTTTCACTGCTCAGCAGCCCCCTGGACTTTTCCCCAAGTGCTAATAGATTTATGGTCTCCCTCTCCACACTGTCTTTTTCCCTCTCTCTCTCACTCCCTAACGCCCATCCATAGTAATTAGCACATATGTTCTAAATAGATGATAGTTTTGTGAGCAATAAAGCAATTACCCATCGGTGAAGCTGACAGTTCCTCCAACTAAACTCCAACCAGCAGCTAATTGGAAAAGTCATTTCAGCTCCATTGTCTACAATTAGTCTTGCTAAACTACTACTAGCCAGTTTCATCGAATCAAGTGTAAAGTTTTGCAAAATCCGGATTTTATTTTTTGTCTCTTTCCTTGCTTTCTCTTCCCCCACACCCCCATAGTAATTCCCATTCACTTCACACACTCAAGAGACAGAGTTTATTTTCCTCAGAGAAGTGAAAGGCTTGGTAATTCCCAAACATTCATCACATTTGCCACAGCTTTTGTTAAAAGCTACATTTCCTCAGCCATCCGAGAAATGGAGAAACACGGTCAGTTTAGTCACATAGGCAAGATTTCACCATTCCTACAAACTTTCAATTTTTTTAGAACACCCCCTTCTCTTGTTCAATGTTTAACTTCAAATTGCGGGATTACTGAGAAGATCCTCACTCTAGCCCAAAGCACTAAATCAAAATAAATCAGGTATTCTAGTTAATACGTAGCAGGTCATTTTCTTGGTGACAAATGAGGTGATTAAGGAAGCTGAGAAAAACAAAAAAAACCCTCCTCAAACAGGAATTTCGGACCAGTTAGCACAGTTATAGTTGTTTTAGTAGTGGGAGGGAGGGTCAGAAAGAAAATCAAAAAGTAACAGCTGCATCTGGCTCATTTTTCCTGAAGATACAAAATATGAAGAGGGTCTTCTTTGATGGAAATGGTGTGTGTGTGTGTGTGTGTAAGAGGCTGGAAGGAATAATCAAGGCCTGCTTAGGAGCACTAACTGGCTTCCTGCACCAGCTTTAATGCCACTTTCTGTGCAGGAACCAAGGGGCTTTTGTCTACCCTGGTTCAGAGCCAAGCTGGGTTGAGAGGTAGGGCAGCCACTCAGCTTTTGGAAGTGCAGAGGCGTTGCAGCATTAAAATGCACCAAATGGATGAATGGAGGTGAGGCCTTGATTCAACCCAAACCGTGGGTTGAGTTGGACATGGGTGGCCTTATCAACAAAGCCTTTTTCTGCAAGCAGACGTATTTGAAAATATGTCCAGTATGACCATCTGACTGATGGCTAAGAAAAGAGGGGGGAAACAGCACTGCCTCTTGCAGCCAAAATGTGTAACTTATGGCTCCCACACTAGTAAGGGCAGCAGGGCCACCTTCTGAGTCACAGGAATCCTTGTTAAGATTCAGCCTATCCATCTCAACAGTCTAGCAATAAAAGACCCACTGATCTCACCCAGGTAAACAGGGGCCAAGTAGCGAGCAAGCCAGAAAATCTTGAAGGAAGTCTAGGAGGGACTGTCCCAACTTTAGGTTAGCCTGAGCACTTTGGGGAAGGGAGCAGAGGTCAGCCAGGTGGCAGCGATAGGCTCTGCAGCCACCACCAACTCCTCCCCATTGAGTGGCCAGACCTCATGACCTCAGTTCAGCCCCCCCCCACCCTCTCCAAATGGTTGAATGCCTAGCAAGAAACCTCCCTGCAGGAATTCTCCTGTGCTTGTTTCCAAAGGGGGCGCATGGGTCCTTATTTAACTAAGATCCAATCTCTTGAATGCCAACATTGTGTGGATGCAGTGCCAGGCCAGGAAACTGGGGGAGGCTGGAGGACCTGCTGCAGGAGCCCAACCTTTCCTCTTGCTTGCTAAGAGCACTTGGGGCAACCCAGTTGCTCCCTGCCTGGCCTGGCCTGGTCCCTCTCCTTCTGTGAAGAGCAATTAGGAGATGCCTATTCAAAGCTGCTGATCCAAGGAGAAAAGAGGAATAGATAAAAGTTGACTTCAAGTGACCTCTTCGTCCTTTTCACACCAACCTGAGTCCCCAGAATAGCTAAGGATCATCTGGAACAAAGGAGTCCCCTCCCTCTTTTTTTTTTTGCCCTTTCAGTTCTAGGAGCCTCTTTGCAAGGGGCTGACAATAAAGCCGAGCCCCCTGTACCTCACCCCAAATCACCAGGCCCTTTGGAATACTTTTTCTCTCTCTCTCTCTCTCTCACACACACACACACATACACACCCCAGCGCTCCCCTTAGCCTGTGGTGCAATTCTTAATGGTCTGTTTGGGTGGCTGGTTTCACTGACTTCTGCCAGTGCTCCCTCCCCTGGCCCCCTCCCCGAGTCTTTCCCTCGGCCTCCCTCTCGGTAGCCTGCCCCGTAATAAACATATCTTGGCCCTGACAGTCTAAGGGGGAAAAAAAGTGATTTATTAAGTCCAGAAAGCATAGGATGTGAGCTGAGGGCAGGGGAGGGGATGGGATGGGGGGGGGAGATGAGTCTAATCGTACCCAGGAAGTCCAGCCGGGCTTCCTTTCCCTCACTTTGCAACCCTGGCGCATTTCAGCAAAGAAACAAGTGCTAAGTTTCTCCCCGCACATCAAGTGGGGTTTTCTCCCACCTTTCCCTGCCCTTCAGTTTCACTTTGACTTCGAAGGCCATGAAAGGGAAGCGTCCCTTAATCGGGCTCCTGAGAGACCTAATAGATAAAACGTATAAGAGATGGACCAGCCACTTTAGTTGTCTTGGTAAACGGTTGGGGGGAGGTGGGGGGGGGCGATGGTCGGCCGAGACATGAAAAGCATTGGTCCCTGCCTTTTGCTCCCCAAGGCTTCTCTGTCCAGTCACAACTCAGAAGCAGCTCTGGAGTTGCCTTTCGACCGGGCCTAAGGTGGCTACAGGGAGTCTGCAGTGCCTCCGAAGGACAGATCCGGCCTTTGCCTTCGGATCTCCTGAACAAGATTTTTTTTTTCAAACTGGCCATTCCTTTTTTCTCCTCAAAGCTCACCACAGCTTTGCTCCAACACTGTAGTTAATACCAGCCTGCGAAATTTTTATAGGGTGAGAAGTCAAGGGGGAGGCAACTTGGTTTAATAATAATAAGTGAACTTGCAGGTCCTTTGGTTCACCTAAAAGTGAACTTTAGAAAGTGGATTTTTTCAGCGGGCTGAAGTAGATTTCTCTCTCAGGGATTGGCCAACATTGCCCAATGGAAAGTCAATGAGGCTGCTACCCTACACAGACTTTTGGGGGGGGGGCATTCTTCCTTGAATGGGGGAGTGGGGAGGGGGAGTGGAATGAGGGGTAGATTTCAGTCTAAATCATTTTGCATGGCTGCAGGCTCTCACTAAAACCCTTCCTGGGAAAAAGCTCCAGGGAATTCCCAGGGATTGGGAAAGACAAGGTCTTGGTGCTCCTTTGAGCTCAGTGTGGCAGCCACACCTTGTCCCCCCCCCCCAGTCAGAGCCTGGCTCTCTGTTGTCTCCCCCCCAGGGCAGGTCAAACCCCGAGAATGGTCTGAGTTGGTGGGTCAGGTGGCTACAAACTTGTGGAAAGGATCCTGCTCTTTGCTGGCTGCCCAGCAGCACTTAAGACTCCATGCTTCTTTTCCAACAACCTTGAAAAATACCCATGTTAATTTCAACCAGTGAAAATGGCCTCAAGGCAAGCAAAACAGTGAAACCCTGACAGGATCACTGAATAAACACGCAGGTTTTTCATCTCTTGGTGGGGAAAGGTACTTTTCTAAACTTGCTAGGAGCCCTATCTTTTTCCCCCCATGTTTACAGAATCTTATTGATTTTGGCAGACTTCCTTACTTGCAAATAAGTAGCTTGAAAGTAATTGCCAATGGCTTTTGTAGTGCCTGGTATCCAAGAACTAAATAAAGATATATCTGACTCGGATATTGAATTGATCAAGGATGCCTTATTTACACAGACAACGCAGGTATTCTCCCACATAAATATAACCATAGTCTTTCTGAAAGCAGGTTAATTTTTATTCCTTTCAGCATTTTTAAAAAAAGAGGAGGAGGCTATATTGATGACTTTATTTTCCTCTTTTTTAAAAAATTAAAATCTAGCTGTTAAGGCAGAACTAATCAGTCATCAGACACCTGATCTCCTCAATCAGTTGCAATTAATGAAGAAAATTGCCCTAGAAGGGAAGATACCCCTCTTTTTAAAAATAAAAATAAAAAAATCTAGGTGGCTCCTGGCTATTTATAAACAGGAGCCAAGAACCGGCTGGAGACATTTCAAGGGATCAGCTATCTGTGATGTGAAAAATTAGATTTATACAAACTGCAAGTAATGGGAGACAAACAGGCAGGCTCCATCTTCAAATGGACTGGGTCAGGAATGCCCTTTCACTGAAAAATGGGTAGCAGAGGTGGGGCGGGAAGGGAAAGGATTCACCCGTGACCGAGGCCTACTTCTGCTGGTAGAGGGAACAGCCTTGCTAGGTAGGTTCCGCTGCCTAACACAGACTTCTGAGAGGCACTGATGGATCTGGGCAACGAACATCTGGACCATGGCCATTACTGGGTGCTCTGCACTTGGCCGGACCTAAAAAGAGGTGGGAAAGAGGGCCTGAATTGTTCAGAAGACCATTAATCTTTTGCCTGTAGAGTGGATCTGCTGGACCAAGCCCTGGAGAGAGAATGCCTCTCGATCTGCTCTCTGATGTCCTGGCAGCCAAAAGCTAGGAAGCCGGCCTTAGGGAGACTCCATCGAAGTCTTTGAGAGCTGATTTGCAGGGCTCTCAAAAAGCCCAGCAGGCTGATAAGTCTGTAAAAGCAAGAGAACAGAATTCCAAGCACGCCTTCCGTATGGCTTGCTTTCTGAGTTTGTTTTAAGTTGATCTATGGAGGACGGGAATGGCATATGTGTGCTTTAAAAAGCAGCTCCCAAATGTCATGTCCTAACGAAATGCAGCTGGATCTCGTACCAGAATAGGGAGTGAGCTGCTCAGCACTGCTAAAAAAAATGCAACATATTTTGCTCCACTCAGGAAAGCAAAGATCCCGATAGTTTTCCTTATAAGGATGATTTAACAGATAAGCGAATCTCAGCACAAGCCAAGCGGTCCTATCTGCGATAAAGGATGAGGATCATTCAGATGAATTTTCAGGAGAAATGGGCCTTTAAAAGAAACTGGTTTCAGGAAGAACTACCTAGACACAGATATGGTTTTCTTTTAATTTCCCAGTTTAGCTTTTTTTTTTTTTTTTAATTGGTAGAGAGAAGAATTGGTGCCTTTCCTTTTTCCTTTTTTTCTTGTTAGTTTTTTAATTACCACTCTGTCCTTTTAGAAATAACTGGACAACTTATATATAAAGTATAGGAGCCTTTCCCTGTAGTCCAAGCAGGGTGTAAATCTCTCCTCTTCAGATACCAGCCCTGAAGGCAGAGCAAGAGGGGAAGCTCTCTTTTCTATACCCATCAACTTTGCTATCCTATATACAGGTCTGTTAAAAAAATTAAGCTCCCTAGCATTCAATTGGCCCTGTTCCCAGGAATGACATTTTCAAGGGGTGCAGTCCTTCCCTTGATCTAAATGCTTCCATGAAAAAGGATTTGGGTGGCAAGGCTTAGCTCAGCCTGAATCTCTACTTTCTCATAAAATACTCCATCAAAATATGCAAACGGCTCATCTAAAGTATGAAGAAAGCAATCCAGATTTTTCTTTAACTAGCCTTCAGCTCCTTATTCCCCAAACATTACAATTTCATGGGACACCATTCATATGGTTTATGGAATCGGCAGCCCTACTCTCATATGTCCAGAAAATATCATGAATGTCCTTTAATTTCAATTTCTATGTCTCTTCTCCCCATAAAAAAAAGAAAAGAAAGAAAAAAGAAAGAAAAAACCCCCCACCTGAAAATGTCATCTGGCACTCTGGATGCCCAAAATGAAACCTCCTTCTGTTTAAGCCATTTACCCATCACTGGCCAAATTGCGATTCTCCATATCAATAAACACCACCGGAACTAAAACAAATTCAGTGTAAATACAGCTAGCTTGAGACTTAAAGTTAGAGCTTTCCTCTGTTTTTTAGATCAGATCTTAAGAGTATTTTTGCCTAAAGCTAGATGGTCTTTCCAGGAACTTTAATATATTCTTATTATTTTTATTATTATTACTCTGTAAAAGAAAAACAAAGAGGACAAGGATTTATAAAGTATTTCTAGATCTGAGCTATTTAAATTAATGCTGTGGATAGTTTAAGGATCTCTTCTGTTGAAGGGTTCCTTTTTCCCAACTTGAACTGATATTCCTTAGGACCAAATTTCAGAATGTAAGATTTATTGAAGAATCAATTGAAGTGGCCACTAATCACCCTATATTTTCTTTAAAAACAAAACAAAACAGATATTGCACAGGGTGTGTTATCTGATACCCGTCTGACAAGGACAAACTCCACACATTGTTTTACACCCAGAAATAATGGGGAGATTATTTACCCTTCTTTTCAAAGCAACCCATAGCCCCTTCCTTGTAATAAAAGGCTGTATGCTGGAGGGGGGGAGGCCTTGTTTGCTGCCCTGCCTCTCTTTTTTCATTCTGTGGATCTCACCGAGCCCCGTTGTCCCTCTAATCTGTCGACAGTCTCCCTCCCTCAGATAAACGATCTACAATCGATCTTTTCATTAGGTGATCAAGTAACAAGCCAAGCAGGTAAAGATCAGAGCGCGACCAAGCTCAGCTCAGACACCGCAGCCACCCCACCCCCCTGCATTCTCTGTCTGCCGAACAGATGCAAAGCTTCGGCGAGAAGATGGGGGGCTTGACGCAGCCCCCGCCTAAACAGACCTCCGCCACGGCCGAAAGGGTCCAAGGACTTCCCTCGGGAGGTGAGTAAGAGCCTGCTCCGAACGGAGGCTGTTTCTTAAGAAAACTCACTCGTCTATCTGGCGAAACCTACACGCATAGCTCCTACTTGGAGGTGCTCGGTGGATTGTGGAGAAAGTTCACTTAATTTCGTGGAAACCTATCAGTAGATTTGGCCTTTTCTTTTTAAGATTGGGATAAAGGAGGTAGCTTATTTATTGCACCTAGCACCTGTCCCCGAAGTTTTCCCATTTTCCTATCTCAAGATAGCTGTCCCCGTCCTATTCTCCCCACCTACACAGAAAGCAGTCTTTCTCTCTCTCTCTCTCTCTCACACACACACACACACACACCAGAGCTTCCAACCTGTTTGTGGTTGGAAAATCCCAACCAGGCTGGATCTGCTTCTGTTCAGCGTCTGACAAAAGCTAAAGCGATGGGACAAAGAACAGTGGTTTGGGCAGGGAAAGCGGAGAAGAGGAGGGAGAGCGAGCGAGGTTTTTAAAAGTTCCCCCGTCCAAGTTGCTGCTTCGGTTGAACTCTTGTCAAAGGAGGAAGCGGGGCGGGGGAGATTCTCAACTCAAAAGCAGCTGGATGCTGCTTCGCAGGGTTGAACTTTGTCAGAAATACAGGAGGCAGAAAGCAAAATCTACTTGCCTTAGACGGGCCGGGGCTGCTGCCTGCCAGCTGAGGGGATCCGGACTCCGAAGAAACCTCGCCAAGGAGCTGGTGCCTCTCGCAGGCTTCCTCTCGCTGCTTTTCTCCCGCTCTCGCCCCTTTCTCCCTCCCTCTTCGTTTTTCTCTTGCTCTGCCTCTTTTTTTTTTTCTCCGTCTCTCCGCAGTCCGGGGAGTAAAATCTTAGATGAAACACATACAGAGCTGAGTGGGTGCATGTGTGCGTGTGTGCCTGCGAGAGATTTAATCTTATTCGTTTCACCTTTTCAGCGACCACCAGAATACAGGACCCGAGAGTTTATTGGAAAAGAGGGAGAGAGGCGGGAAAAAAAAGCCCACGGTGGCATTTTCAATAACATCCCTTTTATCAATGCAACCTACAATAAGGACGGCTTGGCAGGGAAAACTGATTGCGGCGCGGGGTGGGGGGGGGAGGGTGGAGAGGGGGAAGCGACCCTTCATTAATTCCACCACCAAACTGCAAACTTGTCTGTTTGGCTCCAGAAAGCGTCCCTTACATCTGAGCTCCTGAACTTTTGAAACTAGAAAAGGGAACCCGGGTCACCCACCAAGGCAACTTTTTGCTTCTCTGCAAAAAAAAAAAAAAATCAGGCTTAATATCTCAGAAATCGCTGCCTTCTGGCCTTAGAACTTTTGTAGAAGTTGGGAAGATATGGGGGGGGGCGGGGGGAAATATTGAAAAGGTGTCGATCGGAGCACTGAGAGTGTAACGTCTTGGAAGTTTTTCACTGTCCCTATGAAACAAATATTTACCCGCTAAATATTTTTCTTTCCCTCTAGAATTTAAAGGGACAAATAAGAGGCTTCACAACCGCTCTGCTCCTGTATAAGCCGCTAGGGCTTTTTCCTCTCAACACAACGGAGGAAGGAGGGGGGGGGAGGCTATATCTAGAGCCCTCTCTCTCTTTCTGCCCGCTAGATGGCAGCACGATTCAGCGATTCCATTAGCAGTGGGAAAGGAGAATCTGTCCTCCACCCGCCCCAACACACACTCTCTCTCTCTCTCTCTCTCACACACACACACACACACACACACACAGAAAGAGAGAGAGAGAGAGAGAGAACGCTATTCCCAGCATACACTCCTCTAAACATTTTTCCTCTCTCTTTCTCTCACTTCAACTTTCTTTTGCAACACTGGTCCTCAGGTAGACAGCAGAAAAATATTAATGGAAGCAGATGGGAGGGGGGATGAGTTCAAGGAGAATTTAATGTAAAATACCAACCTATTTTAAGTTAAGCAGTAAAAATAAAATAAAAAGCGAGAGAGATGGGATCTCCAAATGAAATGAGATGCTGCTTTCCGATTAAGGACATTCATCTTGGCATGAGCAACAGCAAGGAAACAGAACAAAACAAAACGGGAGGGGGGCACATTTAAAACGAGGCACAGAAGGCAGAGTGGTGGAAGAGAGAAAGAGGCTAAACGTGTCAGGTTGTAACATATAGAACCATATATGTATTTTTAAATACTTACTTCCCTTATGGATTCTCCTTAGCCATCTACTTCCAGCCATTAAACAATGGAATCCAATCCAAGCCCCGTAATTCCTAAACAGGGTGTTTAGGGAGGAAAGGAAGGGAAACCAGAGAGACACAGAGAAAACTATTTTTAAAAAAAAAAAAAAAAAACTTTTTACAATGAACCAAAATAATTTCCTTTTAATTCTCCTTTTCTGCCTAGCCCACTGCTCCCCCCCTCCCCACCGGCCCGCTTCTTCCTTTCTTTTCTCCTGCGTGTGCGTCTGTGTGTGACCATAGACGACCCATACTAATCAGGTCTCAAAGTAAATAGCCGAGCAGGGCGATCTCAGTGTAAATTGTGCTTGTCAGAAGAATCCCCCTCCCTCTTCCTCCCTCCCCCCCCCGTCCCTCCCTATCTTAGGCAGTAGGTAGCAAAGAATAAAAGCGGGGGAGCGAGAAAGCGAGAGGGAAAGAGACGAGAGAGAGAGAGAGAGAGAGAGAGAGAGAGAGAGAGGAGACTCAGCCAATGGCGTGAAGGAGGCTTGGCTAACCTTAGCCTCCCATTTTCTCTCCCCCCAATTCAGGGCTCTGACCAGTCAGTCGCCTTTGATTATCAGTTGCCAGCAGCCCCTCTCTTGGCTCCTTGACATGAGCTCCATATAAGGCAGCGATCTCCATAGAAACGTGTCAGTTTCAATAGTAGTGTCAAAGTTCACTATATACAGACATTCGCGCAGATCTCCCTTTCGGAAACATTGCTCTGCTAGTCTTCCCGTTGAAACGCATTCATTTTTTGGTTCTCTCTCTCTCTCTCTCTCTCTCTGCCTCTCTCTCTCTCTCTCTCTCTCGTTTCTTGCATATTCTATTAGTTGATTTCACCCCCCCCTTTATCTGCTTCTTCCTTCTCTCTTTTTCCACCCTTCTTTTCTTTGAGCCTTTCGCTTCCTTCTCCACGAGACTAGAGAGAGAGAGGAAACTTAAAAGGAAAGGAGAGAGAGAGAGAAAAAAGAAAAAGACAAGACCACAAAGAAAAGAAAAAAGAGCAAAGGGGACGCCTTTATAACATCTTCACATCGTTCGGTTTTTAACTTTTTATTATTATTATTATTATTACTATTACTATTTGGGGAGGGGCTTTAGCCTTGGCTGGCTGAAGGTTTTTGTGCCTCTGTGCTTTTTTTTTTTATTTTTTCCTCCCTCCGATTATTTTTCTGAAGAAAAAGAAAAGCAAAGGAAAGGAAAGAAGGAAGGAAGGAACGAATAGAAGCAAGGAACGAAGGAAAAGAGCGAGAGGGGCGGTTTTCCCAGGCGATCGCCAGCGATTCTTTGCCACCAGCGCGGCAGAAGAAAGAAGGCGAGAAGCGCAAGCGAGGAAAGCGCCAGGAGAAGAGGGTTTATTTAT
Source organism: Hydrophis major (assembly GCA_033807585.1). Lineage (NCBI taxonomy): Eukaryota > Metazoa > Chordata > Lepidosauria > Squamata > Elapidae > Hydrophis > Hydrophis major. Next base: position 326,844,072 of record CM066329.1, on the reverse strand, counting down.
TCGACCTACTTTGGATTGCTCGCTCGCTCTCCTTTGGCTTTTTCCCTCCCCTCCGCGCGCGTGTAACCTTCGCTTCTCTCCATGTTCGCTTTTGGCGTTGGCACTTGGCTGGGGATCCTCCGTCTGCCGGGCGAAAGCGAAGCTGCTGGCTTCGCCTTGATCGATTTTCCCCGAAATTAAAAGCGGGAGGAGGGAGAGAAGGAGAGACCCGATCGAAGAAAGAAGCGGCGGCGGCAAGAGAGAGCGAGCCCCAAAGTGCCTCCTCAACTCGGCGCTGGCCTCTGCGCCTGCCTTCGTTTCGGCGTTCCCGGAGCTTCCCGAAGCGCCTCTGCTGAATGGCTGACTACGCGGCGCTGCCTTGGACCTGGCCCCCGGACACCCGCGCGCCCTGAGCGGCAGCTGCGCCTCGGCCGCTCTCTCGCCGGCCTCCCGCCGTTCCCAGGCTCGCGGCGGGGACGAGCGCGATCCAGCGGCGACACCCCCGGTCGGGCCCCGGCAGCGAACGGTGGCGGAGGAGGCAGTGGCGGCGGCGGCGGAGGCGGCCGCGGCACCGGCAGCCTTCCTAGCGGCGGCGGCGGCGGCGACAGAGACAGAGGCGGAGGCGGCGGAGGCGGAGGAGGAGGAGGCGGCGGCGGAGGCAGCCTCCTGGCGGTCTTCTTCGTCTCGGCTTCCTGCCTCTCTCCGCCCGCGGTGCGAGCTGCTAGCCCGCTCGGACGCTACGGGGCTGTGGGCGGCCCGGACTGGGTCGGGCGAACCCACCGCCTCCTCTTCCTCCTTTCCTTCTTCCTCCTCCTCCTCCTCCCGCTCCCTCTCTTCCCCAGGGTGACCCCTCCTGAATGCCTTTCCCGACCGGCCGCTTCGCCCCGCTTGGTTTTGCAACTTGAAAAAGGACGCCTTTCTGGAGGGAAGGAAGGAGGAGGCGGAGGCAGAGGGAAGGTTCCAGCCGGGCGGCCCCAGGAACGCTCCCCGAGCCTTGGCGGAGGGGACGGAGGAGGGGGGGTGGCTGGAAGACCGCCGAGAAGCCTTGAAAGCTCGCGGGAATCCCATCGCCCTCTCCCGAGGAATCGCCCCGAGTTCGAGGCGGGGAGAGGGAAAACGCGGGAGCGGGGAAGGCGAGGCGGAGAGGAGGAGGAAGAAGAAGGCAGGAAGGAGGGCAGGCGGGGGGCAGGGCAGGCGAGAGAAGCGGAAAGCAACCAGCCGAGAGAGCAGGCAGCGGCGGCCGTGGCAGCAAGAGCAGCAGCAGTAGCAGCCAAGCAGGAGGACTCCTGAGCCTTCGCTTCTGCTCTTCCCCCCCTCCCCCCCCGGCCCGAGAAGCCCCCCCCTCCCCCACCCAGCCCGGACCCCCCCCTCCTCTCCCGGCCTTTTCCCCGGCGGACCCCCCCCCCGTGTTTTTTTTTTTTCCCTCCGCGGGCCCGAGATATGGCAATGGTAGTTAGCAGCTGGCGAGATGCGCAAGAGGACGTGGCCGGGGGCGGCCCCACCGGAGCAGCTCAGCCGGGCCGGGATCCGCAGCAAGGGGCCTCGGCGGCCCCCCACACGCCGCAAACGCCGAGCCAGCCGGGAGCCCCGTCCACGCCGGGCGACAAGGGGCAGCAGCAGCAAGGCTCCGGCCAGAGCCAGCAGCAACAGCAGCAGCACATCGAGTGCGTGGTGTGCGGCGACAAATCCAGCGGGAAGCACTACGGGCAGTTTACCTGCGAGGGCTGCAAAAGTTTCTTCAAGCGGAGCGTCCGCAGGAACTTAACGTACACTTGCCGGGCCAACCGGAACTGTCCCATCGACCAGCACCACCGCAACCAGTGCCAATACTGCCGCCTGAAGAAGTGCCTCAAAGTGGGCATGAGGAGGGAAGGTGAATATGATTTCCTCCCTATTCTACTCCAGGCGGGGGGTGTAGAGAAGTGGGTCCTGCTGGCCACCACCCCCTCCCCGTCCCCTTCGCCCCCACATCGCAGCTTCCCGCTCCATCCGCAGACGATTATTAGCACCCTTACTATTATTAATGCAGGCACCCAAGGCTGCCGAGCGTGTGAGTCGGCTGCTCCCTTCGCCCTCTGCCTCTCCCTCTCTCTCTTCCCCATCCCAGCCTTTTTTAAAAGAATAACAATAATAATTCGGAACAGAGGAAGGAGGAAAGGGACGAATAAGCAGCCTTTTCTTTCCGCTGGCTGGCTTCTTCTGCCTCTTTTCACTATTTCTAATTCCTATTAAAATGGGAAGGGGGGTGGCTGGGAATCCTAACTTCAGCCGAGTCAAACTTCTCGCCTCCCCAAACGAAGGTGTTTCAAGGCTGTGCGTGCTGTCTGTGTGTGAATTGTGATCTGCTTGTGTCGCTTCTTTCTGCTCACCTGCTAGCTATCCTCGTTTTCCAACATCTGGCCTTTGCCAAGATTCCTTTTTTTTTTTCCTCTCCTGCTTTTGGGAGGAAAGTTTATGGACATGATTTTCTTTTTCTTTTCTTTTTCTTTTTACTTTTGTCATTTCACCACTCCGTCCCTCTGCCTGCTCTTCATTTCATTTCCTATGAAACCCCATTGTCTCTTAAATACAGTACGACTTACCAGTTGCAAATCACCCCAAGTCAATGATTGCCGTGTTTGTTATTGCTGCTGCTGCTGCTGTTGTTGTTACCATAAGGCATAGCTTCTTTCTGGATTGTGCTGGTCAATGTTTGAAAACAAACAGAAATACTTCCAGTATGGTAGTAGGAAGGTCCTCCCAACCCACACCCCCACCCCAAAGAGAGAGGCCTTTTATTTATAATATGTTTCCATCTACTTTTTATTTTATTTTTTTCCTGTATCCAGGTTTACTGCAAAATGTGCTAGTTCCCATGCTCTGATTAAAAATGTCATAAGTGTCAAATAGATCAAATAATTCGTTATCTGCAGTGAAAATTTGAGACAAATATTAAAATACTTTCTCCCTTGTGCCATAGCAAAAAGGGTTTTTTTTTTTTTAAACTGTCCACTGATGACTTCATTTGTAGCTTCAGCCAGCTTTTGTCAGGAAAGGCATCTTGAAGAAACATAACTAGAAATTAATCAGTACAAAAATATATGAAGGAGATAAATCCACCACTATCTTTGAACTGTGCTTGAAACGTACAGCTGCAGCTCTGGAAATCTAAACTATACTAACAGAAATAGAAGTGAGGTTCTGACAAGAAGACAGAAATATCCTGATTGAAAATGATTAAAATACGTAACACTATGAAACAGAAAATGTTAATTGGGGGAGGAGTTAAAATATTTACCAGAGGCCCTCTCTTCACCTTGTCACCTTTATTTATAAATCTCAAGTTAGAATTTTCTGGCCTGGGATTAGTAGCCCTACACACTTACGCCCTTACAATACACAAACTTTGTTCAGCTTTAAATAAATCCAAACTGGCTTACATCTGGGACAGTGAGTGAATCCATGGCATTCGAGTAGTACGTGCAGGCGTGTGTGTGTGTGTGTGTGTGTGTGTGTTGTGCATGTTGCACAGTTGCAAATGTTTCTCTTCATTGGCCAAAGCCGTAGCAAGTTGGTGCTTTCTGGAACCCTACAGTTAAAGACTTGGTGTTATCCTTCCTTCCTTGCCGCTCATGTTTGGCTTCTGTAAGTTTACATTTTGTTTTAATCCATCTCCATTTAACAGTAACAACCCCCCCCCCCATCCTTTTTAACACAGAGTGTTCCATTTAAATTGGGCAGAGGTTTGCCTTTGTGTGTGTGTGTGTGTGTGTTTAGTGGGATTGGGACCTAGTAGTTTAGGCAAGGGTAGCTTGCAAAGGCTCAGGAGAGCTCTCCCTGACACTCCCAGCCCCATCGCCTCCCCCTTCCCTTCCCAGTTCGGTAGCCTTATTGTGCGATTCCAGACTGGCAAATCAAGGGAAGGTTTGGCTGGATGGTATTTTGCAACCGCAACAACTTTGAGCACCGACTGGGCTTGAGGGGACTCAGAATGTCTCACTTGTTCTCTGGAAAGGCGAAGAGGGAACATTTTGCAGGTGGGACCCGATTTTATTTTTTTTAAGCTGTTGGCAGAGACAGCTTTGAAAAGCTTATGCTTTTATCCGTATCACCTTCTTCTTCTTCTTCTTCTTCTTCTTCTTCTTCTTCTTCTTCTTCTTCTTCTTCTTCTTCTTCTTCTTCTTCTTCTTCTTCTTCTTCTTCTTCTTCTTCTTCTTCTTCTTCTTCTTCTTCTTCTTCTTCTTCTTGTCATCCTCATCCCCATCTTCTTCTTCTTGCGGGGGGGGGGAGAAAAACAACCTCCCTCGTAGGAGCATCTGGGCGTCCCCATTTGCACAACAATGCAAGGTTGCGGGAGGGGAGGAAGGGGCCTTACATTGTGTGCGGCGGGTCTGTGGGTCTGCCGTATTCTCCATACCCATACCTTCGGATTTGTGTGTGTGTTTGTGTATGTCAGAAGGAGCGCGCTTGTGAGTGTGTGTGTGTGTGTGCGCGCGCGCGCGAGGGCGCGCGTAGCTTGGGCTGCTGGCTGCTGCTGCTGCTGCTTTCGCCTTTCGGCTACGGCTGTCTGGAGGGCTGGGGTTTGCCCAGGCTGCCGGATGCACATTTCCTCTCCTTTTCTTTCTCTCTCCCTTTTTTCGTCAGCGGTTCAGCGAGGAAGGATGCCTCCGAGCCAGCCGAACCCGGGCCAGTACGCGCTGACCAACGGCGACCCGCTGAACGGCCACTGCTACCTGTCGGGCTACATCTCGCTGCTGCTGCGAGCCGAGCCTTACCCGACGTCACGCTACGGCAGCCAGTGCATGCAGCCCAACAACATCATGGGCATCGAGAACATCTGCGAGCTGGCGGCGCGGCTGCTCTTCAGCGCCGTCGAGTGGGCCCGCAACATCCCCTTCTTCCCGGACCTGCAGATCACCGACCAGGTGGCCCTGCTGCGCCTCACCTGGAGTGAGCTCTTCGTGCTCAACGCCGCCCAGTGCTCCATGCCGCTGCACGTGGCCCCGCTCCTGGCCGCTGCCGGCCTCCACGCCTCGCCCATGTCGGCCGACCGCGTGGTGGCCTTCATGGACCACATCCGCATCTTCCAAGAGCAGGTGGAGAAGCTCAAGGCCCTGCACGTGGACTCGGCGGAATACAGCTGCCTCAAAGCCATCGTCCTCTTCACCTCAGGTCAGTGAGCCGGGGTCGGGCTGGGCTGGGCTGTGCTGGGCTGGGCTAGGAAATCTGGAGGAAGCGAAGAGGGGCCCTTTCCCGCCCTTTCCCGATTTGGTGAGAGCCAAAACTCGCTTGGGCCTAGCGAGCAGGCCTCGTGAGTTGGTGGACTTGGGCTGGGGCAGCAGCTTCCTACTGTAGGTTCTGCGGTGCACTTGGCAAAGGGAAGGCTTAAGGGATGCTCGCTGTCGCTGCCTTGTCTGGAGTTTGCCTTCTGGGTAGAGTAAATTAAAATGTGGGAGAAAAAGAAAGAGAGAAAAGAGAGGAGGAGGAGGAGGTTTAAAACCATGGCCAAGATTTTTCACCAGAGCTTGTGGAATAGGAAAGCAGAGAGACAAATAAATCCTCCACATTACTGCTTTGTTGCTGTGTGGTTTCCCCCTCCCCCTTTACTGGAAAGCATTCATAATTCCAATTGCTGTAATCAGAGGAGCAGGTAAAAATTGACCTAAAGGCCAAAACTACACACACATACACACCTTTCCTGCTAAAAAGAAGTGGAGAGAGAGAGAAAGAGATAAGCTCCCCCTCTCCAAGAATTGCAGAGATATTTTCTTGCCTTTTTCTCAAGGTTCCAGCCCCATTTTTTATTCTCTTTTTCCTCCATCTCCAAACATTTCTGTAGTTATGTAGTTTCTCATCTCCAAGCTCAGGTCCGCAGAAAAAAATATATAGAAATGCACAAGGCAACTCTATACCAATACTAACATATTAGTTGCAACACGCCCCCACCTCCACCACCCAATTAAATTAGAAACAGGGATGGGTAATGTACTGGTCCATAATTTTGTTTATGGCTCGAATTAACTTTGCAAAAGAGGATATTAACCTCACCTTTGAAATGCTCTGGTTGAAGTCCGTAAAAATTCAGGCATCTTTTTATTATTGCAAACCCAGTTGATCCATATATGAACAAAATCAAAGATTTATGGATAAATACACAAGATGGCCTTTGGGTCTGTGAGTTAAATTTGCACTCTACACAGGACACTCACAAGCACCTCTCCTAAATGATAAATGCCACTGAATACAACTAGAATTTACTCCTAAGTAGAATTGCTGTGGGATTGAAAGTTTGTGGGAATGATTGTGCTGTTGTTATTTTTTTTTTTAATTCTTTTTGCGTTCCTTAGTACTATTAAATTTCCACTTAAACCTGAAGCCAAGCAATACACAAAAGATTTCATGGGCCGGACTTGCTAAATTTCCGGTTCACGTGCCTGAGAAATAGTATTTACATTGTGGCCAAACGACTTTTGAATTTGTGCAAAACTGTAATGTTGCAAACATAGTATTAATATCGATTTGAACATTGGATAATTTATTTAGATAGGGACTCATTGGTATGCGCAGTGCTCAGAGAAGGTGGACTGTGACTGCCCCCCCTTGTTCCTCTGGCTGCAAATGCAGGGCTGGGAGTGAGGACTCTTCTTTGCAAAAGGATCAAGTGCAGATCTCAAAACAAATGGGGAGATTTAGGAAGCAGCCTTAGAGAGACATGTTTGGGCTGCATTTATCTTTGGCTTGTTTTTTTGTTTTTTGTTTTGTGTGTGGCGGAAACATGTTTTTCACAACTGACAAAAAGGGTCCCTGCTGGCATTTTTCAGGGTGATTTCAACTGCACATACTTTTTCTTAACCCATTTATTCCTTCGGAGACAGGGAGGATAGGACAAAGTGTAGGAATATTCAGATGAGTTTTAAAACAGCACCTTTTAAGCCAGAAGGGAAAGAAAGGTGGTTGCTTAAAAGGATTTAAATGGTCCCCAGATTTAAAAAGTCTGACATCCACCCCTCCATTTTCTCAAATGCCCCAGGCCCAGCCTTACCTGGATGATTGAATAAAGCAGACATTATTGCTATATCTTGGGGGGCTGTTCACAGCAATGTTAATTGTTCATAATTATTCACTTAGTAACAATTGGTACAATGGAATTGCATTTTCCAGCATAACCTCTTTGATGTTCTTTCCCACCACCAACCCACTTTCACCTACCTCCTCCTTTCAGTTTTCATATACACTCATTTCCACTTGGGCTAATCTTGTTTTGATTGCTGGCCAGAAGGTAATTGATGGCAAATCTTTCATCAAGCCATTCAACTTTTTAAGCAAACTTTGATGGATGGAAAAAACATTTTTAGCCACCTGATCCCAGAGGCTTAACTCAGCAATCTGATCCTAAATGTAAAATAAGTCTTGCTTCAAAATCATTGGGTTTTTTTAGATGAGAGATCAGTGTTTGAGCTTGTTTGAAGATTAGCATGTTTCTTATATTTTTTTATTTTTATTTTTTCATTTGATCACCATCATTCGGACTTTAGAATATATTTGTTCACCCATAAGAAGTTTGGAGACTATCTTCAAGTTAAATAGCACCTTAAAAGTAACCCCAACTTGTTTACTTTTCACACCAATGTGCTAATTTTCTTAGCAAATGTATTTTTTATTCACAAAAGGGACTGCATATCCTTCTACAACTTACAATTATATGGGCAATATATATTACCCACAGAAATATCAGAGTGGGTCAGATGTATAAATCTATCTCCCAGGCAGTAACAATGTTGATTTCTCATTTTCTCATTTATGAATAGTATTTTTTTTAGCACCTAACGGTCCTAGGTGCATTAGATAAAATATGCTCCATCTAATAACAAAATCTGATTGGCATGTGCTATGTAGTCATTTATATTTATGTATATATTTCGCTGCCATTGCTCGGAAAGGAAAACACCAAGAAATAGTGATTGCAGGAGAAATTATAACCTCTTGAAAAAGTGTCCACCAAACCCCTGCCTTCCTAGTCCTCCTCCTCTTTTTTCTTTTCTCACTGCAAAGAAGTAAGCTAAAGAAGACGAATAGAATATACATCACTCCACTCACATTCTTTGGTCTACTATTTTCATCTCAACTCAATCAGCAGATAGATCAAATAGCACAGATTGTTTAATTAATTTTCAGATTGTCTGGTCAAAAAGATCCAGACATGTTTGCTGGGGATGGGAGAATTACCTTGAGTGCCAAGTACATTCAAAGCCTCATGTGCTAGGTAGGAGTACAGCTTGAAAAAAGAAGGGGGGGAAATAGCAGAAGAAGATATGATTTATTAAGCATCTGTTGGATATATTAAGGAGAAGGGGAGGGGAGCTTTGTCGATGCTCTTTTCTCACAATCCCAGTGGTGGCCTCAAGCTAGAGAAAGCAGAAGCAGAAATAAATATTTCACCAATCCAGAGAATAGGACAGGGAGCCTCCAAAGAGATGTGCTGAGGCAACTAGACCCTTTCATCCTGCCTTATTTAGAAGTTGCCTGAAGACCCTGGTGGAAAAGGGCAATGTGGCAAACGGGGGAGTGGAAGCTAGAGGGTGTAAGAGGAGGAAGATCTCTTAGTCACAGCTAAAGAAGATAGTGACTCTTCACTATAATGGACCACAAATAAGGGCAGGTCTCTGTTGCATGACGTCTGTGCATTGCAATCTCCCTCCCCCCCTTTCCTCTCTCTCTCTCTCTCTCATACATACACATTTTCACTCTCTTTTTTCTCCCTGCACCTCCTCCCCTGATTTTAGATGTTGCAAATGATCACTGCATTTAAGGCAAAAGCATGGATTAGCACAACAGTCGGGCGTGCGTAATTGTACATCTAAGCCCTCCTTAGTCTGTAGCTAGGGTCAGCAAGGTCTTTTCTCAGAAGCGTTTGAATTATAGCTTGGTTTATTTCTATTTTCGCTTGAGGCCAGAAGCGTGGGCATGAAGGTGTCTGGCAATCTTTTGATAGCCCTGATAGCCTGAAAACGGGAGATCCCTTGTCATAAAACTAATATGCAATGCCAGCTAAAACAACAGCTTAGAAAGAATAGTGAAAATAATGTTTCATTGCCTTTTTCTAAGGTGTTAGATTTTTAAGCTCCGCTTAGGAGGACCCTCCCCCCAGATTATTGCATTCATACATACATATACACACACACAGAGAGAGAGAGACACTTCCCACACGGGGGTGGGGGGCGCACACAAGCACATCCATCTCAAAAGCTGCTTTGATCTCCGCTCAACCGCCCTGCTAGTTGACGGCTGCCTTGTGATCATGATGTTTTGAAATATTTATTATTGATAGAAGAAAACAAGTTGCGCATCTGAACAAGGCACACGACAGCGGCTCCCCGCTTCCCTGCCTGAAGCACCCGCGCGGCTTAGGCGCAGGTGGCTTCTTCCCTCCCTCGCTTCTTTTCCTTGGGCTCTTTGGGGGGTTTTTTTTTCCTCCTCCCCGTACCTGTTACCTGTTTTAAAACAACAACAACAATAATAATAATAGAAACGGTGGGGAAACTACTGGAAGGATGGCTTGATACCTCGGCCCTCTCGTTTTTAGCCCTACCAGGAAGAAGGGAGGGAGAGGGAGAAAATCAATTCTGGGAAGGGTTGGGTTCCTCTTCTGTTTCCCGGCTCCGGGAAATGCATCCCCTTCCCCTCCGAAAGAAAATCGGTGCTAGGCACTTTCCCGTCTTTCTGGAGGCCTCCTTGCTCGGCTAGAGATGCAGCCTCCCAGCTCGGGCCAGGCAGGCGGCGCAGCTTTGTGAAGGCGAGCGAGAACAGCTGCAGAAGAAGCCCCTCGAAGCGCAAGGCGGGGGAGGAGAAGGAGGCCAGGGAGCCGAGCCATTTTCCCGGCAATGATGATCCGGCTTCTAGAGACGCGACCAAAATTTCCCTGGCTCCAGCGTCTCTAACGCCCGAGACAAAGCGAGCGCGCTGCTCGTCTCCCTCGCCTTCTCTCTCTCTCTCTCTCAGCCTTCCTCGTGCCCCTCCCCTCCCGGAAATGGAGGCGGCCGCCTTTCGTGCGAGCGATCCGCTCCGATCCTTCGCCTCGCCTGCTTCGGCTCTCTCGCCTGCATGCGCAGCCTCTGCTCAGCCCACCCGGAGCCTTTCCCGAGAGTGGAGGGTGAACTGGAAGGCGCGGGGGGGGGCGCGTCCTTCGGAGACTGTCCACGAAGGATTCCTCCCCACTCCCCCACCTCCCCCCCCCCCCACGCACAGCTGGCGGGGCCTGGCGGCCTCCCCCCCCTCTCTCTCCCCGCAAGTGCGCGTGTCCACCGGCTAACAATAGGATGCAACTCAGGGAAGGAAGCGAGGCCTGGGCCCTTCCTGGCGACTGCAGCCGCGTGGCTGCCGAGCCGAGAAGGGTCGGTCCGGTTCTCCCCCCCCCCCCCAGCCCTCCTTTAAAAAAAAAAAAAATAGAGACGCTAGTCAGATGAAGAGGGAGCCCGTGCAAGGCAACGGCGGGGGGGGGGGGCTCTCCCGGTCGGGAGAGGACGGGGGTGGGATGGCCAGCCCTCGCTAACCTTCTTGCCCTGCTCTCTCTCTCTCTCTCTCTCTCCCTCTTCCACCCGCGCTGCTTCTCCTGGTGGCCGGATAGATGCCTGTGGCCTGTCGGACGCGGCGCACATCGAGAGCCTGCAGGAGAAATCGCAGTGCGCCCTGGAGGAATACGTGCGCAGCCAGTACCCCAACCAGCCCAGCCGCTTCGGCAAGCTGCTCCTCCGGCTGCCTTCCCTGCGCACCGTCTCTTCGTCGGTCATCGAGCAGCTCTTCTTCGTCCGCTTGGTAGGTAAAACCCCCATCGAGACGCTCATCCGAGACATGCTGCTCTCCGGCAGCAGCTTCAACTGGCCTTACATGTCGATCCAGTGTTCCTAGAGCAGCCCCTGCCGCCCCCCTCCCCGCTTAGCCACCCGCCCACGGGCCTCGCGGCTGGGCGGCCAGAGGGGGGGGAGGGTCCGAGGAGAGAGCGAGAGCAAAGAAAGGGACCCACAAAAAACGCCCCGCTTGCCGGGAGCCCAGAAACCTCGTCTGGAAGGAAAAGACTGGCGGAAGCTGGCAACTCCGGCCCAGCGGCGGCGGTGGCGGCGGCCAAAACGCGGGGCAGCTCGCCTGCGTGGAACCAACGGCGACCCCCGAGGTGGGAGACTTTTAACAAACGAAGGAACAAAAAAATAGCAAAGACCGAAGGGATTTTGTTTTTTTGTGTTTTTTTTTTTCTCACTATAATACTGCCCGCCCACCCGCCCTCCGAGAAAGAGAGGAAAGAGGAAGAGGATTTAGACGGATTTCCCTGGATTGATCGCGGACCGAAAGGGTGATCAACTGTACAGCAAACACCGTTTTAAGAAACGAAACTGAAGCCGGACTGAACGAGGGGGAGGGGGAAACGGGAGGGAAACACTGACCGCGAACATTGATCTTCATTTTGTAAAATATTAGTCTTTATTTTCACGTTTTTTGTAAAATTTAAAACATCGTTATGCGCATAAAGAAGAGAAGAAAAACGAACACAAGAAACAAAAATTTAGGGAGGGGGGAAATAACGTTTTTCCAAATAATTATTAAAAAAAACAAGGAATTGTTCTGTGTGTATGTATCTATATCTGTTTTGTATTTTTTTTTCTGGTTCCAAACCAGGCTTCCTGTGATTCTATACTAATCATTTTTGATATAACCCTTTGCTTCTTATAATGAGTGCGATATATGTTGTTGAAGCTGTTCTTCAAGAATTAAAAATTGAAGTGAGAATTTAAGCGAAAATAAAAGAATTTAGCAAAAAGAAACAAAAGGCAAGAACACCCTGAAGGACCGGGAATCCCCCACTCCCCCCCCCCCGCTGCCCACCCCCAAATCTGTGCTCTTCGAAGTTCCCCTCCCCACTTGGTTGTCTGTAGAGCAGGGGTCATCCTTTCTCTCCCCCTCACCAATCCTTGGTTTTGCAGGATCCGCAAAGCGTTTCAAGAGGTGGGAATGGGGGATAACAGGTTGAACCTGGGGTCTAGAAAGGGGCCTCTGCCTGTAGGCCCCATTGGTTTGATGTGACTGAAGCTGACAGTACATAAAAAGTTGGAGAATCCCTTTAATAGCCTGCTGGTGGCTTTCAGCCCTTCTGTGTGCATAATCCGGGGAAATGGGAATACTCTATGTGACCGAGGGAGGGAAGGTTTTAACCTTTGTCAGGGTTAAATATTTTTTTATGGGTCCTGAAATCCCTCACACATGTACACCCCAATATCAGTGTGACTTCAGGTTTCTGGATCCTTTCAGAGAAGGATTCCTAGGTGATCTGATCTTCAGAAGAGTGTATGAGAGCAAAAGAGAGCTAGTTGTAGATAGAGATGTCTGGTGGTCTGTTCAGACCCAAGGACAGGCCTGTGTCCTTCCTGGGGTGGGGGCCGTGGGGAACACTGAGGAGTCTCCTTGAGGCTTCTCCTTCATTTGAACACAGAGGAGTGAAAGCTCCATCTCCCACCCACCTTTCTCCCCCACCCAAACCCCCCTCCCTTCAAGTGCATCAGCAGATTCTCAGCTCCAAGAACCCCTTTTGAAGACAACAACTTTCCCAGGGCTTGCAGCGGGTCTCTGCCAATCCCAGTAACAGCTTTCAGCGCATTAATGTTTTATAGGATCTGAGATGGAGCTCTAAGAACCCAGGCTGCCAAGGGAGCTCTTTCTTAACGTATTAATAAAGCCGGATCTTTAAAAATAACATTCCTTGCAAGTCTCCCCCGCCCACATCCTCTCTCTCAGCTTCTCCTCCTAGTCTTCCAAACTAGGAAGAGTTCGAGATAAGGCAGGAGTTTCAGCTATAGAAAATTGATGCCAAGTTTCTCCCCAATTAATTGGCTGCCTGCATTCGTGCATCTTTGCGTTTTCCTTAACAAGCTTTTCCAGCCTAACTTACTTGACTTCCTTCCCTCCCTCCCTCCCTCCCTTCCTTCCTTCCTTCCTTCCTTCCTTCCTTCCTTCCTTCCTTCCTTCCTTCCTTCCTTCCTTCCTTCCTTCCATGTTCCAAATGCAAGAGATCCTAGAAGACTGAGCTAATGGGCTCGAATTTCCAGGAGGAGAGCTGTATAATCGCTGCCATCATCCCCTGGTCGGAAAGACCAAGTCCTTGTCAGGAAGAAGAGGGTAGCTTGGCTTTCATTTGGTTCAGTGCTGCCTAAAAGTGATCTGGCCACGTCCTTCTAGTTTTTGCAGCGTCAGACCAGAGAAGCCTACCTTTGGAATCAGACACTTTAATATATTCTGTATGTGTCTTTGATTGACCTTCACTATCTACCCCTTGGTGGCCTGAAGGTCCTTGAGAAAACCCCAAAGCCTTCTTCGAATTGTAAGATGGATTCCAGTTCATAAAACCAGGCTATGATTCCTCAGGTCATTTTTTTTTTCCTTCCTTCCCACCCTAACTCATTTTTCAAGATCCATAATATGAATAAATGTTCTAAAAACTGGAAGGAATGAAGAAGTCTTGATGAGGTGTGGAGAAAAGCCTTGGTTTTACAGGGCTGAGGCTATCACAACCAGGCTTTCTTTTTTATTTCCAATGCTGTAATACTCGGGATGTGGCCTTCCTTCCCAGTTTGTTTTAAGAAGGGAGGGAGAAACCAAGTGATGCTTGTTGGAAAGCATTGGGCCAATAAGGTGCACAGAATCTCAGCTGGCCAGCTGCCTTAATTTTAATTTTTTTTTAAAAAAAAAAAGCCTTTTGCTTCTACTCATACAACATATCTTTAGCCATGCCAAAAGAGAGAGAGAGAGAGGAAAAAATGTTTTAGAAACCAGAGCTATCTTCCAAGGTTATCTAAGTGCTGTGGGTAGACTAGCAGTAACAATGAACAAAATAAATAAACCCCGCAAAGTATATCCTGCTCTCTGTGGAAGTGGGTGAGGTTGCCAAATAAACCTTGATTTGCACTTGAAGCCAGGATGCCACTTAGGCTGCAGTTCTATGGCCTTGACTTCATCTTTAGTGCAGTGACAGAGACTCTCTTCCCAAACAGACTTCCTGCTCTTTGATTTCAATCTAGCCTTTTCTAGACAGCCAAACTTTGGGGTGTTTTGAAATGAGTCGTGGGAATTTCAAGAACTTTGATAAGGGATGTTGTCTCTGTGTGTGTGTGTGTGTCATATTGCAAAGTGAAATTATGGCTTTAAGCATACAGTTCTATTTTTTCTCCAAATCTTTGAAATTTAAAGCTGTCTCTAAAATAGCACCTTTTGCACGTGCTCACTACAAGTTCATTTGTTGCTGTATTCAAGGACAAACATTAGAGGTCCTCACCCTTCATGAGAAAAAGGGTTACATCTTTCTAAGGAGGAAATAAAAAAACCTTCAGCATTTTGTTGACAGACGAACACTGGAAGTGCTTAAAGTAAAGGAACCACCCTTCTTTCAACCAGGTGGTTGGTGCCTGTGGATCGTATTGACTACACATCCCAGCGTCTCATGTCAACGGGAGCAGCCGTCTTTGTTAGTTGTGGTAATGGGAATATTGACCCAAGATCTCAGAAGGAACCAGGAAGGGGTAAACTGATTTTGGGAGAAAATTAGGGCAATGGATGCTACCAAAACTGATGAACATTTGGTGTATTCCCAATCATCAACTGGGTTTAATTTGTTTGTAGGCCTTTGGAAGATGAGTGGAATTCAGCCACAACCAATTTAGTTGTTGCTTTTTTTAAAATCGAGATGATGTGCCTGGGTTCCCATAATTGCTATATGAGAATTATCTGTGGTCTTTTTTTTTTTTTTTTAATAAACCGAAGAAAGCAGATTTATTTTTGTAAGAAACTAGAAGCTGGGGGAGGGGGGGAGACTGAAGAATAAAAGGAAGAGAAAAAGGGGACTATTGGCTCGTGCTTAAAAGAGACAATGGGCAAGTGTATTTTGGACAGTCTCCATGTAAAAAGTAGTGGTAATATACCAAAGAAACATCTATAAAAAGTTCCAAGCTAAAGACTTTTCTCATGCTATTAAAAGAAATTGTTAGCCTGCTTCCTTTTACATCCCCTCATCATGAAGTAACTCTAGTCAGCATATGATTTTTTAAAAAATATAGAATTTAACTTTCAAGTCAAATGATTTTTCTTTGCAGATAAAATGTTTGCAGAGAATGAGAGTTTTACATTTCTCTGCAGTTAACTGGAAAAGCTTAAACTGGGATTTTTAAAAATAGGAGTTTAAAAGTTTCCATCTGATTTTTTTTGTATTACTTCGGTTAACACCTCCCGTTTTAAGAACCCCAGAAGAACTGACCCATAAACCGAGCAGCCCCATCACAAGCCTGGACAAAAAGACCCTGACCCCAGGCTTCCTCCAGGACAGGATTTGGGTTGCAGTTAGTTTTGTGTCTGGTCTTCGGGTCAGAATGGGATGTTTGGTCTTCTTAAGGTAGTCTTTAACTCTCCACAGAAAGAGGAGTCAATATATATTCCCTACCACTTCATGTTCTCTCTGACTCCCAGGTTTTTGCAATGGACTTATTTTCATCCTCAACCCAAAGAGGGAGAAGAGATGAAAAAGAATGGAATATATTCTGCATCTCCCCTCTCCACCTGGGTCATTAGCCTGGATGTCAACAAATTTCTTTTTTTTTCCCCAAGAAGGCACACACACCGTCCGCTAGGAAAATAGCGTGGAGAAAGAAAACAGGTCCATCTTTTCTAATGGGTTTCTAAGGGAAAAGGCGAATGGTCAGCCTAACGACTTTGCCACGGCCTTCTAGGTTGCCGGGAGCGAGCGGCTGCTTCGTGCCTGCCGGGGTTTCCTAACCAGGCCGCGTTTTGACGAGAGCTCCCTGAGGTGCTGGGGGGGGGGGTCAGAAGAAAGAAGCAAGGGGGCCAGAACGCCAATAAAAGAGTAGACGCCAATAAAACTCTTGTTCCAAAACAAAAAACAAAAAAAACCGAACAACCTCGCGCCGGATCCACGCCGTTTCCGAGCGCTTTGACTCGGGAAGCCAAAAGAGGTTTTTTTTATTCCTAAATGAGTTAAAGAGCCATTTACCTCTGGCATTCATCACCGCCACAAGTCGAGAGCCTGGAACATGGGGGCCGATTTGTTTGCTTACACAACCAGCTGGGCGCAATTTCACGTCTGAGATACCTATCTGAAAGCGCCCCTCATTTATTACCCTTACTTGTCAACGGATCCACTTTCAAAGGTGGGATGTGGCTTTGCAAAAAGAAGGAAGGGAAGAAGAAAGAAGAAAAGAAACGGTTGTCCTTGCTGGAATGAAGTATTTTCC
This sequence comes from Hydrophis major, assembly GCA_033807585.1. NCBI lineage: Eukaryota > Metazoa > Chordata > Lepidosauria > Squamata > Elapidae > Hydrophis > Hydrophis major. The sequence continues at coordinate 326,827,834 of CM066329.1, read as the reverse complement.
CCCAAATAACAGGTCCTTCCCACCCCTCCAATTATTCTCCCCTGCAGATCCGGGGCTTCCCGGGCAGAGAAGAGGCCAGCTGGGAAGGCGAGAGGGTCAGCAAGAGCCGATGGGGCGCCCAGTCAGGGCACCTTCCGAATTTTGCCCTCTGACTCCGGGAAAGCAGCAGCAGCAGCCGCCGGGCTGGCCTCCCAAGAGCCTTTCGTGCCAAGCCCGCTTACTCAAACGTAAGTCCCGGCGAGGCTGCGGGCTTCCTTTTGGCGGAACCCAGTGGGAGCTTCCCGCCAGTCGCTACGCCCCAAATCGGGACGCCAATCGCCGCCGTTGAAAAAGCGGCCGGGACAAGAGCAGTTAGAGGAGTTGAATGGCCGGAAGGTAGGAGGGAGGGAGGGAAGGAAAGAAGGCAGGATCTTGCCGGTCCTTTTCGGCCAGGTGCAGCCGAGCAATTCGGGGAAAGGTGAAGGACGCCGATGTTGTCGGGAGGGGACTTCCCTAATCGCAAAGTAAGGTCAAACAATCCGCGATCTTTGAAGGCCGAAGTAGCTACGCCTGGTGCAGCCGCGGGGGGGGGCGGCGGCTGCCCTTCTGAACTATAGAAATACGGCCTTATCCAAGGTCGCTCTAGCACCAACCTGACCCCTGCTGAATTCAAAGGCAGCTGGCTTAAGCTCGGCGATCCACTGAGCACGTAGGGAGATCAGTCGTACCTCCACGTGGTTGGGAAAGGAAAATGCAAGGGGTTGAAGGTTAGGTGGAGATCTGTCGGTCGGCTCTTCCCTCGGCCGCCCACCTGCCTCATAAAGGCGGGAAAAGAGCAGATGGGTTTATAAAGACGATGGGTATTTTATACTGGTATTTATACTACACTGACAGGGAGGAAAGGGGTGAATATGGATCTCCTCCTCGCCCCTTCTCACGAAGCCACGGACAGCGTCGGGCAGCCCCTGGAGTCAAATCTGACCGGGTCTGGAAGCAGGGAAGGCTCTGTCTGCAAGGCCAGCGGCCTCCCTTGGGGCACTGCCCTGCTTCCACCGGCGAATCCGCGGCTGTTTCAAAGGAGAGGCCCAAGGAAGAAGAGGTTCTTGGGGCGAAGTAGCCTGGCTGCTCGAGGTTTAGGGAGGCGTTTAGCAGGGGCTAAACCTTGAGGTCAGCTCTCGGACTCCCTCTGGCTTAGAGGAAGGGAGAAAACGGCGTGCATGATCGGGCGTGTATATCGGGGAGAGGGGGGGGCGCCCCTGGAATTTGGAAGCCCAGTCAATGTCATTGAGTCGGAGAGCGAAGATCAAAACGCCACTCGGAGCCTTTGGGAGATGAGCCTGAAGTCGGAAGCGGGGAGAAGGAAAGCCAGGCGAGTGGGTGCCTGTGCGCGTGTTCCGTCGGTGAGGAAGGAGCTTGTCGAGAAAAGACAGGAAACGGGACCTGCCGTTGCGGGAGGGCAAAAACGAGCGTGCCCATTAGAAACCTCGCTGGGATCAGAGTCTTAGGAGAGACCGCCTGGTTGGGCGAGGGGAGGGGAGTCGCGAGAGGGAGGGATGACGTGACTGTGCGATCTGCAGCTTCTCCCCGGCTCTGCCGAGGCTGATTAGCATTCCTCGCTCGCCCCAGACCTGAGCTGACAACTAACAGAGATATCCAGTCCACCGCTAGGCCTCTGCTGCTTTGTCTCCTGCTTGTCTAAGGAGAGAATCGGGATTCTTCGCGGGTTCTGCACCGTGAACTGCCCGATCCCTCCGCCAGGCCTTAGCCCCGTCCCACCCATCAGACCCCCCCCTCCTCCTCCTCCCCTCTCAATCCTTCACAGACCGCTTTTTCCCCGCGTGCGCTTTTCAGATCCGCTGATGCCTGGGGGGGGGGGGGGGGAGTTAACTTGCTGTTGCTTTTCTGACCTCCAGCTCCGAAGGACGCGTCCCGCAGTGGGGCTTGGCCTTCTCCCCTGAGCTTTAGCGGATTTCAGTCGAGGAGGAAAGTAAACCGAATACCTTGGTCGCCCTTGCCTTCCCTTTGGCCTTTCCTCCACCCCTCTCTCTTTTTCTTTTGCTGTTGGAAAATGTTTAGTCTCGCCCTCTCCCTTTGAAACGGTTTGACAAAGAGGGGGGAAGATTAGGATGGGTTTTTTTGTTTTGTTTTTTGTTTTAGAAGATTTGACTCTAATCCGAAATCCAGAAAAGACCTTTGAATCCAAACTTTACTTCCCGATTTATAAACGTACCAGGATTAAAACACAGGCATACACTCGAGAGGGTGGAGGCGCGCGCGAGTACACACACACACACACACACACGGTGGTTTCTTGCAGGAAGGGAGCAAATTAGTCCCCGTTGACAGATGCTTGTCAGTTTACTAGCTTCTCCCCAATTCCCCCTTCCCTTCTCCCTAAGCCTTTCTTTTGGGGCTGGCTTTGTTGCTTTTAAACTAGGCGAGCCTCTCCGGAATGCCAGTCACGAGTCCAAACTTTGTGTCCAGCCCCCCCCCCCCCCCCCTGAAATGACCCTTTTATACGGATCCTGATATATCTCAATCTGCGCCTCGCTCAAAGGCTCCTTTTCTGGTGCCGCCGCCGCCGCTCCGACCGACCAAAGAGGAACCCCGTCCGCCCCCCTGTCCGCCTGGGCTCTTCAGAGCCTGAATAGACGCCCGGGCCATTGGCGAAGAGAGCGAACCCAGGTGGAGGGTGGGTGGGAGTGAGGGTGGCAAGGGAGAGGTGGAGGAGCGATTTGGGGACAAACCGCCCCCAGGCCAGCGTTTACCTGAGCTGCTTGGGGGGCAGGGAGGCCAGCCAGTGGCTGCTATTCAGGCCAAGTTGGGGAGGGGGGTCCTGACTTGCAACTGGACTACCCCCACCCATAACACCTCCACCCATTCGCAAGGGAGGGAAGAGGAACCGGGAAAGAGGGAAGAGAATCGACACCGCGGTCTAAACCGGGGCTAGGAAGACCTGGGCCAGCCTTTCTCCCCAAACAGACGTGCGGAGCAGGAGGCCCGAGGCGAATTGGTCGCGGCCTCCGCCCGGGTCACTTTCCGCGTCTTTTTCTGGGCTGGGCGCGGAGCCTTCCTCGCAGAAGCCAGGGGAGAAGGCGGAAGAGGGGCAAGGAGGTCTGCCAAGAGGGCACTGAACACCCCAAACACATCCCCCCCCCCACTAAAACACACAAAAAAGGGTCCGGGCAAAATGAAGCACAAAGGCGTCGTGGGGATTAGGGGGCTGGGGTTACTCCGCCGGCGGCTCCAAACGCAACTTCCTAACTGTTGAAACAAATAAGCTTCTCCCTCTTCCTCCCTCCCTCCTCCTTCCCCCCCCTCCCCATACACAGCCCCAAACTCAGGGCCTCCTCCGGCGCGGGGAGGGTGGTAATGATGCAACCCGCCGGCCAGCCTATCCCGACGAAGAGGCGGGGCTTTTCGCCCGGCACCTCCTTGGACTGAAGGGCTGCCGAGCTGAGCTTTGCCGGCGGCGCCCCCCCCCCTCCCACCCCCGAGCCCTCCGGGCCCCCCGAACTGCGGGGAGCTGGCGAGGCCCGAGGCCCTTCGAGGAAGTCGGGATGGGCCTCCTTGCTCCAGGAGACCAGGTGGCTTGGAGTTGAGCTACTGGGTTTTTCATTGAGAGAGAGGTGGAGGTGGAAGGGAGAAGCAAGTCCTTTTTCACAGACACCTTTTAGAAGCCTCCCCAGGTTGGCTGCTGGTGACGACAACCAGGAAGACCCTGCATTATTTTAAAAAAAAGGGGGGGGAGGAGGAGGATGAAGATGAGTTCGAGGGAAGCCGCCTTGTTAGAAAAGCGCCCTCCCGAGGAAGGAGCCGGCCTGCGTTTCTAACCACCCAAGAGCCACAGAAGCGCCTGAACCAGGCATGTTTATTCATTCTATTTGATCAGGCTCTGGCTGTCTGTTTCTCCCCTTCTACCGTTTTTATGTTTGGTTTCTCCTGATGGCAAACATTGTAGAACTATAAATCTTGCATATAGTTAATTGTTATATCAGGGAACGCTCTGCTTAGTGTTTTAAGCCCTCCCATGTATTCCGGTCCCCTTGTAACTCAGTGCAAACACGAACCTTTCTCAAACATATTAGTTAATGGGGCGAAAAGAGAGGGAGGGAGAGCGAAGGAGGGAGGGGGAAAGGAGAGAAAACGGTGGGAACGTTTACCTTTGATCACACAAAGGGAAAGTTAAGCGTGATGAATGCATCCATTCAGATCTGCAGAACACATTGCTCTGAAATAAAACATTTCTTATCCAGAGCGGGTTTTTTTTTTTTTCTGTTTTATTTTGGCTTCTCTGAAGCAAAAGAAAGGATTCCTTAAGCGAGGATGCTCAAAATTGTGGGGCACTGGTCGGCCAACAAAATTTGGCACCCCTACGGTCTCTTTTCCCCTTTCCAAATAAATGATCCATAAATCAAATCTTTATTACCTGCCATAAACACAAAATTGGTCAAACTCGTCTGCCACCCAATACCACCCTTGGAAAAAACCTTCTGTGGGCAGTTTTCTCCCTCACTCCTTCGAGACCCTTCCTTTACTACAAGTTCTTTGCAAACACTCCTTTCTCCGTTTTTATGGTGAAACCTGTTGTTCTTGCGCGCGAGAGCGCTCGCACACACACACACACACACACACAGAGAGAGAGAGAGAGAGAGAGAGTTTGTTCTATGGCTCAAGGAACCTTCCCTATAACCCTGCTGCCAAGGCCGTATTGCCAAGACGATTTGTGCCTTCTTGCACAAAGAACAGGGGGAACGTTCCGCTGGCTCTTTTTCCAACAAAGTTGGTCGCCAAATAAGATGTGGGGGAGCCGGGTGATATTAACTGCTTTTGTAAACTCAGATATGTCAGTGAGCTTTTTATCACTATGATGGGGAAGGCTTTCCTCCGTTGGAAAAGAAATATGTCACGCTAACCTGGCACTCGCTCGCACACAGCATATTTATATAAACGGAAGGGCAGGATTTAAAGGTAGCTCCTAAGCCATTTAGAACCGGTGGTTGAAAGCTACTTAACTGCAGACATCCCTCAAACTTAGCGGAGGATTCTGGACGATATTATTGACGAGGAATTGGCTTTAATTTAATTGCATATTAAGGCGGAACGAGGCGCGAGTCTTGCTCTTCTGGTGGGCTTAATAGCATTTTAACGGGTATTTTATTCAGCCACTTTTTTTTTTTTCAACCGGTAGTCTTACTCTTCGGAAAGAGCCGTCGGGCGCGGAGCCTGATGGGGTCTGCTTCCCATTTGGAGTGAGCAATCGGGACCACCGCTCATGGGGTTACAAGAAGACCATTGGAAGCTGCTGTTGCTCCCAGGAGATCAAGAAAAGTCAGCCACAGGGAACGGAGCTATTCCGCTCCAACCTGTCCAACAAGAGCTCCGATTGAGGGGGACTCTTCACTGAATGTGCTGGTATTCTCCAAGCCTGGAACCAATCCCCGTTACTCAAGCTCTCTGCAACCATCCTCGACTTAAAGCGAAGCTGATCGAGAGTGGGACTGAAGCTGGGGTCGGCTTCCAAGGGCTATAATCGGAGGCGGGCAAAAGAGCGAGGCGGTGGAGGGTCTGTCACTTCGTAGCAGGGCGAATCTTGTGCTGCAAAGATTTTTTTAAAGCGCTCTGGCTATATCTCAGGGGAAGTAAAGGAGGCAAGGACTAGGACTGGGCTCAGCTCGCTCGTCCCCCTACTCCACCCCGAGAAAACGTGGGAATCCTTGGTCTGGGGAGGGGGCGTTTGCCCGCCTGACAGGGCTGGCTGGGGCATCAACCAGAGCAGGTTTCCTTTGTCAAATGGCCTTTCCTGAACGCAAGGCCTTGGGAGCGGTCTCATGGGGAATGCTGGGGACTTGCTCGAGAGTAAAAGGTTCCACATGCAGAGACCTGGCTCTGGAAACCCACCACAAGAGCAAGGCAAAAGGCTGCCCTATGGCCCCACGGCCATTGTTTAGCCTGCTCGGCCTTTGATCTTCCCTTCCTAACTCTGCGGATTTCGGGAAAAGTCCGTTAAAGCCGGAGCGAAGCTAGTCCCAAAGAACCGGCACCTCGTCCAAAAGTTTGGAATAGGATTGGTTGTCCCCATGGATTCCTCCCTCACAGTTACAGGAGAATTTCTAGCCGATCCTGATCTGAAGGTCAAATCTGCCCCCAAGCTGGTTTACAACCTTCTTCCTGGATCTCCACTCCGCAGCAAGGCTTCTAGTCCTGTGCACGTCTTGGAGGGGATTGGGGAAACCGGGGGGTGGGGAGAAGGAGGGGGCAGAGGCCTAGAGAGCCCAACTCCGCTGTTGGCTCGGGGCTGAGGCTGCAACGGTTCCAGGGAGGGCAGGGCCGGGGAGGGAAGCCCAGCTCATCCCGGGGCGTGTCTGCCTGCTGCCAGGGAGGGCTTCGTAGGCTCCGGCTCTGATCTCTGGCGGTCTTTCTAAAGCTCCGAAGCCCCGTTGGTTGCAGGCCCTCGTGGGAAGGGAGGAGGTGAAAGGAATGGCCCTGGCGTCTCTTGGAGTGACAGCCCCAGTCAAAGGGCAGCCAGAAAGAAATGCTGCTAATTTGAATAGGGGGCTATTCAGAGAAATTCCACCCCCCCACACACACACACTTCCCCCCCCCTTCCTGCTCCGTTTTAGACAGGATCCTGGGGATCGTTTGGGGCGGGGTGTCCGTACATCCGCGGACAGGCACGCCTGGAAAGTAAATCTCCCCTTAGAGGAGAGGCCAGAGGAAAGGATCTAGGCAATATCGTCCGGAGGGATGCTAAACTTAGCCTCGCTTTGGTCAGTCTGGACAACAAGTGTCAAGGCCTAAGCTGGGTGAGCAGCGGTGGAGGAGCCGCACTGGAGGGGGCAAGGGGAGGGGAGAGAGCCTTTCTTGAGAGCTGGGCAGGGTCCTCTCCGAACAAGGCGGTTGAGGGTGGTGGGCTCCCTCCTCCGTCGCATTCCCCTCCTGCCTGGCCAAGGGAGCACCCCTTCAACTCTCAGGGATTCCTAGGCTCCTTCATGAGAACCGGATTTTTTGGGGGGGGAGGGCGGGGGGAGTGGAGGAAGGAGAAAGGCCACATTCACAGCCGCCGGGCCCCCCCCGCTCCTCGGGTGGCCCCGTTTCAAGGTTTCTCTAAGACCCTCGAAAGACCCTCACCGCCTCGAGGGCTCTCCGGGGAAATCTCTCGCTGGCGCCCACACGCCCCGCCGGTCCCCCTTTTGCATTAGTTCCAAATGCCTGGTGGGGGCCGTTTCTTCCTCCCCTCTCTTCCCACCCCCTCCGCCTCCCCTCCCCCTTCGCCTCCCCTCCCCCACCCAGCCAAAGCGATTTAGCGCCTTCTTCGATAAAATGTTAAGGGCGTTTTCAGGAGTGTGAAATGAAGAACCCGTGACAGTCTACCGGGGGGGGGGCGGGGGGGAAGAGAAGAAAAGGCCCTTTTAATGAGAACCAAAGGCAACAAAAAAACGTAGATGAAGTGTACCGTAAAGGCGGCTTCACCAAGTCCCCTGAGATCAGCCACCTCCTAGACTGGGTGACTGCGCAGAGGTAAGGCAGCGTGGTAGGCTGGAGGACACCGGATTTTTTTTTTCTTTTCTTTTTTAAAAAAACTGTGTTGCTTTATGATTGCTTCTCCGTCATCGACCTGTTTCCAGAGAGGCTTTGCAAAGGACATCAGATGTTCTCTCAAGTGAAGACAGACCACCACCACCCCCGCCCTAAATAAAACAAATTAATTACTTCAGCCTTCTCGTTTGGCGGGGCCCTTCCTTTCCCTTCTCTTCTTTGGCTGTCTTCTCTCTTTGTCCCCCTCATCCCCGTTTCAAAAGTCCAGGACGGATGAAATTGTCTCCAAACAATAACGTAAATTTATCTTTCCTCCCACTGCAGTTTCTTCCTTCTCCCTATCCTCCTTTCCGCCCCCCCCCCACCCCGCAAAAAAAAATACTCCTTCCAGTCCCAGCAAAGCAGGTAACGAGAGCGAGGAATTCCAAAGGAAGGAGTGGGAGGAGGAGAGATGGGCAGGAGGAATAAGACGGATTTCTTCACCGGTGGGTAATAAAGTTAAAGACATTGTTTTTGTCAGCGCTAAGTAGAAACTAAATCTTAGGGTCTGGGGTAAACAAAGCAGAATGGCGTTGGCGTGTGTGTAAATTTACTTTTAAACGCAATAAATCAATGTTCATTTAAGCAGCTGGAAACCCCACGGTGAAGCAGGTTACTTGGGTGAAAAAAAAAATGGAATAGGAAGGAGGAGGAGGAGGAGAGGCAACACCGAAGGACTCTCCAAAGAGCGACTCTTGCCCTTCCAACCTCCCCACCCCACCCCACCCGTCCCCCGGGATGCTCAAGTTTTCCACCGAAGTTGAGCCACATTTTAAAGCGTTGCCTCGGCCAAGAATCCTCCGTCAGGCCCGGCTTATCTCTCCCGATTTCACTAGAGATGCTCAGCCTGCAAACAGATTCCTTTGAGCCGCTCTTCCAACTCTTCGGCAGGCAGCGGTTTAGGGCAAGCCTTCAGTCCCCGAATTGGACTAAAATGAGCGGCTGATGACCGGCCCTAAAAATTGGCCGCATTAACAAGAAGCTCCGACGTTGCAATCGCGGCTCGGCTGCAGATCACCTCGGCCCAAAAAGGGGCCGCGAAAGGCGCCCCCAAAGCCAGGCCGTTTTGGTCCGTCAGCCCTGGGCCTCTCTGCAAGCCTGCCGGGCATGCGGTGGTCCATTTGCCAGGCAGATGGCGGCCAGGAAGGCCAAGGCCGGCCTTGTTTGTGAGAAGCGCTATCATTTCTCTGGAGCAAACTGATTTGCTGACTTCGTTTAATTGCACGGAACTAATAGAAACGTGACTTGCAAACCCCGTTAATGTTGGATCTTCTCTCCTTCCTTCCTCTCCCTCCCCCCTCTCTGTACGGGTAGTGTGTGTTGCTTTCCTTCTGCTTCCTCACACACCAAAACCTTCCAGTTTGCAAACTTGTCTTGACCTAATAAAATTGTTCTATTGGGGGGACTAATAATATTGGCCAACTTGATCACTAATGTTCATTACCAGGGCAGGAAGGCTCTAACGTAAGCTTTCTGAACTCGGTCCTTTCAGACCAGTGAAGTTGAAACTTTCATGGCCCTCAGGATCGAACATCAAACTTGGGTAAAGCTGCACCAATAGAACAACAAAGAAAACAAAGAATTGTTTTAGAGTTGTTGGGGGTTTTTTTTGCTGCCTTTTGAAAGACAATTTAATAAGAAGGAATATTTCCCTTTTAAAAAAAAACTACCTGAAATTAAGTTTAATCTGAAAAGTGAGGGGGTGAGGAAGGCTAGATTCATATTTCAGAGAACCTTTTAAACTCTTGCATCAGATCCACCGAATTGTTTTACTTACTCAGAGAAAGAAATGCCTTGTTATCTAAGCAAACGGATTTCTTGTATTTCCCCTCTAAGGGACCAAGGTGACCCTCTTCTCTTTTTTAAACCTCGGTGAGAGAAGATAACGAGCAGGAAAGGTAATTAAGAGCCAGCCAGGTGGATCCCCCCCCCTTGTCAATAAATGCTGGAAACTGGTTGTTGCCTCTAAGGAAAGCAGATGTGAGTTAGAGACGGCTGAGGGGTGAGCTGCTTTCATGAAGGCCGAGTCTCAGGTGCTATTTGGGGTTCGGGTGGCGGATTCTGTCCAGGTGAAACTGAGGTGGGAGTTTCATCACCCCTCTTTCTCCCCCTCCCCCTCCCCCATTGCTCGAGAGGCACCGTATATTCCTCGCCTTTGATTCTCGTTTCGTTTGCTAGATGGCGCTGTGTCTTTCAGGACCTTTCAGGACCTTAATGCTGATAGTCTCTTGCAATAACATTCCCCGAAAAGTTTCCAGTTGTCATTCTGAGAAGAATATTTTTAATCTCAGTTATCACAATAAAAAAAAAAAATGAAGGCACGCTATTAAATAACATAAAATAGTGGACAATCCCTATTAATAATCCAGATTAAAATAGAAAAACATCCTCTGACCGAAATATGGGCTCTGGCATTTTTCGGCTTGGGGATTCGTCATGAATTCATGTTGAAATGTGCTGAACGATTGTTTCCTTTTTAAAGTTCCTTTATGCTTAAAAGATCTAACTAAAAAATAAAATGAAAGAAAAATCAAATGTAAAATCATGTATTGGCTGCAGGGTTGCATCATATACACATTGAGACATTGAAGTGCAGCTTCACAATATAAACAGATGATGGTCATATCAACATAGTCTTTGACTCTTTTGTGAGTAGTCAAAAATAATTACAAGGATTTTAAAGTGAAAATACCCTCTAATCAAATATATATTTTATATAAATGTATGTATTTCTTGGTTTATGTTGCCTTTGTAATAGAGAAAACGTGATCTGTGTCAACGCTAACTTTATCTTTAAAGAGCTGTGTGTTGTATCCTAAATGAATTCATTTATTAAGGGGGAGGTTGTTAAGCAGAAAGCCTGTTTATATTGCTTATGTAATCAAGAATTCATATTATGGAAATATATCTAGTACAGTATAGTACCAACATGCATATATAATGCAGAGTAAATTATTTCTAAGCATTAGTTTCAGCAAAGATATAAAAATGTTCTTTTCCTTTGGATTTACAAACATAGAAAAAGTTTGTTTGCAATTCAGTTATTTTTAAAATTACTGAAATACAGCCTCAGCCCACCCCACCCCTTACACACACCCACACCCAAAGGAAATAGGTTCACCTTTTCAGAAATGTATGCATTTTAAAACAAAAGATTAATAAAATAAAGCTAAAAGACGTGGCATGATTGGTAGTATTTGACAAATGGCACTGGCATTTCTCCCCCCCTCCTTTTAATGAGAACCGTTGTACAATCTCAGGTGTTTAAGCTGTAATTTGGGGAGATCCCGGAAATTTTACAACCTGATCAGCTCCATACGCCCCCCTCCCCCCTCCTACCCCCAAGAAGAATACGTTGCTATTATTGCAAACACACGCTCTGGATCAAGCATGGGTGTCCCAACGTACAGGGTTAAAAATGAAAAATAGAAAATGAAAGCTGAAATGTTAAAACATCTGGCTCTTTGCTTCACTTTCCCTCTCCCATGCCGACAAATTCCTCTCCCTTCCGCCAGTTCCACCTGTTCCCCCCTTTAGCTGCGCTAATTGTGGCTGGAGCACCAACAGACCTTTCGCTCTGATTCTCTCCCTCCCACCGCCTTAAGCAGTTCAAAGTGCACAGGTAGTGACTTCAGTATCCTGGGTAGCTGCCAGTTCAGGAGCAGAGACTGAAGCTGGCAACTCCCTTCCGCTCTCCGTGGGCTAGCGAAAAATATTCACGGAAAAAAATGGATTGTCGCACGTGCCACTATGAACACCGAAACTAAGCAGCATAATATCATCGCTCAAGCTTTGCATATCAGGAACGGGGAGTTTCAAGGAGCTCCGATTTAGACAGTCAGATAACCAAACGAACTGCAAGTGGCCCGAGTCAAAATTAAATGAATCCAGAATGTAATGTGATCTGGTTCCTGAGTTTACTTTCTCATCCACGGTTGACCCAAACTGAAAGAGAGGGGGGAGAAAGGTGCTTTTTTCTTAGAACAGGAATAAGTCTCGCCCATTATTATATAGCTAAGTAAAGATGCCTATGCTATAAAACCTGTAAGTTTCGTGGCTTCTTTGCAGAATCCTATTCATTCCAACATGGGAGAGACAGAGACGGAAACAGATGGCAAAAAAAAATATTACAGAGTTTATATTGAAAAATTGATGGTTGCTGAATATTTTCTAGAATTAATTGATCCTTAAAATGTTCAATAGAAATTCTGATAGATAGAATATATATATATATTCAAATATTAATATGTTCCTAATGATTTTCAGAAAACTCCCTGAAGTGTGAATGTATGTATATTGTCGGGTACATTACACCACTTGGTTTCTTAAAATAGCTCAGGTATTTTTGACATTGACAAATGCCCTAAAGACAAAAAAAAAAGTAACTTTAAATGACTTTGAAGGTTTGCAGGGAGTAAGAGAGGGAGTGAATGGTGATTCCCATCCCCCACATGTCACAAATAAGAGGAAAATAAAATAATCACAATAAAAACATAATTGGTTATAGTAATTGAGGAGGAAAAAACTAGAAAATACCATGATGTTGAATCACAACTACCTCCCCCACCTTCCCTTAAAAGTTGTTTTTCAAATTACTAAATTTGAAATTCATTACTAAATTTGAAATTGTTAATTATGAGATGCCAAGGCACATCCTAGATAATAGTGGCAAAAAGTAAAACAACCATGCTATGTCACAGTGTAAAATGGAGAAAGGGAATTATTTTTTTAGGTAATGGGCAAGTGCTGTGGAAAAATGTAAAAAGCCAAGACAGATCTAGGAATGAACAAAATATTTCATTTGAAAGCTGGAAGTTCTTTAACACACATTTTCAGCTTCCTCATTTTCAGAGTATAAGATTTATAATGCTGCAAATTCATTTTCAATAGAAGCATGCAAGCAAGCTTCTATCAGAACGGCCCAATTGTAAGAAGAAAATCATTTAGATTGTTCATTGAAAATATATTTTCCTAAACTGGCTCTGTCTTGAAGAACTTTTGAAAAATTGCAACAGGTTTAGATTGTGTCATAGAGCAGGAGTTCTTTTGGCAAAAAGGAAATTATCTCCTTTCTTCTGTATCAATCTGCTTGCTGAATTTTAAAAAATCTGCTCTATCAAACGTTTTATAAGGACAGGAGAAAGTGTAAAAGTTATGAGGAAACCTTCCATTGGGGAGCTGCGTCACATAACAGAGAAAATGTATATTATGTCTACTTCCACCAAAGATGAAGGGGAAAAAATAAGTCAAGCCATTTAATTCATCAAAAGATGGGCAGATGATGAGTAAAAAAAGAAGTTAGATTTTTTTTTTTGTCATTGTGTCCAGAAAGCTGCTAAAAAGAAAAAGAAAATGACCTGGAAGGGGTTTTTTTGGCAATTAGTATTATTTCCATAAGCAAAATACAAAATACCCTCCATAGAATAGTTCTATTCACTGATAAAAGCCTAATGAGAACAACAATAATATGGATGTGATACAGAGAACTCGTTAATCATTTTTACAAAGCATATTCCCCAAACAGCACCATAGCAGAATTCAGGGCTCTATTTCTAAAAAGAAAACTGGCTTGCTTTGGAATTGTTTTCCTACCTCAGGAGTTCCTAACTTTGCATCTTTGTTGCTCAGGTGGTAAGTGGGACATGCAACAGAAATCCGGAAACGTGCAACTCCCCCAAACTGTTCATTATTTCTAAAATTTGACTCGATCAGAGAAGAATCCCACTGCTTAAAAAAAAAATCTTTCTATCATCTAGTGATGGAAAGAATTCCATCACTAAAAAAATAAAACAAAGGCTGAGCAAAAGGTTTCAATGAGCAATGAGCGTCTTGTTGGATTCAAACAGTGAGCAGGGAAATAGTATGGTTGTGCAGGCTCCAGGTCGTTTGCTGGAGTGGCAAGGATTTGATCAAAGCAAAAGAAAAGAGAGGTTCTCTGCCCTTCCCTCTTTCCCTTAAGCCGAAAGGAATGAAAGGTTGGGCAGAGATCAGGGGCGGGGACTTTGCTGGATCTGAGGATCGCAGTGGGTGGGTGGGTGGGTCTGGAAAGGAAAAGTTGCAGGGAGGTTAACTTAGGGCTCTGAAACAGAGGGTGGGTGACATTAGCGAAGGGGAGATGAGGAAAGGGTATGGAGATGAAGGGAAGTCTGTCAAGTGAGTTGCTGTCAATTTTTCAGCTCTTCGTTTGGGCTGCAACACTGGGGTGCCTTTCAGAGGCTGTAATTAACCAGCTGTCTGGGAGTTGGAGTGCTCAGAGTAGGTGGGCATCAAGGAAGAGATAAACCGCGCTATGACCCCTCAAGAGAAGCCTGGCTCCCCCAGTGGAGCTTATGGCTGAGGACAGACTTGGAAAGGGCAAGGACACAGTGCAACCCGTGAGGGCTTGGGAGAGACAGAGAGAGCTACAGAGGGTAGGAGAGGGGCAGACAGTAAAGCCCAAGCTTTGGGGAAAAGGTGCCTTAGGTTTTTTTTTTTCAGGGAACATGGTTGAGAAAGACAGTGAAGAGTAAAACCGGGCAAAGCGGGTCTGGAAAATATTATTTGAATCATACCAGTGTGAACAAAATAAACCATTGAGCGCAGGGGGATGGGAGGGGGAGAGTTAAATTAACGTATTTGGAGGCTAAGAAAGGAAGCACAGGAATTGGTTTCCTACATTTGCTTTCAGAAGGGACTGTTGGAGAGAAAAAAAGCGCTGTGGGAAAACAGGAAGCAACAGATAAGGCGCTGTCCATGGTGCTAGGGGATAGCTGAAGAAACAAGTCTTTCCTCTCTTAGTATTGACTTTCCTCTACTCTTTTTTTTGGACATATCATGTATTTCTTCCCCATTCAACACATGGTCACCCCAGCCATGATAAGAGCTGATAATCATTCAGAAGTTGATTAGATGTTTCAGTAAATGTTTTAAAAAAAAACCCTAATTTAACCCTTCCCCTTTTGTCTCCAATACAGAATGAACATTTATTATTTGGATATTTTTTGTAAAACATTTCCAAATGTTAATGCTCTAAAAAATATCCAAATAATAAATGTTCATTCTGTTTTGGAGACAAAAGGGGAAGGGTTAAATTAGGGCGGTGTACATTTACATTTACACACTCTCTCTCTTATATATATATATATGAGAGAGAGTGTGTGTACATGTAAATATATATATATATATATATTGTGTGTGTATGTGTGTGTATATATATATATATATATATGGAATAAGTTAAGATGCAAGGAAGCCAAATGTTATAACTAATAAACATTTAAAGAGAGAGGGAGAGATAGCATGCAACTGTTGATCCCTAGAGGAAAATATGAACTATGAATGGGACTCTCTCTATTATTAGCTATCCAGTTTTAAACCCTTCAATTTCCTCTGTTTAGATCAATTAAATAAAATAAGTGTATACATTTTTCAGGTAATGAACTTGAAGTCTGTGCAAGTAAAGTGAAGTCAGCTCTTGCTGATTTTGTAGACTCATTCATAGATATGTTGTGGCCAGCATATAGAAGTAGTCTCACTGCCTTTTTAAAGGTGCTCTTCTTAGTCTTGCCTAAAATTTAGGCATATCCCAGTTGTCTCCACATAACTATTATCCAGCCCAAAATAATTCAGGTGCTACCACTTTCTGAGACTCATTAAAGGCAGAGAAACTGAATTACAAAACTGTTTCCCCACCCCACCCCCAAGGAACAAAACGGGTCGTCAGAAAGTGGTTTTGCACAAAGGGAGACTTCCAGAATTGGGGAGGTGCCGTTTGTCATTTGATACACTTGTTCTCTACGTTGCAGCGGAACTGGAGCAAAAGTAGCAATCTCTTTTGGGATCGCTAGAAAATTTGCTGGAGAGTTTGTAACAATTCTGGGTCAGTTCGGAGATCGAGGCAAGCTGCGCAGTTACCTTTAGGGATTCAGAGGTATTACGCCACTGTGGCCCCAAGCATCCATTGGAAAGCCTAAGCGGAAGTTTTCAGGAGAGAAATGGGTCGGCTAAAAAGATTAGAAGAACCAAACTCGTATGCACGCGGGAGAAGTGAATCCCTTCCTCAAAAGTGAGGCTGCTCCAACCATAATTGGATACAGGTTGGGTCCAAAAAGTCGGCGTCTCCTCCAGACCTCACCGGCTGGAAGGCTTCGGAGAGGGGTGAGAGGCACTGCCTGCCTTCTCTTGAATTTGGAGGAACCAGTTCGGTTTCCTGAGACTGTAAGGCCCAGCCAGGAAGCTCTTCGCCTTCTGGGCTCGGCGTTTATGAGCCCCCGGGTGGTGGTTCGGGCTTCCCATCGCTAGTATCCTCCCGCAAGCCCTGTGCTGCTCCAGCCCCTTCCTTTCGGATCCCCCGCAGACGAGAAGGGCAACGGGGCGCAGATTTCAGCCCAGGACTGCAAGCAGCATGAAAACCTTGGAAGAGGAGAGGGAAAGGCTAACCTCAAGGCCGCCTCAAGAAGACCTCTGAGAAACCTGACATCAACATCCTCCGGAATCAACCCCACATTCGCTGGCTTGGAAGACTGAACCCCCACCCCTCCATGGGCATTTGATGGACAGCCAGATCCTGAGACAGGAAGGGAAGCAAGTGGCACCTTGTGTTTCGAGCGATAGACCTGCAGTTGAAGAAGGGACATTTTTGTCCTGACTTCGTAAATCAAAACCTCCTGGAGAAGCAAACACCAAATTGCAGGCGCTCAGGTTTGTGCGCGCATCTAGAAGAGGAGACCGGCAGGAAAAAGCGACTAAGCGCTTCGCCTTAGCAAAGTTTTGCTTCTCCGGCGCCGCTGTTACAGACTCGGCGGCGATGCCACCAGGCGGCTCGGTCTCCCTGGAAGCAAGTGCTTTGACTTTATTGGGACATTCCCGGAACTAAATGAACGGCGTTCTTTCTCCCCACCCCCAACCTTCCTGGGAGCCAAGTCCTACTGATCTCAATAGGGCTCCTAGGATGGCGCTGTTTTACAATAGTGGAATCGGAAAACCGTTGAAATACAGCCGGAGCTTATTTGGGAAATGTCCATTGAAATAACGCTCGAGGGACTGCGCCACCCTTTCTCTTCGAGCTACTTTACTAATCTCTACTTTCCTTTTTAAAAAAATAGAATTCGGTTACAAAGAATTTGCAAAGATTTCCACCCATTCAACGGCGTCGCATCTTTAATTTTCTGAGGAGTAAAAACTCCCCAAAAAACTTTATACGTCTTAGTCTCTCCCCCCCCCCCCAAACACGTTTTTTCTTAGCATACGTGATAAAACACTGATTGTTGTAGTTTGGTGACCCATGAAATTTGGGGGTTAGTTTTCTCTTCAGACCAGAGCATATAATTATGCAAATAAAGAGCTGTCACTGATCTGGTGAAATGCTCACAAATAAATGCAATCTGAAACTGGAAAGAAAAGTGGGAAATGTGAAGGATTACAAGGAATGACAGCGTTTGGAAAGTTTGGGTGAGTCTTCCCTCCCTCCCTTTGGACAAATAAATCAACAATTAAGTGTGAGCTGTCTGTAAGTGACATACAGGTAAAACTCAAAAAATTAGAAAATCGTGCAAAAGTTCATTTATTTCAGTAATGCAACTTAAAAGGTGAAACTAATATATGAGATAGACTCATTACATGCAAAGCAAGATAGTTCAAGCCGTGATTTGTCATAATTGTGATGATTATGGCTTACAGCTCATGAAAACCCCAAATCCACAATCTCAGAAAATTAGAATATTACATGCAATCAATAAACAAGGATTGTACCTTGAACAATATCAGACCTCTGAAACATATAAGCATGCATATGTACTCAGTACTTGGTTTGGGCCCCTTTTGCAGCAGTTACTGTCTCAATGTGGCATGGCATGGAAATTATCAGCCTGTGGCACTGCTGAGGTGTTATGGAAGACCAGGATGCTTCAATAGGATGCTTCAGCTCTTCTGCATTATTCGGTATCTTGTCTCTCATCTTTCTCTTGGCAATGCTCCATAGATTCTCTATGGGGTTTGGATCAGGTGAGTTTGCTGGCCAATCAAGTACAATAATCCCAGGTCATTGAACCAGGTTTTGGTGCTTTTGGCAGTGTGGGCAGGTGCCAAGTCCTGCTGGAAAATGAAGTCAGCATCCCCATAAAGCTCATCTGCTGAAGGAAGCATAAAGTGCTCCAAAATCTCCTGGTAGATGGCTGCATTGACTCTGGACTTAAAAAAGCACAGTGGACCAACACCAGCAGATGACATGGCTTACCAAATCAACACGGATTATGGAAACTTCACACTGGACTTCAAGCATCTTGCAGTGTGTGCCTCTCCATTCTTCCTCCAGACTCTGGGTCCTTGGTTTCCAAATGAGATGCAAAAGTTGCTCTCATCAGAAAAGAGGACTTTGGACCACTGAGCAACAGACCAGTTCTGATTTTCTTTAGCCCAGGTAAGACGCTTCTGACGTTTGTTGTTCAGGAGTGGCTTGACAAGAGGAATACAACATTTGAAGCCCATGTCCAGGATCCGTCTGTGTATGGTGGCGCTTGATGCACTGACTCCAGCCACAGTCCACTCCTTGTGAAAGTCCCCAACACTTTTGAATGGCCTTTTCCTGACAATCCTCTCCAGGCTGCGGTCATCCCTGCTGCTTGTGCACCTTTTTTTCCCACACTTTTCCCTTCCACATAACTTTCTATTAATGTGCTTTGATATAGCACTTCGGGAACATCCAGCTTCTTTTGCAATTACCTTTTGAGGCTTTCCCTCCTTCTGGAGGGTGTTAGTGATGGTTTTCTGCACAACTGTCAGGTCAGCAGTGTTTCCCATGATTGTGCTTCCTACTGAACCAGACTGAGAGACCATTTAAAGGCTCAGGAACCCTTTGCAGGTGTTATGGCTTAATTAGCTGATTAGAGTGGGACACTTTGAGCCTAGAATATTAAACCTTTTCACAATATTCTAATTTTCTGAGATTGTGGATTTGGGGTTTTCATGAGCTGTAAACCATGATCATCACAATTATGACAAATCACGGCTTGAACTATCTTGCTTTGCATGTAATGAGTCTATCTCATATATTAGTTTCACCTTTTAAGTTGCATTACTAAAATAAATGAACTTTTGCACGGTTTTCTAATTTTTCGAGTTTCATCTGTATATCCCATATTAACAATTTCTTTCATTTCAATTGCGATATCACCTTCAATGTAGGTACGTGGGTTGTTTTATGACAGCTTTCAATTATATGACAGCCTGAGTGCTAAAAAGAGAACAGCAGGAGAATACTGTTCTTCCAATAAAACATTAAAATGCTTAAATATGCTAAAGTAGCCAATTAGGAATCAACTCCAATATATTTATGAGATGATGGAGAACAATATAGCAAAAGAAGAAAATTGTGTTTTGCATAACCAAAATTTTTCTTTACCAGAACAAATTGAGACTAGGTGGTTTCTTTCAGAGTCTCTCCTGTCTGCCTGAAAAATGGAAATAGTTAAGAAATAACAGTTAATTAATAGCAAGGCCATTTTACTATTTTTTGTGGTCCATGCACAAGTTGCTAACAAAAACAATGGGATAACTGTAAAATTTGCTTATTTTACCTACTGACTGGCAGAAAATGGTGTTAAATTGATGATAAGTCTCCATTTCCATCTCCTTACCTTATTTTGGACAACGAAGAACCCGATATAAAAAAAATATAGGACAAATAGGAGATCTAGTGAAAAATAGCTTCCCTCTTGCCCCAGAAAGATCTGTTGGTATTGGGTGCATGCTTTCTGTTCTTTGTTACTGATTTCCCGACTAAAAGAGTACCATAGAATGGCAAAAACTGCTTACTCAAACTTCCCCCACCTCATTTGCTTCCCTCCTATGGGAGTTTTCAGCAGTCTTGGGGTTCTTGCACCCTTGCAGCCGAAGGTGCCAGATTTTTAGCTACTTCTGAAGACATCAGGATTCAGGCAGGCCAGCAATGTGAAACTAAAACTACTGATCCAAGTGACATAACTAAAGTTCTTTCTCTTCCATGGCCCTGCTCCCCCCCCCCCCCCCCGCTATTTGTACATCTTTCAATCAAAGAAAATAAAAATGGGAACTCTTTGATGGGAATCTTATAGTCCTCAATTACAGCTAAAGAATGGAGGGAGTACAAACTTTCCAGAGTTTGTAATAACTGCTAGGGTCCAAAGTTGCATTTCTCCCACCTTCCTGCACTGATGGTGGGCTGGAAGGCATGGGGCTGCCAAGGTACTTCCAGGAGCACAAAAGCAGAAGATACCAAGGATGTTGCCAAAGAAATCTGCTGTCAGAAACAGAATCATAATTAGCTGAGTAGAGGAATAAAGCAATTTGGATTGAACTGAAGGAGGGTACACTTCAGTTCCTATTTCAAGCTTCGCAGTTTGGGAATGGGGGAAGAGTGTGGAATTAGCATTGGTCTTGGAGATGAAGATTGGACATGGCACAATCTTCTTGGTGTCTATCAGCAAAACCTGATCCCCCTAGAATCTCAGGAGAATAAACCAAAATGAGGCACCTCTTTCTCATCACAGCTATCAGCTGCTGTTCTCTCTCTCTAGGGCTTGGCTAGGAATTAGGTGGCCTTTTCTTTGAGTCTTTTTTCTAGGAGTGGATCAATAGATTGATAGGCTTTGGACCAGTTTAACTGAGTCATGGGCAGATTCAAATTCACCGAGCAGCTCAAGGAAGGATCTGAGAGGCATCCAGGAAGCAGCCTCCCACGTTCCTGACCTCATGAAAAAATCTTCCTTTTCCCTGCTGAAAATGCTGGAAACTCCGCTTGATTAGATAGATGCAGAAGGGAGGGGTACCAAATAAAGCCCAGCTTCCCTATTGCTACTCTCCAGTTCAAATATTTTGCAAATTGTATCAAGAAAGCAGGGTTGCTTCTCACCCTTTCCTTTCCTATGAAATTGGATGAAAGCAAGAATACGGCTAGGAATTTGTGGCTGCTGTACATGAACTTTAAGGAGGTAGAGACTGCTGCTGGACTGCAAGCTTATATATACATTTGGGAATACATCAAATGAAAACTATAACAGAGTCATTTCAGAGTAAGCATGTATAGAATTGCATGATAATGAGATTCATCGAAAGCATCATATTGGTAGTGAGTCACTCCCACCTGTTGCACCTCCCACCTGTAATTCTTCCTCAATCATCTGCCCTCCCAAAGCCAGCTGAGCACCATGATGAAAGCACCTATTGCTTTCCATTCTTGTCTGAAAATCAAAATTTACTGGGCAAAACGTTTAGAGGACTACATTGGGAATTTTGTGTTTCATTTCTGCCACAAGGCCACTGAGAGTGTGTAAGTCAGAGCTTGAAGTGAGCAGAGGCAAACCTTTGGTATAATATGTCTTTAGTTAAAAACTGTTGTCCTGGAAGCCACAATTTTTATATCGCCCACCTTTCAATCAACTCTGGTTCCACAGAACTTTCTCATTTTTACCACTACAAAATTAATGCTGTTCTATATATTTTCTGGGGGACACAGTCAGATGTCCAGATTAAAGTGCAACCCACCAGTCCTTGAACCAACTATGCTACCTATATTTTGCTGTCCTGTGTGAAATCCCTTGTTATAAGAAATGGAAAGCCTTCAAATTTCATGGTGTTATTATTTCTGATTATTAACTAGACCTAAAACTGGGAAAATCTGTCTCTCCCAGGTAAAATCAACTTGCAGCGCTAGTACTGTGCTTTAAACACAGGCCTAGTGTTCTTTTGAAAGGCTGCTATTCCTGCTTATGTAAGGAATTAACTTGAAGACCTGATAAGCTTCTCATAAAAGTGATGGCCAGGCATTATGCAGGGTGATGACTCTGTGGAGCATTTGGAGTGCTAAATTGTGTCCATGACACAAATTGTGCGGAGAGAAGATAGAAAAACATTACTCTGAAACTGGAACAGCAACAGGCAGTGTTAAGCTGCTTCAGCTACAGGCTGGAAATTAGACTGAAGAAATATTATGAGGCATGTGATATAAAAACAGTTATAAGGGCATGTGTGTGCCATGGTTAGGGGGACATGAAAATGAGCTCTGGGATTCCTGTTAAATTAACCAAACTTTGAGATATAAGCATCAAGACAAAGCAATTGCTTTCTTTTTCTTTTTTCTATAAAAGCCTTGTGCCTTCTAGTTAAATCCATTAATTCAGTATGATATTACTATTTAATTTGTTCATGTAAGTCTATTCCTCCAACCCGTTTTGAAAAGAATAAGCCCTGGTCTGGTCTTTTTAGCAAGGACTTAGTTATTAAAAATGTCTATCCATCCATCCACCCTCCCCTTTGTTGCGGATCTCATATCAGTGGATCTGAATGGCTAATACAGAATTTTAAAACTTGCAGTACAGTACAAAATAATAATATACATGTGATTGGATGATAAAATTTCCAATCCAGTTTTCCTTCAGGTGGAGGAGAGGTGTTCTGATTATTGCTTGCTCATATGACTTTATGGCAATATAAAGCCTATCCTTATTACAGTACTACTATGCCAACACAAAGATGATTGGATTATTTTCTACAATTGCTTCTGGTCAAATGGCTCAAGTGGTCCTTAGAAAAAAGTAGCTATTTCCTATATCCTGCCTTCTAATTGTTCCCACATAATAAACAAATAATCTTGATTAATGCATTTCTCCAGATTATTCAATAAGGCTCAACACAAGTAAAACACACCTGGAATGTTAGAAGAGAAACCATCTTGATTTTTATTATTGTTCCTAGGTTCAGTGTAAATAGAAAGAGACAATCTTTAATATTTCCCTGTGCTTACAGTTTGGTCCACAAAGAACAAGAGTGCTAACTGGGCAACAATATTTTGCCCCATTATTTAGGGCTTGTGGGTCTGCACTGTGGAGTAGAAACTGATGATTGATATTTAAAAAAAATAAAAATAATTGGGAGAGATTGCTTGATCAGATTTGGCACTTTGATAGCCTCAAAATACTTCCTGACTGAGAGATTGCAGGTTATGGTGGTTTATTTTCCTATGGCTATGGGCAAAAAACCCCAATAGTACAATTAATAAGGAATACAAAACAGTGAACAAATAAGCACACGAGAGAAGAAACATCCAGGATTTAACCAGGATTTACATAAATGGGGAGAGGACAGGAAAAAAAAAGATTTCTAGCCACTATTGATGCGACAAAGAAAGATAAAAATTTGAAATGACCAGACAAAGAAGAAAGGATAAGCTAAATTAAACAAATACACCAACCAACCATAAGCAACCCACTGGATTGGATGTTGGTACAATTGAGGAACAATCAACCATCTGCTGCAACCCTCCCCCCCAAAAAAAAAACCCAGTTCCACATTTTTATGGCTTTCAGGACTCAAAGGATATCCATTGATATGTGAGGGAATCTAAAAAAAATGCAGGTGAGCAAGCAACAGTATGTAGGCAGATGCACAAAGGCATCTACACCCACAGAGACCCTAGTTAATAGAAGCAGATAGCCTTAGCAGCCACTTGGTCCTGGCCTTTATCTGGGGCATCACTTTGGTGGATTTCCAGCAAAAGGAACAATCCAGTGATATAGTTTTTGCCCCGAGTGGAGGCATATACTTGAGCATATACTTATATTTTCAAATAAGTAAGACAGCCATTTAATCATAAGCATAGATAAGGACAAAAAAGCCCTTCAGATTCTTCTTGGAGTCTTCTGAAATCATAAGCCTTCACTATAAATGCGTGTTTGTAGGAAGAAGAGTGGTTCCAATTTCAAAACTGTCAAATGAATGCAATGGAAGAAAGGCAATCAATATTCTGTTTTGGTGTCATCAGAATTGAAGTCATATGAGATAATAAAATGACTGCATTGTCTGCTGTTCAACTGCTATATGGCTTGGCACCCATACTACAGCCCATGACAATTAGCGTGTCCAAAGAGGCTAAAGTCACAGTTCTCACACCCAGCTCATTCAAGACACTCAGAACAATTTGTTCGTTTGGCATTGTCCACTTTCTGACAATTTTGGATCAAGTGCTGAGTGTGCTGAATTCTTGCATCAAGCAGCAGCTGTTAGCAGAAAATTCCCAGGGGAGCAAAAATGGCTGGCTTCTCAGTTTTGATAGAGGCCATACCTATGGATGTTTAAAGCAGGCAGTGTCATAGCCCAAGGATGGGGCAGAATTCATTTCATATAATTGGAAAGATCCGTTGACAATATGTGGATTAATCCTTGCATGGGCTTCTTTTTAAGGCCAAGTCATTAAAAGGGATTAGGACTGTTTTGATAATAATGCTAGTTATAGTAGCATTGGTATAACTAGTCCAACAACAGTAATTGGGACTGGAGCTGCCATCACTAAAGCAGTGCAGCCATAAAACACGATGTCATGTGACTGTGCTACATAGCACAATCACATGTGCTATGTACACATAGCACAGTTATTAAGTGACATAGCACAGTTATTAAGTGAGGACTGTGCAGGTCGTTAAGTGAGGATCTCATGACTGCAACTTCTGACTTCCTGCCAGTTTTCCCAATGACTTTGCTTGTAGGAAGTTGGCAAGGAGAGTCACAAAGGTGATTATGTGACTATGGGGGAGCTACTCCAGCCATAAATATGATGACTGGTTGTATATATCACTTGCTCGGTGCTGTCGTAAGTTCAAACGGTCATTGAACAAGTAGTCATAAAATGAGGACCAACACTTTTTTTGCCCATCAATATTTTACAGTGATGGCCAGATGACTAAAGAAAAATGAATCTCTGTCTGAGGAGTTCAACCATGTGAAAGGGTGACATCCTTTAGCAATAAGAGAGGACTGCTCCTTTCTAATGCTGACCCTGTTTTGCCAAACTGAAAAGGTTGCTGCTTCTCCCTTTGCCTTGCATTCGGAAAAGGCTAGAATTTGTGGAATTCTGGTACCATCCAGCATTTTAAAAAAGTTATTAGCTATTTGCTCTGTCATAAAATAGATAATCTATTTGAATAAAAAATAAAGATGCCAACCAAGCATCAGAAGAAACACTTTAAAATACTACTGCTGCTATTTCTACTTTTTAAAAGGATTCAGCAATTTTCCCTGAAAAACCCTAAAGTATTCCAAAACAATAAAACATTTGGAAAGTGCATTCCTCAAGCACTAAAGCTGAGTGCGTTTGAGTTCGGTCCGGCATTTGAGATTTACAGCAGTCCTACTCGGAATCTCCTCAATATAAAAAAATAGGTGTCGATTAAATGCATTTTCCGTTCAACCCAGAGGTTTTCTTCAGCATTAAAAGAAAAAGAGTTACTCATAAAAGAAAAAAAAATATGTCGTGGCTATTTGAGACTCTAAGCATTTATACTCCAATCACAGAGAAAAGCATCACTGGAGATCACTAGCGGGGGGGGGGGGGGCACTGCAATTTATCCCCTCATGTGGATTTAAAAATAATAAAATAAAACGCGGGACAAAACAAAAACCTTCAAATAACGTTGCGGGAAGTTACTTTAAAGCGTCTCTAGCACTTATAGGCCTACATTCTGAAACGGAAATAAATTCTTTGTTTAAAATGTGTATCTAAAACGATGATCGGCGGCTGGATTGGGGGGGGGGGGGGGGGAAGAGATGGTGTGGCAGGCGGGAAGGCAGCAAGCGGGCCCGGGAAAAGGCGGGCGTTAGGACCAGGGAAGAGCCGCAGAGGCAGCGGCAGTAGCCCGCTATCAACTCAGGGCAGGGCTGCGTCCGGGGCAATTAGAGCTGCGCCAGATTGCGCCGTGCAGCGCTGCTGTCAGCCTTAATCTGCGCACTGATGGGCAGCCCGAAATCCAAGCCGCAGCCCACAGGAAGCATAAGCAGTGAACCCATATTGCTTTGACAGTTGCACTCATCTAGAAATAATGCAAAACACTACTTAGATGTATAGGCGGCGACCCTGTGCTCTAGGAAGAAAACAATCTAATGAGGGGCTGGGAACGCAGCGCATCGCCTGCACAGAGACAAGCGGGAGCCGTTTCCGCCCGCCAGCCCGCCTTTACAGCTCCTCGTAGCGGATCCGTTGCGACCGTCGCGTGGGAGCCGCTTTGCCCGAGCTGGTTTTCGCCTCCATCGCCTCGTGGAAGAACCGAAAGATCGACGGGAAGCTCTTCCAGGAGGTCAGCTCGTGCCGCTCCGTCCCTGCAACACAGAAAAGAGCGCCGCGTCACTACCTACGGGGAAACCTGGGAGACCGGTGGGGCTGGGGGATGGGAAAGCATTCCCGGCCTTCGGCAACAAGCTGGAAAGGGTCAAGCTGGGAAACGGGAGTTACACGTGGCCGCCACCACCACCACCACCAAGCCCCAGAGTGCACACCCGCCCGCGTACACACGTGCAGAAGACACGCGCTCTTTGCGAGCCTTCTTCGCGGCAGCGGGGAAGGCAGACGCCATAGACTTCCCTAGGGAATTGGGTGAATTATGAGCAGAGAGGATGTTCAAAATCATGTAACCCCCCTCACCAAATTCATGACTTCATCTCAAGTCGGCTTCCAAAGCTGTGTCCTCTCATTCCTAGGTTGTGCCAATGCAGAGAATGGAGACCAAAAAATGTCAGCACCACAGGTCATGAACAGAAATTTCCCCTTTTAGTGCTACATATACTGGCTGTCTGCTTGTTATTCTACAAGCCATCCCAATCCTTCCCAATGACCTTATTGTTATTTGTATATGTCTTTATATTATTTGCATATGTCTTGAATGGAAGGGGCTTTCTAATGTGCCTCTTTGCTTGCCCTTAATGAGTATAAAACTGGTGCACTGTTGCCCTCTCCTTGATAAAACTAACATAGTGGGGCAAGAAGTCTACTTTGAAATAGCTTCAGAGTGAAATCGTGAGAATTGGTAGATCAGCATCTAATCATAATCCCTCCTGCAAAACACTCCAGTC
The DNA here is from genome assembly GCA_033807585.1 of Hydrophis major. Lineage (NCBI taxonomy): Eukaryota > Metazoa > Chordata > Lepidosauria > Squamata > Elapidae > Hydrophis > Hydrophis major. The sequence continues at coordinate 326,801,428 of CM066329.1, read as the reverse complement.
ACTAGGTGCCCTGCAAGAGTTGAGAGTCCTTCCTGGATAACGTAATTATGCAGAGATGCTGCTGGGAAGACTCAGGATCCCAGGCTTCTGTATGGTACTTTAACATTGTTAATGATAATTCTCCACTCTGTAATAGTAGGTCATTGCTATGGTTACTCTACAATGGTGCAACACTTTGCTTTCCCTTCAGCTATTCGCTGAGACCTGGTAACCACATTTGTTGCCTAGCAACAGTTTTGTGAGAGTATCACAATCTGGGAGTTACAACAATAAAGGACATGATCACCCTGGCCTACCCTGAAGGAGAGCTAGCAGAGGTGGGGGGAGCTCAGAGTCTCTGGAATAGATGTGATACATAAAAATAGATCTTGAGTCCCTACCTGGATCACAGGTCCCTACCTGTGATACTTGCATATAATCATAAAGGCAAACCCTCTCTAGAGGCATCACTACAAAGACCCTTCAATAATGCAGGTACTCCCGACCAAGCCCAGCAAAGGTCTGCTTTTCCGCTACATCCTTTTAACACTTAGGCAGGTCACTTCAAACAAGGATAATTCCTCCACAGATATCTTTTATAAAAGGCACAATTGTAGACAGTTTTTTTTTAAGACAAAGAACTACTGTCATATAGCAACTCTGCAGATCTTATTTAAGAACTCAGACAATTATTTGTCACCCAATTATTTGTAAAATACAGATAATGCTTGTGTAAAGATAATATCACTTGTCCATCAGCTACAATTATATCTTGTGATTTCAATAAATAGACACTGTCAGTATAAAGATAAGCAACAATTTTGACTCCTTTTAAGCAGGTTGTTCTATCAGCACCTCCCTCCCCATTTCATGCCCCACTTCTAATTATTTAAACAGAACACATGGCCAATCAATGCTTCCAATCAGAGATCTCTTAAATTATATATGTTAGCATTGAAGGGAGTTTTTGGTTATGGAAAACATTTTCAACACTTTTTCCATCCTTCAGTAATACACACCCTTCCTGTTGCTATAGCTCTCTTAATTTTTCTCTCTTATCTTTCTAAGTACATTCATTTGTAAATACAAGTTTATATTTACATGAAATTACTTGCAGGTGTATTTGGATATTATATTTGTTGTATACATCTTCCTTTGCAAATAACACTTTTTCAAAGGCATGTATGACAGGAAAATAATGGGAAAAATCTTTGTATCAATAGTTGGCCCATTCCTTTCTCTTTTAATATATAAGCTACCCCTTTCCTCAGAAAATATCATACTTATGCTTGCTAGTGTGACTCAAACTATGATCAACCTATTAAGTTTTTTACTAGGAACTTCTTATGCTATCTTTCCAAAACCAATTCAGGCTTTTGAATCTAGAGGGAACTAATGATTCAATAGGCTAAAGCAATTTTAACTCTCTCATTGTCTCTTATCTTGTAACAATCTTACTGATGGATGAACAATTTCCCTTGTGGAAAAATCACTACAGTGGTTTTTTTTTAGTTTCTATAATTATAATGCTCTCTTACTTGACTAGAATTGCTGTAAAATTTTAGCCCTCTCATCTTGTCAAGTATAAGTGCTAGTCCTTTACATTATTTTGGAACAGTACTTTGCTCAAAGACGTAGGCAGAAAACCCTCAGGAAATAAAGGAATCGTATATTCATAAGACCACATGACAGAGCTCACAGTATATGCTTGTTTATTAATTTAATTATTAGCTTTATAAGACTGCCTGATTCATACATTATTATTCTGGGAAATAATATTTGGAATAATAATTTATTATTATTCCAAATTATCTATTCTAAATTATTATTGTATTCAGCATAAATATTAATCCAACATAATAACCCCAACAGCATTTATACACAGCCAAAGCTAGGAATAACCACCATTCTCTTTCTAATACAGCGGGCTCAAATGTCATTCTGGCTTAAAGCATTGGAAAAGAGCCAAATCTTCACAACTCAGTGGAACTCAATGTCTATATAATATACCATGATTCTGATTTTTAAATTATGTGATAAGAATTCAAATAAACTAAATTTCAGGTAGGATTCCTTAATTTCATTACAATGAAATTAGACCATTGTTATAATAAATATTAAAAGATGGAACAATATGTTAGCTTATTGAACTAGATATTTGTCCAGAAAATATCAATCCATAAAGTAAATGTGATTTTATGCAAGAATCCTGTTTTGCTATTGTTGTTTGATGATACCAGACTTTGTATGGAGAATGCAAAAAAAAAATGTTATCAAAGGAAGAAGGTGGAAATGGAACATAGAGTACAATATTCTATTGTGTTTTCTTTCTCTTTTTATCATCTAAAAAAGAAGATTCATGTAGTATGAATTCCTTTCTTTTTAAGTTTTAGCATCCAACTCATTTGGAAGCCCTTCATTACTGAAGCCTTATTTATCACTGTGCTATTTTGACATAAAATACTGTTTGCCGAAATGGCTTAAAATGTATTCTTCAAGCATTAATATGAGTCTTGACTAAAAACAGTTGTTTAGAGAAAAAGGCAATATGAAATATTGCTATCAAATGGATAAAAATATTTCAGTGCTCATTGAGCAGTGCATGGGATAGTGGTGCAAATGAATACAATTGTTCTGTGGAATATGCTGCAGTGATGGGTATTTTAAATGAATGTATAGGAGAATGTCAAAGCAACCTTGCAGTGCTGTCAACACAGGCTATAAATGCAAATGCTGATTCTGATTTATAAAGCAGTACTACAAGCAAAATATAATGGTAAAAATAGTTAAAGTCCAAAGAAAAATTAAATGAAAAGAAAATGGCTTCTTATTAATTAAACTAGTTCAAGGGAGATGTTTTAGTATTAAGAAAAGAGGTGATACAGGAAAAAGGATATGATTCTTGCTTCTCCTGAAGGAAATCCCACACTGACCATGTGCAGCACTGGATTCTATTCCAAATTGATTCAAAATAGATTTCATTTAAATTAAACAAATTAATTTTATTAAAAAGAAGTAAAAAACAAATGGATCTACTGTAGTTTAACATAAAGAAAAGTGATATTGACAAATAATTTGTCCTTCTATGTAGCTGTAGAAACAAAGTCTTGTATGAAACTGCCAAGTAGTTATTGTATCAAGGAAAAATTGTATATTACTTTTATATTTAATGTTATATAAATTCTGTATATTTTAAAGATTATTCTTTAATAAACTTAAAAGATAATTTATTCTACAAAATCTTCCTTTTTCTTTCCAATATTATTCTCAGTATTTCTTTTAATGCTAAAATCTCTTTCAGTATGAGGAGTAGGAATAAGACGCCTATAATCTACTCTTGCAGAGACTCTGCAGAAAAGTTTCTACTTTGCCTGATATCTTTTCATAAATTTTCTTTTATTGATTTTATTGTAATTTTTTGTTTGATTGCTGTGAACCACCCAGAGTTCTTAGGAAGCAGGCAGCATACAAGTATAACGAATAATAATAATCAATGAACCCTTGTTTCAGATTACAAAGTATACAAAAACTTTTTTCTATAGAAATTCAAATACACAAAATCATTTTAGACTGATACATATCAGTTTTCCTTTTTGCAAATAGTAAGCATTATCAATAGAAAATAGGAATCTACAGATAAATGTAGATGAAAATTTTCAGTAACACCAGTCTCTGCCAGGTCAAAGGAATTCATTTCAATTTTAAGATACTTGTTATTGCCAATAAATATATTTTATATAAATGCAGAAAATACTGCAAGAGAAACAGTGTACCTTGATATCAAAGCTTGAAGTACTTTGTTTGCAAATTTGAAAGCATCCATAGCTTGATTGCGAGGAAGCTGATAAATTGCTGAAGATTTTGAGAGCATTACAAAGGTAAAGACTAGTGATATTGGTAATTTGCAGAGAGGTAGGTTATGTTATATCCTGTAGTCTTCATATCCTTTTCCTTCCTGAAACTGCTTATCTCTAAGTCCTGTCTTTAAAATATTATGGTGTTCATTTGATGACTTGCAGAAGTTATACTAAACTGCCTGATGAATTGCAAAGTAGATTTGATTGAAGGGATTCCCCATCCCTTACATTTTAGGGAACCTAGAAACTTTTAATTATTTTTTTCAAGATCTCGTCATTACAATTTTGCAACTACTGACAACGTGCACCCAATTTTAAAACTACTGTTAAGTAGATAAAATATCATGAAAAACAGTTCTGGCAGAGTTGCTAAGTGAAAAGAATAATATATACTATATGTGGCAATTTAAGGAATGTTTGTCTTTTCAGAGAAGAGATGAGTAAGGCATAAAAATTAAGATGCTAGTGGTGTATGCATATCAACTGTAGATTTATTCAGCATTTAATATACCATATAGTTATTCTCATACTAGGCATGAGGCCTTATCTCATATTTCAGATCTAATGGCTTAGGATTATTTACTTATTTACTATTTTTTTAAAATATAACTTTTTTATATTATTCCCTTTAATAATATCCAGAGAGTGCTATTACTGTCCCTCTCAGATTCCCCCAATTAAAAAAATAAAGCTTTCAATTCATCTCTTCATAAAGCAAATCTACTTGGAAAGTTCACCAATAAAATGAAAAGTTCACTCATAAAATGGAATTATGGAATATGTATCAGAGATAGAGCTAAAGCCACCACCCCAGTGTTAACCATTGATATCTTGGGGGACACATGGAATAAAAAATGATAGCATCAAAGGCAGTATCAGAATTGAAACCACTGAATAAAATAAATCAGAAATGAGAATGTTTGACATCATACAATGTTGCCTGCCACTGATTATTACGATTAGGAGCTGAAGCTGCCTTGGAGGGGCAGTGGAGTAAGGGGAAGCTGCAAGCCAGGTTGAGGGGAGCCACATCTCCCCCCCCCCGGGCTTGATCTTTTTCCCTCCGAAGATGACTGCAGCGGTGGTTTAAAATGGCCACTCCAAAGAGGATTAAGATTTGTGCAGGAAGGAAGAAAGAGGTGGATAACATCTGAACCGGGACAACTGGGCAATACAACTAAACAAAAGTACCCTGGGATTAAGGTAACATGGAATTTTTAAGAAAAGAAAAGTGAGTGGCAAAATTACAAAGGGACAGGGGGAAAAAAAGAAAATATTTTTGACAGCTAAGCGAGGCTTCGAACGAGGAAAGGAAGAAGCCGGAACTAAAGATTTAACTAAATTGAACTAAAATATTTTGGGAATAAACAGGTATAAAATAAAGCTGGACTTAAGATTTTCAAAAAATAATAATAATTATAAAGTTTACAAATTGGAGACTGTACTGTGCTGGACTACTGAGGTTTGAAAAATAAAAAAATCGGGGGGGGGGAGGTGAAGACTTTGTATAATGGAAAGTGCCACCTTTTGACAACAACTTGAGCTCAAACAAAAGGGAAAGCATCCTGTTTCTGAATGAACTTGTGTGGATATAACATTAAAAAAATATTGAAACAAAGTAAGAATCTTAGAAAGTGAAAGCAGAACCAGAATAAAGAAAAAAGCAAGAAAAGACTGCTGTGGGATTGACTGATGTTTTTGGTATAGACCCTTGGCTGGAATTACTGAGAAATTTAGAAAATTGAAAGGAAAGAAGGAAAGTAAAAGTGGTTTTTTTGTGGACTTTAACAATCATAAAATATAAGAGTATGTAATGATGATATCTCTTCGGGAATTAAAAATGGAACTTAAAAATGGAACTTAAAAATATGAGAGAACTACTACAGGAAAGAGGCGAATCACTTTGCCCTGTGTTAGAAAAAATGGAAATGGCGATTGAAGAACAAGAAGAGCTTCAGAGGAGGAGGAGTCGATTCAAGGAGAAGCCATTTTAAATAGACAATTAACACAAAGAACACTACAAAGAAATGGGGAAAGAAGGAAGGTTAAAAAGTTGAAATTTAAGAAGGCAATCAAAGGGAATACCTGTGAAGTCGGGAAAGGCAGAAAGACCCAGCAGAAAAGGGGTAAGGAAGATAGGGATATAAACTGGAATGAGAAAAGATATGGGGAAAAGAGGGGGAGGAGAAGCAATAAGAAAGAGGTGCATGAAATAAAGAAATACGGAAATAGTAAAATGTTGAAAAGAAATGGTTTTTTCAGAGATAATGGTTGATGAATTAAAAAGAGGATTCTGCAGGGTCACAAGGGGTAATAAGAATATTTCTGCAATTAAAAATATTTAGAAAATAGGATAATATAGATACTGATAACTTTTATTAAAATAAGGGGGGGGGGAAATATGCTGCGGAATCCAAATGAAAAGATGTAATGATTGTTATTGTAACTTCTTAAAAATAATGGTTTATTGGGAATCAAGATGAGGGAATAAAGGTATATTTTAATCATTGAGGTGATAAAGGTATATTTTAATCAAAACAGTAAAAGGGGGGAAACTTATACTTGTTTTTTTTTTTTAGTGTTAAAATTTGTATTAATCTAGAATTTATAAAAAGAATGTGTAATGGAAAGGGAATATGACAGACTAAAGAACCAACTAAATTAATAAGTTAATATAGACTATTAAAAGCAAGGAGAGACATTGATAACTTTTTTATTATTGTTATCATTATTATTATTATTAGGCAAACAAAAATTGTTTATCTTTATTTTTAAAATAAATATTAAAGGATATATTTGAAATAATGGAAATGAAACAAAAAGATGTTTCGATTGAGATTAATGAAAGAGGCTAGAATTAATGTGTTTGTTTCTCTCCTTACTGAAAATTTGGAATGGAAAAGGTAATAATAGAATTAAATATGCATATATGAATGTATAATTGCTGTCATATTTGTATCTAAAGGTGATGACCCGGAAATACGTTGTCCATTAAAAAGAGATTTTTGTTTTTTAATGTGAAAAACTGAATAAAATTTGTTAAAAAAAATGATAATAACAATGCCAGTATGAATGACAAGGATACTCAGAATAAATGGCCTTTTGTGGAATTACAAAGGATCAGTTCATAGACTGTATATTTGAGAAGTGTGTGAGAAGAAAACAGTTAATTCGTGTATAGCTTTTAAAAGTATATTCCTTGTTGGATTATGATGAAACATTAGCTTTCTGCACAGGCTTATGTAAAGTTTTAAAGCACCCTATTTTTCATTTTTCCCTATTGTTTTCTTTCTTGATGTGAACATCATACATAGCAAAATATGTTTTTAATTTCGTGTTCCTTTGTTATTCTTTCTCTTAAGATTACCAGAGTGCCATAGATTCACACTATGCTACTAAAGATCCAATTTTATGTAATTGTTAAATTGCTGGCCTAAAAAGCAGGAGGCTGGGAGTTCTAGGCTTTCTAAGAATGAAAGCCAGCTGGGTGACTTTGGGCTAGTACAGGGGTGGGCAAACTTTTTGGCTCGGGGGCCACATTGACTTTTAAAATTTGACAGACGGGCCGGGTCAGCACACAGCTCCACAAAATCAAGTCACTGTGCCTAATGCGCAGACATGATATTCTTCCGATTAAAAACACAACATAGATAGTGTTAAGTTCTGCACATGGGTGCAAGAAACGGAGACGAGGCAGTGAACAGTGAACTTCAACTCTTTATTAACCATCGTGAACAGAGCAAAAACCTGGGGCAGCAGCAGCCCTTTTATAGAGCAGGCTGCTAACCTATTAACCAATGAGAACATGGAAGCATTAAACCCTTGAACCAACGAGAGTGGCTTGTTAACAGCCAATCAGATTCCCCAGAACGGACCAATCCGATATCGCCATTATCGGCCAATCAGAAGTGCAGGATTAGAACCCTGCTTTTTCTTTAAGCTTTGATAAACTTTATTTGTTTTTATTAGTTCATAACACTCCTTCCCCCCGGGTTCCATTTGAGGGGTGCGGTGACGTAATCTCTAAGATATGTGGGTTGTTTTAACTGTCTATTAGATTTGCGCTGTCCCACTGGTTCCAGTTTGCAGTCCAGCTTCGGTGGGACATTTTTGGACATATCTGGTACCAGCGGTTCCTCATTCTCACTGGACGACTCGGTGCTGCTAATTCTGTTGTTGTTGTTGTCCTCCGATCTTAGCAGGCTAGCTTCCGTTGAGGTATTCCTCTGTGGAGAAGCCACACCCCTCCCTGATTCTTCTTCATTAATTGCGCCTGCTCGCTGACTTCCTTCGCTTCTGCTCTCCCTCATCTCGAATTCGGTTTCTTCGACATCCCCTCCCCCCTCAGTTTGGGAGTCCCAGGAGTCGCGGGAACTGGGTTGTAGCCTAGAGCAAAGATGATCTACGTGGCGTTTCCATATTTTTCCATCGCAGGTTTGCACACGGTATGATCTGGGCCCAGTGGTTTGAATTACGGTTGCTTCGATCCATAATGGTTCGCCGGAGAGGTTTTTAGCGAAAACTAAGTTGCCTACCTTGAACTCGCGGCATTTCCCACTAGATCCGCAGGGTTTCTCTGGCTCGTAGGAAGGGTGAAGCCGGTCGAGGTGGGAACGGAGTTTGCGTCCCATCAATAGTTCAGCTGGCATCTTGTTGGTGACGCTGTGCGGAGTGATGTGTTGGAGTAGGAGTATTCTGTTTATTTTTTCATCAATGTCCCCATAGTCCATTTTATGGAGAGTTTTTTTTAACAAATTGTACCATGCGCTCGGCCCTGCTGTTAGCCGCAGGGTGCGCAGGCGAAGTTAGCGCATGGCAGATGTCCCGATCCGCTAAGTATTGTTCAAACACCAGGGCGGTGAACTGGGGTCCGTTGTCGGAGACCAGGACGTCTGGCAGTCCGTGCATTGCGAATAGTCTGTTCAATTTTCGGATGATGGACTCCATTGTAGTATTCTTCATTTCGTGGATCTCGAGCCAGTTGGAATAGGCATCCACTGTTAGGAGGAATGTATGTCCTTTAGTAGGTCCCGCAAAATCAACATGGATGCGGGACCACGGCCCCCGGGGAGTTTCCCATTCTGTTGGAGTTGCTCTAGATGGGGCACTGCTGACTTCTTGGCACTTTAAGCAAGTCTTTCCCCAGGCTTCGATTTGTCTGTCGATGCCCGGCCACCACGTGTAGCTTCGTGCGAGCGCTTTCATACGCACGATGCCGGGGTGACTGTCATGCAATGTTTTCAATACTGCTCGTTGTAACCGCTCTGGGACGACGATTCTATTGCCCCATAGGGTGCAGCCTTTTTGAGAAAACAGTTCTATTTGCCGGTTTCTGAAAGGGGTGAAATCGTCAGAGGTTTGTTCTATTGGCCATCCTCTTTCGACCCAGCTAAGAACTCGCGATAAGACAGGATCTCGTTTTGTTTCAATTGCAATGTCTCTGGCTGTTAGCGGTGGTGACTCTAGCATTTCAATCTGGAGTGTCGTAAGGGTTGGAGCTGGGTCGTCGACGGTTTCCAGAAGTGGGGCGCAGCTCAATGCATCAGCATGGGGAATGGCTTTCCCCGGGCGGTGTTGTAATTTATAGTTGTACGCAGCTAAAAACTCCGACCAGCGAGTCATTCTCGGTGACAATATATAGGGGGTTGGCTTGTCTCCCGCTATAATCCCTAACAACGGTTTGTGGTCGGTAACAATAGTAAAAACTCGTCCAAACATATATTCATGAAACCGTTTTACAGCAGATACAACAGCAAGAGCCTCTTTGTCGATCTGGCTATAATTACGTTCAGCCTTTGACAAGGTCCTTGAAAAATAGGCAATAGGGGCTTCACTACCATTTGGTAACACATGACTCAAAATGGCTCCTACTCCAAATGGTGACGCGTCACATGTAATTGTTAAAGGGAGAGTCTCGTTATACTGCATTAAAACAGCATCTGAGGTTCATAAGTTTTTCACTTGTCGGAATGCATGCTCCTCGCGGTGTCCCCAGACCCAGGTTGCTTTTTTGTCGAGAAGTCTATGGAGGGGCTCAGCTACAGTCGCTTTCTGGGGCAAGAAGATGTTGTAAAAGTTAATGAGCCCCAGGAAAGCTTGGAAATCAGTTCTATTTCTGGGTCTTGGGGCATTTTTGATTGCTCTCAGTTTGCTGTTAGTGGGGTGGATGCCCTGTTTATTGATTAGGTACCCCAGGAACTCTACTTTGTCTGTACACATTTGACATTTATTTTTTTTAACCTTAAGGCCAGAGTCTTTAAATTTCTGGAGAACCAGTTTAAGCCGCTTTTCTAGTATTTCTTTATTCAGGGCAGCAATTAAAACGTCATCAAAATATGGCACGACCCCCTTGATCCCTTGCAAGAGTCTCTCCATCAGACTTTGAAAAATCCCTGGGGCTACACTCACTCCGAATTGGAGTTGGTTGCACTTAAAGGCGCCTCGGTGCGTAACGATTGTCTGTGCCTCTGTGGTTGTTTTATCTACAGGCAGTTGTTGGTAGGCCTGTGCTAAATCCAATTTAGCGAAGACTTTTCCGCCCCCCAGGGAATGGAGAAGGTGTTGTACCACCGGTACCGGGTAAGCGTTCTGTTGAAAAGCGTGATTAAGGGTAGCCCAGTAGTCCCCACAAATCCTTAACGATCCATCTGGTTTGATGGGTGTTACAATTGGGGTTTCCCAACGAGCGTGGTCAGTTGGTTCTAAAACACCCTGGGCTATTAACTTATCGAGCTGCTCGTCAATTTTTGGTTTAAGGGCAAAAGGTACCCGACGAGGCTTAAGGCGGATGGGGGCTACTTCAGGGTTAAGGTTAAATGATATCGGGGTCCCCTTGTACTTGCCTAGTTTGTCTGCGAAAACGTCCTGGAATTCCTGGACGATGGCCTCCTCCCAGTCGTCGCTTCTGGTGTGGTGAATGCCGGCTACCTCGATCCTGAGTGGGGCGAACCATTGGAGGCCTAACAAGCTAGGGCGGTCACGGTCGAAGACGGTCAGTGGTAATGATGCAGTACGATTTTTAAATGATACTTGGACTTGGATCCAACAACCAGAATTCAGTTCCCCTGATAATCTTTGAGTATGATTCTTTGGGCTCTGAGGTCTTGACGCCGGACAGCAGGGATTAATTGTTTAAGAGTCTTCCAGGAAACCATCGAGAGGGATGATCCTGAATTGACTTCCATCACACAAGGCTGGTTTTCGTTGGTGACCTTCGCTCGGATTTTCTTTGCATCTAGCGATGAGGCGTGACCGATTGTGATGGTTTGGTGTGCCTCTTCTCTTCTCGATAAAATGGCCGGTGTTTTATTTCTGTAGGAGTGGTTGTTCCATTGGCGGTTCAAATGTTCCCAACTCACAGGGTGATTCTCTGTGGTGTGGTGGTAGTTGTTTCCCCTCTGAAGTGGGCTGGATCCTTGCTTGCTTCTACAGACCTTTCCGATGTGGCCTCTTTTCCCACAGAAATGGCAGAGCACGTCGAGGAATTTGCAGTCTGATCGCGGGTGGTTTGCCCCACAACCCGCGCATTGGTGCGGTAGTCTTTGATTTCGCTGGTGGCGTTGGTCACGTTCAGACCGGAACCGGTTGACCTCCTCCTCATCACTTTCTGATGGCGATTCAAGGTCCTCGTGGTGGGTCGCTATTGTGTGCCTCTCTAGGCGAGGTGAGGTATCGCTGGCGAGTTGACAGAGCGGTGCGTTGGTGCGGCGCATTCGGGTGGCCGACTTCCTGGTTGCTTCTGCTACAGTAGTGTCTTTGATGACATCAGCAAGGTCGATGTCCCCTTTTGACATGATCTTGCTCTATACCGTCTGGTCATCTAATCCCAGAATTATTCGGTCTCTCAGAGCTTCTTCGAGGTCTGTAAACCCACAGAGGCCTCCCAGGTTTCGGAGATCCACGATGAAATCTGCAACGCTCTCTCCTTTTCGCTGGTCCCTCTGGTAAAATTCATGTCTTCGGACAAGCGTTGGTACGGCGGGTGCATAGTGGGCCTGTAGAAGGGGCTCGAGGATGTCCCAGTCCATGGTTTTCACCTCATCCGGTTTTGCTAGTGCCTTGGCCATCTTAAAGACGGCAGGCCCGCAATGGGTCAGGAACACTGCTTGTTTTTTCCCCGTAGTAGCATCCTTCAAGTTGTTGGTTTCCAGAAACATCTGGAACTGGTCTATGTACACATCCCAGTCTTCTTGTACCGGGTCAAATGGAGCGGGTGGTATGGCGCCTCCGGACATGGTTCCGTTGTCGATGTGCCTTCAGCCACGTGCTCTGTTTGGTGCTCTGTAGTATTCAGTCAGCTTTGATGTCTCCGCATCCCATCCTCGTCGCCAGTGTTAAGTTCTGCGCATGGGTGCAAGGAACGGAGACGAGGCAGTGAACAGTGAACTTCAACTCTTTATTAACCATCGTGAACAGAGCAAAAACCTGGGGCAGCAGCAGCTCTTTTATAGAGCAGGCTGCTGACCTATTAACCAATGAGAACATGGAAGCATTAAACCCTTGAACCAATGAGAGTGGCTCGTTAACAGCCAATCAGATTCCCCAGAACGGACCAATCCGATATTGCTATTATCAGCCAATCAGAAGTGCAGGATTAGAACCCTGCTTTTTCTTTAAGCTTTGATAAACTTTATTTAAACGTTTTTATTAGTTCATAACAGATAGATAGATAGATAGATAGATAGATAGATTCTTCCCCTACGAATAAACGACTGTGTGTGTGTGTGTGTTTGTGTGTGAATGTACTCCCTCAGCTTACACAAGTTGGCCACTTATAAGGTAAGAAATAAATAAACGCCCCCCCCAAAACATAACTCCTCTGGTGCCCACGGATAAACTGTGAACCACCAATTAGTAGCAGGGCTGACCCTCCCTCTTGAATCAACGTCTAATTGGGGGGAGCAGACCGGCCTTTAGTTTCTTGCGAGAAACTGCTGGCTAACCCTGCAAACCGCTTGCTGAGATGTGTGTGTGTGTGGGCTTTCGCCTGCCTTTCCCCCCGCCCACCCAGCACCCATCCCGCCGCTGCTTTTGCCATTAAACCACGAGTCCTCCCGGGCACTTGGGAAGACCGCTCGGCAGAAACATCTGCGCGCCTCTTCCAGGACCTGCCTGCTCTGCCCAGCCAGGACATCCACCACCGAGAGTGCCTCGGTCCGGCTGCGAGGTCCCAGCCCTGGCGCGCTGAGGGCACCGCTGCTCTTCTCTCCCATCTTACGACAGGGGAAGACCGTGGAGGGAGGTGTGAAGCACCTGCTGATGCTCGAGTCTACGGGAATATGCATCACAACAGCAGGCATTAGGGGAGGAAGGAGGTGGCAGTGGAGCTGCTGCTGCTGGCCAAGAGGTGAGGGAAAGGCGCGCCCAGGATGCAGCGAGCCAGATGCCCAAGAGTGCATGGCAGGCCGCTCTGAAGCTGGATGTGGGAGAAAACCGCCCCAGGTCCCCCCCGCACAGGTCGGCCTCTCGCCGCCACTGCCAGTCCCGGCCACTCCGGCCGCCAGTTGCTCCTTGGGGCGCAGCTCTTAAAAGCCTGCTCCCAGCACCCGAGCAACATGCCAGCGACTTTCAGCTTCCTTTTAACTTGCGGGCGCTTGCGCCTGGCCCCGAGCCGCATGGCGGAGGGGAAGCCCGGAGCGCTGCCGGGTCACCTCCTCCAAGCAGCCTGCCCGCCCGCCCTCCGGGCTTCCCCTCCGCCATGCGGCTTGGGGCCAGGTGCGAGTGTCCACGAGTTAAAAGGAAGCTGAAAGTTGCTGGGAAGTTGCTCGGGTTTCCGGGGCTTCCAGGCTTAAACTTTGCACAGGCAAAGTTTGCAGGCGGGAGTGTCTTCCCGCCAAGGAGCGGGAAGGGTTCTGCCCAGCAGGCGGGCTGCTTGGAGAAGGCTACCTGGTGGTGCTCCGGGTTTCCCCTCCGCCGCACAGCTCGGGGCCAGGCACGAGCACCCACGAGTTAAAAGGAAGCCGAAAGTTGCTGGGAAGTTGCTCGGGTGCTGGGAGCAGGCTTTTAAAGTGCCGCCTGAGCAGGACCGCCGAGCCGGGAAACGGGGCACCAAGGCAGGGCAAGGCTCCACCACCAGCGGCCTAGCTTTCGGTGGCTCCAAGCAGCCCGCCCTGCCCGCCGGGCAGAACCCTTCCCTCTCCTCAGCGGGAAGACGCTCCCATCTGCAAACTTTGCCTTTGCAAAGTTTAAGCCTGGAAGCCCCGGAAAAAAAAGGGGGATCAGCAGGGACTCACCTTTGGAGAGGTCGCATTCGAAGGTGATTTCGAACTCCCAGCCAAGGCCTTTGCAAATTTCTTTTCTTTCCTATCCCTAGATTGCTCCACATTGTTTTGCAGCTTTGGGGGCCACGCGGCACAGGGCAATATGCCACGCCCAGCGATTTTTTTCAGGGGTGGGCCAGATTGGACAGACCAATGGGCCGGATCTGGCCCGCGGGCCGTAGTTTGCCCACCCCTGGGCTAGTAATTCCTTCTCACCCCAGCCCACCTCATGGGGTGGTTGTTCTGGGAGAATAGGAGCCAGGAGTATTAAATATGTTTGTTGTCATTAGTTGATTACCTACATACATATAGAGATAGAAAAACAGAGACAGAGCTAGTTTCATGTAGTGCCACGACAGCAGGCTAGAAACTGGAAAACAGTTGAATTTTTGTCTTAACTTAACACACAAAGCCAGCTGGGTGACCTTGGGCCGGTCACTTTGTCTCAGCACTAGAGAGGAAGGAAGGCAAACCACTTCTGAAATCTTGTCAAGAAATCAATGGGACTTCTATGAATGTAGAAGGAAGCACTATGTGAACAAATTCTTCTGAGGGCTTATGCTGGATATACAAACACACATATGTACAGTACAGAGAGAGATTTAGCATGTACTTTTATTGTAAATTAATCAATATTTAGTGTAAACCTGAACTTAAACTACTGTTAATATAAATTAGTATATAAATCCTAGTTTCAAATATTATACTAAACTTATTCAGTTAAAAATGTAAATGTTTATGTAATGTAATGTTTATCTTCTCAAAGTCATAATGAAATCAGAATAGAGGGTAGCGATGTAGAGATATCAAGAAATAAGTCTAAAGATCGAATGCAAAAAATGTCAATAAGTGCTTTGATTCTGTTTAGTATTAAGGAGAGGAGGCACTTTGATAGATATTCAAGACTCAGATTTTTTAAAATTTATATTCCATATTTATTATTTTTAGCCCTACAACAATCAAATAGGATTTTTACAGTCCTTCATTTCTGATTCCTGACCAGGCGTAGCTTGAAAAGCATACAGGGAGTGTTGATCAAGTCTGAACCTTGTTTATATAGCACTATTGTTTATTTTATCTATTTATTATTAAACTTCTGAGCTAGGTGACTACAGTTCAGTGTTAGATTTAAGAAAGTCATTCTGTACCAAACCTACATAATGTACACTGTGAAGAAAGTACATTTAGAATAAAAGTTATGAAAAATTCAATGTAATATAACTTTATTTGACTATCAATAGTTAAAGGTAATAAACTTTTATCTGAGGTAAATATATGTTTTATATTTGAGACTAAACATTACAAACCTGCCAAGTGGCAGTAAAGCTAATGCAATTATTACCAAGGAAGGAAATGTATTCTCCATCAGTATAAATTGAACTGCTAGGTAGAGAATAAAAAAAATCCTCCTGTGGGAAGATGCTATTTATTGTTTTATAAATGTAGGGCGAGAAACAAGCAGTTAATGATATGAAAAAGAAGCAGTTCTAACCATTGCTGCTTATTGTGTCCCAAGCACTAAATGGTATAGAACAGTGATGGCTAACTTTTTCTTTGTTGTGTGCTGAAAGTGAGTGCATGCTCCCATAATGCAGCGCACGTTCGTGAGCCCCGTCCCCCTGCACATGCGTGCATGACACCCCCCCCCCTGTGCGCAACATGCCTTTTGGGCACAGGGTGATTGGATTCCTTTAAATAGGGGAATGGTGTAAGTGATCTTTTTCATTTGCCCATATGAACAAATGCTTTTCTTTTCTTATATGTTATTTTTTTCCATTGTTTTCAATTCTGAATCATTCTGAAGTCAGGTAGCCTAGAAATTGGATAGATAAATAATAATCAACTCAATTATTTATAAATAAAGCTAAAATTACAGCCAATATAACTAGAGCTGCTAGGAAACATAGGTTTCAAAAGCATTCCTAAGGAGAAGATCGATCAGATTGTAAACTGGCCAAAAGAAATAAGATTTCAAGAAGCATGAATGGGGTAACTTTCCAAAAACATCATTAACTTCAGATCACTCAGTTTTTTCAATAATGAAATAAAAGATGTCCTAAAGATAATTGGCAACTTATTTAAACATTTCTATTTATGGTAATTGTTGTGCTTTTACTTCTGTTTGATTTCTCACCTTCTATGCTCCCTAGTTTTGATTTGGAAAGGAAAGGAAAGGAAAGGAAGGGGAAGGAAGGGGAAGGAAGGAAGGAAGGAAGGAAGGAAGGAAGGAAGGAAGGAAGGAAGGAAGGAAGGAAGGAAGGAAGGAAGGAAGGAGTTAGAATAACACTGTAGCTGCTTTCCAAAACTATATTTAAAATAGGGAGAATCATTCAAGTTACAACATACATTTTTAATATAATTATCAAATAATATGTAAGTACATATATAATATGTACATTCTATTTATTTTATTGAAAGCTGTCACACTCACTTTTAGAAATAAAATTAAACTAATTGTTCTAACAAAATAAAAGATAAAGGAGTCCCTGTAGATTTTACTCTGCTTGTCATTCCTGACTATAGTGGGCGGCGCTCAGCTCTGTTTCACTGAGCCAGCACTATCCGAAAACATTTTCGCAGACATGTGTCCAGCATGACATCACGAAGCATTATTACATGACTACAAAAGTGATACCTATTTATGTACTCGCATTTGCATGCTTTCAAACTGCTAGGTTGACAGGAGCCTTTTGCTTTATTTATAGAAGAGGATAACTTTACTGTCTCATAAGATGATTTATATCAATACAGTGAATATTGAGAATATAGATCCTCTATCAGAAAGATCTTTGGTGATCTTGCTAATCAACATTACTAGAAAAGGTAAGTAATCATGATCTAGTCTATTATTTTATGGATAGTAATCATTCCTATGGGTCAAGTACACCAATAGTGTAATCATAAAGCTAATAAGCTTTACTTTAAGAAATTTATATGAGTGTTATTCGTAAGAATAATGCTTCTCCTAAATTACAGCCTTTTAAAATACATTATTTATCATTTATAGGCAACATGAAGAAGGATTTCCCATATAACTTAAACAATAAACCTCTGTCTATTATAATTCAGCATGTCAAGAGCAAATTCTGGATAGAAATTGTAGCTCAACAAATGAACAAGTAGTATATATTTTCTCTGCAAAATGTAGAAAAATTGTTATTTAAAATAACAGCAAGCTTGATATTATACATACATGCTGTGCCTGAAAGGATCGATCCTGCTGTGAGTTTTGCTTCTGATGACTCTGAGGATGAAAGGCTGGAACCTGCTGAGAATTTGGAGTCTGAATTGTTAGAAGACACAGATGTGAGCCAGGGGGATGAGAGGTTATCACACAGACATTCTTCGCCTGAACCCTCGACCTCATTCATGCCTGCAGTTGAGCCACAAGATGAGTCAGAGGAGTCGAGCGAGGAAGCTGAGAGATCGTGGCTAGATGCCAGAACAAGAAGGAGGCTGAAACGTCAAGCTGTGTGGAGGTATCAGGCCAAATGATGATTTAGGGAGATTGACACGCCCATCTAGGTGGTGCACGGAGATAAACTCAGTTAGAAGGGAGGGCGAGCCAATTAGCACGTTGCTTCAAGGATTATAAAAAGACACAGCTGTGTGGGGGAAGTTTGTCAGGAACAAAGTGATTGATTACGTGCAGAGGTTTTCAGCAGAAGCTCGGAGCTTTGAGAATTTGTGCCAGAACTGTTGTGATAAACAGGGCGTGTGGAATATAATCTTGTAAGACTCCTTTCTGTTGGATTTGAGTTTTGGGGCGGCTGCCTTTGGTTTTGTTTTGATGGAACTTTGAAGGGGGAGCCATAACATTTTTGTTCCTGACCACAACAAACCATCTTAGAAGCAAGATGGATTCTAATCAACTGCAGCGTCTGGTAGAGCAACAACAAGAACAAATAACTCAGCTTTTGCAAAATAACATGACACTGCAAAATCAGGTAACACAATTGCTGAATTATGTTTCCAGCTTACCAAGCACCGCTGCTGCTTCCCCTGCCCCTCCTATGAGGAAAAGCCCGGTATCCATGCCAGAGAAATTTTCTGGGCAAATGGACAGGTTCCCGGCATTTATGGGCCAATGCCAAATGTTTATTTCTCTGAGACCTGAAGACTTTCCAACCGACCGGGCTAAAGTAGGCTTTATTATTAGTTTATTAACTGGGCAGGCTGCCAATTGGGCTACTCCCTTGTTATTTCAAGATAGCCCGTTATTGAACAATTTCCAGGGTTTTCTCCAACAGATGAGTGTAATGTTTGAGGATCCCATTAAAGGACAAATTGTGGACAGACGGCTAATGGATATTAAGCAGGGAAAACGTTTACTACAGGAATACGTGGCAGAATTCCGTTTGTTGTGCATGGACTCTAACTGGAACGAACCGGCTCATATGGCTGCATTCCAGGAAGGCTTGTCTGATACCATCAAGGACGAGCTAGTCCATGCAGAACAGGCTTCAACTTTGGATGCATTGATAGTTCAATGCTTACATATTGAAGCTCGTTTACAGCAACGTGGGAGCAAACGGCCCGTTGTAGAACCACCTGTGTTTGCTCACGCACGCATTCCGCCACCGAGTTTTCCAACCCACGGTTCAGGTTGAGGAGCCAATGGAGATAGGCACACTCCGCCCTCGCTTAATGGCACGAGAATGTTCAAGAAGGTTCCAGGAAGGCTTGTGCCTTTACTGCGGGGGTCCGGGACATTTTGCAAATTCCTGCACTTGGAGAGGGACTCACAGACCTGTGCCTGAAACCACTCCTGGCCAGTCGGGAAACGGGGTAGGCCTGACCTAGGAGAAACCCTAGGTCAGGCACGTTCTACACCCCCACCCCAAATTGCCAAAGTAAATCCTGGTCCTCCTCGGCATTTACTTTTGGACAACTCGAATATTTCTATGGTCCCAGAAGGAGGGAATTCCCTCCGTTGCACTGGTGGATTCAGGGGCTACAACCAGCTTTATGGACTCTGCTTTTGTTGAACATTTTGGAATTCCTTTAATTCCTGTAAATCCCCCCATTAAGGTGGAAACTGTAGATGGGCGAGAACTCAAGTCGGGACCCATTCGCTTAGCAACTCAGCCAGTGCGTATGGTCATTGGGGATCATGAGGAGGCGATCAGTTTTTATGTCACCTCGAACCTTCATCTCCCTTTGGTGCTTGGAGTATCCTGGCTACGTTTGCATGATCCGTTGGTGGCTTGGGCACAGAATGCCATTTCGTTTCCAAGCCTACAATGTGTGGACCATCTGAGGCATGTCTGCGCCGGACAAGATATCATCGCTCCTGCTGTCTCCATTCCTTCGGAGTTGTCCATTCCATCGGATTTTTCCGATGTTTTCAGAGAACAGGAGGCAGACTGATTACCGCCACATCGTACCTATGATTGTCCTGTGGACCTGATACCGGGTGCCCCATTGCCCAAGGGGAGGTTATATTCTATGTCGGAGCCCGAGTTGGTTGCACTCCGAGAATTTTTAGATAAAAACTTAGCTTGGGGATTTATTCGCCCCTCCTCATTCCCTCTTTCGGCGCCCGTTCTTTTCGTTAAGAAGAAGTCGGGAGAACTTCGTCTATGTTGTGATTATAGACGCGTGAATTCTATCACCGTGAGGAATAGGTATCCCTTGCCGCTCATTCCGGAATTGATGGAACGGTTGCGGGAGGCTACTATCTTCACTAAATTAGATCTGCGTGGGGCCTACAACCTGGTTCGGATACGCAAAGGGGACGAGTGGAAGATGGCGTTTGGCACTCGTTATGGTCATTTCGAGTACAATGTCATGCTATTTGGTCTGACCAACGCTCCTGCTGTATTCCAGCACCTAATGAACGATATTTTTCTGGACATGCTGGATAGGTTTGTCGTGGTGTATTTGGATGACATTTTAATTACTCTCGGTCCAGAGATCACCACCTTCAGCAGGTTCGTCAAGTGCTTCAGCGTCTTAGGGAGCATAAACTTTATGCGAAACTGGAGAAATGTTTCTTTCTTCAGTCGTCGATAGAGTTTTTAGGGCACATCATTTCTCCCGAGGGCATTGCTATGGACCCTAAAAAGGTTGAAGCATTGTGTAGTTGGGAAGCCCCTCGTCGAGTCAAGGACGTACAACGTCTGTTGGGATTCGCCAACTACTATCGGACTTTTATCCCAGACTTTGCTAAAGTAATGGACCCCATAACTCAACTCCTCCGTAAAAAGGTCCCATTGTGTGGGGGCTCCCGCAACAACAGGCTTTTGATATTTTAAAGAAAGCGTTTGTAGCTAAGCCGATATTGAGGCATCCGGATACGAATCGTCCATTTGTGGTCGAGACCGATGCCTCTAATGTTGCTATCGGAGCGGTACTGTTACAAGCTTCGAAAGATGGTGCGCCCTTTTTCCCATGCGCATACTATTCTAGGAAGCTCACAGCTTCAGAGCGCAACTACACCATCTGGGAAAAGGAATTGTTGGCCATTAAGGCTGCTTTTGAGACCTGGAGACATCATTTAGAGGGGGCTCGGCACAAGGTAGAGGTTCGTACAGATCATCGAAACTTGGAACATTTGACCACAGCTAAGAAATTGAACCAACGCCAAATTCGGTGGTTGTTTTTTGCCAGGTTCAATTTCTCCTTTACTTATGTTCCAAGTGGACAGAATTGGAGAGCCGACGCGTTGTCTCGGAAGCCTGAGTATATCGGTCCTGAGGATCCTCTTCCTCTACGAACTGTGTTACCAACAGAATCCATAGCCGTATTGCAAGATCCTGTAGATTTGCAGGCTCATATACAAGAGGCGCAACGATTAGACCCGTGGACGCAGCAGAAAAAGGAAGAAGTTGGACCTGATTCCCCATGGTGCTTTGAAGAGGGCTTGTTACAACATCGAGACTTGTTGTATGCACCCAACAGGACACTTAGAGCCCACACAATGTCATGACAATCCAGCTGCTGGTCACTTTGGTTTTCACAAAACCCTGCACTTGGTCACCAGGACTTTTTGGTGGCCTCGGGTTCGACATGATGCTTCTTGTATACAGTGTTGACAAGCGAAAGCGGCATCGGGTGCGCCTCCTGGACTTCTTCAACCACTGCCAACTCCGAGTAGACCATGGGGAGCGATCTCCATGGACTTTCTAATGCACTTACCCCTTTCGTTGGGTTGTACGACAGTGCTAGTAGTGGTTGACATGCTCACTAAGATGGCCCATTTCATTCCATGTAAAAAATTACCCTTGGCTCATGTTACTGCCCGGCTTTTCATACAACACGTATTCCGTTTACATGGCTTACCAGATAGAGTTGTTTCAGATCGAGGTGTTCAATTCACTGCTCAATTCTGGAAAAGCCTGATGAACGCTCTACGAGTGCAAGTGTGTTTAGCATCGGCACATCACCTGGAAACCGATGGCGGAACTGAGAAAGTCATTGGCATCCTCGCCCAATACCTCAGATGTTTTGTCAATCAAAGACAGAATGACTGGGTGACCTATCTTCCATTGGCAGAGTTTGCTTTTAATAACTCTTGGCATACCTCCACCCACATGACACCTTTTTACGCCAATGTGGGTTATCATCCGAGGTTTTTTCCGCTATCCATCGTGGATTCTCCAGTTCCGGAGGCACGAGAATTTTTGTCGGAATTATATGTGGTGCATCAATTGATTTCTAGACAATTAGAACGAGTGAAAGCTGATTATAAGCGTTTCGCCGATCGTTCACGTCGGGCGACGCCTCCATTGGCTGTGGGAGACAAGGTGTGGTTGTCAACGAAACATCTTCGGGTCGATCGTCCAATTAGGAAATTGGATCATCATTTTATTGGTCCCTTCCCTATCGAGGCAGTTATTAATCCGGTAGCTTATCGACTTACTTTACCGCGCTCCATGCGCATTCACCCTGTTTTTCATTGCTCCCTGTTAATACCTGACACTCCATCGTGTCATCTTCGTTCTCCAGAAGATACCGGTTCTCCATCCAGGCTCAACATTGAACTATTACGGATTCTACAGTGATCGGAATTTATGATTCCAGATGGTTAAAGGGACGATTCCAGTACTTTGTAGGAAAACTGGAAACTGAAACTGAAATTCGCTCTTGGCAGGATGCATCCAAGGTGCATGCCCCAGATCTTATTTGCATATATCACGCACAATTTCCGTCAAAACCACATCCTGATTGTCAGACTCGGGGGAAGGGCCCTGCGGTGAGGGATAGTGTTGTGACTGAAAGGATCAATCCTGCTGTGAGTTTTGCTTCTGATGACTCTGAGGATGAAAGGCTGGAACCTGCTGAGAATTTGGAGTCTGAATTGTTAGAAGATACAGATGTGAGCCAGGGGGATGAGAGGTTATCACACAGACATTCCTCGCCTGAACCCTTGACCTCATTCATGCCTGCAGTTGAGCTACAAGATGAGTCAGAGGAGTCGAGCGAGGAAGCTGACAGATCGTGGCTAGATGCCAGAACAAGAAGGAGGCTGAAACGTCAAGCTGTGTGGAGGTATCAGGCCAAATGATGATTTAGGGAGATTGACACGCCCATCTAGGTGGTTCACGGAGAGAAACTCAGAAGGGAGGGCGAGCCAATTAGCACGTTGCTTCAAGGATTATAAAAGGACACAGCTGTGTGGGGGAAGTTTGTCAGGAACAAAGTGATTGATTACGTGCAGAGGTTTTCAGCAGAAGCTCGGAGCTTTGAGAATTTGTGCCAGAACTGTTGTGATAAACAGGGCGTGTGAAATATAATCTTGTAAGACTCCTTTCTGTTGGATTTGCCTTTGGTTTTGTTTTGTTGGAACTTTGAAGAGGGAGCCATAACATATACATATATATTATACATAAATTAATCTCATAACATGGTATTTTTTCATAGATTGCAGTCTACCTTTTTTGTTTCAATTTAAAACATAAAATATTTCCTGTGAAAAAATAAATTTCAAATACAAGTTGTTTCAAATACAGCTAATATGAAAATTAGGACATATTGGTGAAAATATTCATTGTATTGATAGTCAATGCTAGATAGATAAACTACAAATGTTGCCATCAAAAACCTTTGTTGAACAAAAAGCATTTTTATTTGTCTTGCTACACATCTTCCTTCTTTACTAAAATTATATTTTCTAATTTAATTTTAAAACAAAACCAATACCAATCTGCTGATGGTCATTTTGTTTCTTTATTTAGGCAAGGAAATATCTTTGAACAGATGATCCAACGGATAATGAATTATCTAGCATGTTCTAATATGACAGATTTACATTTACATTCTAATATGACAAATTTACACTACTTAATGTTTTCTTCTTAGTTATCTTTAAAAAAAACATATAGTGCTGTGTGGATAAGAAATAATGGAAACCAATACTATTGATTCTATCTATTGGTTCCATCAAACAAAACACAACAGTAATACAAGGAAATTGAAAACTAATATCTATCAATGTCTTTCCTTTGTGAAAAATAATCATTATATCGTCCCACTAGCTTGATACCCGTGCTTTGCTACAAAACAATGTGGTTGGGCTTAGTTTTTGTGGAGGAAAATAAGGGGGAAAATTCTGCCTCTGCCTACCAGCATCCATCGGTATTCATATAGCTAGTGTCCTGTCAATGTGTGAGAGAGTTGAGGGCTGCTTGGAAATTGAAACAGTATTTGCTCTGTGAGCTAGAAGGAGACAGCAAGGAGCCTGGGCATGGCTTAGCTCAACTGTTCTGCATTAAAGCTGCTTGGTGCTGTGAAACTAAAGCTGAAACTCTTCTGTGCTTGTGTTTTGCATTTGGAACAGATTTTTTTTCAGGTGGGGAGGGGGAGTAGAACTCCTTAGCATCAGAGCATGTTAATAATAATATACGAAATACTAATGCTCTGATGGTCATTTAGAAAAATCCTTTCTTAGTGAGTACCTAGAAGCCAAGAGACACATACATGCCAAATTTCAAGTTTGAAAGCTTTATGGTTCTGGAGATTTTATGATGATGCGTGAGTGGTATTTTGCTTTTATATATATAGATTTCCAGCATGTAATGATGGAATGAGAGATAAAAACATGTAAACGATTTATATTTATTCACATTTCTTTTATATCTGTATAAGTATAACCAGTTAAAAGAGATCTTCAACAGAAACATGCACCATGTCTTAGTTAAATGCTATAATCATGATGTGTTAGATTTGGAACATTTGGTTTTCCAATTATCACTTTCAAGTCTGGAAAAAAAAGCTAATGACTAAGAGAAGGATCAAAGAGTTCCCATTTATCTTCATATTTCTGAAAAACAATACTTGAGATTTTTTGGTTAAAATGATTAAGATGCTTTGCACTGAGATATGGTAGTTCCTATTTTTGATCGCTCATTGACTATATGCTGCATGAACATTAAATATTATATACCATATGTTGTGATTTACTTTTTATTCTAGCTACATATCATAAAAATCTGAAAATTAAATTTGATTTTAATGAGACATAAAAACAGATTGTTATTGGACCTTAAGAGCAGCATTGCTTGATTTGGATCATGTGGTATGCCATAACAGAAATTATGCTGCACTAAAATAGCTGGCTAGAATTGCCATCTCGTGTTATTTTAAAGTAAATTGCTTTTCTATTCTATCAGATACCTGAAATGTTGTAGTATATGTTTCGTTATGGCTAATGAGGACACTGAAATGGTGACTAAGGCTTCTCTGCTAACATGTAGTTTTTGCTTAATTACCCTAATTGGGACCAGAATTTCCACTGCTAAGTGAAATGTTTGTTAAGATGAAATATCATATGACTGCACTGCTTAGTGACACAATTCTGGAAGTCCCAGTTGTGGTCATTAGACAAGGACTGCTATTGTTAGGCATGGACCTCAAACTTCTCCTGCCCTGCTGTGTTTGCCTCTGGTTTAATTCCTCCCCCATCTGTTTCCCTTTGGCCACTCTGCACAGCTCTCGTCTTTTTCTTCTTCTGAAAAGGTGTGCCTGGCAAAGGCAGTTGCTGGCTCTTTGTAAGGCATTTGTACACCCTCCCTTTGACCATGTGGGTCCTTGGGGAGGCCTTGCATGGTACAATGGAGGCCTTTACATAGGTCTTGCACAGCCTTGCACAGGACCAGCTGCTGCCATGCACAGGTATGCTTCTCAGCAGTGGGAGGAAGAAGATGCTAATGGTCAGTTGGGCCAGCAGTGCAGTATGCAAGAGAGCCAAAAAAGGGTACTGGTGAGTGGGAGGGGGGGGAAGGCAGGTGAATTGTAGCTCAAGTTGCAATTATAAATATGGCAGGTTGCCAAATGCCTGAAATTTGATCACAGCATAACTTTAAGGATTGGCCATAACTAGCATTCATTCATTAGTACTTTTTCTGATGTGCTAAGAATAGATAAAGAATATAATTGTCTAGCTCTTGCAAACATTTAGGTAGGTTGAAGATGGTTTGAATCAGAGGTGGTATTCAGCAGGTTCTGACCAGTTCTGGACAACCGGTAGCGGAAATTTTGAATAGTTCAGAGAACTGGCAAATGGCTCTGACTGGATATTTTACAGTATCCTTCCCCTGCCACGCCCACCAAGCCATGCCCACAGAACCAGTAGTAGAAAATTTTGAATCCCACTACTGGTTTGAATGTAGGAAAATGTAAGAATGTAGGAATCTAGGAAAATCTCCTTTCAGTAGTGTTAGATGACAGCGTAATTGTGGTAATAACATACTTACTTGGGTTATAGCATATTTACTTGGTGCCAACTTTTGAAGTAGCATTATTTGAATTGATACAATGTCTTAAATAATTGTTGTGGTTCACTGGCAGAAGGTGCAGACTGCTGAGGTCTCAGAGAGCAAGGACTCAGATAAGGGGTCTCGTGTTATGTAGGGATGGGGCCAGGACCATCAGGGAGTGGAGTGCTACCTTTGGAGATTGTGGAGGCTGGCAGCAGAGGACCCCAAGGAGCCTGTGCCTAGTGCGCGCACGTGCAGGGCTGCTCGTAGGAAAGAGCAGATGCAGCAGCATGGGCAACTCGGGAGTAAGGCTGCAAGGTAATGGCCCCTCTATTAAGAGATAAAAGCCAGCCTGAGAGACCAGTATTCTTTGCAGGAAGCAAAGAAGTTCTTGCACTTCAAGCTTTGCGGAAGTTCGGACTATCTTGGTTTATGTTTGAAGACTTTTTGTTTGGAATATTTCTTGGCAACTTAATCTCATGCTTTTGGCAGCCTTGATCAACCTTGGCAAGGGTCTTTCTTATCAGAAACAATTAGTTTTAATAGCCTTTTAACCATGAATTAACAGAATTCGAAAGAAACATTAAAAGGTTTTGCTTTTATCTCTGTTTGGTGTTTGTTTACTTGGAACAAGGTTTGGGTCAGAACAGTAATATAGTTTTGATAAACTGGGGAGGAGGGCATTAGGGAAAATGCTGTTCCGATTTTGAAATAATAGCTTGTTTTAAAAGGGGACCAAATTCTAGCATCTATCTGGTGGCTCTGACAGCTGCCAAAACTGTTGGGTGAAGATACTTTTCCCAGACTACAGATTATTCCAGGATTATTTTTTCTTGAAAGAAAATGATCAGGAGAAGTACTTCAATGTAAAAGCATATGCTTCAATGGAGACCTTAAAAATACTTTAAGATACATTTCAAGATATTTAATTTAATTAATATATTTTAAAGTCAAAGTAGGGAGATTATGCATGCTTCCTCAACAGTCTCACTGTGTTAAATAAGGCTTACTCACTAATAAGTAAGTATAAGATTGCAGCTTAAATCAGACATTTGCTTTCAGATCAGCTTATGTTTGTAAAATCCTTACTGGCTATTCTATCTTGTATTAATGGAATTCGCACATAGCACCAGTAGCATATCGGAAACATAAAAGATTTGGAAATATTACTTGCAAAAATATTTGTATTCCATGGCTTGTGAAGTTTACAAATTTCAAAATGCTTTTTTGCTATTATGATCACTCTGAAGTATTATAGTGATAATATATTCAGTCTAGCATTGTTGCTCTTTTTGTTTTCGAAATCAAGATACTTTAAAGTACCTATCCACTATATCTTGAAATAATTCCTATTTAATTCAATAGAACTTAGTTTAGGATCACTATTTACAAGGGATTATACTCTTTTAAGATTCTGAAATTTAGAGCTAAAAGATAGAGACATGTAGCCTACAAATAATCACATACATTTGAATTCAATTATCATTGTGAATAAAGTTTTGTATATAAACAAATCTGCTAGTTACCTATGGTATTTTTACTTTGTCATACAATTATTTCATGTACATCTTTTCACAGATGTATAAAAGATATCTGCAAGAAATTTGCTACAAAGTGTTTTAATATGCTAAAAGGATATATATCTACACTAAGTACCATAATAATAGATATAAAACATATTTGTATTCACAGTAGCAAATATCAACTATCAACTTGTTACTATACAAACAGTTGATATTATTGAAGTAAGATATCTTTTAGAATAGAATAGAATAGAATTCTTTATTAGTCAGGTATGATTATTAGTCAGGTGTGCAATTTGTCTTGGTACATCATATTAAAAGAATCAGGAATCAGAGGAGGTATTCAGCAGGTTCTGACCAGTTCTGGAGAACTGGTAGCGGAAATTTTGAGTAGTTCAGAGAACCAGTAAATACCACCTCTGATTGGCTCCGCCCACATCTATTCTCTGCCTCTCCACATCAGTTCCAGCTGCTAGGCTGGGTCTTCTTTGGTTGCCCTGTACAGGAGAACGGAGCAGGAAAGCAAGTTAGCAGGGTGGGGAGGGAATTGGATTTTGCAGTAACCTTCCTCTTGAAGAGGGGTGGGAATGGAGATTTTGCAGTATCCTTTCCCTGCCACACCCACCAAGCCACACCCACCAAGTCACATCATGTCCTCCAAGCCATGCCCACAGAACCAGTAGTAAAAAAAAGTTGAAGCCCACCACTGATCAGGATCCTAAAAATTACTTCAGATAGCAATATAAAATAGGCTTTTCATATCCCAATAGAATTTTACATATTTTTCCTGCCATATTTTTCCTTTTACTGCCATATGACAAGTTTTGAAAATATACTTGCTTCCATTTACCAGGACAACATAAAATAGTCAGAGTTAATGCTATATTATATTTTGTTTTAGTCTGAACCTTCTGCACTGTTTTATTTTTTTGTTTTTATTGTTTGTTTGTTTTGTACACTGCCCAGACACCATTGAAGTGTGGCAGCTGTAGCAAATTTAAGGAAGGAAGGAAGGAAGCAAATAAAAAAGATTCAAGAACTTTAAGCCTTCATGGATATATATAGAGCTAATTTCTTTGGAGTCTGGTTACAGTTTAGGAACTGTAGTAACTCCTCACCAAAAAATAGGTATTAATTTTTTAAGGCGTACAGAATATAAGCAAAGGGATCCATGAAGGTAAAAAGGATAAAAAACAAAAACAGGAAAAAAGGGAAACAAATATATAATTAGATACATAATTATTGTAAAATACTAAAATATGCCAAAGAAGAAAATAATAGTTTTTTGATTGAAAAAAATACTTTCTTTTCCAGATGGATAAGTTATACTTTTCCAAACACCAACCCTAAACATGTAAAATAATATCACATTTCCAATTTCTCAATATTATTTTTTTTAGCTTATCCAACCTTATAATGTGCAGTAAACCATGTTTTTCACACAGAGATTCCAGAGTTTTGGAATATAATTCAACATTACATTAAGATTTCTTACCTTTAAAGATTTATGCATACATTTATTAATGTACATCAAAATATTATTTCAGAAATTCAAAGGTCCATTTTAAATTTTTACTTCTTCCACAAAGAAAAAATCAATGTCCATCCTTTCAAATACATTTTTGAAAAGTTTAAAACACTGCAATTTTTGATGAATCAGCTTTATTGACATCAATACCATTTTAATGTTTTTAAGACATAAGCCATTGTTAGGACATTATCAGAGATTCCAATTCTTTGGTCTATGTTTAATATATTCTTGACAGAAATTTATGAAAGCTTCAGTGTTAATATATCCATAACTACAGACCTTATAGGTTTTTCACATTTAATTAAATCAATGCATATTCAGAAATAATGTATCATTTGCATAGTTTCTGACGGACACCCATCCAACACAAACCTTTTTAAACTGTAGTTGCCAAAAATATGAAGTAGATCTAAAGGTATATTAGAATTTTGATAGATCAATGGCTGTAATAAAATAATGTTCCTGCTGCTATAGTTTCAATTCAATATTAGAATTGAACAGAGTAATTTGAATGAGCATTCCAGTAATAGCATTATGCTCTATGTTGTGTTTATGAGAAGTAAAGTCACATTGTGTTCAAAGAGAGTTTTGGCCAATTATGGTATTTATGGTTACATTAACTAAAGGAAATATTTCTCAGTTCCCCCTAAAATGTGCAACTCTAGTTATTTAAATAGTTATTAAGAACATTAGGCAAATTGATGAAAGATTATTATTATTATTAATTAGAATAATGACATTGATCATGTTTATTCTGAGGTAGTCTCTAGCAACTAATATCGCCAAAAAAGGTATAGCTTTAATATTCAATTTGTGCACCAGTTATTTCCAGCAGAACTCTGGATTAACTCAGATGAACAAAACCATTATTAATATGTTTTTAATCAAAAGGACCTTGCTTTCTGGCCCAGAGTAAAGAAAAAAAGAGTAACCTTGACCTATGAAGCTATGAGAGTGGGTGATTTTTTTTAAAAAAAAATTGAATACAATATCCAAAATTTAGAACAATTCCAATTTAGAAACACAAACCAGAAACCAACAACAACAACAAAAAGAATGGGAAAAATAATAGTTATCCTTGTGAGTGAAAATTTGTTTCTTTTCCAAATCCTGTGGTTCCTTTTCTTTGACATGCTAATATTCAGAACCTGGGAATTTTTGTCAGCTTTGTTATATTATTTTCTCCTTTATTGACATTCTAAGGTTGATCCAGAATCAAGATGACCTTGCTGTATATTTATTGATTAATACTCTTTTTCAATACATAATTACATTGCATTTTTTTTAATTTGGGGATTTGCAAAATATGGATTTACATGATGAGGCAAGTGGTACAACAGAGTATGAAATATCACACTGAAGCAGCTACAAACAGAATATCTTATAAGGTATTTCTAGTTTAATGTATGCTAATGTAATGACATTAAGTTGGTCACAGCCAGTTTGAAACAAGAATGTAGGTGGTTGTAAAATAATTCACATTACCAATATATGCAGTATAATAATATCTATGGTACATTATTATTCAGAGATAATTTTCAATCTTTCATTTATTTAGAATTTTGTGCTAATTTTCGCATGTATATTGTACATAATAATATAAATATCAGTATTCTACAGGGAGGATTTTGCTGTAAATGATTTTTTGGAGTCCTCAAATAGTATTTTTAAAAAGTTGGTTAGCATCCTTTCTGTGTTTGAAAATTTTGCTCTCTTTGCTTTCTATCCTGAGACTTTTCAAAAGAGGTAAAGATCTTCCATCAAACAGGAATCTTCACAACTAACCTCTTTAACATAATAAACTTTCAAAAGTCAGACTCACAGAGTTGGAAGTGGCCATTCACTTCCTCATCCAAAATAAAGCATCCCCAGCAGATGGCTGGCTAGCCTCTCCTTGATCATATCAAATGAAAGAGACCCACCATTTATCTGGACATTTGTAACTACTATTGATCTGTCTTGAGAAGTTTTTTTTTTTAATCAATTAGATTCTTCCTTCTTCTAACTTATACCCAGTATTCCAGTACTGTATACTGTATGGGTCAATTTGGGTCTGATAGTATTAGGCAAGATGAGCCGGTCATGTCCAAAAGAGAAGGAGGAAAAGGGGTGGAGATTCCATTTATTTTCACCACCACAGTCAAAGTTCTTCTACCAAAAGCCCTTCATCTTGGTATAATGACTTGGTATTCTTATCAGCATGATTTTTCAAGAGGATGCCTCATCTGGGATTGTTTTTAGTAAGTACCCAGTGTAAAAGAGATGGGACCTCTACAAATTGCATGAATTATTGGCAAGTAAAGGTAAAAAAGAAGAAAAAAATAAATGATATAGCCATTTTCCACTCCTGTAACACTGAGGCACATGGTTAATAAATCAGTCCATCCATCTCCTGTTTTGTGAGAAGACGCCTATCTCATAAGACAGAAATAAAATAAAGTTTTATTAAAAATTAAATAACCTGTGTTCAGTTTGGTCATTTTTATCAGAAACATTACCTTACCAGATTCTTCAGTGCCTTTACAACAATAATAGAGTTTGTAACATACTGTCTTCACTGGAAAAATTCTTTAAAATTCAGGAAGATATTGAGATATATTTGCCTTGAAAGTAGCTCATGTTGATCTGTAGAGCACATTCAAACATCAGCAGCGAACAACAGGAAATGTTTTATGGATATTTTGAATTATGTCCTAAAATATTTGATAACAATTTTTATTCATAAAATGTTTTATAAAATTTGCCAAATTTCAACTCCACCGGAGTCATGGGTCCCAGATTTTTTAATGCATTTTTAGCCCATTTTGTTGAAAAGGTTTTGTCCTATCTCTGTTTGCCCAATTAAAGGTTAAACTCATGAGACTTTTTGTAGAATATAGATAGGAGAAATGAAAATGCAGAGATTCCAAGTTGTATAAAAAGATAAAACTATGTAGCTTTCAGAGTCTGTAAAGACTGCAGAAAATATATTTGGTTAAAAACACATCCACAGCCAAAATAAAGTTAATTGAACGCAACATTTTTAGTTAAACGTATACCAGTTTCCTAGGATTACTTGATATATGCAATCCCTTTCTCTTTCCCATAGACCTTTTGTAATTTCTTGTAGAATGTAATCTTTTCCCAGATGTTTCAGAACACTATTCCTTACTTACAATAGCCAGGTTTTCCTTCTCGTTTCTCTTGGAGGCCTGCCTGCATTTTTTAAACAAACAAAAACCCTTCCACTTGTAGAGGTTGTAGGGAATATCTTTTCTTATATATGAGCTGAAATAAACATTCCTGTGTTAAAAGACCTTGCTTGAAACAATTTGCTGACTGGGAAGCTGTTATCATTCTTCTGAATATTGGTTATTATTATTAAAACAGTCCCACCTGCCTCTTCCTTCCAGATCCCAATGGAAGATAATTCCAGAATTCCAGCTTTCCCTTGTTCACCTCTTATATGTGCCCCTTTTTGTCTTCAGAACTACACTAAGCTATTTTGTGACATTAATAATGAGGAAAAACAGAAATGTATCAATGCATTATTTTGTGATTTTCGCAAAAGAAACAGCTTAGATTTCGAAAATAACCCAATAAAATGTCATGGGAATAAAACACAATGAAAATTGTTAAGCTAAAATAAATTCAAGAAATAAGTTTTTTTTTTTAAAAAAGTAAGCCAAAAAGTAGCTATGTATTTGCCTATCAATAATAGTTATTACTCGTAAAAATAAGAACAAACATGTTAGGAAAAGCGAAAGGAACCCTGTGTATAGATTTAATTGTATTGGTCTGGGTAAGAAAAAAGTTTTATGCTTATATTACAAATATATGCAGATCTGTTAATAATATTCTTTTCAGCTATGACCCTGGGTATCAGCATCTCAATAGAAGAAGTGGTCCCAAAAGTCTAAAATGAAGCTGACCTGATGGATCAAATTCTACAGGGAGTTGAAATTTCCATTTCACTGGCTTTGCATCCTTCCTCATTTATGATCAACCTTCTATAACTAAGAGACAGTTGTAGCTTAATAACTTTACTTTAGTGAGGATAACTGAGACTATGAAAATTGTGTTATAACGTGTACTTACAACAGAGCTGCTAATAGGCTTTAATGATTCTTGATTATGTTTCAATAAAAGGCAACCAAATCTATTACTTAGACCAAAGATCTTACAGATCAAACAACCTTTTCTACTGCTTCTGTATAGATTGCAGCTGCCACCTAGCTCTTGTCTGTACAACTATCGCTAAAAAGGTTATTATAAAATAAATAGTTTAACTGATAGAAAAACAGCTCTGCATATCTAAATCAGCTGAACATTTCAACAATTCAACTGATAACCATACATAAAGAACTCTTTAAAATATTGCAATGAAAACTGATATACAAGATTTTTGCTTATTATTGATAAGGATGCAAAAATGGTTTCATATTGCAGCTTTTGCATGAAAAATATAATATTCTAATTTAGCAAAAAGAATCAAATATATATAATTTTTATATAACTTACTTGTAAGAAAGAACATTATTGATAATACACATCATAGATATGTGTGTGTGTGTGTGTGTGTATGTCTCCATCCATGAGTATATTATATTCATATGTCTTAAAAGCATTCTACTTGCTAAGTTTTATTTAATTCTGGAAACTGCAAATTAATGGCAATAAAACATCCCAGTCTGTCTGATAATCTCTGACAACTGGAGAAAACTGCACGTACTAAACCCTGACCCACCACATCTTTTATCTGCATGTGTACTCTCCACAGGCCAAGCAAATAAAGGCCAACTGATAATTTACACATGAATGAACTTTCTTTACAGACTAGGCACCGGAGACATTTCTTTTCTCTGTTACTGAAAGAAAACCAGCCAAGTCTAAGCTTGTCTCACCATAAATTATACAAGTGAAACATTGATATGTTCGAAAAAGGCAGAGTGAGAGTGTTCTGAACACCTGATAAAAATGGCAGCCACAAAGAACTGCAAGAATATTTACCTCAAAATAGGACTGAGGGTAACAATAGGTCTTTTTCTTATTTCAAATAGATAATATCTTACAAACCAAAATGAAGATACAGTCCTATCAGAAGATTATACAAGATACCTGAATGGGTATCTTTAAAAATATGTAAATTATGCAATCTTTGATAACTAACAATTCGGGAACTACAATTATCTTACAAATCAAAATGAAGATACAGTTCTGTCAGATTATACAAGATACCTGAATGGATATCTTTAAAGAATATGTAAACTATACAACCCTTGATAACTAACAATTATTATCAGCACTTCCAATTTACCTGGGAAGTGATTACTTTGAACTGGTTAATGTACTGTTTAAGGTATCAAAGTAGAAACTAGAAGACACTAAATTCTAGTCCCACCTTTGGCACAAAGCCAGCTGGGTGACCTTAGGCCAGTCACTTTCTCTCAGCCCTAGAAAGGAGGCAATAGGAAACCACTTCTGAAAAACCTTGTAAAGAAAATGGAAGATTTCTTCAGGTGGTCTCCGGAATAAAATAAAAATTCAGAAAAAGCATGGTTTAGCCTTTTTTAGCTGGTTATTTGGAATATTAGTTTATTACTAAAAGTTCACAGTTAAATAGCTATTGTTATTAAAATCAAACAAGAAAACTAAGAAGAAGAAAAACATATTATGTATGCATGCATTTATGAATGAACGTTGCTTGTAGAGATGTTTGTAGAGATGATTGTAGAGGCAAGTAATAAGAGAATCTGCTACTTTTTAAAATTGAATGGACATATTAAAAATAACTTGTTGTCTATAATGGGTATTTTACAACCTGTAAAGTTCAAAAAATATGCCAAATGTAATTAAATACTGTATAAACTGAACTAAGTTGCTTTACTTTAGAAATCAATGGTCAGCGACCTCGCAGGTGTC
The DNA here is from genome assembly GCA_033807585.1 of Hydrophis major. Taxonomy (NCBI): domain Eukaryota; kingdom Metazoa; phylum Chordata; class Lepidosauria; order Squamata; family Elapidae; genus Hydrophis; species Hydrophis major. The sequence goes on along the minus strand of CM066329.1, from coordinate 326,766,679 downwards.
CAAAACAGAGATGGCAAGACACCATCAACAAAATTAAGCAAGCCAAGGGCCTGCATCTTGGAGACACAGCTGACTGTGCAAAGTGTGTTTGATGATCTGAAAAGTGGACCCTGGAAGAAGGAGGAGGAGGAGGAGGAGGAAGAGGAGGAGGAGGAGGAGAAGCTTTATTATTAGTTTTTTGGTCCTGATCCTAGCCCTTTGTAGTATAAACCACAGCACACCACTTAAAAGTCAACAGCTTTAATGATGAGGAATTACATCTGGATCAGGGGTTTCAAACTCACATCATCATGGGGTATCATGTGATGTTATCAGGACTTTTTTCCCTTACATTAAACTGGGCATGAGTGTGGCCGGGAGTTTGACAGCTCTGATCTAGATGACAAATGTAAAACTATTCTTTCCTATTATGAAATTGTTCTGGAATTGAACTGCTGATAAGATTTTATACTTTCCCATGTTATGATCAATATTTCAGATAGTAATGTAGTAAAATGCATATATGAATATTATTAGATTTAGACATGTATTGTAAGAAAAAGAATGTACAGTAATTTCATACAAACTATTTTGTTTAAATTTAAATTGACACAGGAATGGATCAGAATGGACTTATTAGTGAATATTCATGAAACTGACACAAATCAGAGACAGATTGCTGGGTGGATTCTAGTCGAATACTCTAGAATAAAATGGTTAAGATACCAGAGAAAAAACTGGACATCAATGAGTTCTAGTCAAGTCTTAGGCATAAAGCCAGCTGAATGGGCAGACCTACCCAGTCACTCTCTTTCAGTACTAGGGAAGAGACAATAGCAAATTACTTTTGAAAAACCCTGTCAAGAAAAAAGCAGGAGTTAACATTGAATCAAAGAAAATTATTGATGTACATTTTTAGCAAGTATTGATGTACATTTTAGTAAGTTCTGAGCTAATTTGTATTGACACTTAATTATTTATGTATCAGATTCCCAGACTGTTGAATTTTTCTTCTTTGTTTCCAGATTGATCCAAAGTACATTGGCAGTCAACCCTTTGATTAATGTCACTGTCCACTTACAGTTGAATTGTTGGTACAATGGTACCAAAGGCATTACTTATGAGCTGAAATTCATATTTTGAAGCATGTACATGATTAGATCACCTAAATTGGACCAAATGTTACATGAAACTTTTTTTTCCTTTATAAACAACTGATCTCCCAATTCTTAAACTGTTTCTAAAGTTTGCATTCAAAAAACAATGAGTGATTTAATCCATTAAAATAGGAGAGTACTGGGATCTAACCCGCTTTCCCACCTTTTCAAAATATAGAGAAAGCAAGCTTCATAATGAGTTCTGAAAATAATTTGACTCTTCATCAAGCTCAATGGAAATCAACATTTATATATTTTGCATCATAAAAATACATTTCTTTAAGTTTCAATAGATTTTTAACAATTCGAAGAATTTTTCTGCTATCTGAAAAGGATTTCAGTTGAATAAATTGACTTGGGAAATAAAAACTAAACTGAGATAGGATAACATGTTTCCGATAGCTATAGATTACTGGATATCATATTAGAAATATTTTCAAAGCCTAAGATTTTTTTAAAAAAAATTAAAGTACTGAATTAAACTATAACCTCCACCAGATACATTTAGAAAGGGAAAAGCCCTCGGAGTTTCTATTAAAGCCTCAACATAATATCTGAACTAAGACTTTGAGTAATTAATTAGAAATTAAACCATAGAGATAAACTTAAAGATGCTATTATTGCTTTGGGGCATCATAGATCAATACTATACTTCCACAATAAGCCCATTATATGGTGGAACACATTAAATGTTATTCCCTATAATAAAATACTTTTAAAGATTTATATTAATAATATATGAACTTTTTATTGTATTGGTCTTACTACTGCTATTCTTGAATTATTGTATAAACCTTTGATGGGTTTATGATTGTTTATATTACATTTCTGATTCTATTTATTATGAATATTGAAGCTGTAAGAACATAGGAATGTACCTTACACTAAATTATACCAGTAGTTCATTTACCTCCGTATTAAGTTTTGACTGAAAATGATTCTTCAGACTTTTTTCAGTCTTATATGGAAATTGACAAGTATTGAATCAGGAATCCTATGTATGCAATTGAGTCCTCTCCTCCTTATATGGTACAAAATCTGAAAACATTTGTTGCATACTGCTTGATTTTTATTTTAGGAATCAATTCAATTGTGCCCACCAACTAGCTAATAACCGATAAGAAACACATTTTTACTGTAGGATATAGATGGTCTGACAGTATATTATAGCCCTCTACTAGCAACAATCCACTACAAATGGTTATAAGTTCATATTTTTTTTGTGTGTGAGAGAAATTATCATCTGCAAACATATTGTTTTGGGACAGGGTTGTCAAACTTGTGGCCCATGGGCTGAATGGATCACACACTGGCCATGCCCATGCCCGGTTTAGCAAAGGGGGAAAATGTCACGATACATCACGTGACAACATCGTGACTAGGTGAGTTTGTCACCGTGATTAGGTGACACCCCTGTTTTAAAACAAAGCAATGGGGCAACTGTTTTATTTGTTATTAATTTATTTAACTTTATTTTTATCCCATTTGGAGAAAGAAGTGTTAGGCATGTTTACTCGCTTGACTTATTTATTTATAAAGATAATACACAGGTGATGCCACATCTAAATTATGGTTCAGAATTATATATTCTCTACATTCCAAGCAGTAAATCTGATTAATAAAATCTCAAGGGCTGTTTCAGTGGTCTGAGTTTCTCCATGTGTTGCTATTTATCTCGATGGATGGATAGGTGGATAAATAAATAATACTGTTATTGAATACAGAGTCACTTGTTGAGATGAGCAGCTACAGAAATCAAATCATTCTATAAATAAATATTGTCCCAATGAGTATTTCAGAATCTTAAAAATTCCATACTTATATAATGTCAAAGAACTACAGACAGCATTAATACAGTTTCATCTGCTTTCTATTCATCAAAAGATTGCCCATCCTTGCTCTAAAAAAAACCCTACCATAACTCTAACTTAATTTATTTTTATTCCACTGCCATATATCAATAGGGGGATGGCAGATTATCATTTAAGTATTTTTTAAGTGGCAAAGTAAACAAAAGTAACAAAGCAAAGACTGTGTTTTGTAATATACATTCAAAAAGGGGTAAATGCCAAGAACAATGACAAGCAGTGGCTCCATCCCTTAAATACTTTTATATGATAACAAAATACACATTACAGTAATTTGATTTTATTGTTGCTTAACTTTTCTTCTGTTAAAATTAGCATCTCCCAAAAATGATATCTCTGTGAACATCAATTCAATTACTGCCAATTCTATTAATTCAACATCTACAGTAGAAAGTTCTAGATGGAATCCAGAATGTATATCACTACACTAAGAAATGAATACTAGATTATTTAAAATCCTTGTAAGAAAACAACTAGTAAACACTTTAACTTCCAAAAGGATTGCAGATGACTATGCTAATATCATTCAGGGGTGAATAAACTTTTGATCTTCCAGGGATAGAAGGTGATTCTGAGCTTTTAAAAATGTGAATGGATACTTCTGTTTCAGTTATCTAGAGTTATATTATTTATTTGAGATTTTTAAAAAATCTCACCTTTATTATTTTTACAAGTAACTCAAGGAGGCCAACATATCTAATATTCTTTCCTTCTCCTATTTTCTGCACAACAATAACCCTGTTGAGGTGAGTTGGGCTGAGATTGGAATAGAAATCATCTAACCAAACTGCTCAGTGCAGAACTGAAGCCACCCAATTGGCTGTCATGCCTAAAGCAGGACTAGAACGCATAATCTCCTGCTTTCTAACCGTGTGCCTTAAATATTACACTGAATTGGCTATTGTATTATTAATAAAAATACTAACAAATCAGCATATTTCATAATTTGTATAATTGCACTTAAATAGTTCAAAGTTTAAAGTCAAAGTTTAATTATCTTTCTCAATTATCTTTTAGGATGCCCAATACTAGGCCTTATATATGTTGTGTGACACTAATGCAGGACAAAATAATAACACTAAACTGAGTGTTCTTTATGGATTCCACATGTCTAAAAGGTTTTGCTTTTGAAAGTTTTCTTATCCTGTAGCATAAACAAAGTTTATCTTTGTGCTGTCTATTATCTTCAGTGGACAGCTAATTATTCAAGCTACATAGAAATACTGCTGCTGCTGTGGCATATCTCAAAAATATACAGTATGCAGAAGCTGGTTGGTCAGTAATAGTTTTGCACTGAGCAGTTTGGTGACTTGTTTTCTATTCTAATCCCTTACATTATATAATATGCTTAAACGGATCATATCAGCAAGGCAATTTGATCTTTAAAATTATGTGGGGAAATTCTTAACATCCAGAGGCTATTCATGTTTAAAGATGTACTTTGGGTTTTAAATAAAACATTCACAATAATACAATTTGAATTAATTAATAAACTTCTTGCTGCTCTTTTTCTGTTATTGCATTTCTTGTTATTTTTCTTACACTGTACTTTGATTCCATTTAATTTCCTCCTTTATTTGTTCTCCTTGCCATATCCCGCTCCACCGCTGCTTGCTGCCCTCTGCTTCTCTAGATCTTATGTTGTGTCCTACATGGCTCATTCTTGGACTTCCTTCTGTTGTTTTTTCTCTACCTCTTTTCAAATGTCAGTTCTTCTTCCACTTCTTCCTGTCTGTTTACAATTCTTTGCTGCATTTATGCCCACCCTCTATTTATCCTGGTTCCTTCCTCTACCTGTTTCACCCTTTTGTCATATATCTCATTTACCTTCTTCCTCCTGTCATCCTTCCTAATAAAATCTGACATGTACGACATGCATACATTATTGTATCTGAATTTATCCAAGTATGAAGACATTCTTACTTGTTAATTAGAGATGTGATTTTGGTTATATATAAACTAAGAGTATGAAAAAAAAGTCCTCGCACTTCCTTTCTAAAATGTCAGCCAGAATTGGTCTGAATCTCATAGTTCATGGCTTTACAGTAAAAATATTAAACTACCCTCTTATTTGAACCATTGTTTTAATAATCTCTATTTTACCTTGTGGTGTAATGTGTTGTGTATCTGTGTATGTGATAGGAAGGAATCCTATATCCCTATTTAGAATTGGATCAAAGCTGGCTTCATTGTCAAAATCAATCACACCTTGGAATCTCCTTCCTCTCCACTCTTTTTGCTTTCATCTGCATTAGTCTCTGATCCAAAGGCTATTTAAAAGTTAGTTTTGAGGGCACACTAACAAACTTTGTTTTTATCTATCATTGAAAAACTGTTCTAGATTAGCTATCTAGGTTTAAATAATGACAAAGTAAATTTTATTTGTAGACCAGACTACACATTATATTTAAGCTGTGAGACAAGCATTTATTTTAAGCTATGAGACAAGCACTTTAATTCTAATATTAACTTAAGAAAGTTGCTCTGGATCAGAATCCTAATGACTTCAGTCCACTTCCTGGCACAGTTACAGGATCAACCAAACTGCTGGCACCTGCAATTTTAAATGGTCAGTCTGAGAAATCAATGAATTCTTTTTGAAAATATAATTGAATGAGGGATTGAATATGGGCAGGTCCATCACAGGAGACAAAACTCCTTTATCTGGGAGCTCAGCATAAATTAGGTCCTGTTGCCTTATCTCAGAATAAAAGACTTAAGGTAAACAAACTGTTTGATCCTTTGAGTTTTGGAAAAATAAACAAAAAAAAAAAAACCCCAAAAGCAAAATAGGATTACCTGCATTACTGAATTTAGTAATAAGTTAGTAGTTTGTACACAAGGTTAAAAGAAAAATAGAAAAGTGGGCTATTCTGCACTTGTTCAAGCAATATCTGGGTTCATAGTCACACTATGGGATGAAACTAACATTCTGCTAGCTTTCTGTAGCAGATTTGACATCCCATTAGCACTGAATGTTGTATTTTATTGTTAAATTATGACAATTCTTCAGCTTTAATAACCTGGAAAGGAAGAAAAAGCACAAAAATAAAGGTTTACTTTTCTATTTTTTTTTCAATTGTTCACTCATAAATAAATTACTATGATTCATAATTACGAGAACATAATCATATTTTATTTCAATCAATTATCTACTTAAGAGGTTTTAACTAATCAGGATAGTACAATGGTGTTTCCATGACAAGAAAATATCATGGCTGTTGAAATAATCTAAAGACTTTCTCTCTGATATGTTGGTGGTTTTAGGTAATCCAATAATTGACACTAGCCGTTTTAATACTTTTAAGCACCCCAAGACCTAATAATTAGGAATAATTTATTATATTTAATTCACTTTAGAAAGAAATATCTCTATAACATGCATTAAATAAATTAAAATTCACTTATTATATAAATGTATCTTTTTATCTTTGTTCTTGCTTTTGAGTAAAGAAATGGTTTTTTTTTTTGTTTCACAGAAAAAATGCTGTGTGTGAACTAAAGTCTCAGGTGAAAAGCTCATATAGTTCCTTTGTGCTTCTGCTGAGTCAACCAGATGTCTCTTGTAACTTATTTTGATGGATATTTAAGTGAAAAATTCTATTTTTACCTTCCCATAATCTTGAAAATTATATTTGTAAACACCAATATTTTATTACTTCTCTCCAACTTGACTATATTGCTGATGAGTATTACTCTCTATTTCAATTTAAGAATCATTTTTCAGTTGTAATATCACTGTTTATCCTGCCTTTTGTCTGTGAAATGTATAATGTACAGCAAAACTAAGGAAAACAAAAGCAAAACTGAATGAGAAAAATATCATAATGTAACTGTATAGATACATGCTGTAATTTGAACTATTTGATATCCTATTTTGGAATAATCATACTAAGAGATCATTTGAATGTGATTATAATGACAACATTATACAAGTGATATAAAGAATTGAAGTATTTGGGGTATCACCACTCAATCAGACTAAAAAGGTATTCTTCACCCCACACAGAATCTCCCTTAGAGATTGGTGAGCTATGGTCATAATTATTGCCTCAAATATATTTCCAGCACAACAACACTATTTTATAAGATGTACTGGAGCTGAAAAAGGCAGCAGGGTCAACTGTAGTTGGCAGCTGTCCTAGGGGAAAAAATAATACAACAAGCAGAAGTCATGCATGACTATGAGTAATAACACCACAAGACTGTTGTTGAAGATGAAATATATGATTGCATGAATTGGACAGAATGATTCTGATGGAGAGAGGTGCCAGTTAGAGAATATTTCTCATTTTAGTAAGAATTAAAAGATGCAGTAAAGAACAGGTCCATGATCATATGTTCTAAATATATAAGTTGGAAATTAATAAACTCCTGTTTCAGGAATTTGCATCATTCCAGCTTGTAGCATATGCTTGCTTTTCAGTCTTTTGGGGTCTGTTCTGCTTGTACTAATAGTTAGAATGGCTCAAGTACAAATTCAAATATCTACACCTCATCCTACTTCTAAGCAGACTAGCCATTAAGAAACTTCAAAATAGGAAAATCACCATACATTGTAGAAAAGTACTAAATATGGATTAAATTGTGCTTTTTGTAAGGTAAAAATGTGTCTTGCATTAAAAACTACTGGAGACCCAATTCAAATTAATTTAAAGTATAAAATACTTGCATTCAGTTTGATTTAGATGCAGTGGTGGGATCCAATTTTTTTTACTACCGGTTCTGTGGGTATGGTGTGGCTTGGTGGGCATGGCAGGGGAAGGATACTGTAAAATCTCCATTTCCACCCATGGGGAAAGTTGCTGCAAAATCCCATTCCCTCCCCACCTCACTAACCTGCTTTCCAGTTCCGTTCTCTTATAAAGGGCAACAAAAGAAAACCCAGCCGATCAACTGGGACTCGGGAGGCAGAGAATAGATGTAGGTGGGACCAGTCAGAGGTGTATTTGCTGGTTCTCCGAACTACTCAAAATTTCCGCTACCAGTTCTCCAGAACTGGTCAGAACCTGCTGAATACCACCTCTGATTTAGATGTTGACTGAAAACAAATTATTGGGAAGAATATTAGAATCCCCTTGTTAACAGGCTTTCTTATGATACCAAATTATGCTTTTCCTATGTGTTGGCATTTATGTGAACAAAATGCTAAAGAATCAAATACCTGTAAATATATGATTTCAGGTAGAACATTTTATATTTCACAGGTCTATAAAGTTATATAGATATATAACTTTACAGGTCTTGAACAATTGATGAAGCTTTTAAAAACAGTTTTTAAAATGACTGTTCAAGAAAAGATTCATCTCACTCAGAGATGGATTTGAGGACAGATAATATACAACAGTTTCTTTAAAGGCTTTCCTGTTCGGCATAAAATATTTAAATAATATTTACCCATGACAGTTTGAGACAAACATTTTAAGAGACAAAAAAGTAGATCATTGTATTTGAAACAGAGAACAAAACATAACAAGATGAAGCCACTGATATTAAGTGTTTTTACATCAAAGTCCTCAAGTAGTCCAATGAGCTTTCATTTATTAATGCATCATTATATGATACAGAAATCTGCCTATAGCATTACAAAAGGGACAGTCTTGATACAAAGGTTCTCCAGGAGTTAACAGACAAACTGGGCCTTCCTATTTCTTATTTATGTTTTGTCTAGGAATAGAAAATAAATTGTCATAGATGAGGAAAAACTCATTAAGCAGGTCTTCAAAAATTAGAAAAAGTGAGGAATACACTATTGGGAGTTCATTCATGTTTGAAGCAAGATTACACTAATCCCTGATCATGAAAATAATAAAAACACTCTCCAATATTCCTTAAATATTCTGTGTATGTTTCCACTATAATGTCAACATTAAAATAACACTGATATAGAGGGGAACAGAAGTGAGTTTATAAAATAGATTTTAAAATTGAAACTGCGAAATGAAGTTAAAACAGTTAACACTAATAATGGGAAATAATGAATCCATCTGCATTAAGAATTTATTTAATTATGGTGGTTTGTCTTAAAAGTTTGTCTTAAAAGTTTCAATTAAAGCATATACACTATTTCTTTCACCTGATTGTAGCCCCATATGGCAAGGTCAGTCCTTTCAGTGAACAAACAGCTCAGTCGCCTCCAGTGTAGCTGTTATCTTCCTCAACAAGGGGAGACATTTGGCACAGCCTAAAGCTGGGGCATGAACCCTAGCTAAGCTTAAGACATTTATCTGACAGCATCAGCTGACACTCCACAAACACATTTGCTCTCCATGACCTCAGAGCATTTGTGATTAATCAAAAATGTATCTTGAATCTTGAGAACAAGCTACAAGCAGGCACATACAAAAAGGAATATGCTCTCGATCTCGTTTATCGATTCAAGAGGTATATTGAATTTAGAAATAGCAAATAGAATAAAATGATCAATATGTTCTCACTTGTCTATGGAAGAGCAAACTTTATCCCTCAAGCAAGAAACATTGATCATGTAAATGTTTGAGCTGTTTTGTTTCCCTCTCTCTTTTTTTTTAGGTTTTAAAAAGCAAAACCAATGTATTTATAAATTAGGGGAGAAATATTAGAGAAGTATCTTTACTACAAAGTAACTGAACAGTATAACTTGTGAAAATGTGAATGTGCTCTAAGTTCCAGATGAAATTTTTATTCAACTATGTATTTTGTTAATTTTTAGAGACACTTGTCAAAAGATCTTAATAAACCATTTTAAAGGAGTTTTAAAACTTAATGAAGTCATATAATTTACTTAGGAGAAAGTTCCCTATAAATGAGACAGAGGTATAACCTATCCCCTATGCACTGTTTACAATTCATAATTTATGTCTCTATTTGAAATATCCTGCTTTTCAGTCATCTGCTAAGTGGTATGATTAGCATTTGAATATCACAATATTCTACTTTACAAAAAAACAGAATAGAGCTTTTAGAGCTTTTAATGTTGTAATTCACTTTTAAAGAAGAGTGCTTCACTTATATATAATTAATTGTGTGTGGGGGGGGTTACTCTCGAAAACTATCCATATTCAATACATAATGGATATAATTTATAAATACCCCCACAATTACACATATTTCTATTTCATTCTATCCTGATTACTTAACATTTAGGTTAGAAGCCTATGTTTCTTCAAAACAGACCTCTTATTCTATCAACTACTACATGTCCTCTGGTCTTTGTTGAGATAACAAACTTTCATAGCATGTGCTTTCCATAAAATGGTTGTACTAATTAGAAGACATAAACTCATGCTGAGACATCATATGAATTATATTTTGCATCTCCAAAACTCAGAGCAGTATGATTTTTACTGCTAACATTTTCAACTAATTCTCCCCATGTCCCTCAGTATTTCAGAATGGGCGTTGGTAGAAGTTACCGTGAATGCCCTTTCTATCTATGCTGCGAGAGAGCCCAGGATGGGTTGACTCCTTCCTATGACATCATAGCTGAGTCTGTACTAAGATATAAAAGCTAGCCCCCGTGAGAGAGCCCAGCTTTGGCAAAGGTACTTGTCAGACTGAAAGGTGTCTCTGAAAGCCTAAAATAAATACAGAAATATGTCTTACCCTCTCCGGACGAATCAAGGGAGGGGCTGGGCTCTCTCGCAGCATAGATAGAAAGGGGGTTCATGGTAACTTCCACCAATGCCCATTCTCCTCCATGCTGCATCGAGAGCCCAGGATGGGACATACCAAAGCTTGCATGTCCACGGGTGGGTTCTCGTTTGGTTAATCACACCGACTGTGGAACCACTCATTGAAGCACCTGTCTGCTGAAGGCTGCAGTCGCCGAGGCAAAAGCATCCAGACAGTAGTGTCTGATGAAAGGAGACCGGGATGTCCACATGGCCGCACAACAAATCTCCTCCAAGGATGCTTGGGTCGCCCAGGCAACAGAAGTGGCTGCACTTCTGGTAGAGTGCACTGTCAGGCCTCGGGGAACCGGAAGGGCCGCAGCTTTGTAGGCCTGCTCAGTGCAAGACCTGACCCATCTGCTAATAGTAGAAGAGGCCTTGTGCCCCAGGTGAGAAGGGAAAAAGGAAACAAACATGGCTTCCGACTTCCTGAAGGAGGTAGTGCGCTTAATGTATATTCTAAGAGTCCTTCCTACATCTAGCGTGTGCCACTGCCGCTCCAAGTCATGGTACGGGAGAGGACAGAAGTCAGGCAACACAATGTCCTGGGACCTGTGAAACCAGGTGTTAACCTTAGGAATAAATGAGGGGTCCAGATGAAGAACAACCCTATCACTGTGAAAGGAACAAAGGTCCTGTCTGATGGAAAGAGCAGCAAGCTCAGAAACCCTCCTGGCAGAAGTGATGGCAACAAGGAACACTACCTTCAGAGTCAGGAAACGGAGAAACACTGTTCTAAGGGGGTCAAAGGGGGGCTTTGTAAGGGCATTAAGGACCAAATTAAGGTCCCAGGAAGGATACCTGTGAACTACTGGAGGGTGCAGGTTGGAAGCCCCTTTCAAAAACCTCCTGACTAAAGTGTGATGGGATAAGGAAGGTAGCAAACCCCAAGAAAGGACTGAGGAAAGGGCCGCAACCTGCCTGCATAAGGTGTTGGGGGCCAAACATTTCTCCAGCCCATGCTGAAGGAAGCCAAGAACTTCTGCCAACTGGGCTGAAGCAGGAGAAAGACCCTCCCTGAGGCACCATTGGGAAAAAGCCTTCCAGGTGGCATCATAGATGTTCCTTGTGGAAGGTTTGTGAGAAGCCAGGATAGTGAGGATAACCCCTTCTGGAAGATCAACCTCCTCTAGCCGCTGCCGCTCAAGTGCCACATGGTCAGCTTGAACCACTGGGGCTCTGGGTGGAGCAGGGCCCCCTGGTGAAGGGAGATTAGATGGGCAGTGAGCCTCCAAGGAGAAGCCACCGATAGGTTGACCAGGTCCGCAAACCAGGGCCTCCTTGGCCAATAGGGTGCCAGGAGGAGGAGCTCCGCACGTTCCTCCAACGTCTTCCAAATTACTGCCGGAATGATGGGAAGCGGGGGAAAGGCATAGAGGAGACCCTTGGGCCATCTGCACTGAAGAGCATTGGTCCCCTCTGCTCCCTGGCCAGGAAACCTGGTGAAGAATCTGGTGACATGGGCGTTTTGAGGAGTGGAGAAAAGATCCACCTCTGGTGTTCTGAATCTGAGAGAAAGATCCCTGAATAGAGACATTCTGCCTGGTCGACTAGGCTCCTGCTGAGCCAGTTGGCCTGGGAGTTGTCGACCCTGGAGATGTGGTCCGCCAAGATCGACAACAGGTGTTTCTCTGCCCATAACCCCAACCGTAGAACCTCTCTCATGAGGGCTTTGGACCTCATCCCCCCTCGCAGGTTGACATGAACCTTTGTGGCCATGTTTCTGTAAGGACTAGAACATGAGAGCCGGACACTGAGTGCCTGAAATGCTTGAGAGCCAGAAAAATGGTTCTGAGCTCTAGCCAATTTATGGGAAGGGTTAGCTCTGATCTGGACCAAATGCCCTGAGCTATCTGGCCCTGCATATGGGAACCCCAACCCAGGAGGCTGGCATCGGCGGTATTACTAGCCTATCTGGGACCCTGAACAGGAGTCCCTTCTAGATTGACGGGGAACGCCACCAATTGAGAGATCTCCGAATTTGTGGCAGGAGCGGACCTTAATGGATGAGTGGCTGGTTCCTGCTCGTTGGTAGGGAAGCAGGAACCATTGGAGCGGTCAGGAGTGGAGCCGAGCCCACGGGACAATGCCAATACAGGAGACCATCTTCCCCAGAAGTTTGGACAGCAGCAACAGGGGGACAGCTTGATGTTGCTGGATCTGGCAGATGATCTCTGCAAGGCTCTTTCCATGAGCTGGGGACAGGAAAACCTGGCACGATGTGATATTGATGACTGCTCCCAAGTGTTGCAATTTGGCTGTGGGAGAGAGCTGGCTCTTTTTGGTGTTGATGGAAAATCTGTGGCTCTGGAGATAAGACAGGGTAATTTACAGATCCCGATGGGCCACATGGATGGAGGAGGACAGAATCAAAATGTCGTCCAAGTAGCATTGGATCCTCACTGGCATAGAATGCAGAGATGCCACCAATGCTGCCAGAACCTTGTGAAGACCCTTGGAGCCAATGAGAGGCCGAAGGAAAGTGCTTGATACTGGTAATGGGTATTCTGATAACCGAAATGGAGAAACTGGAGATGATGAGGCCAAATTGGGATGTGGAGGTAAGCCTCAGTGAGATCAATGGAAGAGAGGAGGTCGTCCTCCCGAACGCTCTCTAAAATAGAATGCAGAGTCTGCATTTTAAATTGCCTGTATTTTACAAATTGGTTGAGAAATTTTAGATCAGGATGGTTCACCACTCCCCCTGAGGCTTTGGAAACGATGAAAAGGCGAGAGTAAAGCCCACGTCCCCGTTGAGATGGGGGAACAGGTTGAATAGCCCTGATTTCAAAAAGATGCTGAATGGCCTGATTCATCAGGGCTTGCCTAGAAATGTCCTGAGACACAGGACAGATCAAAAAATTTCTGGAGGGTGGGGTTAGGAAGTCCAATTGTAACCCTGACCTAATAGTGCTGAGCATCCAGGCATCTGTTGTTGACTCCTCCCGTTTGGAGGCAAAGAAGGCTAGGCGACCTCCGATGGGTGGGGAGAATGAGGGATTACTTAGAGAGATGGAAGGAACGACTCCCTTCCCCCCAAAAGCACCGTTTACCAGCAGAAGGTTGTTGCTGCCAGATGTTTCCACCCATTGGTCTTGGTGTTGGGAGTATGGCCTGTGAGAGTGGAGGAAGCGAGATGAGGTGTCCGCTCAGAAGGCAGGAGGGTGATAAGGAGCAGAGCGATAGTCGGCTTTCTTCCCAGAGGAAGAGAGAATTTTATGTTTATCTCTGGTTTCGATGAGATAAGGTTCCAGAGCATCGCCAAAAAGCTTATCACCTGCGAAAGGAACTGAAGCCAGCTTCCATTTTCGACATGACTCCGCCTGCCAATTTCAGAGCCATAAAAGTCTCCCTGCTGCTGCAGAAGATGCCATGGCCTTGGATGCAAATTTGGCGGAATTGAGAGTGGCATCCGCGGTGAATTCCGCCACTGCAATAAACTTATTAAGGTCTTGGTGAGACTGAAGGTCAGAAGCAGGCAATCTATTCTGGATTTGGCGCAGCCACCGTATGGATGCCCTGGTGAAGAAGGATGCTGCTGTTGAAGTCCGAACAGCCCAAGCAGCAGCCTGGTGATTGTGCTTGAGGATCTGTTCGGAACGTTTATCATCCGGTTCCAGGATATCTTCTGGCTCCATTGGAGTGCCAAAAGATGAGAACGAGGCCAGAACTGGAATGTCAACAGAAGGCACTGCCAGGGCAGTGTCCAGAGCTGCGCTGACATTGTAGAAACGCTTATCTAGAGAAGATGGGCGAGGACCTGCCGAAGGAGAAGCGCACTGTTCCTTGACCATGTCCAGGGACAAAATGGGAGAAGACAAAACCTCTGCATGCACTACAGGCTTGGAGAAGAGCGAGTCTCCCTGGTTAGAGGGATTTCCTTGTGGCTCAGGAGCCACTTCCTCCGGTGACAGCTTGGCAGTGACCAAGGCCTTGCTGAGTAATGGTCTGAAGAGAGTAGGTTTGAAGACCAATGCAGAGGATGTCTGCTCTGGGCGAGAATCCTCTTCCTCTGAAAGATTTTGGTCAAAAATCTTACCCTCTTCACACTCTGAATGAGAGGAGTAACTGTGTTAAGATGGTGAAGGCCTTCCTTCCTCATCAACCTCCTCCCATTCTGGTAGAGAAGAATGGACCCTGAGGTCCCGAGGCCTGTGTAAATCAGGATGATGAGACAAGGAACTTATAGATTGAGAAGGGAGAAGAGCCTGAACCCTTTCCAGAAGTTGAAGAATTGCTTGAAGCCTTCAGCCAATCCCTGCCTAATGCCTGATGAGACTACATCTTGGATATCCCTTGGTCTATGCTCAAAGGTAGAGGCAAAAGGACAAAGGCCCGCTGCTGCGGGAGTGAAGGTGGCTTCAGGCCTAGATTGAGGAAAGGTTCGAGGCCTGGAGGGAGGGGGAGGAGCATAGGGCACAGAAACCTGTTGGAGATAAGGCCCAGATCTGCTTAAATCCTGAGGATCTGACTGTACAGCAAGAGCCTCAGGAGACCAGGATGGAGGATGGAAAGGCTCATACATAACTTCTCCTCCCCAGGAGGGCTTGATTGGGACCCACGAGTATCACCTGAAACATGCTGTAGTTGCACTCCCTTCTGTTGAATAGTTCTGTTGAATTGCCTCTCTAGAGCTGCATGTCTGTGCTTCTCTGCCCTCAATTCAGCCTGAGTTGCCTTCTTAGGGGCTAGAGCCTTAGCTTTGATTTTAGCAGCCACCTCCCTCTGGACTGACTGGGTGTGTTGCCTACGTCTTTTTCTCCTATTGGGCTTAAGAGACTGTTCCACTGGAGGGAAAGTTCTGCCAGAGCTTTATCTTGCTCCATTTGTAAAATAAAGGCTCTTGCGTTGCAAAGAAGCTGTTTAGAAATTTTTCTATAAAGCCCCTTAGGGTATAAATGGCCCCGGGGCTTACAAAATGGCTGCTCACCTCGTGGTGGAAGGATTGAATCCAAGATGGTCGCTGACTACAGGAAAACAGGCTCCAAGATTGAAGAATCGCTCCTTAGGCTATACAGAGCCCTGAGCAAAGTCAGCAAGGGAAAAACACAGCAACCAGCTACACGATCAGTTGGCTTGAGCTCTTATCAGTTTGCCAATCGTGTTTACAGTCCCTCCAAACTGCAGGCATGGGGGAGATCTGCAGATGCTGCCCAGCTTGCCTGCACAGAGCTCTGTGATGCTGTTCCCAACATTGCAGGACTCTCCTGAAAGAGCAGCTGCCCAGATCCCTGGGAGCTGCTTGAAGAGAGGAAAAAAGTACTGAAGATCACTGGTGATTGCTATCTAAGCGAACGCTTTCAGAGACACAGCTACTGACTGAAAGGAGCTGAGTCAAAAGTTGGGGTCTCTCCCAGGGGCTGGCTTTTATATCTTACCCTATTTCTCCAACAATATGACCTTCCCAATAGGAAGTCCCAGCATGTTTTATAGGCATGAAATGAAATTAAGTCCCTCCCCCCAAATTAAGGCCTATATTAAAACATGCTAAATGGGGGGGAATGAGGGGGGCTTGCTGTTAGGAAGTACTTTTGTTGCACACCTGGATATGGTGCTGCCTGCGTTGACCCTGATATGAAGTGCCCCACCAATGCCGAGGTCAACATCCAAACCATTGCTGCCCGCCTGCCCGAAGATACAAGCGGGGGGAATTAAGTCACGCCCGAAAATACGGCCTAGCCATTTTTGGGGGGCTCAAAAAAAAATAAGACCCGGCCTTATTATATGAGAAACACGGTAGTACAGACTCAGCTATGACATCATAGGAAGGAGTCAACCCATCCTGGGCTCTCGATGCAGCATGGAGGAGAATTATCTTGAACTACAGTAAAATTGATCTTATTGCTTAATAACTTCACAATACATACTTATGATTATGAAGATTATGAAATTTCATATGGCACAAACTTTTGTTAGATACAGTACACTTTCAATTCTGAACTATCATCTTAATTTAGAACATGGACACCCATATGGAGAGTTAACACTAAGATCAGATAAAATGAAATGTATTATTACAATTATGATAAGGTTATATTCCTAAGTAGGTACAAGGCAATACATTCCAGTGAACATCTTGAAACTTACTGCTGGCTATACTTGTACAGGATTGTATGGAGTATGTTACAAGATAATGCTAAAGATGTGGCATTTGAAAAGAAAAGTTATGCTGATTTCAAGGGAAGATTGTTAGATGGATGGAAACTGAGTTAAATTTAAAAGTTCTATGTTAAAGCTTTCAAAATAGCTTATATAAAGTGATATTTCATAAAGTTCAGGCAGATTGCACAGTGAGTTTTTATAATAATATATACTATATGTCTACATTACTGTAATCTTCATCCTATTTCTACATATTTCTGGCATTCGCTGACCCTTATCCTAGACATCAGTGCACTATGGTTTGTATATACAGAGTATTTATCTAAACAGCCGTTTTAAAATATTTTGGTCCTTAAAGTAGAAGACAGCTTATATTAAAGAGATGAACATAAATTATGTTTGAATTAGTCTTCTCTATTGTTTCGATTTTTATTATGTAGGATACCCAGAATCATTTGGAGTCAAGTGTTTTTAAATCTATATAAATAAACAACAAAAATACTAATATTGATTGATCTATAGATGGAAGAGCAAATGATCTGCATAAAGTCACCAAATTTAATTCTTCTATTTTGATAAATTGAATCCAAGGAAGTAAACTCTCCTCTTTTTAGAACTGCAATATTAGATAGAACTTATGCACTCCATCATACCTTTATATGATCTTAGCTCCCCCCCCCCAATAATATTCTTATTTCTTCTGGATCTTTAGCATTGCATAGAAGTTGTGGTATGTGTGCAGGTGTATGTATGCATGCACACTGGCAGCTCCTTCCAGAAGTTGCATTGTAATAGAAAAAAACTGGATGTAACGTTACAGACATGCTATGAGATGTAATTGTTTAATTCTATACAGTAAAGCAGACATATATATCCTATAATCACTACCCAATTTTAGATCTGAAAAATGATATTGTAGCTTATTGTCATTTCAAGGTATGTATACGTGCTTGCTTTTCCAACTAGGCTGTTCCAATAATTGTGCTTTTTTACTAGGTCAACTTCTGTTGCAACAATATTAAGTGAAGATTCCATATAATTTCTGTAGTTGATTACTAATAGAATCTGGCCCAATAAAGTTATCTTACTTATTTTGTTTCTGTACATTAGAGTCATTTATAAAATGCTCGTGGTTTCTGTACAGGTTGCATGACAGAAGCTTTATATGTGCTTACGCTACAAAAACTAACATGAATGGAAACAGTAGACACCCCAGCTGTATGTTTTGGCATCCATGGTGAAAATGAGCAGAAAATCTAGCTGTTCCATATCAAGAAGTATTTTTACTAGTGCTAATGTGCCTTAAATACCTTGTTCCACAGATGAGTGGCCTGGCACCTGCTGCATGAGAAATAGCCAATTACTGTTCAGTGCCTCTAATTTTCTGATTCAATTAGCATGCTTCAGAGCTTTCCAGTTTAATTGCAAACTACTTCAGTTAGCTCTCTGATTAATCATTGCCCATCTGCAAGCCATCGGAAAACTTAGTGGAACAAATTTGTGTACTTTGGAATGCTGGGAGCTTAGCAAATCAAACTTGTTTTGGTATATAAAGCTTTAATTTTGTTTGCCCTTTTCAGCTGCACTTGTAAAAAGCTCTGTACTGATTAAACAGGAAATCCAGACAATAATATGCTACATTATGCATATAATTACTGTAAATACAGCCGAGACTGGAGAAACATCATTTAAGGTTAGGCACTAACATGTATGGAGTAGGAGGTCAAGACAACACATTTGGAATCAATTTCTTCCCATTATACAAGAAAATAAATATCACAAAAACAATCATGTGACACTTCTCAATATGTATACTTTTAGTGATGTTATTTTAAGCACATGTACAACCAAGTCTAACAGATTTTAGATGGACTGCATCATGCATCTAAGTAGTTTATTGAGAGATTTTAGGGGCCAGGCCCCTAAATTTAGCTTTGACCTTTTTACAGTAAACATACAATATCTGAAAGTAGTGTTATTGTCCATATGCACCAGATGCTGAAATGATTAGACCGGGCAAGAAACTTTTTCTTTCGACTCCAAAGAATATATCTTTTTAAAAACTGCTTCACTTATGTCATCACATGCCAGAAAAATCATGCTTGGGATCATCCAATGCAGCTTACAGACCTATATAGAAAAAGAGATGCCATATGTTTAAGTTGGATTTAGAAAAGACCAGGGAACACAAAACATTACTTCTGATGCACCCTGAATAATTGAGAAAGCCAAAGGATATGAAAAGGAAGTCAGTATGTGTTTTACTGATTATAGAAAAGCCTTTTATTGGGTTGATCTTGTTAAGCTGTGGAATGTCCTTAGAAAAATGGGAAACCCCAGAACATCTTCTTGTCCTCATTCAACCTATACAAAGGCCATGAAGCCACAGTATAGGCAGAACAAGACTAAGCAGACTAGCTCCAGGTTGTCAAAGAAGTGAAACAAGGCTGTATTCTTTCCTCATTTATTCAATTTATATAGTGAATTAGAGGCAATTGGATCGGAAGGAGGTGAGTGTGACTTTACAACTGGAGAAAAGAATATCAATGATCTGTGCTATGCTGATGGTGCTATTTTGATGGCCAAAAATGGGAAGGATTTGCATGGTCTAGTAATAAAAGACAAGGAGTACAGGGAAAAAATGGGATTTAAATTAAATATAGACAACACCAAATCAATGACAACAGGTACAACAATTAGTGTTAGAACTGATAATGAAGTTAGTCAAGTGGTAGATAGCTTTTGTGCTTTAGGACCAGCTATCAACAATAAAGGAACAAGTAGTTAAGAAGCATGTTACAAGCTAGCATTTGGTAAAGGCCTTGGGAAAAAATATTCAAATACCATGATGTGTTTATACCAACCAAGATCAAAGAGCAAGCTGTTTCTGTGATACAAAATGGAATTAAAAAATGACATTGAAGATGCAAGTCAGGAAGGGTATTGGTGTTTTTGAACTTTGGTGTTAGAGAAGATTCCTGGGAATATTGTGGAAGAGCCAACGAAACAAACAAACAGATTGTCAAACAAATTATCCCAGATTTTTCAAGGTACAAATTACCAAGCTCAAATTATCCTACTTTGGACACATTACATGAAAACCTAGCTCTCTGAAGAAGACTGTAATGCTAGGAAAGATGGAATGAAAGAGAAAGGGATGTCCAGCAGCAAGGTGGAAGGCTTCAGTTACAGTAGTAATGAGTGTACCTGAAAGACCAGGTTAGAACAGAACAGCATAGAGAAAATTTATGTGGTTGCTAATGGTCAACATCAATTTGGGGGCACATCATCAATCAACCAATTACTTATCCCAGCTTCTATGATTGCATGTGTGTATATCTGATTTCCCAGTTTTGAGATTTAAGAATTATTTAAGATATCACAATGGGACAGTGCTTTTAGACCAAATTCTTCAAAAGAATTAGCATCAGAAAAATCCAACTTGTCAATAACTTGGAAAGTGAAAGGGATAATGTGCTCTCCTTATTTATTGCCAAAGTGTCCTGGTACAATCACACCTCTCTCTTGTGCTACGAGACTCAATAACTGTTAAGCGAACTAACTTCTTAAACCAATGTTTCCTTCAGTACACAGATTTAGCTAGACCTTTCCACTAGTGCCAATCAGGAAAATCTCTAGCAAGTGTATGATCTATTATCAGCATTTTTGACCTTGCCTTGTCTGAGCTTCCTCTATTATTTTGCTTGTCTTGAGTTGAGTCCTACTTTGTTGGAGTAGAATTCTAACTATGGACACTAGCTGGATCACAATTTATACACTACCATACCAACTATTTGTGATATGCAAGGACAAACAAAAGGAGCAGGAGGAGTTTCAGGAATGGTTTTTATTGTTGTGGGTATAATAACAGACTCCTAAAAGCCTGTCAGAATTTTTCTCTATTACATTTTGCAATTGAATCACTTTTGGGATATTTGAGCCCTTTCAAAATATTATGTAAAAGCTCACTCTTTCTATGAAAATCATGCCCTTTGTTACTTGTATTCAAACATCTACTATTTAAACAGGAAAATACTCCATAAAAAACCTATAATCCTGAAATATACCTTCGCCAATTTATCTTTGTTCTTGTAATTTTGTTCACTAGTCACTGGATCTACGGTAGCAACCCACTATTGTAAGGCAAAAAAATAAATAAATCTGATATCCAATCAATTGATGACTTCAATCTTAGAACAATTCAGAGAAGAATAATTGAAATAACAACAATAATAACAATAATAATCCAGAATTGAGAAGACAGCAACAGACAGTAAGTGCCGCCTATGCAAAGAAGCTAAAGAAACAGAAAATTAGGATCATATACTGTAAACAGTTGATTTCATTTCGTATTTTAAGCTTGCATTAAAGAGCCTTATGCAAAAAATCATACACATTTTAATAGGATATAAAGGTAATTTAATCATTAGTATTTAATGATGCTAAGATTGAAGCCTATGAATATTTAGTTAAGACTTAGTGGTAAAACCCACTTAATACAGCTGAATTTATATCTGATTAAATGAGCATAACATTTTTTATCTTTTCCCATTCTCATGTTTCTTTGGGTTAAATGTTATATTGTATAAAATGTAATATAAAATCAAAACAAAATTATTTGCTGCATTTCTAAAATTCAATAGAAACAGATATATTTTGAAGTTTGTTTTGGAGTTTGTCGAGTCATTAATACCCAATCATAAGAATTAGGACACAGAATAATAGGGTTGGAGGGACCCTGGAGGTCTTCTAGTCCAAATACCAACCTATGGCAGATGATTCTATATCATTCTGGACCTTCTTTCGATTAGATTGGATGGAAACATTTGATCACAGGTAGAATAACAGAAAAGAATAAGGTTCAGAACAATTTTGCTTCTATGATTGTCACTAATATACAGTACATATTACCAAAACACTTTGGGAAAATTAATTTTGAACCACTCCAAAGATGTACAAATGGAAAACAATAATTTGAAAGAAAAATATCCTGATCTTTAAAAAAAAATAGGAGGAGTTTTTAGTGTTAAGAAAGTATTTGTTGATATGGTTACCTATCAGCAGTCCAATAAATGAACAAATAGTGACTTTATTATTCACAAAATAAGATTAACTGCAACTGATCATTATATTTAAGCCACCAATAAAATGAAAGGTCTCATACTGATGCAACCTTTAATGTATCTAGTTGCCTTATATTTTCATTCTGCTCTAATAACTTACCCACAGTTTTTAATTTTTAAGTTAAAAACATCAGCCTGAAATTGCTTTAATATTTAAGTGACAGCCAAACCAGACGTCATAGTCATCTATTTTTAATCAATATCCTTAGAATTGAAAAACCATATTTTTCTTTATAAAAAGGATTCATGGATCATGTTCTACATCTGCACCCATAGTAAAAAGAAGGAATTGGTTTATTCTCTACATTTAATCAGAAAACTATTAGCAACAGTTCAATATTTATGAATATTATGAATAGTCCCTAGACAGAAGAGAAATGTATACCAATGTGTTCATATATTTTATATAGTATTTTGCATTGTTATAATGAGTTATTGACTTACACCAGGTTTAAGGTACTATGGTAGTATTCCATAATAGCTCTGTGATTCATGTTTATTGTATATGCCTAAGGTTCATTCACCCCAAGCAATTTAGTCAATAACCAATTTTGATATATCTCCTTCAAAATTCCAAACTAACAATCTCTGCTCCCTTAAAAAAATATTTTAGAAACAGACTAACATTTCCCATAGAAATCAATATGGGTGTGATCTATTAGCCTAAAATTTGAAGCACTGCAGTGCAGACATATTAAAAATATTGATTTCACAAGCTACTGAAGTTTTGATTGACTTTAATGTTTGTAAGCAGCAATAACAGAATTTCAATGAGTGAAACAAAGTTTTGATTAAAATTATAGATCTTTTAAAAAATAGACTGGTTTACTATTTAAAGTATATTAGATATTTTGTCACAGAGCAGTAGTAAGTATATATCTCACAAATAACTTAATTCATTGCATTATATACACTATAATCAACTTTCAATATTGTAACATTTCTTTACCACTTCCAACAAGGTCAAAATTTCATTCTTGTCTTGCTTGTTTGTTATACTTCTTTGACTTTAATTTCAGAAATGTTAATTGTTTAACCCCATTACTAAGCCTTAAACTCAACTTAAACTCAAGAAAATTTGTTTATATTTTCCAACTAATCCCACATATTTTAAAGAGTTTTATATTTTCTGTTTCATGTCTATTCTTTGTAAAATTATAAATCCACCAAAATGTCATGGAAGGGAACTTTTGTGCAACAGACTGCTATTTATGGTAAAGATTTTTTAAAAATAATAATTATTATTTTTATGTTCTTCTTACATTGAAAATAAAAGGATAAAGTTCTAAAAACAGAGCTACTTCAACAGTTCTTAGTATAGATTTATAGCTAAAGATTTAAACCTTCACTGAACCCAAAAAACCCTTTAAATATTTTTAGAATGATAAATTTAGAATTCTTTCTAGAAGGCATTGATAGCCTCTTACTGAAGAATTATGAATAGCCTAATGAATTGTTTAAAGCTCAAGGGTTTGAGCTTTTTTTGAACTGCAGTCTTTCATCAGATTCATGATTATTTTTGTAAGCAAACACAGGCCTATTACCCAAAATAAAATGATGAAACACCACTTCTTCTAACAAAACCAATTTCATGTGCCTTAATATATTTGCCTAATATCTTGGGCAATGATACTTCATCCCATTAGCCTTTAGTAGTGAATTACAAATAGTCACTTATACCCAGCCTACAACAGCTAGATCATATGAAGACTAGCCAAATCTAAACAAATCTAAACACTGCAGCAAATCTAAATATTGACTGTTGGTATGTTTAGTAAGCTTTCATTTATTTACTCTTTGTCCAGTGCAACATGGGCCACCTTTCTCCATTTTTTTCTACACTTTAATAGAACAAACAAGCCAGGCTTTTTGTAAAGGAATAAAGAGACATAAGTGTGACATCATCAATGCCAATTTCCAAAAACCAATGAAGCTTTAAAATAGATATCCTTGAACTTCAGAGAGGTACTGCACTGAACACTTAAACATTTCAATACTCACATGGCTTATATTGTGAATGGGTATTTCATTACAGCTTATTAATGTCAAGGTAATATTTATCTTATTATCAATTATTTTATTTATGGTTAATTATATGTTCTCCCTGAATTCCATTTGGTTTTTATTCTATCTTTGATAACCTTTGCTATTGAAATAAGCTTGACAAATACCTGGCACATTAGATCAGAAATTCTGCATGTTTTTTTTAAATTAAAAATTAGTTTTGCAAGTGATTTATGAAAATGAGGTTTATAAAATAATGAAGCAGAAGACAAATTCCAGTTTAATTATTAATAGATTTGAATTTTTTAAATAAATTATACTGCAACAATATCTCCACCAAAGTTTTAGAGGCCAAAATCAGCAAATAATTTCTACAATTGACAATATTCACATTTATTGAACCGAACATTAAAAGGAATAAAAATAATCAATTTACAGATAATCTGTTCACATACCATTTTATAGAAACACACTCTTTCATCAGAAGCTTGTTTAACATTGTTAATTGAAAGTATCATAAAATTTAAATTTGCTTTTCAGGTTTTCTCTTTACAGTGTGTTAATTTAATAATAGATCTTGCACAAAAACAATCACATGCTACATACCTTTAAGACAGTACTGTTATAAATTGCAGAAAGAGGATGGTATATTGTACACATATATGCATCCTATATATGCACTAATAAATTCCAGAATACATTGCATTTAATTGGATAAATGGCCCACATATTAATATATACAATACTTACTCCAATCTGATGGACAAATATATCTGAAAATATAACCTATAACTTATACAGTATATAACTTTCAGAATTTGTCATACCTTACAAAATTGACTACAAATTTCCATTCTATGTGTAGCACAGTATTATGAGCTCCTTTTATATATTTTTACTACTGTATGCAATCTATTTCATAAGCTAAATATATTTTGAATATTTCTTGCTTTTAAAAAAATTACAGAACCTCAAATGATTTCATTGCCAAAAACAGAGGTTTATTTATTTTACCAGTTAAGATGCTTCCTTTCATTTGGAACAAAGACTATATAAGGTAATAAATGAAATAAAAAGATATTTAAAATGTAATAATAAATATAAACTCAGAAATAAAACTCCCATGGACATAGTACAATGTAACACCAAAAATATCAATAAAACAGAAGCGTACTAATATACATTAATTGAAATCAATTTGATACAAGTTTATTTTTCAAGCCAATCAAAGAAGCCAACCAAGCATACCTTAAGTGTGAGTATAAAAGACTTCTGGGGTATTACTGAGAATCAACAACCTAGCTGACAAAGTAATGCCTCTGATACTTATCTTAAAAAACAAGCAGTTCTGTGAATACATATAATTCTTCAAAATGCTTGGCATCAAATAACTTTACATGTTTAATGCTTTGAGTGGCTTCTGGAACTGTCCTGGTACTCTATACAACCAGTACATGCAAGCTATTACTACAATAAGCACACAAAATGCTTATTTTGCAACAGTTGGAATTCCTTAAGTATCTTCAAAGACCTATATAGAATACCCTCCAAAATTTTAATCTAAATATAAGCAGCATAAGTATAATATCCAGATCTATTTTTTTCTAGAATGGATTAAAGCTTGTATATACTAAAGTGGAAAAATATGTCCCATCACTACCTGCCCTTTTACAGGATATAATGAGTCAAAAGAACTTCCAAGGTACAAATGTGACCTTTTATATAGAGTGTAACTACATTCAGAACTGACTGCACCTGCCTATCCAGATTACTTAGTGTTTCTGCCTGCAGCCCCTTTTTGCTGTGTGGCTTAAGCCATGGCTTCTCTGCACCATCAGTCTCCATACATTATTTAAAATTTCCTCAGCTTCTTGAAAATGTAGTCAACAGGCCTGCACATACTTCAAAATATATGTTGGAAGACTGGATAGTGTTTGATATATATCTATTGGTACACAAGTTGGCATTTTATCTCCAAAATACAATGCAAACTGATCACCTTCAAATAGACTTAAATGCTGTTTCAAGTAGAGTCTTACCATTTGAAATAGCTCCACTGGATTATAATATGTGGATGTACACAAAAAGAAATAAGAAATAACATAACTTCCCTTCCATTAATTCTTACTTATAAGTCTTCTACTACTTACCCTCAAGTAATTAACACAGTTGTTTCATTTCCTTCAGTCTTTAGAATCTAAGAATATGGTATAAGGCTACTACACAGGGAGTACTTGGGTTATACCATTCATTCAGCAGCTGTTCAAAGTTAAGGCGGCACTGAAAAATGCTATCAACGACAGGTCCTTTGGGTTTTAGCTATTGCAGTATACCCATGGTCATGTAACTGTATTGACATCGTAGCAAGCAACAGTCATATGATCGTGATTTCCAATGTGGCTTCCCACAAGCAAAGTCAATGATCATGTGAGATCATCTGGCATGATTCTTGTTTAATAAAGTAGCCAGGACAGCCATAACTGCTAATGAACACAATCGTTTGACATTGTATTTTATGACCAGATTGCTTAGTGACAGTAATTCTGGTCCCAACTGCCATCATAACCTGAGGACCACTTATACTGTTTATAAACAGTTTGAAAGCCATTATTTTAATTATTCTTATGGTGATCTCTTCTGGATTTGGCAAGACCAGCCTGTATATGAGATAATTGGATTACTGATGTACTGGTCTATGGAATGCTATTCATAAACCCTATGTCCATAATGTTTGGTGGTGGTGGTGAATGATTGGCAGACCTAACATATATTACTGAGATGTGGCTGAGCAAAGTCAGCAATATTACTTTCTTTGAATTCTATCTAGCAGGCTTTTTGGTCCTGTTCATACCCTCAAGGTCAGGAGTAGGGAGAGCTGTAATATTGATTTATTGGGACACCTTATCTGTGAAACAGGGTTCCTATAGTGGCAGGTTGTTAGTGCATAGGTATTAAGTTGGACCACAGAAAAAAGCCAAGGTTGGTATATTGGTTACCCGACTGTCCAGCAGGGCTCCTCCGTGGGCTTCTGGACTTGGTTGCTGGATTGGTGATGCAGATTCCTTGTCTTTTGATTTTGGGGACTTCAACCTCTATTTTAGAGATGCAGGGTCAATTTTGGTTGGGACTGAATTTTTTCTAACACAATTCTTGACATCTTTGTGCCTCCAATCCTCCAAGGGGGAGGTAACTTCCTGAACCTAAATGATGGCTAATGTTTTATTGCAGTAAGAGATAATTTTGGTAGCTTTGAAGGAGGCTGTGATACATACCCTCCTTGAGGTCCACTTTGGATCCAAAGGTACTGGACAGCTATTGCTGAGTCTCAGTCAACTAAAGAGTGCCACAAATAAATTAATTATTTGGACTGTCTTCAATCAGGGTTCAGACTCAGAAATGGAATGTGGACAAGTACGGATTTAATAGATGTCAGACAGTACATGCATCCTAATCTTTTTAAGGTCTCTGTAATCTTTGATATTTTGATTCTGGTATCCTTCTGGATACTTGCAGAAGTTGGAAAATAAAGGCACTATGTTGCAGCGGTTCTGCTCCTTCCTTGGTTGCTGGTTCCAGTCAATGCTGGTGGGATAAGAGATCATTCCAATGGCTACTCCTGCATAGGGTGCCACAAGGACCAGTTCTCTTCACCTATTTGGACGTTTACCTGAAATCACAGGGACATTTGGAGTTCACTAACATTGATATATCATACTCAGATGTACATTACTGTCCCAAACCAGGCTGGTAATGCTGTTATAATCTTGTCAGTACTTAGAGGTTGTAAAAATCTGTATGGAAAAGAACAGGCTTAAATTGAATCCTGGTAAGATGAAATTATTTGTCTATTAGGTTTCCAGTGATTTATTGGGATGGGAAGAGCAAGTGCACAGCTCCTACTAAAACTGCAGGTAGAGGTATGGCTGGTGGGGAGGGAGAGAGCTTTCACCAACTTCACGGGATAAAACCTGCTGCAAACTACTAGGAGGAGGCAAAACAAAATTGCATTTTTGCATTGAAACTGACCTGGCCAGTTCAATCTACTCCAGATAAATTATTAGTAATTCTCTATTTTAGGGAGATGAGGGCCCAAGTCCTGATGACTGCACTGTTCTTTGGGATAGCCTCCTAGTGGAATCTACCTCTCTTCTGACAACAGAGCCCTTTTGGAGGACATTTGGGCTTTATTCCATCTTTGGTTTGGTTGATTTAATTTTGTTATGTTTCTTATCTGCAAACAATGAGAGCCCTTAGGGGTTCAGCAATATATAGATGTAAAATAACAATAATAATTTAATATAAACCATAAAAAGTCACAGTATCAAGGAATAAGTAGTAATATTTTATTTTAAGATTCTCAAGCCTTTTAGATTTGAGGTATGCAGAACTATGTGAATCTGAATCAGGACCAAAATACTGTGAATATAAAAGTTGAAATTATGTTTTACTTAATTGTACATTAAAAATTGGAATTATCTAGCTATTATACATAAAAACAGCTTCCAAGTAACATTTGGTTGCATAAATTCCAGAGTAAACTCAACATCAAGGTATAAAATGTCTGGTAATTAAAAAAAAAAACTACTCACAGTGTAAAGCAAAGCTTTGTGTTATTAAAGCAGGTGGCTCTGACATCTGCAGTTACAAGTCAATTGAGAGTGTTAAGTTCTATCAAGAATTACTACTTTCAAGCATGGCTGGTGATTTTGGATAGCAGCACTTTATGAAACCTTCAATCAGACTGTTCTATCATTACACATTTTCTAAACCATCCCTGCTGTCAAAATTTGCAGGAGTTTGGAGAATCTGACCTTTAAGAAAGGTTAAAAATATTGAAGATTGCTTCTGAGCAATTCTATTGAATATTTTTGTTTCAAATAATAAAAATAATTGTTACAATGCATAGTTGGCCCACAATTCAAATTATCTTTATGGTTATTTGCTGAACAATTATATAAAAGCAGCCTAAATTATGAATCTTGTCATATGAATGATATGAGAATGACTGCAAATGTGAACACGCCAAGGAACAACCATGCTGAATCCAGTGAGATATATAATTAAAGAACAACCTAAGTGTACTGTTAAAAATAAAACATTTATACTGTATAAAATTTCAGATTTGAAATGTAGCCTATTTTTTAGGACGCCATGCTTTTGGGAAGGTCTCTAACTTTGCCATATCAGAATGGCAAAGATATAGAAAGTCAAATCAATTATTGGGAAAATAATACTAATAAATATTAAATGATATTTGATCTAAATATCTGTAAATACACATTTTTAAAAATTGTTTCTAGGCTTGTAGGGAAGGTATATTTGGTTCTCAATTTCTCCTCTGAACTTTGAATAAGTTGCCCAAAATAAAACATTTTCTTCAACTCATGTTTGTAATTTTTTTTATTCACTGGCTTGATAAATGAAAAAGACAGCCATCAATGGAACTATGTGTATAAGAGTTCCTTGGCATTTTTAAACCTTTATTTCTTGTCTCTTTTGTACAAAAAAAGAGAAATAGCAGGTCTGGAAAAAAATTATTTTTTAGCTTTTCCTGAACAGCTTATACCAAAACCTCTTAGATTTAATACCTCTTAGTATGGTTACCATTCTGGAGGACGGTTTGGAAGTCCTAAAAAAAGCTAAGTTTTGGCTTACCTATGCTCATTTGATAGGGAAAATTTATTTTTCCCACCATAGCTTTTTAAAAGCCTTTCTTTTAAAAAAGATTTCTTTAAACACTCAATGAAGAAATTGTAGACATATAAAACAACATAAATACAAGAAATATCAAAAGGCATAAAACATCATCATTACTTCTAATTCATCACTGAAGAACTCAAGGGTTTACTTATCACTAGCTTGCACTGTGGTCTCATCCATACTTCACTTAAAAAACCTGATAATACCACTAGTCACTAGACTGATTATTGGACTGCAAAGGAGATGTCTGCTAATTTGGTTGTTGGCAGACATTTTATAAAGCCATCCGTTTCATACTTGAAATAATAGGGTCTGTTGTAAAAATGTCTTCCAAATAAAGAGGGCAAAAATAGACCAGTCATTGAAGTCTACTGCTTATAGGAGATATCTCATCTCTTCCGCTTGACAAGGTTCTCCTTGTACACCTCTGGCTTTAAAACAATAAAATCTTAAATACAATGCTTTCTGATGATCTCCTTCTAGTTTCTATTATGCTGTTCATGACTTCAGAGAGAACAAGAAGTGGTTGTGGTGGTTGTGGTAGGATAGCTCTGGTTGGTTGATATGTTCAGCTATTGGTTGGCTAGGCTGATCTGTAATTATGTTCCTACTAAGCATTAAATTAATGAATCCCAAACAAAGCTAAATATATTTCCATTATTACATGGAATTGACAAATAGTAACAAATAGACATTGCATGGGACATATTGGAGTGGAGCATACCTAGGTTGTGGAATACTTGACATAATTTAACATCCACTCACCTTATCATGTGTTCTTGGGATCAATGAAATTTGAACGTTACAACAGGAAAGCATATGCGGTGTCCCATGACTGATTATCACAGTGAATAAAATTTTATTAACTAAGTAATTGATACAATACTCTGACTGTTAGCTAATTCTCCTATAAGAAATAACAGCATTAAATTTTTTAATTAGGTTCTATGAAAAATAACCTGCACACAAAGAGGTAGTGAAAATGATATCCTATGGTCTATTGTAAGAAAACCACATTTGAACTCACATCTCAAAAAATGTGGGGAAACTAAAAAATATAATAAAAGCAGTCCAACACAGTACTACTAAAAAAGAAAAACAAGAAATCCAAGAAGAAACCAGGATAGTTGCACAAAGATGTCTCTGATAAATTGAAAGGCAAAAACGATAATTACAAAAGAATGGAAAGAGGGACATATAACTAAGGCAGATAGCCTGAATCTGCAAAAATGAAGTCAGGAAAGCAAAGAATCAGAATGAACAAAAACTTGCAACAAAAGTCAAATATAATTTTTAAAAAAGTTTCTTTCAAGATATAAATAACAAGAAAAAATCAAGGAAACAATTGCTGCATTAAATAGAGAAGATTGCAATAAAGTAATAGGCAGTACAGAGAAACCAGAGCTGCTTAGCCCATTCTTTGCATCAGTCTTCACACAAAAAGAAACTGTAGCCCAATCTACCAGAACCGTAACTGTAAAAAACAGCCTAGAAATAAAAATTAAAATAAGCGAGAAAATGGTAAGGGAACACCTGTCTATCTTGATGAATATAAATCACTGGGACCTCACAGATTACAACACAGAGTTCTGAAGGAGCTGGCAGGTGCTATTTCAGAACCATTGTACCATACAGTGGAACCTTCTGACCACAACCAAATCAGGTGCCAACCAAAAAATCCGCTAAATGTTTCACTCTGGTTGTGAACAGATCCTTGGGTGGTGATCAAATTCAGCCACGGCAATTTTCCTTGCTGCAGCAATTTCCCCTTCTGCACCATTTTTCCCTCCACACAAGTGCAGTCAGTGTTGCACTTCATGACCAAATTGGGTTGTGACCAAAGTTCTGGAATGGATTATGGTCGTGACCCACGGTTCCACTGTATCTTTAAAAAAGTGTTCCTGGAGCACTGGGAACTACCAGAGGAAGTGGAAAAGAGCTGATGTGATTCCCATGTTCAGAAAAACAAAAAACAAAACCAGACACAAGAAATTACAGACCAATCAACCTAACATCAATACCTGGAAAGTTCCTGGAAAAAATAATAAAAAAACAGATCTGTGAACATCGAGAACCAAGTAAAGTTATAACTAGAAATCAGCATGGGTTTATTAAAAACAGATTGTTGCCAAACCAATCTTATTTCATTCTTTGACGAAGTGACTAAATGAGTAGATGAGTGAAATGCTGTGGACTTAGACTTCAGCAAGGCATTAGACTAAGTAGACCACAACCTATCTAGGAATAGACAACATCACTACCAGATAGACTTGTAACTGGCTGACAAACTATATTCAACAAGTAGTACTTAATAGTACTACATCTACATGGAGGGAAGTAAGCTGTAGGGTAACACAAAGTTCCATCTTAGGTCAAGTATTCTTCAATAGCTTCACAAATGACTTAGATGCGGGAATAGAAGGGAAACCCATCAAATTTGCAGATGACACTAAGATGGCAGGAATAGCCAATACCCCAGAAGACAAGTTCAGGATCCAAAAGCATCTTGACAGACTTGACCAATGGGCTCTATCCACCAACATTTTCACAACAAATTTAATGTAGAGAAAACAAGTTTTTACACCTAGATAGAAAAAATCAAAGGTACAAGTACAGATTAGACGAAACTGGCTCAAAAACTGTAACTGTGAGAGAGTCTTTGCAGTCCTAGTGGATGTTCAGTTAAATATCAACCAGCAGTGTGCGGCAACAACGACAAAAAAGCTAATACTATCCTTGGTTGTATAAACTGAGGCATAAAATAAAAATCATGTGAAGTATTAGTACTATTTTATAAATCTTTAGTAAGACTACACCTGGAAAACTGCATCCAGTTTTAGTCACATTACAAAAAGTATGTTGAGACTTTGAAAAAAGTACAAAGAAGAGCAACTAAGATAATTAAAAGCCTGTAGACAAAAACGTGAAAAGGGGTTGCAGGAATTGGGTAAACCTAGTATAGAGAAAAGAAGGACCAGAGATGACATGATAGTGGTATTCCAGGATTTAAGGGGCTGCTGCAAGGAAGAGGGGTCAACATTTTCCAAAGAACAAGAAGGCAAGACAAGAAACAATGGATAGAAACTAATCAAGGAGAGAAGCAAACTGGAATTGAAAATTTCCTAACAGTGAGAACAATTAACCAATGGAATAGCTTGCCTTGTGGGTGTCTGAAATGGTATAGGCCAGGGTCATTTGTTTGAGCGGTGGGTTGGACTAGAAGACCTCCAAGGCCCTTCCAACCCTATTCTGACCTTCTTTTATGAACTACTGTGAACACTCTAGCAATGAAACACGACCACAATATTCAGGGGTGGGATTCTACCAGTTTGGACTGGTTCTATAGATACGGTTGTTATGATTCTTTTTTTTTTTAAACAAATTTTATTAATTTTACAAACACAATACACAAAACATAAACTAAAACATCTTTTCTGAAGGCTGCCTGATCCTGGGTTAAAACTCTTCACACAGACACAAATTCAAACATCATATTCATTTTATATATCCTTCCATATCTTATTATCATTTTCTTTTCTTTTTTTTTTATAAACCAATTTTATTAATTTTACAAAAACAGTGCACAAACAATCTTATTAACAGCTTATCACCATTTTCAATAACATTCTTTGTCTGTTCTGTTTCCAACTATCCATTCATCTTTTTTCTTTTACTATACTTCTCCTATACACTATTTGGAGTGACGCCTTTACCCTAACTTAAAAGTACTTCATATAACACTTAATTTATCTTGGGATTCTGTTTAATAAATTCTAAATTTACACAATAAATTTTATACTCTAAATACACATATAAAAACACAATCTTATATACCTTCCAGAATCCCCCTTTTATCCTTAATTAGATTCACCCATTGTCTCTAAATAAGCTTTTTTTCTTTAGATCTTGCTTCCCACCATTGAGGCTTCTCCTCCCCCCCTTTCTCTCTTGTTTATTCTTCTCCTTGCCCTTTTTACCCCTTTGTCTCTCCTCTTCCCTTTTCTTACTCCCTTTCCTTTGCTTTCTAACCTTGCATCCACCTTTCCTCTCATTTTTCTTTTTTTTTGGTTGTTTTTTCAAACCTTAAAATCCCCTTTTTCTTATCCTCTTTGTCCTCCTCCCCGGAAAAAACCCATTGTTCATCAAAGATGGCTTCTTGTTCCTCTTCTTCTTTGTCCCAGTCATTCTGCTGCGTAATCAACTTTTCATAAGTACCTAACGCCATTTCTAAAAATTGAAATGAAGTGCCCAAAGTATCTTTTCCATCTTGTTCTTCCTTTTTATATTTTTGATATTCAATCTTTAGTTCATCCACAAGCGATGCCATCCTGAAAAGAAAAACTTTCCCCAAAACAACCACCCAAGTATTTTTAGTCAAAAGTAATTCAAAAAGAAAGTTCCAAAAGTTAATACTTTTCTTCCTTCTTCTATTTCTCTTTCTGGGGTTACTGTTTAATCAAAGAGGTCCAATTACCATATTTCTTTTTTTAGTATTCTTGGCAATCTCCTCCTTTCTCCACTTCTGCTCCAATATTTTTCCGCTCCCTTCCCACTTGCAACATCAATTTTTAAATGATCAGAAATCCATACCTCTAATAAAGGTTTTCCAATTTCTTAAATTTTTAAGTCCAATGTCCAAGCAACTTTCAGAATATTTCACCTTCAGTGCCCAAACAAATTTCAAATCTTCTTCTGCTTTTTTCATGGGGTGGGAGAATGAAGAAAAAAAAAAGTTCCCTTTTACAGCTTCTCTGCCACTTTCGATCTTCTTAGGGATACAATGTATCCTCCAGCAATTCAGACAGCTCAGTTCCAGTGAATTTAAAGGATGTTGATTGACCTGGTTCAGCCAGCACTTTCACTTTTCTTGCTTCCTCCAGCACGATCTTACCCGGTTGCAGACTTCTTCGTGGCGGCCATTGCTGACCGCCGCTCCACTGCCTTGGGAAAAAGGGGTTTTCCAGGACGAGGAGGGGGTCTGCGACACCCCCAACCCCCTGTCCAGCTCCCCTCTCTCTTCGGCTGTCCCTACAGGGCAGCCATATCCCCCTGACCCATTTGGATCGGGGGTATCTCGGTGGCTAGCACAGCAGGAATTGCGAGCGGTCGCGAATTCCTGCTGCCCCAAAGCCACGCAAAAACTGGAAACCTATACGGTTGTTATGATTCTTCACGGTTCACAGAACTGGCAAATCATGCCCCTGGCTGGCCCTTCCCCTTTCCGCCTGCCTCTCTGTCCAGTCAGTCCTTATTGTGCATGTGCGACATCGCGCGCATGCCCAACATCACTGACTGCATTCTCCTCACCCAGTCAGTCCTTAAGGTATTTCTCTCCCCCCCTCACAATGATCAGCTGTTCCAATAATCAGCTGTGCCGGGATCTTACTGCTTTGCCGGAAGGCCCTAAAATGGAGCATGGAGAGGTGTTGTGTGTCCCCCTGGCTCTGTTTTTTGCCTTCCTGGGCCCCAGGGAAGATTCCTGGGAGCAAAAATACCTACCCAGGAAGCTTCCCTGAGGCCCAGAAGGCCCAAAAATGGAGCATGGGGGGGTGCTGTGCATTTTTTTGCATTCCTGGGCCCCAAGGAAGCCTTCTGGGAGCAAAAACATCCTCCCAGGAGGCTTCTGAGGCCCAGGAGGCCTAAAAACAAAGCATGGGGGGAGCTGCACCCTCCCCAGGCTCCATTTTTATGCCTTTCTGGGCCCCAGGGAAGCCTTTTAGGATCAAAAACGCCCTCTAAGGAGACTTTCCTGAGGCCCAGAAGGCAAAAAATGCAGGGGAGTGTGTTCTGTAAAAAAGAAGCTACGCCCACGCAGTCACATGGCCATGCCCATCTAGCCATGCTCACAAATCATTGTTAAAAAATTGAATTCCACCCTGGTTATATTTGTCTAAGTGGGGGAGGAAGACCTCACAAATTTAATTCATACCATCATAATCACATGTCTGGATTACTATAACACACTCTATATGAAGTTGATCTTGAAGAAAACCCAGAAATTCAATTATTACAAAATATGGTGATTCATTTATTTGTTGACACTCATTACCAAAAACATTATACCTTTGTTCAAACTATACAATTCAAGCTGCTACTTATTACCTCTAAAGCTCTACATGGTTTGAACATTGAAATTCTTGTAGGAACACCATCTTTATTTGTAAAAACTACTAATAAACCCCTTAGAGTAGGGTGAGACACTATTAAGATTGGGTTGTGTTTTGTCTCAAAACTGTATTTTATCTCCTTGCAAGAACAGTAGAAAGGTTTTGCTTTTACTGGAACACCTGTGATAAACACACAGGTGTTCTAAGTCCAAATATATAAGGGAAAGATGTGTCCGGCAGAAAAGTTTGTTAATGCTATATGGTTCTGTGTGTATTGTTTACATATCAAGATCATCAAAGGTGCTGAAGGAAATAGGAGAGGATCTTGGACAGAATAGAAGAGGCCTAGATGAAGGAGGGATGTACAAAGGGTGACCTTAGAACAAGGTTCTTCAAACTTGGTAAGTTTAAGACTTGTGGACTTCAAGATTCCTGAGCTAATATGACTGGAGGAGCAATTCTGGGAGTTGAAGTCCACAAGCCTTAAAGCTGTCAAGTTTGAAGACCCCTGCCTTAGAAGTTCTGGAAGGGGACTAGGTCCTAAAGAGTTAAGATTAGATAATGGAGAAAAATAATTAATTTAAGAAAGAAAAACTGCAAGTAGCAGATCAGAAAAGAATGATCCATCTACTGGCATTTCAAAATCCCTTGGACAAAATGATTTTTCCCTACCTCCTCTTTAATTTAAAAAAGGGAGCAGGAAGCAAAAGTAAAAGCAAAATTATCTAAAGAAGGATATGGCATAAATCCATGTTTTAAGTTTAGCAACTATATTGACAGGACAGTAATTGAAACAATTAAAAAAACTTCAAGGAAGTTCTGCAAATAAGTTTATATTAGATTGTTAAGCTATGTTTGAACTTAAAACATGGTAACTTGAAAATAGATAAAAATGCATTGGAAGGATAAGCATAAAATATTTACTTTACTTGCATTGCAACAATAAACACCACTTTAATTGGAAGGAGAATATTGTATATATGGATGGATCAGTACTTGCCTCTTTTCCTCCAACATCTCTTTCCACAAGATATATATTATGGAAGTTCATAACTGTTATTTTTCTGTGAAATTGCCTAAACTCTGGAAAAGCCTGTGCTTCAAAGGACAGTGACCTTCAGGAAACTATTAAAAATGAAGTTGTTCTAGAGGAATTATAGTGATTTATGATGCCAAGAATTATTGTAATTGTAATTGTGTGTTTAATTATTTATGGTTATTTATTTTAATTTTTTCCATGGATATTTCATTTTAACTTTGGTTATTGTGAACTATCAGGAATTTGAAGGCTCCAGTATTATAGGTTAAAAAAAAATCAAAGAAACAAAGAAATAAAAACAGAAATTCTAATTTACTAACCTAGGTACTTAGTTCAGAAATCTTAATCTGATAACACTGAGAAATAGGGCATACCTCTGCCACTAACTTGAAATTCTCAGATGATTTCACTTAATATAGATATTTAAAGATATGTGAAAGTGGATGTTTGAGGAATCTATATTTCAAATGTTAGGGAGTAGCAGCATTTGAATCTGAGTTCTGCAAGAGCACTGTTAAACATTTTTGGGATAGTTTTTTATCATTTATGCAGTTATAAAAATTATTTAATACAGATTATTAAAAATAATACCATGTTAATTAAAAAATAGCAATATTCCCAGTTTAAAACACGACAAGAACATATTTTTTTTAAAAAAATCTTTCATAAACCTTACTGATTCAGCTATCATATTGTATATAGAAATTTATTGTAGAGAATTGTATTATAAACATTTTGCTTTTATAATGAGGCAGCCTGGGGAAAAATCTAACTTTTGAAAAGGAGGAAAGAAAATGCCCTTAAAAAGTAAATGTACACCTTTTAAGATCTAACAATAACCTTTCAGGCTTTTTGTTTTGTCTCATTTATGAACAAGGAAAAAGAGATATATTTTATGCTGAACATATATTTATTCATCCCAACTGCTCACTTGAAACGGCTAACTAGCAGACAGCAAGTATTTAGTACTTCAAATTTCCTTTACTGCTTTGGGCCTCCACTCTGCGTGTAAGATTAGGATGTGAAATCCTCTAAATGAAGTAGGAGTGGTCATGACCAATAGGTCAACGCAGAATTGGCCTACTTCTGCCTTCTAGTCAGTGGTGGGGAACTAAGTGTGGCCAAACAAGGAGCTTATTTGGACTCTGCCCAGGCTCAAAATTGCTGACTGTTGCTTTCAATTTTAATAAAAGGCCTGGCTTAAACACTTGCTAGAGTGCCAGCTGCATCTACTAACTAAAAAAAGAATACAAGCGAAGCAAAGACATTTACTTAACATATGATCACTTCTTTCATTAGTAATTTTCTCTTCATTGCAACAAACGGCTGTAAATGGATTAATGGCACAGTTCCAGAAAACATGTCATAGATCTCTTCCAACTATATAAACTGCTCTATAAAACATACCAAAAGAAGCTCACTTGTTCCTAACTTTCTATTAAAGTATCTTTTACAAGACAAATTTCCTATCAAGAATAGAGTACCATTTCAACATATCTAATCATAAAAAACCATCATAAAAGAATGTATTACTATTATATGCTGAATATCACCACAATAAAATATTTTTGGTACATTTCAAGTTTCCTGTTGTTTAAAAAGAATAAAGCCACTTGTCCATTAATATACATAAGTAAATGTACTAAAATAATAAATATGAGAGATTAAGTCAAAAATATTTTATTAGTGTAGCTACTTTAGTGAAGATGGCCACAACTCAAAACTCTAGAACCCTTAAATTGCCTGGTCCTATGCTGATCATAAAGATGTATTATTTGATTTTTCCTGTGACAAAGTTAACAAGAAACAGTGCTTCTTGGGAATATGTGGGAATAAACTTTGGCCTGAGCTTGAGCAATGATTAATATAATGCCTTATACATTCATGCCTGTCTAAAGGTCACTAAGATAGTACAAAGAAAAGAGAACAATAAGAACAAATACAAACAAAGAGGCAGCTTAGACAACTGCAAACAAGCCTGTACTATATCTAATTATTAATCCACAATGTAATTGCTTACTATGCACAAAAATCTCAATAAAAGGAAGCACTGGAATTTTATTCTGGGCTCCCATCCCAAGTACACCAGCCTGTGTCTCATTCTTTCCATGGGAGACCATCACAAGTGGTGACCCCGACGTGATTCACTGCAGGTGGTATGTGTCCGGACCTCCGTATTTCCTCGCCTGGAATAGGTAAAGTACGTACTTAACTATTGCTGGACAATAGGATTATTCAGGGAACATGGGGGGAAAACTCTCTCAGCCACAGGAACGTCATGTTAGTGAGCTGCTGAAGATAGTCAGGACAAACTTCTTTATCTTTAAATAATCTGGGGGGGAGCAAATAGTTCTTTCAAAAGATAATGTGAGAGAGCTGCTGCTAGAGATCTGGCGGCAATGTCCTTGGTATCCAGAGAAAGGCTCTTTAAAGTTAGACACATGGAGGAGAATTGGAACTATCCTTCATAAAGAGCCACGGGCAACAGCTGAAATTTTGATATATTGGAAGGTTGCTATGACTGCTTTAGAGACCCAGCAACAACCTCTTTTTAAAACTTTAGTAGAACCTCCTCCTTATAAAGGAATTGTATTGCACCCGCCTTCCCCAAAACTGGAGTGTGCTTTGTCATTTCCACAGCCTATGGCTGTGAATGATAAAATCCAACCAAAAATGGGAAAAGTTCAAACAATGATGCATCAGGCTTTCAATGAGGGGAAATTAGAGCCTGAAGAGATTCCCCAGATGAATTTGTTTCCAGTCAATAGGCAAGTGGATGCTCAAGGCAATCTGCAGACTGAATGGGTTCCGATTCCTTTAGCAGTTCTTAGGGAAATTAAAAAAGCAGTAAAAGATTATGGTATTCAAAATCCTTTTACAAAGGGGCTTCTGACAAGTTTGGCTACCTCACGCATGATTCCTAGTGACTGGAAAGATTTAATGAGAATGATATTGAGCTCTACTCAGTATGTGGTATTTGACTCAGAATACCAAAGGGAGGCTGTCACTAGGGGAAGGAATTCGGAGGTGCTGTATACGCCAGACCAAATCTACGGGGCAGGCTTGTTTGAATCCACTGCTGATCAAGCTGCTAATTTGCCTGATCACGTATTTCCAGTGGTTATGGCAGCTGTCCTTGGGGCGTTGTCCCACATCCAGCATGTGGGAACCCCAGCACGGTCTTTTTCTCAAATTAAGCAAACAGCACCTGAGTCTTATAATGATTTTGTGGAAAGGCTACAATTAGCTATTACCAGGCAAATCTCTAATGAGGAAGCTGCAAAAGAACTTTTGCTGAAATTGGCAGTTGAAAATGCAAACGCTGACTGCAAGCGTATCTTACAGCCTTTGGTGGCTAGAGGTGAGGTTACTCTGGCTGATCTGTTAAAGGCATGTGCAAGCTTACAACATGGAGACTTTCGCTATGGCATTACAAAAAGGGATGAAACCTACAGGGAATTGTTTTAATTGTGGAAAGCCTGGCCATTTTAAAACCCAGTGCCGTGCCCCTGGGGGGGGGGGGGGAAATGGCATTTAACAAAAA
Source organism: Hydrophis major (assembly GCA_033807585.1). Taxonomy (NCBI): domain Eukaryota; kingdom Metazoa; phylum Chordata; class Lepidosauria; order Squamata; family Elapidae; genus Hydrophis; species Hydrophis major. The sequence continues at coordinate 326,726,404 of CM066329.1, read as the reverse complement.
CAAAATTAAGGATGTCCGTCCAAAATCGGTCTGTCCAAAATGCAAAAAAGGGTTTCATTGGGCAAATCAATGTCGCTCTGATCAGAACCAAAATCCTAAATTTGGGGCGTGCAGCTAGCCCCACTCCCAAGGCTGTCACAAAAGCATTGCCTGCAATTACTGGGAGTGCAGGTTTGGATTTAAAAATGTTGAACTCAATTAATGTGACCTTTCCTAATCAAGTGTACATTGAGGACACTCATTTGCATGGGTCACTGCCAGAAAAAACAGTGGGATTAGAACTTTCCGTCTTCTGCATCAGAAAAAGGGTTTTTTTGTTATTCCAGGAGTTATTGATCAAGATTATAAAGGGGTTATTAAGATACAATTGTACACTGATACTCCTGCATCATTAATGGCCGGTGACTCTATTGCCCAGTTATTATTGCTTCCATACACCCCTATAAATCCTTTAATTGGGATCCCACGAACTGGTGGTTTTGGGTCCACTGAAATGGCCAGTTCTCCAGTTGCTGCAGAATTGCTAGCGCTGACAAAAAATTTGACTACAGACCAACCAAAAATGACAATTGAAATTCAGGGAAAATCATTTTCTGGCCTTATAGATTCCGGAGCAGATGTCTCTGTGATACGCAAAAAGGAATGGCCAAATGAATGGGCACTTGAGGACTCTCCGACTGTTCATGGAGTGGGTGGTATGCAGTTTTCAAGAAGTAGTGTACATTGGTTGAAGGCATTGCATAGAGAAACTGGTGAGACTGCAAGGATTCAACCTCTTGTGTTGCCCCTGCATATAAACTTGTGGGGTAGAGATTTGCTGTCACAATTTCGCACAAAAATTGTTATTGGATAATGGAAAAATTACAATTGTTAACCTCTCAGCCAGTCTGGATTGACCAATGGCCACTTCCAAAAGAAAAGCTTACAGCTTTACATCAATTGGTAGCTGAGCAGCTACAATTAGGACACATTGAGCCAACTTCTAGTTCATATAACACTCCGGTATTTGTTATTAAAAAGAAAAATGGAAAATGGAGATTTTTGCATGATCTGAGAACCATTAACTCCATCCTTCAACCAATGGGAGCGTTACAATGTGGTTTGCCTAACCCTAACCTCATCCCATGTAATTGGGATCTAGTTGTAGTAGATTTACGGGATTGCTTCTTTTCTATCCCTTTGCATGCAGATGACAAGAAATTATTTGCCTTTACCATACCTGAGTTGAATAAGCCAAAGGGGCAAGGGGATAGATTTGGGGGAATGGAAAAGAAACACGTTGATCCAGGACATGGGGAAGCTAGCAAACCTTCATAATAAAACTGATTGTTGGGTATGTATGCACATGCCAACTCACAAAACATCAGGGCTTCCAATGGTTGCAGTACCTCTGGCTGAAGGTGACTGGTATAAGGGACAATGCTATGGTTGTTCAGGGATGTGGTCTAACAGTTGGACTACAAGTAACATAAATACATTGCATCTTGGAAGCCGAATCCAAGAGGTGGCGGGTATCTGCTGGACCCACAATGAGACGGTAGAAAATATGACTTTCTTGGGAACATATCCATTTTGCAATAAAACAATTGATATTAGCAATGGAAGTTGGGTTTATCTGAATGACATGAAAACTAAAAATCTCACTTACTTTGTACATAATATTTCTAAATTTGATATCATATCTTTGATCAAAAAAAATGGGTGTCCAGTTATCCCTGCCACCTGTTGTCCCATCATGATAGAAAACCAGCTGCCCAAATGTGCAAATGGGAAATACGCACCGCCGCCCACTTATCTGGCTATGTTAATGGAATCCTTTGCAAAATTAATCTATGCTGAGCCAAATAAGGTTGGTCATCTCCTGGGAGCAAATCTATGGTTGCTGTGTGGACGGATAGCCTATGGTCGCATGCCAGCACTATGGAAAGGAGTCTGCACCTTTGGGAAAGTAATCCCATCTCATGTCATTTTAAAATCTTTGGAGACCGCTCATATCCGCAATGCGCTTTACGCAACAGAAGTAAACTCTGTTTTGAATCATGACTACTGGACACAGATATCAAGGGGAGTTATTCTTCCTTTAGGAGTCATGATGAACTATAGAGATTTGCATCGTTTAAACAATTGGACAGTTACTATGTTTAGACACTATTAAAACGCTAAAGCTGCTTGAAGAAGAGCAAGGAAAAATCCTTGACTTTGTCCTGCAAACCAGATATGCGGTGGACACTAGTTTGGCAGCGCAAGGGGGAGTTTGCGCTGTGATTCATACACATTGTTGTATGTATATCTCTGATTATTCTCCAAACATTACAGCTACTATACAGCATATGGAACAAACCCTGAATGAGAATCCATTACAATTGAAGGACGAGGGACTGGACATGTGGTCTGCACTTTGGTCCTGGTTGCCAGATGGTTCATGGATTCATCACCTAATTGTTGGAGCGATATTGCTTATTATATTTTCTCTCTGTGTATGCTGTTGTATTCAATGTCTCCCTGGACTTTTAGGAATGTGTCGGGTGAAGCCTACGGAAGGAGAATTGCTGTTGCAGATGGCGAAAAGCTACCGAGGCATCCGCGATCATCAAAAAAACTAAAACAGGGGAGATGTGGGAATAAACTTTGGCCTGAGCTTGAGCAATGATTAATATAATGCCTTATACATTCATGCCTGTCTAAAGGTCACTAAGATAGTACAAAGAAAAGAGAATAATAAGAACAAATACAAACAAAGAGGCAGCTTAGACAACTGCAAACAAGCCTGTACTATATCTAATTATTAATCCACAATGTAATTGCTTACTATGCACAAAAATCTCAATAAAAGGAAGCACTGGAATTTTATTCTGGGCTCCCATCTCAAGTACACCATTCTTTCCATGGGAGACCACCACAGGAATATGCACAGATAGCCACAAAAAAAGTACTCTTTCTTCAACTTAAAAAAAGTTTTTCATTAAGGTTTTGAAATATAAATTGTTAAGTCTGGAGCATGGGTGCGAATAATGGAGACGAGCTGGTAGAAACAGTGAACTTCAAACTCTTTATTTACATGGTGTGACAGCTCGAACTGGATGGCTGCTATAGCCTTCCTTATATAGGCAACTTATTAACTATTCAACCAATAGCAATCTGGGAGCGCTAGCTCCGTTAACCAATGAGAATGGCCTGTTAATGGCCAATCAGATTCTCCTGAATGGACCAATCCGATCTTGCCATTAACAGCCAATCGGAAGTGCAGGGCCAGAACCCTGCACTTGACTTCAAGCTCAAGATAACTTTATTTAACATTTGATCATTCACAACATAAATGTACTAAATTTAACTAATGCAATAATTAAGTACAATCTGCCTAATGAATGTGGAAATTCGACATTATTAGGAAATCAGGTGCATATTGTCCCAAACAATTGTTTTCTGCTAAGGGGAGTCTTCCTGCAGAGTGCCTTGTTTTCAAAGGACAGGTTGTCTCTCTCTCTGATATTTAGGAAAGTTGTGAAGACCTGGCTATTTCAAAAGTCCTTTGCCAACTTGAAGGAAAATACATGAAAGCAATAAGAGGAGAAAGAATTAGAATTAAGGCCATACTATTATGACATTTGCATATAAAATTTCTTCTGCTTGTTTTAAGGAACCATCCAATTATTAGTGTCAGTGCAACAATCTATTGCAAATTAGACCTCAGAAGATATGAACCATTTGCTTTTGATAATGTTTTATTAGATTTTTATACAGAGTGGGTATTAAATAATGCTGATCTTAAATTTAAGAGATAGCACTATGAGAATAATCAGGTTGTAGTTATTATAATGCTTTATTATTATTGTATTTTTGATAATGTTGGTTATATTCCCTGGTTTTTGTAAGCCACTTAGAGTTGTTTAGATTGAAGTGCCATAAAAGTCACAGCAGTAAATACTTTTTTTTAAAAGATGTATGAGACTATAAGATTCTTCTGCAGTTAAAAAAAGAAAAAAAAAGGGACACATATGCTTGAAAATAATTTAGTACTTTAGATGTCATACAATCATTGTAACTCTCTGCTGTTCATTATAGTGGATAGATACTGTGCTTCTGTAAGGTACAAATCAGTTCTTCTGAATCTTTTTGAAATATGCACACCTCTAAAAAAATGGCAACAAGTCAACAAGGATTACTGTAATTATGTTATAAGACTCATACAGAGTGGGTATAAGTTATTACTAAGGCTGTGCAATTCATTTAGCAGGGCTCTCTGGATTCTGCTCTAAAAATCCATAAAGCAGCTGCAGTTATTCAAAGGCTCATCAAAGATACTTTAAAGTCCTCCAGAGGTTGTCTGAGCATGCGTGTACATTCCAAAATGACACTTCTCTGGAATAGGCTTTTAAAAATAAGTTATGTAAAATTGCTAGGAGTTATGGTATGACATATTTTATTTAAGAATGTACAGATAAAAACAACATTAAATCCCAGTAGTGTTCAATTGCTTTTTCAAACTACTGATAGTTTCAACTATCCGTCTCAAAAATTATTATAAAAGATTGTGTTGCAAGTATGTGTTTTATAAAAATCTAATAAAACATTATCAAAAGCAAATGGTTCATATCTTCTGCGGTCTAATTTGCAATAGATTGTTGCACTGACACTAATAATTGGATGGTTCCTTAAGACAAGCAGAAGAAATTTTATATGCAAATGTCATAATAATATGGCCTTAATTCTAATTCTTTCTCCTCTTATTGCTTTCATGTATTTTTTGAAGCTTATATTAGCATTTTAAATAATATTTAATAATACATTTATTTTTATCCTCTGTGATAGGTAATAAATGGAGATAACTTAATAAAGCTGCTAAGATGAATTGTTGGCAGGAAGAAGTGGTAGATTTTAATAATAGCTATAAGTGGTAAGTGGTTCTGACCTTTGAAATCTATATAGCTTTGATGTAGTACTCCCTTAGTTAATCACAAGATAGTCTGGAAAGAAAAGTCTTCCCAAACACTATTAAGTGTTACTATTTGAAATGTCTTTGTATATTCTATTCTACACAGATTTCTCCTTCTTGATTCTGATATTTTAAAAGAAGTCTCTAATACTTAAATTATGAATAAATCTAGGGCTAGGTATACATAATCAAACACATTCAACAAGCATATTATTAGTAGTAATAATATGGAAAGGGGTGGTGCACAATGATTTTTTTGCACATGTATCTTATTCTGTGTTCTGAAAGGAAATGAGAAGAAAATGTATCTGATGTGAAACAAAACATGATTGGGCTCATATTTAACTTTGTACTTAAACTTTTTGTCCTGACAAAAAGTTAGAAGTAATCAAAAATAATTTTTATTTATTTTATTTATTTTTTATTTATTTTATTTGGTTTGTCAATTGCTTACAAGATAATAGGTATAAATAAATGAATACATGGGTACATATAAGCAAAATAAAAGAAACAATGGGACAGGGACGATAGGCAAGTTGGTGTACTTATGCATGCCCCCTACAGACCTCTTAGGAAAGGGGTGAGGTCAATAGTAGACAGTCTAAGGTTAAAGTTTTTGGGGTTTGGGAAAGAATCCACAGAGTCAGGTAGAGTATTGCAAACATTGACCACTCTGTTGCTGAAGTCGTATTTCCTGCAATCAAGTTTGGTGCGGTTAACCTTGAGTTTGTATCTATTGTATGCTCTTGTATTGTTGTGGTTGAAGCTGAAGTATTCATTTGCAGGTAGGACATTGCAATGTATGATTTTATATAGTATACTTAGGTCGGACCGAAGGCGGTGTAGTTCTAGATTTTCTAGGTCTACAATTTCGAGTCTGGTGGCAAAGATCTTCTGCAACGAGTAGAGGAGTGGAGAACTCTTCTTGTAAAATATTTCTGGACTTTCTCAACTGTATTAATATCAGATACATCAGGTGGGTTCCAGACTGATGAGCTGTATTCGAGTATTGGTCTAGCAAATGTTTTGTATGCTCTAGTTAGTAGTGTGATATTACCAGAGAAAAAGCTACGTAAGATTAGGTTAACAACTCTTAACGTCTTTTTGGCTATGTAGTTACAGTGGGCTCTAGCACTTAGATCATTAGAGATGAGTAGTCCAAGATCCTTGACAGAGTTTGGATCATCAACAAGGTCTTGACTATTCAGCTTGTATTTTATTTTCTGTTTTTTTTTTTTTTTTGCCAATATGTAAGACAGAGAATTTATTTGTTGAGATTTGAAGTTGCCATTTGTTTGACCATTCTGATACATAGTTGAGGTCTTTTTGAATGTTAGCAGTATTGTCTGTGGTGTTGAATAGCTTTATATATCATCAGTGAAGAGAATGTGGTTGCTCTTAATATGATCACAGAGGTCATTTATGTAGAGTATGAAGAGAGTTGGTCCTAGAACATTGCCTTGGGGGACACCACTGTTGACAGGTACAGAATTTGATAAGACACTCCCAATTTTGATCATTTGTTGTTTGTTTGACAGGAATGCTTCTATCCAGTTATGCAGGTGTCCAGAGATACCATAAGATTTTAGTTTTAGGACGAACTTCCGGTTTGTCGGCTTCGCTAGTGGCAGGGTTCCGCAATCCTGCGCAATCCCTGCCGCGCTAGCCGTTTTGGTGCCTCCTATCTGGACGGGTTTGGAGGCTAAGGCTGCCCTGCAGAGGCAGCCGAAGATAGGGGGGAGCTGGTGAGGGGTTTGGGGGTGTTGCAGACCCCCTCCCCAGCCGGCAAAACTCCCTTTTCTCAAGGTGGTCAAGCGGTGGTCTGTAATGGCCGCCACAAAGAAGCCGGCATCTGGGTAAGATTGAGCAGGAGGAAGAGGGGAGAAAGTTTTCAAGAGAAAGTTTTTTGGCTGATCCAGGACTTTAAGAGGCATTTAATCCTGAGAACTATGACTTTTTGAAAAATACTTGGTTTCCAGAGGAGGATTTCAAGCGGCAAAATTGAGGTGCTGAAAGGAAGGTTTACCCTCCTTCCCTATGGAATCAACAAATGGCCATTGAGAAACCTGTTGTTTTTTATAAAAGGTAAAAACTTGGCTTCTTGTTATAAGTGGGAAGGGAGAGGACAAAAAATATATATATTAAGATTTTGCTGGAGGAGATGCCTTGAAGATCTTGAGACTAGAAATTGATTGGAACAAGGCTGTAAAATACAGATTGGGCTTTTTTTCTTTTCCCTTTTACTGATACCACCCCAGGAAGAGAAAGTGAGAACTTTGTGTGTTGTTTGGACTGATTGATGTCTCTGGGACTTTGAGGAATTGTTTTAACTTTTGAAACATTTTGGTTGCTCTAAGAAGAACAAAGAATGGCTTTATCTGATGATGAACTTAGAAAGGAATATCAAGAAAGTAAAGACGCTGTGAAAGAAGCTTTCCTTTCTTTAGAAATGGCGCTTGCTATTTATCAGCAAACACAACAACAGATGGAGGAAATAGAAGGAGAAGAAGAAAAAGAAGAAGAAGATGCCATCTTCAGTGAATCTAAAAAATTAACTAAGAGAGAAAGGAGAAAGAAAGGAAGGAAAATGAAGGATTTAAGACTTAAAAAAATACTTAAGAAAGGAAAAAATAAGATGCAAAACCAACTCAATGTTACTGAGCAAAAGGAGAAAGGATTACAACAGAGAGGGAAAGCTAAAAAGGCGGAGGTTAGTGGGGGGGGGGGGGGTAAAAAGGCCAGGGGAGATAAGAAAGGAAGGGAAAAGGGATGGAAAAGCCACAAAGGTATGAAACAAGATGGGAAAAAAGGATTTTTTTTTAGGGACAAAGGGTAAGGTATAATTTCTTTAAAAAAAGAAGATTCTGCAAGGTACATAAGATGGTATTATGTATTAGAAATAGAAAACCAGAATGTTATAAGAATTGATAAAAGATTAAAATATTGAAATGTTTAGTAATGATAGATTTTAAAATTTAATAAAATTGTAGCACTTGTTTTTTGAAATAGACAATCGGAATGTTATAAGATTTAATATTTAGATTTATTATCTAATTATATTAATTATTATGAATTTATTATTTTTTCTCTTTAAAGGTTAGTAGGTAGAATGTACTAAGCAGAATCAGATTGGGTATCAGGTGTTATTCTAAATATTAATTTAAGGGGAGGATAGAAAGGCATCATACTCTGATTAGTGATTTCAGGAGAAATTCTTTTTTTTTTTTTACTATCTGGAAAGAATGGACAAAAAATACAAATATAATGATTTAAATTAAAATGAATTAAATAAAATAGAAATAAGAAGAACGAAAAGCGGGGAGAAGTTATATAGAAGATATAGAATGGTAAATAAGATAGGTAATGGTATACAAGATGAGCACGAATTTAATTGAAGTCCATACAAAGAGAGGTAATCTGGGGCCAAACTACTTTCTTAAAAGAAGTTTTATATTTTTGTGTTTTGTGTGTCTATGTTTTGTTTGGGAATTAATAAAACCTTGGAGGAATGTTGGATGAGAATAATAGTAATCAAGTCAGAGAGGAATAATGATTATAAACTGGATAAATATAGAAAATAACAATAATAACAATGAAATTGAATACGAAAAGAGAAATAATGAGAAATTTGTTAAGAGATATTTATATGTTTATATTGAAATGGTGTAAAACAGAATTATGTTGCATAAAATAATATTTTACTTGACTTGTAAAATTAATAATGGAAAGAGGTCTTATGTATTTAATGGTTAATGATGGTTTGTTTGTCTTTAAAATCAATAAAATTTGTTTAAAAAAAAAGATTTTAGTTTTAGGAGTAGTTTGTCATGAACCATTGAATCAAAGTCTGTATAGATTGCGTCTATTGCTTTGCCCTGATCAAGTTGTGTAGTCCATATGTTTTTGCAGTGTAAGAGTTGCAGATTGCAGGATAGTTTTTTTCTGAAACAAAATTGTTTATTAGACAGTAGGTTATTTGTCTCTAAGTGGAGGATAATGGATTGGTTAATAATTGATACCATGATTTTACAGGTGACATAGCATAAAGAGATTGGTCTGTAATTTTCCACTAGGCTGGGGTCTCCCTTTTTGAACATGGGGATGACCGTGGCTTGTGACCATAGTTTTGGCAAGGAGCTGGTCCTGAAAGATTTTTCAAAGATTATGCTTAGAGGTTCGGCTATGGCAGTGGGTAACTTTTTTAAGAACTAGGCACATATTCCGTCCGGTCCAACAGATAGAGATGGTTTTAGTGCTTTTCCAACATTTAGTGTAGTGCTTTTCCAACATTGTCTTCTGTAAAACTGATATGTATTAGATCATTGTAGTTGTCTGTGGTTCGACTAGGAAATACTGGGCATGATATTTACAAATACTGAGCCAAAGAATGAGTTAAAGAGGTTGGCTTTAACAGTGTCATCATTGCAGTCTTTACCATTAGGTCCTTTCAGGGGTGGGATGGACCTTGAGTCTTTTAGCTTGTTGTTTACAAAATTGTAAAAAGCGTGGGTGGAATTGATGCATAAATTGATGTTTTCCTCTTGCTTAATGTGATAATTGATGCATTCAGTCTTTATCTGGTGGCATAAATTTTTGTATCGGTTTTTGAAGTTGGCAATGTGACTAGATTTGTTTTTCTGCCAGAGTGATCCCTTTTTGGATTGAAGCTTCCTTATTGTTATGGGTAATCTGTTTTTTTTCTGGTTTTTGGAGTTGTTAGTACATAGAGTTTGATGACTCTTTTGACTTCAAGTAAAAATATGTTGTAATGGTCTTCTACAATATTGCATCCAGTGAATAGAAATTGCCAGTCAAGGGATGAGAGATCATTTTTTATAAGATCATAGTTGCCTTTTTTGAAGTTATAACTGGGGATCACATCATTGTGTTGATTTTTTTGTGGATGTATGTTGAGACAAAAGTCAATCACCCTGTGGTCACTGTTGGAAAAGGGTTCTTTAATTTGTATTCTGTAAATTGAATTCAAACTATTGAAGAAGATGAGATCGAGGCAGTTGTTAAGTCTAATATTACAATGTACTTGTGAGAATATTTGTAACTTGGTATTTTTTGTAATCTATATATAATTATTTGAATTACCAAAAGGAATATTTACTTTTATTGCAGGCAAATTCAGCTTTACAGAACTAAAGTTCCTGAAGATATATAAACACATTTGAAGATAGCTTTTTATCTTTCATAGTCTGTACTTCATTAGATTTTCTTCTATACAAATTTTTAACTGTCACATGCAACTCAAGCTGCACAGTTGTTGGTCCAGTTTTGGCAGACAAAGAATGTTAAAGCAGTTAGCCCATAATGTTTTCTTTCCAGTGAAGAGATGATAATCTGTGCACAATTGTACATGAACTCCAAAATGAAGCTGCCACTCACTAAGTCCTATGCTTATGTAAACAGACAGGAATAAAGAATATGGCATGTGACCAGTAAATTATGAGACAGCAACACCTCAAGGTTAGAGGTCCCTGAAGATTTCAACAAATCTCACCAGATATGGCAACAGATTAAGCAAAGAGACAGATTGCCCTCCAACCTTAACCTGTTAAGACCTTTGAAGTCTTACAGTGACCTCTATGCTGCTCTTTCATACTAGTTGTTAGTTACACTAATTACAGCCTAATAGTATACTGGTGCCAGACATTTTTTTTTCTAAAACCAGCTAGTGAAAGAATATTAGAAAAACAGTAACTGCTCCAGCCAAATTGCAAGAGGCACATTACAAACTTCTATGGCCAGTTTATAACAGATCTTGTACTTTTTATATATAAAAAAACAATTCAATAATAGCACTGTGAAGCTTTATAATGTATATTTGCTTTAAATAATCTCTAAATCAGATCAAACTGATCTTATTGTAAAAATTCAAATTTGAGATAGTCAACTAGATTGTTTTCTTAAAATTATGTTAACTTATACAATTACTGTATATCTGCTTAGAAATGTCTGAGTTCAATGGAACTTTAAATAAATTAATACAGAATAGCTCTGTAAAGGAATCTGTTGTTTTTCTTTTTTTAAAAAGCAGATGTTTTAAATATTTTTCACCAATTTTGAGAATAACTTCGTTTATGTTAAACATCATAACTATAGGGGCTTAGATACAGAACAAGTGCTTGAAAATAATTATTCTGGGAAACTCACATATTATAAAGATATATTGGATATATTTATTTTTGTATTTATGCAAGGATGCTTCTTTGAGTTTTCTGCTACTTCTTTCTACTTTTAACCAAAATAACAAATCAAAGAGTCTTAGTGAAGTTTTGCAATGTGAGGTGGAAGTTTTCCAGTGTGGGGTGTAGGGAAAATTCACTTTAAAATTGTGGGGAAAGTTGAGTTAGAGCACTACTCATACAAGCCTCTCAAATAATCTCCCACAGGTTCTCTGCTTTTAATACAGTTTGATTTAACATCTCTGTGCCTAAAAATGTAGACTTTTATCATTTATACATACAGACATATACAGTTCATCCTACATTTTCATTGACTTTTAAGAAATATAGAGTAGGGTTAACAATACATTTATACATAGTTTTTAAAATTTACAGTTAGAAAATAAGTTAAACAAGAAATCCTTTAAATGCATATTTAAAATAATATACCTCTTAAAACTCTATGAACACAGAGGAAACCACCAATGTAATGATACCAGTGAACCAAAATGCCTTCAAATGGGTTGTAGCAGCTTATATGGATCAACATAAAACGTAACTTAACTGAGAAAGTACTTGGGGGAAATTACGTAAGTAATAACTGTGGATGTGGACTCCCATTACAGTACAACGCAGTTGATAGATATTTCAGAAAACAGGTGTTTCGATACAGATAATCAGAGTTGGAAAGGACCTTGTAGGTCATCTAGTCCAACTCACCCACCCAAGAAGAGATTGAACTGCCATTTGTCAGAAATGGTGTTGGGTCTCCCCCAACACCATTTCTGACAAATGGCAGTTCAATCTCTTCTTGAAAGTCTCAAGTGATGGTGCTCCCACAACTTCCGAGGGCAAGGTGTTCCATTGGTTGATTGTTCTCACTGTCAGAAAGTTTCTCCTTATTTTGCAAAATAACTAGGCCATAAGATGTTCTATAAGGTTTTGTACCTCATGACAAGCACTTTCCATAGTAGTAGACAAACAGGCAATTCCTTCAGATATGTTTATATAACATTACCATTTCGGCATTCTAAACATGCCATTTTGTGCTACCTGCAGCTTCTGCCCCTCCTATACAGCACACTGTAATAATTCAGGCCTGAGATTATTTATATATGGATTTTTAATAGCATATTATATATGTACTATTTAATAGCACATGCTGAGGCCTTACTGACACTCTAATATTCTGTAATAAAATTATAATATTAGCGCCCGTAAGTCTCAGGCATATACACAGATTTGAGCCCCACTAAATGCAAGATAAAAATGCTAAAAAATTGAGCATACTTGTAATTTGAAAACGAAGATATCCTATATTATTGGACAGAGAACATCCAATTTAGCATATGTTGTATTATATTTTTTCAATTATGAAATTTACTTGCCACAAGAGAAGAAACAAATATCATATTTTTTAAAAAATGTTATACTATGAACTAGACTGCTACTGTTTTAGCAAAATTTGTTTCTCTCCTTTAACTAATATAAAAGGTGACAAGTGTCAATATCTTATAAGAAATTTTTATACAAGTTTTAAAATTCATATTCATTCACTAATATATCTTCTTTATTTTATTATTAAATAATAGCCTGTAATATCAAGTTGTTTAAATAGCAGATAAATTTATAAATCTCTTCTCTTTCAATTAAAAACCCTTCCTAAATAGCGATACCTAAACTAAATACATGTGTGAATTTTGAAAGATGGAAAGGAATTATGGCTTTAATTTAAAAGCCTATTTTTATAATTACATAAATAGCAGTAACTCATTGATATTCACTCTTGAGTTTATTTTCTTAGATTTTTCCTGAAGTCCTGGCTTTAGTCTATATATTGCCTCCCTTTTCCTTACAAGAGACTAATCCATGCATTTGTCAAGGCTTAGCCCTGCAAATTAGAAAATATGATACCATATTACAAAGTAGATTTAATATGGCTTGATCATCTATGACAGATTTAATGCTTTTGCAATACAATGTGAAAAAGTTTATGAAAACATTCCTTTCTATCCTGCACTAAGTCAAGGATAGACTAGAAGTAGAGGTCCCTGTACTAGGCGATAAGTTGGGCCACATGACCTCAGAGATCCCTTCCAATCCGTACATTTGATATATTCTATGAATAGAACTTGAAAAGTTCATATATTTTTTCAAAACCAACTTATTAAAAGTATGGTTGCCATAAAGTAAATTTAATGATATATTTTTAAAAAGTTTATCATTTTCAAAATGCAACCTGAATATGCATCAGCATACTGCATATACATCTTAACTTGGTGGAAGGTAGCCTTTAAACAATCTAGGTCATATAATCTGATGTGAGCATGCACAAAATCACAGGCAAACAGCTATTTTGTCCAGTAGCACAACAAAACACAGGTAGAAGCTGATTTTCCAACAAAGGAGCTTGGCTTCTAGTCATTACATCACATTGGTGGAAGAGATACAAGAAGTTGAACCTTGATTTTGCTATAAATAGCACTTGCATTTAATATAATAGTATTTAGAATTCTTTGATATTAGTTTCATTATTTTTTCTAAAACAAACCTTGGATGTTTTTCTGGTGTTTCCAATCCAATTTTCCCAGAGAATCATGGGAAGGGACTTTTTAAGAGAGCAGGATGTAATATATAGATTTGAATGAAGATTTGATTTTGTGGTGTATAGGAATATATTTCTATATACAGAACTACAATATATATGCAATTTTAATTGTAAATTAAAATACCAAAATATGTCAAAAAGTATGAAAAATGTTATCAAGAGTGTTGTGAGTACATTTACAAAAGCCGTGAATGGCAGTAATGGAGGAGTCATAAATAAGTTATAGGGAAATGATATTAAAAGTTTTTTTCATTATAAATGTAATACAAGTATATCAACAGAAAAATAAAACCAAGTAATTTAAACAAACATTAATATAGTTGGAACAGCTAATAATACTGGATTAGAAAAATAATCAGTTTAGTAATCTGTTTCACAAAAAACATCAAGCTTCTTATTTCAATTAAATTCTGATGTATGATATGTGTTTATTTTCACATAATTTTGTTTCGTAATCTTAAAATGTAGAATTTCAGAAAGTCACTTGGACTTTCTAAGAAAGTTTCTCCAACTCGCAGTAAAAAATGATTTCTTGCAGCTGAAGAGACACAAAGCTAATTCACACTTGCAGTTTACAAGTCCACTAATCCACAATCAGATGAAGTGTGAACTCAGCTGCTCAGGAATAATTGTCCCCTAATCCTTAGCAATTTGCACTTCATTAATTAAGTGAGAATTAATCCTTACTACTACTATCCTGATGAATTGCATGAAGGGATTGCTCCAGTTCTGATGTCTCCATCCCAAATAACAGAGGTGGATCTAACAGGATAATTTTAGCCTTTGTTGTTATACACTTTCTTTGTTAAAGACAACATGCATTGTAGAGATCATATTTGACTCACAATGTTCTAGGTATTTCACAGCAATGGATAGCACTGATACAGAATATACAAATCGAAAATAGTAAAAAAAAATAGTCATTAAGGATAAGCAATATACTTCCTGACAATGTGTTAAATATGCTCATTTCTCTCCAACGAACTGATGGTGAGATAATACTCCATTAACAAATGAAAAGAAGTGCTAGTATCTGACTGCTCCATTCATACAGTACTATCTTCAAGAACAATGCTACAGGGACCAAATTCAGTGAGTTTAAGATAAGCAAAGCACTGAAGTAAACAAGAAACTTTCTAATCAATAAGTAAATGGGCTTTTATTAATATTTTGATGGAGACTACAATTATTGTCATATGCAACTACTTCAATAGACTTTTTTGATCTGTTATATTATTCTTGTTGTTTTTATTGTTACATTTTGGTTTATTGGTAAACATACAGTACCGTACACTAATATACACTATTTACAAAAGGGTGAAATTGTTTTTGGAAATCAATATTAATAATCAGGCAATTTGTGCATATTTTTAAAATTATTTTGAGCTTTTTTTTAGCTTAAGTACAATTGTACTTACAAAAAATACATCTCCTCTATTTGTTTCTGTATAGGAGAACAGAATGATCTTAAGACTTTCTGATTTTGGCTAGAAAAAAAATCCTGACGTCTATTCCATCAGACAGCAAAGAATTAGAATTTTCTATATTTGCTGCCATCTAAACTGCTTAAATATGGTCTGCTTTCTGAATGACAACTATTTCATACATTGGTCAAATTCTAGTAACAAAATATTTTTATTCTATGTTTAACATTTAAGATTTTCTATTAATCTTCCTCCTGCATGATATCAAACATATTATATTTATCAGGATTTTAAAATACAAATGCCTGCTTTATGCAGTTTCAATTAAATTTTATTTACAAGTTTTCTTTATATATGAATAGCCTTATGAATCAGATCAAATCTCAATTTATTTCATGTAGTGGACAATCAGAAGCCTCCAGTGGATTTAGAAGCAGGATGATGCAGTTCCAGTGATACCCAACTGAGGTTGTCAAAACTAATGTACCCGACCTCCATTACATTAATTTCCTTTTAATGCTATCCAGGTTAGTAGTGATTATCACATCAGATTAATTATACACTATTTGAATATGTTTTTCTTTGGTTTATTCTGAAATAAACTGTCACTGTCTCTCATTCCAACTCATCTCACAGGGTTGTTGGAAATTAGGAGGAGAGAAATATTAGGTATGTTTGTTCCCTTGAGTTACTTATGAAAACGTATGAAAAGGTGGGATATAAATAAATGTGAAAGTTAAAGAATACCAATACATGCCTTTTTATGCCTTTTATTATCAACTATCAAACCAGCACTTAATAAATGCCCCACAGTTAGCAGATGTTCAAGAAACAATGAAGGATTTGGAAATTAATGTTCAGATATCATGATGTATGTATGTCTATAGAGTTGAGAAATATGCAGGCAATGGCTTTCCTTGTGATACTTTTAATTAGAAAGAAAGAAAACAAACTGTCTGCATGGATCATAGACAAGTTAACTTTGGCTGTCACCTGAAGTACAAATGATCAGGCTCAAATTACAATATTTTGAGAAGTCTACAATGTTGTAAAAGAGAAGAAGATGACTAACAGAAAAATATATGGTCTCAATTATAGCAGTGATCAGTGCATATCATCCTGGGGAAGTCAATGTATGGGGTTACTAATTGTCAACATCAACTTTATAGAACATAATCAATCAAATCAATGCAAGTATTTACTATACATACTTCAATCATTTACCCTCATTCACCCTTTTTTCTTTATCTCAAATCTCCAAGTCCCATTCTTACACCAGCTCCTGCCAACTTTACACTTTGAAAGCATTCAAATGCAAGTAGGTGAATAGGTACCAGCATTCCATGTGCCTCCATGTATAGTCATGCTGATAATATGACCATGGAAGTGCCTTTGGACAAAACTGGCTCCCTTAGTTAAGAAACCAATATGAGCACTGTCCCCTGGAGTCAAACATGATTGGACAGGGGAAGCCTTTACCTTTATCTTTACCTTAGATGTAGGACACTGATGTGAATTGGTGATCCAGAAAAATTTGAAAACATCAAAATGCTATTCAGTAAACTAGTAATCTGGTGGCAAACAACCAGCTTATTTCAGCAACAGATATTGCATACCTGCAGAAACACGTGGGCAATCAGGTAGCATGGACTCTACTGCTGTATCCAGAGGTTCTGAACTTGATACCCAATTACAGCAATTCTGAAATTAAAGAGAACTTTGAATTATAAAAAAAACCTTAGATTTTTTTAACCCTATTGTAGAAGCTTAATCACAGAGATTGTAATGTCATGACTAAAAACATAAACTGGTCTTATAATTACATCCACAAATATTTTCTCTTACCTGGCAATGAAATTACCATGGAAGTAGCATTAACAATAAGAACTTTCCTTTCATAAATCCCTAGGTCAGCTGCCGCAAGTGCTTGGCAAATATGGGTAACTATATAAATTTGATTAATAATAAATAAATAAATAAATATATTAAATCTTCCTCAAGGATTTAATATATTATACATGGAATTAATATGAGACACTCCTGAGTAACATCTAAATAATGGAGAATAATTATTTTATTGTTCTCCATTGGATAGATCTCACTCAAGTACTGTGTCCAGCTTGGGACATCACACTATTAAGGGGAAGATATACAAAATGGAACAGGTAGTAAGAGGATAACCTGACCTTTAGAATTTAAGTGGTATCAAAAGAGATGGAAAAAGGTGGAAATACTTTGCCCTTGAAAATAAATAAATACTGAGGGGAGTCTATCATGCTTCAGATATCTTAAAGATGCATTAGTTCAAATAATACATCCTAATTGGATATCTGTCTTTTTCTATACTTATGTAAAACTAGTATGGTTAATTGGGCTAAAACTTTATTAAAATGGAACTGACTCAAGTCTTAGATAAAATAAAAGAGAGAGAAATGAAATAGGTTATGGGAAATAAAATATGAATGATATTATGAATAATAAATCAGCATGAATTACAAATTATGAATCTATTAATTGCTTATTTCCTAATTAAGTCTTTTACTTTTCAACTTCCAAATTTAAATATCATAGTGTCTTCTCCAGAACTATTACTTTTACTTTTCATAAATAATGATTGTCAAATAAAATAAGTTTTTGTTAAAATATGAATATTTGATTTCATTTTTCTACAATTAATTAAATACTTATAATAAAACTTGAGGAATAAGAAAGAACTAAATACATGCATCCCATATAAATAATGGGTGATTGTCCTTATGATAAAAAGCATGTATTGTATATTTTTAAATGTTTGCTGCCACAATTGTGCACCAAGGAATCCATCCTTGAAAGATTCTTGATTGGTAGATCAAGTTTCTTATTTTAGCTTCTTAATTCATTCTGTCTGGAAGAAGATGTCAGATGTGTTTAGGTGAGGAGATAATTTCTAAGTCATCTCCACCAATAAAGTCAGAGCCATGAATTTTGAAAAGATTTGTCAAGACAATTCTACTGTTCTGGGACCAGAGAGAGGGGGAAGAACATGAAGAAGAGGTGCTGTATGAGATTAGAAACTGTTCACAGGCATTGCATATTTTGTAAGAAACACTAGATCAGTAAAATGATTGAACTGTGCAAAAAAAGCCAGGAAAGCATTAAAAAAATATAATTGGCTAGTGCATTTGTTATCTTTTTACCTAATTGTATGATGGTAATACTTCTGCATTTTATGAAGACTTTAAAATGCACATTTGCAGACCAGTTTTTAATTAACACCAGAAATTGGAATTGGAATTTTTATGAGCTATTATATGTTTGACATAGATAAAATTAATATTTCTACTGATATAACATTACATCAGAGAATTTAAGAGAACACCAAAGATTTCAACAAAATTAACTTACTTTATCCTATATACAATGAGGCATTGGTTATAAGAATTAAGTATTTAAAATGCAGACTGAAGATACGAAAATGGAAAAATTTGTTTTATCAGTCATCTCAATGTCTAACAAAAATTTAAAAATAGGACTTCTACTGGCATTAAAATATGTGTGCTGTGAGGTAGATAGGTAGATAGATGCAACGAAAAAGTGCTATTGTTAACTATTCATTCTTTCAGTAACAGCAATGACTACTGCATGTACAAAGCTACTGAGAGAAAAAAGAATTATTATTCAATCTCTCAATCAATGTAATAAAAATATACCCTGATGGCATGACGTAGTTTAGAAACACATCTAAAGTTCATGTAATAGAACACTGCTTAGATGAGATTCTTTGAGTATCCCATCCATATTTTAATTCACTAGTTTCTGAAAATAAAATCAAAGGTAATGGATTGTTTTATTTAAATGTATTTCAGTAACAATTAATTATTAGGTTAAAATGGGAGATGTAAATTGTAATGCTTTGCTCCTGATAATATATATTCAATGCTTTGAATTTTCATAATAGATTTCTTTTTCTCAGCAAGCTTTTCAACTTTAGTATTTTACTCAATTGCTAAAAAAAGATAAATACAGAAAACTTTGTAATTGGTATTTACTGGAAATATAAAGAAAAAAACCCTTGCAAAATAAAGTAAATATTAGCTTTCTAATGAGTTGCATTTTCAGGGTAGCATTTCCATATTTAAGAGTTAGAAAGTCATTTTAAAGAAATATTTTTATCAACCAATTCCCAAATGAATTTATGCTTATTTGTTTATTTACTTGAATGTGCCATTCCAATCACAAAAGACTCTTAGTGGTTTATATTTCTTTTTATCCAGTAATATTAAAACTAAACAAAGAATAGTAGCAAAACAATGAAGTCAGTGATCTATATGAAAGAAATATGTTGAAGTGGTTTGCTTGTAAGAATAATGAATGAGAATTAACCTGCAAAACATGCAAATGATGGAATAGTAGGATATTAAGAAGGTGGAGACTATGAAAATTATGACTGGATGGAATTAACAGTTTGCAATGTTAGAAAGGAATGAATAAATAATGTAAACTAGATTTATGTTAGATTTTCTCTTCTCTTCTGCATTTCTTTTCTTAATTATGTCATTTTTTCTGCACTCCAACTCCAACTAACCTAAACAAAATAGCATTATGGTAAGTATGTAAGCATATATACCTTAGACATAATGTTTAGTGAAACTCTTTGATGATCAGAATTGGATTTTAACAATGATCTGGATTTTGTATGAAAAATTTAAGTCCTGTTGGATGAATTGAATAAAGTTCATAGTCTCTTTATAACAGTCTTTATGTACAAGGGCATTAATGTCCCCATAAGAGAAAAGTGTAATAGCAGAAGGAAGGAGGTGCTGCTTCTGATAATGAAAATGATAGTTGGCCAGTTTATGCACTTGGTTATCAGAATACATCCTTACTTCTCGCATCCATTCTCGAACGATTTTATCAGCTTCTTGATGCCACACGTTATGAACTGAATCTGTCAATGCCACTGCAGTAACTTTAGTTTTTACTTCTGTTTCTCGCTGAATCATCTGTGGAAAATATAAATACAAAAATTAATTAAAACACGAAAAAACATCTCATGTAAATAGTCAGTGAACCACTTCTATTAATCTACAGGTTCACTGAAAAAACAAAATATTATACTTCAGGGAAAATGGAAAGTATTCAATAACAACTTTTTCCAAGTTTTATTTCTGCGTTGCAGAAAATACTATTTATATCCTACAAACTACAATCTTACTGAGCCTTCACTTTCATTTATTCACATTACTTTCTGGTCAACATGACTACCTTAGATGCTCAGAATCATTCTGGAATTATTTACTACTCAAATGTTAATTAAAATATCTGTTCACTGCTTCTCATGTTGGAAAACACATAGAGGTGTACAAGATGAAAACAATATTTATATGCATTGTATATTGCTATGAGTTATGTTTATAAAATATTGTAACTTAGCTTGCATGTAGCACTAAACCAGTTTATTTTTAGACACAGCATTTTGAGTATGTAGATCACAGATATTCCTAATAAATGCAGTTAACTTTATTCTTTTTCTTTCTGTAGCACCCCTTGTGCTGTCCGGACAGTTTAGAGTTAATGGGATTTGGGATAGTTATTTAGGAGTTGTGAGCTATCCTCTTAAGGGAATGCATCATGGTAAATGTAGTTAAAGGTATCCTGGGAAATGTAGTCCGTGTCACGTGACCACATCTGTAATCCTGATTGGTCACTATATTGACCCTTGTTGAGTTAGGGAAGGCTCCCTCATTCTTGCCTGAAACCACCATACTATACCATGCTTCAATCATCATGGGGTTGAGACCTTTTTATGTTTCTATACTACAAGACAGATATACAAAGGATTGGACATTAAGAAGAACTTCATCACAAATGTGAGTTATGAGGATACCTGATGCACCAATAAAAATACTTTGTTATGGATGTTTTGTGGAGTTGCACTGGCTGCTTTATACCATTCAGAGAATAATAATCAGAACAGTAGAAAGATCAAATTAGTCTTGATTCCTGGAAGAAGTAGAAAAAAGCAGCTGGAGTCACAGTAAAATGACATTGTTTGATTTGAGACTCCCGAAAGTAAACAAATTTGACTCTCTGTGATAAAGACAAAGATATGTTGAAGCCAGGAGTGAATGTGGAATGCTAAGCTCTGTATGTAGATCACAGATATTCCTAATAAATGCAGTTAACTTTATTTTATTTTTTTTCTATATCACCCCTGCTTCACTTTACTCCTGAAACAAGTGTTTTGTTTTTCAATAACTGTATAATTGGGTATTTTCCTATGCATTGATTGCAAAAGTTGACTAGGGAATTTAAATGCAAATATAGATATTTGTAATAATAAATTCAATCTATAAGTAATAAAAGAATGAATAGACTATTGAATAATGTAATTCAATACAGTAGCAACAGTTGCTGTTTTTTTTAAAATAAAAAAGTGCAATTAAACTTCTTGAACTTGTATTTTATCTTACCAATAACAAAAATATATATTTTAATAGAGCTTTTAAACAGACAAAAAGAACAGGAAGAGAGTGCTTCCCAAGAGTGACACGTCAATCTCAAATCATGGCTATGATTATTGAGTGTTATCTTTAAATTATGGTTAATGAACTTACTCACGATGAGATAGAAAAAGAATAATTAAACTAAAGGAAGTATGACCAGCGTGATTATAACACATCAATTCTATATATCTTTTCAACAGTGGCTTATGTATTATCAACCCCACTCCCCACTCAAACAGTGAACTACAGAATATAAGATTAGAAAACAAGATAAAGAATAAGAGAATGAAGGATTATTAAAATAAATAACATTAAAACCCAAAACAACACAACTGGTATTGTGGACAGTATGACACTAAAAATATTTAATTTGCAATTTTTTTCCACTAGAAATCACTGAAATTTTCTTTTCAGTTAACTTAGCATTTTAATATTACTATTCTTTACTCACTATATCTATATTTTAAATATAATTTTAAACTACTACTTTTAAGACATGACACTAAAGTATGTATTTACCTAGACAACAATCAGTTTATTTATAAGTTGATATATTTGTAACTGCCTAACGTAAGAGCAGATG
The DNA here is from genome assembly GCA_033807585.1 of Hydrophis major. Lineage (NCBI taxonomy): Eukaryota > Metazoa > Chordata > Lepidosauria > Squamata > Elapidae > Hydrophis > Hydrophis major. The sequence goes on along the minus strand of CM066329.1, from coordinate 326,704,198 downwards.
TCTGTGGGTTTTATTTTAACTGGACTTCCTCACTATATAGTAGTACATGAGTTCTATAATAATTTCGTGCAATAATTGTACATGATTACTAGCTGTTGATCCAGTCAAGCTAAAAGACAGAATGTAGTAGCATCGTAATTAAGAATATAATCACATTTTAAACCAATATTTTAAGAATTAGATTAGATAAAATGTCTTTCTAACCCAGCACTCAATTTTAAATATTTATCAGCCTAGTGACCTCAGAAAAATCCTGTACTGGAGATTATGTTGCAGATTATGTGGCACACAAATTGTGAAGGATGGAAGGCAAAACTTTTATTACTTAAACAGTAATGGTTTAAAACCTGTTTTTGGTGCAGACAAATCATACATGCACTATAACTTAGAAATCCTTCAGCCCAGTGCTTTTAAGATTTAATTTTGACAGCCAATTTTTCTCATTTCTTACTTTTTCTTTCCCTGAATGAACAATTGGTACATTCTGAAGATAAAAAGGAAAAAATAAAGTTATTAAATAAAGTTGTAGATGTTATTTTATAACCTGCAGCTCAGCTCTACACTAATTTTTAAGTAGCTTTCTAAGTCTCATGACCAGGGGAAATGAAATCATCTACCAGTGGAATTAAAGCAAAAGTAAGTAATATTTTTGAGCTGCTGGGCATAACTAAAAAATGGAGAGCATGTTATAGATATGTAATTTGAAGTTGACACACTTCCAAACATATAACTGAAGAATCGCCAACGGACTTTGAAAACGGACAAGTTTGACATTTAACATGGAGGCTGGGCAAATAGAAGATACAGAAATGTATAAAATTTTATGAGGATTTAGTAAAGATATATTTCAGCTATGTCAGTTTAGTGTAGTGGTTAAGAATTAGTGGTTAAGAAAATTGGGAGATTGTGAATCTAATTCCTATTATAAGCATGAGGCCAGCTGGGTGACTCTTGGCCAATCACTTTCAGTTCTGAGAAGCAGGCTCTATCAAACAAACCACTCCCTGAATCCTGCCAAGAAAACTGTAGGGACATGTCCAGACAGTTGTCAGAAGGCAATACTGAATGGTAGGGCCACACACAAACTACAGCTACTATTATACCATCTCCTAAATCACAAGCAGCATATCTTAAACATCAGAAGACTTGCTAAGCATTCTTCTGAGGTTCCAAAGTGTATCTGTTGGTTACTCTTTGAAATAGAATGGTGGAGTAGCTAACTCTTGACCTGATCCAAATTCTTCTCAAATTCTTACAGATGTTTCTTGTAAATGGGGATGAATAATCAATTTTATAGGCAAAGAACTTTATAAACATATCAGAGTGTCCTACAGGACAATATTCACAAACTTCTCTTTCTAGGAAAGAACAAGTAATTCTAACATGAGCTGCTGTATGCAAATCTGCACGTGCAATAAACATTGAGAAGTGATCACTTGTTACTTTTTTATTTTTCTGGTATACACCTGTATGTGTGTATGTCACTGTGTTTAGCCACATTCATTCTTTTTCTCTATAGGGAACATTTCAAAGTAGAAAAAAATAAGGAAGTAATCTTGTCCATCTTGTTGCCTCCGTATTTCAGAGATCAACAAAGTACATGACAACATTGTGCTCAAAATTTCGGTTGAGAAATGTTTCTGCACTAATATGTCATACAACAGCAGTACTACAGATGCACAATAGAAATGTGCAACTTCATTGTGACTTGCATTGAGCTCAAAGTACACACAAACACACACACACACATCTCTTCTACTTATTTGAACTGAACAAGATTTCAGAAGTAAGGCAAAATAAAGCAAAGTAGCAATGCTTAAAATATAGTCAAATGGGGGACTTCTGTGACTGATACAAAGACCAAAAGTATTAAGAAAATTAAGTATAAAGAGATTGAAATGGGTTCACAGAAGGCAATAATAAAGTATGAATTCGATAAAGATGAAGATGATTGCTATACTTTTGGTGAAAATAGAGAGAGCGGTTGTAAGGTTGATAGTATTAAATGATCAAATATAACACTAGGTTCCTTGTTGCAAGCAGCTTACCCATCTCTAGAATATCAAATCATATATATCACCAACATCACCAGAAGAGGAACACATCACTGATCCCCATGAGTTGGATTAAGCACACTAATTCAAAGCCTGACAGACTTAAGTAATGAGCATATGAAGGGCTCTAAATGGTACTTGCAGTATACAGCAGAATCCTAATAAAACCTTGAGATCACAAGATGAAAAAGGAAGGCATTGCTTTTGAATGGAAGAAATATACAGGTAAAGTATCTGTAGATAGTCCTAACAGGAAGGCTTGAAGTTGCTGGTAAGACAAGAACAATAATGGAAACAAGGCAATAATGGAAACAAGAATATATAAACAGCAAAGAAAGTAAATTAGGTAAAAGAAATAGAAGAACAATACTAATACAGTAAATATTGAAAATTTGTTGCAGTAAGAATAGCAAAGGAAGAAAAGAGAAAAACTACATTTAAGGTCCAAAGGTAAAGTGAAGGTCAGCTGGGGACAGCAAAGTCAGTATAATGTATGGTGGGAGGGTTGACAGAAGTGTAGATTGCAGGGAAGCCAAAAGAGCTCCTCTGTGAGAGAGATGGGCAGTTAATATATGTGATAAATTAATCAGCACATAAATAAATAAACAAACAAACAAACAAACAAATGATAGATTAGATTAGATTAGATTAGATTAGATAGATAGGGGTGGGGTAGGATGTGGAGAGCCATTCCTTTAATTTATTGAGGTTGGGGCTGAAAAGGACCAAATCAGGAATGGCTTGGATAGGGAAGGGTCCTCATGTAATGACCAGTGGGATTCGATTAATGAAGGTAATGAAAAGTGCTGGGATTGCTGTAAATTCAGTCATGTGACATTATGCTTTATAGCTTCATTGCTTAGGAACTAAAATTCCAGTCCCAATTGCCACAGTTAACAAAGGACTACGTGTACAGCAATTATATAGCAATTATCAAGCTGATTTGGCAGTGTGAATGCCATATTACAGTATCTTACCACTGTTTTGGTTATTCCAATTTAGTCATTCAATCCATGCTACCTGGTTTTTAGTGCTTAAGCACTAAATTACATAAAAAATTAATTTCATACGTTAAATTGCATAAGTAAGTTTAAACATAAGAAATATATTTTATTACACTGATGTTCTCTCAGGTGTACTTTCCTATATCAGTCACTCATGTTGTAACAGAAAATACGTAATAGTAATTTTATACAAATAAGAAGTTAGTATTATTACTAGTATTATTACTTTACCTAAGGACACTTAGAAACAACTTTATTTAAGATCAATAAAATCTATTCTATGTATACAAATGCTTGCAAATAACACACTTCAGACTTAATAAACACACTATTGACTGTTGCTTTTTCTTAGTTCATTGTCAAAAATTATACACAAGATGATAGCTGTTCTGTGCATGGGCACAGAATTTTTGATACACTATAGAATTAGAGGAATGGGAAAAAATATGGAATGACAAATAAACTTATGTCTTCTGTCTTATATAAATTATAAATTAACGGTATCTGCCGCATACAAAGAAAACATATATAAAATGTTTTATAGATGGTATTTAGCCCCAACAAGATTGGCAAAAATCTACTCCAATATGAGTCCTAAATGTTGGAAGTGAAGAAAGTGCTGAGATGAATATGCTAACAATGAAATTGAAAGAAAAAGACGACTCTGAATTCTTTACAGTTTGGAACAATTGGTATAAATGGCTAAAAAACAGAACCAAGAAGGGAGACAAAAATGTTTTTTAAAACAACCCTTAAGAAAGTAAAATAAAATTTTGTAAACTATATAAAGATATAAGAATAGTAATTATAGCTAAAGATATTATTTAATAGTAGATAAACGCAATATAATGTTTTATGATATTTAAATCAAAATCTTGTATTGATGCCAAGAACGTTGTTGATACCATAATGTTTTATGATGTAAAAAAAAAGAAAATTAATAGAAATTATTTATTAAAAAAAAAAGATGATAGCTGTTCATAGGATACCTGCTTACCTTTTGGCTTCAGTCTTCTTTGGCCAAGATACCAACATATTATTCAAATATTATATTCTTCTCACTGTCTAACTCATTTTCTATCTCTTGTGAGTCTGGCCTCTAAACTTAGCTCTTATTTTCCAAATACAGAATATCACATATCCATCTGCAATTGAGGCAGGCCTGCTAAATACTTGCTTTCATTTCTCAACCACATACAGCAATATGTTTTTGTCTGGTGCTAAATGACAGTTTTTGTTTTCTGTACTGGTAATCTATTACTTTTGCAGCTTGTCTTCTGGCTATTTCCTTTACCTATAACTCTTCTAATTTTTGACACAAATTTTGAATTATACCAAAGATTTTAGAATTAGAGGAAGGAAAAAGTTGTTTGCAAGTTTGGGGGAGATAAATTAGAAACTCAAGGTAGATCTGTTGTGGTGAAAAAAGCAGACAATATCGGTATATTGAATGCAATACTGGATAGATATAGAAATCTTCAAGTTTAAACACTAACGTGTTTAACTTATAATACAAAACAAAATGGAACACTGAGTCATTCTAATAAGAATGGCAGTAAATACCACTTAATAGCACTTTCTTCTGAGTAATCTTTATATAGTTAGTATGGCAAATTAAGAATTATTTTATTGAAATATAATTCATAAATATAAGTGAATTATATCCAGTTATAAGGTTGTTTCTTAGAAAAAAATCTTTCTAGTCTTGAAATCCAGATATAGAATTAATCATGACAAAGCAGGTTTCATTCACACTGTCTTATCAATGTTTTGTATCATTTTCTGAAAGAATTCTTTCTAGACAGAAAGAGGTCATTTCATCTCATTTACAGAAAAATACTCAACTGAGCATGCCAACATGTGTGCTAATTCTAACTTCAGGAGGCACTGATGTAGTTAACAAAGACTACTGAAAAACCATCAGCTGGGAACATTTCTTCATCAGTACTAAAGAGTGGGCAGAGCCGAACCAGTGACCTAGAAGTGAAAGACTTTGTAATCTGATTACCCATCTTTTGAGCTATACAGTCCACCCCCCTTTCATTTTTACTGATAAGAGAGAATCTTATTACCTAAGCAACTTTTGTAGTCGTTTAGCAATGCAAAAGCTTTCATTTAGTGCACTAAAAGGACACTAATGGCACACTTATTAGCCTGTTTCAAGTTTTGTCTTAGTACTACTTTTTCCTATTAATTTAAAAAGAATGCATTGATATAAAATTATACAGAAATGTTTTTATAATGATTTTTGATGATGGTCTTGCTGATTATTAGAGAGCTGCTATAAAGAAGCAGAATTAACAGAGCACTTACTGTCAAACCAAAAGAAAATGTAGACCTAAATTAGCAAATACTGAATTGTCTGCATTTCCAGACAGCACAATCATATTACAATTGAACTACAAACTTACTGACAATGAACACATAATTCAATAAAGTTTTCCAAGGTACAAAAAGGATTTGTAATATTGGAGTAGCTTTCTAATTCCAAAGCAGATTTTTATTATGCCACTGTAATGTGCAAATGTGGCAATACACATTTCAAAAGTGTTGAAAATGATCTTATATGACAAGAGAATGCTTTTTTCTTTCTTTTCTGAAATGGTATTCGTTTTAAGAGTCTTAGGAAATAATCTTGAAAACCTTCCCTGCTTTTTGGCCTTCAAAAAACAACTTCTCTCTTTGGGTTAAGATAGTAAGAAAGTAAAAACAGGATTCCCAGAAGCATACATGCAGCTAATAACTCAGACTTAATTATTTCTAGATCTTATTTTAATTTTTGTAATATGGCCTGATTTGAAAGAGTATATATTGATACGTTGTAGTCCGGCAACAGCAACAAGGGCAATATTGTAAAAATAAGTAATATAATGTTATGCTGTTGATTAATCAGTGTGTTCCTTATTAATTTCTAGGATAAAGCAATGATATTGTACTTTATTGATAAATGACCACTATAATATACTATATGCAAAAAATGAGAAGTTTTAAATGAACTCCTTAATAGCATGTGGCAGAGTTTTTAGATCATAATAAAGATTGGCTTTTTTAAAACAAAAAAAGGTAATTTACAGACAAGATATTATACAAATTATTTGGACTGAAGATATGTTCTACACAAAATTGTTTTTAAAAAGAAATTATTTGATCAAAATGTATTGTCATTTTGCTTATATTAGATAAAAAATATTATGAATAATTTAAATAATTACCATTAATTTTTGAAGATATAAAAATATAAGCATAAAAAATCAAAATCAGAAGTGATTGACTTAAGACTGATGAATCATTTGGAATTTTCTATGGCTTCTCCAAGGAAGTTTTGGTAGTGAAAAGGAAGTTTTTGTAGTGACAAAGCATGAATACATTCAAAATTATTAGCCATTGTATAATTGCAAAAAACAAACAAAAAAAACAACAACTTATCATCACTTTTAGCATTTTCAGGTAACAAGTAAATCCTGCTTTATCATATTTGACTTAGTGGCATTTGCATGCTAAAGGTTTTTGTTTTTGGTATGTTTCTAAACTCTCTACTGGACAATGTAGAGTTCTGTCATATAGAAAGTAAATGGTCATACAAGTTGAAATAATAAATAAATGCAACCAAAAGATACTTTATAGACGATTTCTTGGAAAGATAAAAACAAATATCTTGAATAGCAGTTTAATGAGCATTACAGTTCATCAATAACTAATAACAAATAAGGTCTAGATATAATGTAAGTGGTGATGTGCAAATTTAATCTTAACATATCTTTAAAGCATTAGCTATGGCACTTCATGACATTTTGTCAATACTGAACTGCCATGGTCTTTATAAGTAGGAGAAATGCTATTATATTGTTAATACTGAAAAACAGAAACATATTTTAATTCATTTTATTTTCATAACTCCAATCTGCATATTTACTAGCAAATATAATTTGAAAATGGTTACAATCAGTAATTTACACAATTAAATTCTAGGTATATTGTTCTATTGTACAGAAAACATGTTGATATATATGTATGCAGATAAGTATATAATTTTACACCACCAAGGCTTATAAGGTGGATATTATTCCTTTGATCTTTGTTCAATGAAACTACAAGTAACTCTTCTATAATACTTTCTCACTTGTTTTCTGAACCTACTAAATCACACTTGCTAGCAAGGAAACGTTAGCCTTCTACCTTTGGCAGAAATGATATTTCAAATAAAAAAAATTCAATTTCTTGTGTGGCACATTTGATTCCCTATTTGTTTTAAGCGCAAATAGCGCCATCCTTTGTATTAGCACTGTGCTTAGTCTTCACTAGACTGTACATTGGAAACAAAAAAAAGCAATGAATTAAACTGTCTAGCTTTTTAAAAATAAGTACACCACTGTTAATTAAAGTAAGATTACAGGAATCAGCTGGGTTTTCCCCCACAATCCCAGAAGAAAACTGCAACAGAGGATAAGCAGTGCCCTCTAGTGTAATTTACAGCAGATACAAATCTGAATAAAGGTAAGCATCATCTCAGGCTCTTTAATGAGAAATACATTGCAAGGATGTTTATATACCAACAGATGCATTGTAAATAATTATTAATCACAAACATTAATAATCAAATTATACTATGTTATATCCACTGCCTAGTAGGTATACCCAGTACCTGTAAACATTGTATACAGACACACTTTCTCTCAAAAAGTCTGACATGGCCAGGATGTCTTTAATGTTGCAGGCAGCTGGGGGGGGGGGGGGGAAACATTGCCACACAGAATAGCAGGCCATGCATGAAAGCGGGTGTCAGAAAACCCAGCAGAATCACTCACTGTGAAGATGTCTAATAGGGATTGCTGAATACACAATATAGGCAGCAGGGACTGAATGACTAAATTGGAACGACCTGAAGGTAATAAGAAAGGTTTGAATCAACTAGGTCCACACACTGTAACTAAACCTATGGTGAATCTCTGATTCTCCCTTTTCTTTTATTAAATGGAAGGTGGTTTTAATTTATTGGGTCTGATGACACCATTCTTATAATTGTGGTTCATCAGTAATCTTTTTAAGTTCACTTTTAAAAAGTACTACAAGGGAGGACTCATATTGCTTTTCTGTATCTTCTCAAGGCAACTAATAGTAAGAACAAATTTTGCTGTAAATTTGGAACAAGCCTCGATGTATTGAAAAATTCAGAAGACAAGATTAAAAGTATAATGCAACTAATGGCAACAGATACTCCTCCCCCCCCCAAACCAAGTTAAGTACAAACACATTCTGAATGAAAAGTTACATATATTATGTTTCAGGTATACCACAAATAAATACAAAATCTGCTGTTGTATTATTTATTTATTTATTTAAATGTATTGTCTGCCCAACTCTAATTTGTAAGGCAAATAAAGCTGCAATAAAAGTGTTATAAATGGCTTTACAGCTTGTTTTCCATGTAAATAATTAATGTGTTCATAGCTCTGCATTTTAATGTTGATAAACCTTTAGCTCCATGAGTATTTTAATTTAACATTTCCAGTGCAAGAAATTAAAAGAACAGATATGAGGTATTAGACTGACAATACCTACGTATTAAGATTCTACAATTATTATAAAATGCTGAAGGAAATTTTACTTAGCTGATATTTAGTAAATTTCCACTAAATAAAAACTGTATATGTATGCAGATAGATAATTAAGATACAGAAAATTTCTTTACACATTTTAAGATTTTCCATAATATAGTTCTTTAGACAGGCAAAATGAAATTCAAAAACAAACGGGTGTTTGGAAACATGTGCTGTACAAATAGTGTCCTTAGGGAACTGGGAAGACCCCAGCTCCACAATGACTGCACACTTTATAAAAAGTACAAACATATGGCTATATATTTCATGAAGCTGTTCAAAAATTTCAAAAAATTTTATTTTTAGCTACTGTTTTAAGTCAATACATTTTTAGAAGAATTAATTCTATGGTTTCTTTTTCAGTTGCATAAAGTCCACAGCCAGGGCTAATGTATTTTCTGTTAATCTTTTAAGATAAATTGTAATAACTTACCTTTTGTTATTTTGTTCCTTCACTTAAATTCTTGAATCACTATGTGTACGAAGTGAAGATGAGATCCACAAAGCAGCTTCTGTTCCATCTACTAACTCATGCTTATAAACTACCTACTTATACCCCATTTACAAAAAGCCAGGTAAAGAAGTTACTATCCTAAAGCAGATTTGAAAAACAGTGCTAAAGAATATGTACATAATAGAATTAGAAAGCTAGATGTGCTGAAAAAATAAGCTATATATGCTCACTCTTCTTTCTACCTTGAGAAGAATAATGGACTGCTAATTTCTGCAGCATGCTAGTTTTAATCAAACTGAATGGAGTCTCATATAATCATCCTTTTGCTTTGTGATCCACTATCGCTTTGAGGAATTCTAAGAAACCAAAATAAGCCTAAATTTACATATGTTAAATTTCTTAAAGTATTGGGAGTACCACAAACAGAAAGGACATTCTGGGAATAAGGGCTTGATAGAATTTTGTTTAAGAAGTTGCTTGATTGTCAAGTTGATAAATACATGTAATTATTTTTGTTAGCTATAATAATAAGAAATTAATAAAGAATAAAACATTACACATGAAACAGCAGGCAAAGATTATTAATTATATATCATGTGGGTTAGTTAAACCCCAAAAGAAAACTGTCCCTTTACAGCTAAATAAGTTTATTTATTTGACATAAAAGGGTGTTGTATTTTGATTCGGAGGAGGTGAGAAATTTGCTCATATTATATTTTTACAATATAAGCACTGTTGAGAATTATGAACACAAAGTTTCACTGGGGATGCAGCTGGACAGCTTTAAAATTAGAACATAGCTTTGTATAAAGGCAAAGACAACTTCTGTGTTAAGGTTAACAAAGAGTTTTTGCTGTTATAAAAATGACAGTTTGATTTATGATTAAACATTCAAATACTTTTAGATATATAATCCATAATATATTGAAAACAAATAAATCTATACAAAAATATGAAACTAATAATGGAAGCAAATGGAAAATGATGTCACTAATAATTATAAACAAATATTTGAAGCAATCTGTTTATAGTTTTTAATTCTAAGCATTAAGAGGTACTAAGTAATATATTTAGTAAAAAAAAATAGAACAAGACATAATTTTAATTGTATAAATAAAATGTATTCTTTACACTAACAATTTAAATGTATTGGATGTACTACAGTTTATTAATTTTATACAAAACAATTATCTAACTGTTCCTACCTTATTCAAAATATTGTGCTCATAATTAACAAGCAAGCTTGACTCAGCATTTCAGCAATATAAAACTGAGACTGCTACTAAACTACATCTAATTTTGTGCATTGCTATTGTTTCTGATACTTTACAATGCACTTATACTTGAAATAATTCTCACAGAATAAGTTAGTTGTTAATTTATTTCTAGAATGGGTAAAGGAATATTAGTGTAACATTTTCCATCTTAAAGATTTATAATGTATCAGTATCTGACTATGAATAGTCTGTGAAAACCTTAGCTAGCTAAAATAAATATATAATAGAGTATTAAGTAGCACTTTACCATAGCAGTGAAACTCTAAATATAAATTTTAGATTAACTGTAAATTAATAGTTAAATGCCTTTATTAATGATATGAAAACAATAAATTAAAATATAGAAATAGAAGTTAGGCTAAATTTATATAAAAATTCAAGTAAACTAAGTATAATTTACTTTCTTTAGCAAGAAAAAGATATCCAATATATGATGAAACTCTAGCTGTAATGTTATTAAAATACCAACAGCATGCAACTTTATTCCCTATATTGCTCTTTATATTAATCAAGAGACTTAACATTGAATGTGATTGACAAAGCAGCTGCTAGTGGATACAAAACACCTAACATCATAATTATGGCAATAAGACAATCAGCCACAACTGTCTGGCTTCAAGGGACAGAACGTTCGTTCTTTTTCACTAAGTTAATAATACCTCAGACTTTTTTTCCATTATGCCAATGTGCAGAAAGATGTGCCCTGTAGAAAACTTTTAATATTACAAAACTTCAAGAACAAACTTTGCTTAAGTTCTAAGGTTAATGGGACCTTCCGAGACTGCAGACATAATACTAGTGATAGTTTATTTTATTTCATTTGTCTTATTTCATTTATTTTCCATGCAGACAAGAGGATTGTAGGCTCTCCCTGAAAGTTCCTTTCCATAACCTAGTAGCTACTATTTAACCATGAATATATTCACTTAAATAAATGTCCAGGTAGTTGCCAAGCTTGATTATGACAGCCATTATATTTAACATATTTATGATAACTAAAGCTTGACCCTGTTTTATTGGATCTCTCTTACCCTCTTACCTACTGTCTTGTAAGTGGTGATTTACAACAATTTGTATGGAAAAGGACAGTGTGTGACTGTACAGTTCTTTTTCAGCTTAACTATAGTTAAGTAGTAAACATCAACATTAATATGTTTACCATAGCATATGGAAGTGACAAACTTTTATGCATTCAAAATTCAATCTATATATATATATATATTAGTTTGAATATATCATGTGCAACCTGCATTTTATTAATTTGAAAGTTCTGAGGAAACAGTGAATGAAAAATTAGCATAATCCATATATTAATATGAATGTCATATTCATATGAAACATTGCAGTTATATTTTAATACTAACTTCTCTTAGCAAATGGATAATTTTTAAAGTATTTCTCAAACACAAAACATGGTCTAGATAACAGACATTAAAGGGCCGAATACTTTAAAATGTTTATTTTAATGTATTTTATTTAAGTTTTGTTTTTTACTTAGAGACTTAGCAGACTACATATCCTCCCATATATTTATGAGATCTAGAGTTGTCACAGAATGCAATACTCTTACCTAAATGGCTGCATTTTTTGTATTATAATAGTATGGCTTGACCATTGTTCTCAAACAGAAATTTCCCTTTGGAAAAAACATGTTCCAATTTAATTAATTCATGACATTGATTAAATACCGAATAACTATATTAGATAAGGAGAAATAAAAATTAATCTATTGTGCCAATTACTTATTCATGTTTGGCATATAATAACCACTAAATAGTTGATCAATACTTCTAATATATCAATTATTTTTCTTTTTATGGGCACCTGAAACTACTTATAGCTACTGTTACAAAATATTGCAAAATATACTTGCATGTTCATTTACCAGTGCAGGAGAACTGTCAGCAGTTACTACAAATAAGAAACGCAGATGCAGTTTTCAAATACAATTCACAGGTCAATGTATTCTCCTATTTTAATAATGGCTTTTCCTATTACATTCATTATTCATATAGAAAAGAGGATAGGCACTTTTTAGGTATTATATTGCTTTCTTGAGGAATATGAGCATTGTGACTTTGAGAGGCCGTTTTCTAAAGATCCTAACAGCCAAATGACATCTTGGGAAATGTTATGCTCATGGTGTATTTGCATAATAATGAAGGTATCGTACATATAAGGCCAGAACTGTACTTATCCAAATTTTTATTCAAATAATGAGAATTCTTTCTATTCCTGAAACAGGGTAGCCTCTAAAATAAAATCCATTATTTGTTTCAAAAAAAAATGAGCCAAAACTAGAATATGGATAACATATAAATTCTTTGATGTAGATTTATAGCCTACTTTTCATGCCTATTGTAAGCATGAAACAACCAACCATAAAGTATTTTCTAAATTGAGAATTAGATGCATATATTTCTTCATTTTTCAATGTATATATTTGAAGTCTTCAGTTTTGAATGAATGAGGAATTTTAGGTTATATAATGTGAACAATATTTTAATCATAGTATAAAAAAATTAAAGCAATCTCAAACATCATGCATCATAAAACAGAAAAATTAAAAGGCATGGTTTTACTTCACATTTACAATTCAATTGTTTCCAAAGGATTCTAGATTCTGTCATTTATGAATATTATTCATTGAATTAAAACAAAAGCCCCTGTGATTAATTATACTGTTTGTTTTGTTTTTACCTACTTTTAAGTGATACTAAAACATTTAAATACACTGTACAACATTTTTAGGAAGAGAATCTGAGGGCAAACATAGAATCTTGTCTTCAATAATTTTAAGATTAGAAAATTTGAAAATTTTATAATCAGAAGGGAACTATATGGTGGCATGGGTGCAATATTGGTTTAGTAATCTATAATATCATAACAAATTTCATGACACATCAGATTCTTGTTTTTTCAGTATTAGGAACTGCTGTGCCAAAATTAATAAAACTCAAGTTCTAATTCCTTTGAACAAATATTATTTTTATATATCATTGCTTAAATGTTATACAAAACACAATATAATAATTCATGGAATTGCTTTAATATATTTCACTGATATAGTGGGATTACTCCTGAGTAAATATCTAAATAAGAATGCAAGAAAATTTATGTTGATTAATTCTGGGATAAGAATTTAGTGTAACTTTTAAATATAGAAAAATAACACTTAAATATTTTCTTATTCTAGCAAGTATATAGTTAACGTTCTGATTTATCATATATTAGTGACATCAATAGAATTTTACACATCAGCACTATATGCTGAAGCCAATTTAAAGTAATATTTCAAACTAAAGAATAATGTTAGAAAGGGATTTAAAAGCTTAGGTTCATATCCCAACATAAAAAAAAATGTATGTATAGGTTTCTAAATGTTTAAAAAGGATGCAGGCTTTTTTTTCTTAGAAGGCAAATACATTACTTCAAAATAAAATAGAAATGAGAAAGTGGTATATGTACTGACAACTAAATAGATTTTTTCCCAAACTAAATAAGAATATAGTACACTACATTGAAGAAAGCTATCTAAAGAAGAGAGATAGATGTTCTATAAACAGGAAAAAAAACTGTACTCAGAAAGAATGTTGGAATAAAATTGAGACATCTGCAGTAAAGTTTTACCTTCTCCCTAGAATATTTGAGATGAACTCAGTATAACACTCTCTTCCAAGAAAAGGCAAAGTGATCAATGCAAGAACACATCAGGCTCTCTTGGACAGGCCAATCAATGCAAGAAAGAACCTTGCCCAGGGCCTTATGCAAATAGAAGCACGTCCTACACCTAGGGAGGGAACATGCGCACTAGATCAATGGAATCTGAAAAACCTTACAGCTATACCAGCCTCAGACAGTAAATATATAATGATGAATCCTTCACGTTTTAGATGAACTTTTAAACTAGTTACTTTCCCCAGCTAGGTGAAAAAGACTATAGAGATCTATATCTGCCAAGTTCAATTCAAACTTTAAAAAAATAACAATAAACTTTCATTACTCTTAGCCTCAGCAAGTCCAAGATGATTTTTTTAAAAAATAAAAATGATTAGGATTTAAATTGTATGGGTTTTTTTAAATCACACTCTCTACATTTAAAATAAATTAAATCTTTAATTCTGTTGTTGGAAGTGTATACTGTTACATAACTATATAACCTCAATTATATAGGATTTTTTCACTAAGATCTTACATACAAGAGATTACATTATTTCTTAGATTTTTAAATACAACATGATTTATTTAACATGTTTGCAAATTGGTTTCTATTTCCAGTTGTAAAGTATATGCATTTCTGCAGAAATATAAATTCAAATGTGAATTCATTTAAAAGAATAGGAGAAACACTAACATAGAAAACTTGTTTTGAAGATTTCTGAACAGCAACTTTCAAATTGTAATTTGGGTAAAAACTCTAGGAGAAATAACTTAACACAGAATCAACATTTATACATTTCATAGAATGGAGACTCATGGTAATTGAATTGCTGTTATACAACATGGTGTTAAATTAAACCATAACACAAGGATACTCAAGCAAAGAAGGCTGCAACTAGCCTAACATTGTGGTTCAAAAGATCATTCAAATGGTGGAAATAATGAAAAACCAATTGTTAGAATCTGCATTGTGTTCAAATATTGGAAGTATCTGTCAAATTTCTCCTCATCCCGTCCTCTTCATCACTGCTTACTTCAAAGAAAATCACTGTTCTATCAGGAACTATAACTATGGGATGCTCCCTGGCTGGTTATGCCTGAAAGTATTCTGTTGTTGACACAGTAAGCTGAAAACAAATGTCCAGCTTCTGTTTCCATACACACTGGTTAGGAGAGGACCAGTTAATGCAAATGAGCACTTCCAACAGTGATCCAGGCTTGAACTATGCCATGTCTGGTGTACCTATATGTAACACATGTGTGCCACCACAAGTTGCTATGAATGGTTAATATGCTTGCTCATCTGCATGATATTTTAGCGCATCTGCCAGTTAAGAATGGCTAAATAACAGCAGAAAGTCCTTTTATACAAACCAGTGACTATTATTGGTTAGAAATCATTTTGTTTTGTACCTATTTTCAAGTAAATTCTGAAAGTCTAAATCAACAACACAGTTATTGTGATTTGCTTTATATTCCTATTGCTAAAAAGATCCAAACTAATGACCATACTGAATGCCAGTTTTTGAAGAGAACTGAAACTTGCCTATAAGCTTCCTGTCCCCTCTTTGATGTATTATTGTATAATATTAAGCCCTTGGCATTCCATTTTGTTTAATTTTAACCAAATACAACCTTCTTTTGCCAAAGTTATTTTAATTTCTTTCATTTCTGTGACATAAAAAACATTTCAGAAGAAAATTAGAGAAGCGCACATCATAACAATATTTTTGGTTGTTTGATACGTTTGTCTGGCAGCTTCTATAACATTTACCAAGCCAGAATTTTTTATTTTAAAAGATGTATTTATATGTTAACTGATAGATAACAAGTACCGTGTTTCTCACATAATAAGGCTGGGGCTTATTTTTTTTTGAGCCCCGAAAAAACAGCTAGGCCGTCTTTTCGGGGGGTGACCCAATTGCATACTCGCCAACAGCGGCTCCTAACGGGTGATCATGGCGAAGCGCAGAGAGCTCCCTACGCCCACCTTTGCTGCAGATACCTTTGGCACCCGCCGCTGTTGCTTTCCCTTCTGCCCATTCCGTTGCCACGTTTGGAGCTGCTGCTTCCGTGTTTGGAGTGCCACCGCCATTTGGAGCTCCAAACGCGGAAGTGGCAGCTCCAAACATGAGGCGGGCCATCTTTTTATTTTGGTCCGTGCGAAGTTCAGAGCGAGCGAGAGGGAGACTGCGATGCCTCTATCCGAGATGGCAACCTCACTAGTGGATCACAACGTGGCTGGAAGCCCGAATTGGCAGGATACGATGGCAATCTTTTTGGAGCGAGAGGAAAGGGAGAGAAGAGTTGCGAGGCGTAATTTGCAAGAGGAAGTTGGTGTACCCCACAGCAGGGAGCCCAAGGAAGAAGGGCCGGTAGGCAACGGAGAGCGTCCCGTAGCTCCGGAAGCAGCCTAGAGACGTGCCCAGGAAGAGGCACAGATGCTGCCTTGTAGTCCCCAAACCAACTGCGTGCGCCGCCTTTAGTTATGTGCGCTCCGCTCTTTGGGCATCTCCGTGTGATCGTGACCCTGTCCTTTCCACCTGACGCCCTTGCTGCTTTCTGGCTCTTTAGCGACTGGCTTCGTGTTTGGAACATGTTCGCACCAACTCCAAACGCGAACGTGCTCTAAACGTGAACGTGTTCCAAACAGTGTTTGGTGGGAGTAGGCAGCTCTCTGCGCTTCGCCATGATCACCCGTTGGGAGCGGCTGGTGGCGAGGAATTCCTGCCCGCTGGGCACTCCTAACGGCAAGTCTTCCGCCCTTCCCCCTTATTTTGCATATTTTAAGATAGGCCTAAATTTGGGGGGAGGGGCTTAATTTGATTTTATGCCCAAAAAACATTCTGGGCCTTCCTATTGATGGAGGCTGTATTGTTGGAGAAACACGGTAGCATTTGCACTATCACTAAGTTTAGCAACCTTTTTAATTATTTCAATTAAAAACTCTGATTAGCAAAAATGTTAATCTCTGAATATATTTTATGGGCCAGGTTTTAAGGCATCAAGTTAGAAGCTGGGAGATTTTGAGTATAAGACTAAATCCCGCTTAGACACAAAGCCAGCTTGGTGACCTAGGGCCTGTCCGTCTCTCTCAACCTTAGGAAGGCAGCCATGGCAAACCACTTCTGTAATCTTGCCAAGAAAACGGCAGGGACTTGTCTAGACAATCACCAGGAGTCAACTGTGACTGGAAGGCATAAAACCCCCCAATATATTTTATATGTAGGCCAGTGTGGAACACTTATTGTACTTATTTCTTACATTTAGATATTCTGTTTCATAAAAAGATAATTACCCATGTTCTCTAATAAGCATCTGAAGTCTAAGTCTATGTGTACATACATAAATTCTTATCTGTACACTTAGTGATAATTCTAGAGTGCCTCTCTAATATTCTCATTACCTTTGCAGCCTTATTTATATTTCACTTCATTGTGCTTACCTGCTATTCTGTCAATGGCAGATAGTCCTTGCTTAACTGCCTTGTTTAGCGACCTTTCAAAATTACAACAATGCTGAAAAATGTAATTTTATGACCAGTCCTCACATACATGACCATCATAGCATTTTCACATCACATGATTGAAATGTGGGCACTTTGCAACTGGCAGGCATTTATGACAGTTGTATCATCCTATGGAGACACACTTCACTTGCCATCTGCACACTTCAAAGGTGGCTTCTGACAAACAAACAAATCAACAGAGAAGCCAGCAGTAAAATCACAGGTCATGGTCATAGTGCTTAATGACTGCAGCCGAATTGATATCAACAAGTCCAGCACAGTATCATGATATTTTACTTAACTTAGCAATAAAGTTGCTGATCACAATTGCATGGGCTTCCTGTACCTCTCAAAAAAGTAGTGAAAATGGATTCTTCAGTGACTCTATCATTGGAATCTAACAAGAAAGAACCCTAGATATGTAATATATGAAATTGCAGGATCATGGTCTCATTTGGTTATGGTGCTAGGCTTGTTTTACTATTCAGGAATGATCCCATCTAGTTGTAAGGAAATCAGAAGCATTTGTTCCCTGTTTTGAATTAACTCTGACTTCTCTTTATATGCAAACTGGGTGAAATTATGATTAGCTTTAAGTATGATTTGTCCAAATGGGTCAATGTAAAACTACAGCTTATAGTAATTTATTCATATTCCTGGAGAAAATATGAGGAAGCTTATTTATCCTAAATATTATTCATGCTTATTTCTGCATGCTGATTTTTGGTTTAACAATGACATATAGAAGACTATCATTAGCATTAGACTATCATTTTCATTTGTTTAGAAGTTAACAGATGGCCCTGGTCCAATTTTCTTTCTGGATCGCAGCTCCATCATTGCTTGCTTATTTGCAAATATAGGTGATAAGTTAAGCTGTATTGGGTCATGATTGATGTGTGATGGTTCAGAATTAAGAAGCTCCTTCACACACACTTTTGCATAGGATTATTTTGGTATTACCATGTCTTATAATATTATTTTAATAATTAATAATATTAATCTTAAGTACACATAAAGTTGAAACTCAAGTCCAAGAGTAATGCAAAATATATTTGTAAAAATGGAAGATCTGAGAATTAGAGATTAGTTCTGCCTTCAATACTGGAGAACAGATGATTAAAAAGTGAGTAAATGGTAAGCAAGAAATACAGTACCTGTAATAGTATTTAAGTATTTGTTATGCTTTGTTGTCATACAGGGTAGAACTAGAACCAACAGGATAAAACTATAAGGAATAGTCTACATGTTGTACACTTTTCCTCTCTATATGAAATATCAGCCAGTGAAATAGGTTGTGACAAAAATGGCAAGATATCCTTCATTGGAGTCTGAATGTTTAATGGATCCTGCCATGAGCAGAGCATGATCTCTCTTAAGGTTTCCATCCACAGATAATATTGTGAATCTGTCCAACCACACATTCAGCCAATGTAGAGTCAAATGCTCTTGCATAAAGCTTTATCCTTTTAATCCAGTAAATTCCTCCCCCACAAAAAATATACAACTCTGTGAGGATTTTGGAACATATTTTTTTACCCCTTAAGAGTTAAGGAATACTTTCAAAAAAAGACACAAAGCAAATATACAGTCATTGTCAATCCTGGGATAACATACAACTATGATTTCAAAAGCATAAAAAAACTAAATGTTGTATGGACACTTTCAGACAGATGTTAACAATAAATTGCATTTCTATACTGAACACTTTCACCAAGTTAAAACTACAGTCATCAATAAATACTCCCCTTATGCAACAATCTCAGCAGGGCACAAGGAGATGATATACAAGAATAATTATGACATTATAATCGAAGATGCTGTCATTAGGAATAAGGTACATTATGCTTAGAAGACTACTTTCTAACACCATATTTGACCAAAGTTAATCCTCAGATTTAAATGCAACATACAAAGAACTATATAATTTGATAAAAGAATTTCCTAAGAATTTCCTTCATATAAATTGTATCTAAGGGAAACATTCTACAGCAACAATCTAAAATTTTCTATCTACAAAATTTTCTATCTACAAACCAGGAAACCAAGCCCATCCCCATTGTTTCAAGGATGAAAATAATCACAGCAGGAATATCACATTTCAAGGACACTACCCCACTCCCAGCAACGTAAGAGATACCAGTTTACTTCCCAAGAAAATGGAAATCCATTATCCCCCCCCCCACTCCCCCAACAAATATCCTTGTAGCTATCATGGATGTTGAAGCATTACATAGCAACATCTTCCTCAAACACACTCCACAAACAGATTGAGTAGCACCTAATTAATCAACTTCAGAATTGTTCTAAAGTCGTGCAGCACCAAATTAATTAAAACAAATGAATAAACATATAAACAGACATGGCATATCTTATCACCAATCTATGTGATTTTGTAGTCACCCATAACTATTTTATCTTTGGCAATAACCTATGCCTGCAAATTAGCGACACAGCAATACATAAATAGATGGCTCTCCTAAAGCAATACTATCACAACTATTACCCCTGAAATTTCTGCTTTACCTGAAATCATAATGAACCTATCTACATCTCCCTCCCCACAAACATTTCTCCCATCTCACCCCAATTTAAATCCGGCATCATTCAGCTACTCTATGCATCTATTGAAATGAAAGCCTATGCATGTAATAACATTTGTTAGTTGGGGAGATTGTCCCAGATTCCTAATTTATTAATAAAACAGCTAATCCTAATCTGGTATATGTATATTTCTATTTGTCTTTGTTAGATTTTATTATGTTACTTTTAATTTCCTTTCTTTAATTTAAAAGGTTTGTTTTGAATTTTATCTCCTTCTTCCAGAGTATTATTTCATTCCAATTTTGTATTATTTGCATCTCTGAAACTCATTCTTCCACCTCTTCAGCCAAGCTATTTATAAAAATATTAAAGTTGAGGACTGAGAGAGCTGAAGACTTAATTTTGTGGCACTCTTCTTAATGTATCAGATCAATTTAATTGAAAAACTTAATGAACGTTATTTTAGTACAATTTCCAAGAAAACATAAAGCCACATAACTGCCATGCTACCTTGGTTTTTCTTAGCTTGCTAATCAGAGTAGCATAGGCCATTCTGCCAAAATGCTTTGCTGAAACCAAGAAAATAATCTAAAGTATTCCCATAGTCTACTAAAGATGCATTGTATTAACGTTTATCTGGCAGGCTGATCTTGACAAATCCAGGCTGACCTCTGCTAATTAATTTGATAATTATACTCTGTTTATGATCTCTTCTAGAATCATCCCAGATACACATACACACACACACACACACACACACACACACCAGATTGACTGGTCTATACTTGCTTGGACCCATTTTTTTCCCTTGTAAAACACAGGGATAACATTTCTTAAAGATAATATCTGGGTATTTGTCAAAAAATTCCTTCCATCTCCTAAAATGTAATTCATGTGATGCTGGAAATTTAAACTCAATGTATGTAAATCTTTCATCCAGCCCATTCATATGGTCTTCACAATTTTCTGATAGAGAACATAACCTTGTATTGTAGAAAGCTATATCAAAATTGAAATCAAGTAGCTTTGCTTTTCCTCTGATGTCTGTAAACATGAAGAACCAGATTGTTTTCTCTTTCATGGGAGATATATGAAGGAGCTTCTTGCTAAATCTCAATTGTCCTCACACTATCTCAAGTTCTGGCCTGCCATACAAAATCTTTCTCAATGCCTGATTTCTCTTTTCTTCTCCTGCTTTCTTAAAAATCCAGATCTTCCTTAAACTTTTTGTTTAATATTATTATTTGGTAAGGGGCACTGGAATATTTCTGACATGCAAGAATCATATTTTTTAAAATGTGGGTTTTATGTAGAGAAAAAAGTTCATTTCATATTAATTGTCTTTAGCTGATTTTTTAAAATATAGTCACTGCAGTTTCATTGTTAAGTATATGTTTTATTCCGTAAGCATCTATAGTTTTTTTAAGCCAAAGGAAAAAAACCTGATATTGCTTGCTGCTTAATGTTTGCCAATCCCTATTAAGTGTATTGATCCTCTTTCATAGCATATTTAGACTTTAAACCTACTCTTCTTTCAAATTTATTCTTTAGATCTAGTTTTGCATTGTGATAGATTCATGATATGCTAGAGTCGTATATTAAATTCTTCTTCCCATGCACATGCCTCCTGCAGAGACAGCAGGCTATAGAAGCTGACCCTTACTGAGACCATCTTGTCTATCTGACAAAGCTCCTTTTTAACTTCTTACTTATTGCTTATTTTCTGCAATGGGGAAATTTTTTTAGCTCTGCTTGTGATAATTTCACAGGCCCTGAGTACCCTGACCTTAGAAGCCCCAAGGTCAGAAGTCAAATTGTGTTCTGAAACATCTGTAAGAATTATATTAAAGAAGAACAAAAGTGAAGAGCTATCCACCAGCATGACAAGAGAAACAAGCAAAATGGGAATGACATGCTGGTCATCTGTTAGCCATGCCATCTCAAGCCAAGAGCTGAAAATGGATTGAGGGATGGTAATGGAAGAAGCCATACAAATTCAAAACATTTCTTATACTTGAGTCCATAGATAATCACATTCAGTATTTTATATGTCTTCCTTACAGATTTTATCTTATTTTTAAAAGATTAAACTAAAATCAAAGATTACCACAAAAAATTGAAAATCATATAGATCCAATCTAAAATGCTATTCAAAATTTAAATAAAAGAGACTGTATTTCAGTTGCTTACTGATTAGGCATAGTTTCCTGGTTATTAGAAATGTAAACATAAAAACAACTAGTCATGTCAGACAAATCTTTATGTTACTAATCCAATGATTAATATTTTTCTATCCACAATTCATAATATGAACAGCATGTAACATTTTGAAAAGGATAATTTTGTCAAACACTGGAAGCCAAAGCAAACTTAGTCCTGCAGTTTTTATTGTTGGCTTTCGAAGTGTTTATATACACTTTTATAAGTTTTAATATATTAAATGATTAGACCATTGCACAAAAAAACTACAGTTATCAGATGATGTAGGTATTAGATAACTAAAATTATAAAATGAAACTTTTACTATGTCTTGCCCAGTAGTTCCAGACATACAAATTCCAGCAAAGAAATATAGCAAAATCTTCTGTTCTATCATTTCATTTCATCTCATCTCATTTACTATGTAATCAAAGAATAATTGAAAACAAATGTTTAAACATAAATGTTTTAATTGAGTTATCTCTACATATATAAAAAAAGAACTGCATCTTGAACCAATATTGAAATAAAAATGAATTTTAAAGCTGTATTTTAATTTCTATCTATATAACTGATGTATTAGTAACTAATATAGAGAACTAACGATTAGTTCTCTATATTAAAAGTGGAGATTAATTTTAAATTAAATTAAATAGCACATATTAAGCTTATTAAGGCTGTTTAAATTAAACATCTTGATTGTTTTAAAAAGCTTTGCTACTGTTAATGCAATATTTCTCTTATAAAGTTTTATATTAAAAATGAGTGTATATACCATATATTTGTATTAGAATTTATTGCATAGAATCATAGAAAATTTAAATTACACAGCTAGTGCGATCAATGATGCATTACAAAAGTGAAACAGAAAAGAGAACATATATTTATACATTTTACATATAAGTTTTTAATCTCCTGAGTAGAGTGGATGTTCTGGGTCTAGTCAGTGAAACAGTTCCATCTTCCTGGACCTAGGAGAAGTGGTTCCTATTGTGGACCAAGTCTGTCAAATACCCTCCTCCTGGAGATCCAGCTGGTCTAATCTTATTGGGTTTCCAGAAGTCTGTCAAAACCTTATTTTTCTCACAAGCATAACGGCCAGGTTCTTAGGAGACCTCAATAATGGTAAATATGTTAATTGAGAATTGTGCCTTTGATATTTTGCATTCCACACATGCTTATTATATTTTATCTGCATTTATGCTCTTTTTATTGTTTTCATTTTTTATTTTTTATATTGTATTTGTATTTATGTTGTTTTGTTGTATTTTATTGTGAGCCTCCCTCAGTTTGCTATAGATAGCGCCCCACATACATTTCCTAAGTAAATAAACAAGACAAGCATTTTTAGAAATCAAGTCCACAGCAGAGCGTTAAGATTCACTTCTTCAGTTTATGTAGTTACCTGCACTTTTCTAGTTAGCAAAGGAACAAAACTGAATATACTCTCTACATAGAAAAGAATCAGATGCAAGCATATACTGTAAAACAAAAAAGAAAAGTCTAATTATTGCAAATATATGCTCAAAGCAATATATGGAATCATAAATGATATAACTTACCAATTCCACAAATGCCAATCCACCATAACTGTGAGCAACAACAAATACATTTTCAGCTAATGACTGGGAGATAAAGTGGTCCCATACATAAATTGCATGTTCTTCAGGAGAACCATTTTCCTGAAAAGGGAAGGTGAAAAATAACAATTAATTTGTTATACATTTATTTGTTTGTTTCTTTGTCAAATTTATATGGTTGCTCACCTCATACAAACTGACTCTGAGAGGAATATAATTAAACCAGCAATTAAAACATTCCATAAAATGAACTTAAATAATGTAAGTTTACAAGAAGGAAGATATTACATACAAGGCTGCCAGTGTTATGTATGTAAAATTTAAACTGTAAACATCTGTGAAAATTAAATAGAGTAGTCCTTTTTTCAATGATGGAGAACAACAAACCTGATTTAAAGAGCAGTTCATCTCTGAGTATAATATATATTAAATTCTAATCCTTGTTTTCAAGATACAAAAGCTTTTTAGGGTCTTGCAAGAGATTAGGATTACTCTCATTTTCTCAGAATAAAACAAAACAACACAGAACAAAATAAAACAAAAATACTGGATACTGATCCTCAATAGCCTTTTATGATCCTAGCTTTGGGCTATCCTATTAATAGGACATAGTTGAAATTAAATTACATTTAATTAAGTTAATTAAATTATAGTTGTAGGGATCATTTGTTCTTCCCCTTCTTTAATCTACATTTCATCCTACTAGAAAAAAATAGCTTCCTTGATAGAACACACTGGGGGCTCTGGATGGATTAAAGAGGGGTCTTAATGTTGCTTGACTTGTGCTGAAATCTGGGATAGGTAGACACCCACTAAAATCTAATTTAGGAGCTATTGGTTGCCCAAACTTTATAAAGTGTGTAAATTATAAAAAATGTATATTGTAAAAAATGGTATAAAGTGATGTTGTATGATATGATTAGAGATTAACATACTATTTATATGGCTTATAGTATTGAAAATAGAAAAAGGAAAGATTATCAATATTTATATTATCAATATTAATTACCATTTTGGATATCAATACTACAAGCATAAAATGCAACAAGCATAACCACTTAGCATACCAATAGTACAAGCATAAAATGATTTGCCTATTCTTAGTTTAGTTTACTTTTATTGTCATTGCACCTCATACAATGAAATCAAAAACCACCTTCAGTGCACATCATGACCATGACCATGAAAATAAACACAAGCACATATTCTTCACATTCTATGCATTGGATTGAAAACCTCTGACATTGCATTAATATTGCAATATACAGTAGAATTAAATAGAGTTACTGCCCTGGGATAGAAGCTGTTTTTCAGCCTATTTGTCCTTGTTTTTAATATCCTGTACTGTTTGCCAGATGGTAATAGTTCAAAAAAAGGTTGCCCAGGATGAGATGGATCTTTGAGAATGTTTTGAACTTTCTTAAGGGAGCGGGAGCTATAAAGCTCTTCCTAAGAGGGGAGAGGGCAACCAATGATCTTCTGGGCAATGACATTAACCCTCTGGAGTGCTTTCCTATCTGCCACTGTGCAATTGGCAAACCATACAGAGGCGCAGTATGCTCTCTATGGTGCAGCAGCAGAAAATCACCAGCAGTTTTTCATTCAGTTGTTGTTTTCTGAGAAGTCTCAGGTAGTACAATCTCTGCTGGGCCCTTTTTACCAGGACTGCAATCTGGGCACCCCAGGTCAGGTCCTCTTTTAGGGTAACATCCAGAATCTTAAAACTGGCCACTTGCTCCACTCGGTCTCCATTGATAAGCAAGGGCCGGATGTCAGATCTGTTCCTTCTATAATCCACTATAAGACCCTTGGTCTTATTGGTGTTGAGGACCAAGTTATTGTCTCCATACCACAAAAGCAACCAGTCATCTCGGTAGGCAAACTCATCCCCCCTGGAGATAAGTCCCACCACTGTTGTATCATTTGCAAATTTAGCAACAGTATTACTAGCGTGACTGGGAATGCAGTCATGCACATAAAGAGTATAGAATAAGGGACTCAACACACAACTCTGTGGTGTACCAGTGTTAAGAACAAGGGCGGAAGAGGTATGATTACCTAATCTGACCCTCTGTGAGGGGCCAGAGAGGAAATCCATAATCCAAAGGCAGATTGAATTAGAAAGCACAAGGTCCAGAAGTGTAGACACCAGTCTATGCGGAAGAATTGTGTTAAATGCAGAACTAAAATCCACAAAAAGCATCCTCATAGTCCCCCCGCTGTTCTAGATGAGTCAGAGCAGTGTGAAGAATGATGGCTATAACGTCCTCTGTAGATCTCTTTTTTTGGTGTTTATCAAATGTATCAAACTGGTGTTTATCAAATGTATGAGGAAGACCAGAAATGATGTGTCGGTAGACCAATTTCTCAAAGCACTTCATGATGATAGGAGTGAGTGCCACTAGTCTGTAATCATTGAGGTTATTGATAGGGAACTTCTTTGGCAGCGGGAAACAGGGAACAATGGTGGAAGCCTTCAAACAAGATAGAATAGTAGCCTGGGATAAAGACTGATTGAAGATCCTGGTAAAGACTCCAGCCAACTGATCAACACAATCTTTAAGCACTCGGCCAGAGATACCATCAGGACCGGCAGCCTTTCTAGGGTCCACAACCTAGAAAAATCTACATTATTGATCTACAAATACAAAAAAAGACCACAATTCAAACTTTGAGAGTATTTAGTCTTCTTCAAGGGTTTTGGTCTACAGAGACTCCATTTAAAAATATTCGATTTAGACAGTATGTTATGTTAATAGATAGTTCTCATCAGTTATAAGAAAAATGCTAAAAATCAACATTTTCATCAGGTAATTACATTCTTATTTTTATTCTACTATACTTTAAAGCAATGTTATACAGAACGATCTTGACGGACTTGAACATTGGGCATTATTTAACAAAATAAAATTCAATGATGAAAAAAGTCATAGTTCTACATTTGGGCAAGAAAACAAAATTCACAGGTATAATATATTGTGGTAACTCGCTCAATAGTAGTAACTGTGAGAGGAATCTTGTAGTCCTAGTGGGCAATCATTTAAATATAACTAGCAGTATGCTGCAGTTGCCAAAAAAGCCAACTACAAAGGATAGAATCAAGATCACGTGAAGGGAAAATATCACTTTATAATGCTTTGGTAAGGCCACACTTGGAATACTGCACCCAGTTTTGGCTGCCATGATGTAAAAAAGAGGTTGACACTCTAAAAGGAGTGCACAGAAGAGCAACAAAGATGATTAGGGGACTGGAGGATAAAAAATATAAAGAACAGTTGCTGGATTTGGTTATGTCTAGTTTGATGAAAAGAAAGACTAGCAGTTTTTCAATATCTCAGGGGCTCCACAAAGCAGGGGGAGTCAAGCTATTCTCCAAAGCACCTGAAGGCAGGACAAGAAGCAATGGGTGGAAACTAATCAAGGAGAGAAGCAACCTAGAACTAAGGAGAAATTTCCTGGCAGTTAGAACAATTAATTAGAACAATTAAACAGAACTTGCCTCCAGAGCTTGTAAATGCTCCAACACCGGAAATTTTAAAGAAGAGATTGGATAACCATTTGTCTAAAGTGGTGTATGGTTTCCTGCCTTGGGAGCGGGTTGGACTAGAACAATGGTTCTTAATGTGAGCAATATCGCCCCCCAGGGGGCAATTTCATTTTTCAGGGGGGCGATGGAATGAAAAGAGGCAATGCGGGGGCGAAGGAATGGAAGTGAGACGATATGGGGACGATGGAGCAAGAAGTTTTGGGGACACTTTTGAGACTTTTTTCATACAGTGAACCGCTGTATATCTGTCGTACAAAAACTTCAGATCGCTCGCTGAACTGTGTTTGAAAAATGTGTGTTGAACTATGTTTTAAAATGTTCTGGAGGAGTACAGAACGCCATACATATGTGAATATGCATCGCTCATCTTCATGTGTGTTGCACAGCAGCCTCTATCACTCTACCCATTAAATTTGTTGCTCTGATTTTTGTTGCTTTTCTTCTGCAAAAATTTTCTTTGTGTCTTTTTAACCCTTTTTATAGTGTGCATGAATACATATTTTCCTCGAATTTTAATTTAGTTTCAGAGTTTTCAACTTGAAATTCTTAGTTCCTGCATTGTGGTTTATTCTTATGCCCTTTTTATATTTCTTTTTGCGTCTTAAAATTCACTTGTAATTAAATCATTAAATGTTACTGGGTTTTTTGGGCATTTCATTTTCTTGCAAATGAATTTTGTTTTCAGTGGTCATTGCATTTAAGTGTCTTGAATAAATAAGATAATAATGAAATACATGTATCTTTTCCAGTTCTGCATGGCTTCGGTGGCAGCAGGAATTCGCGACCGCTCGTGATTCCTGCTGCACTTGCCACCAAGGTACCCCTGATCCAAACGGGTCAGGGGGATATGGCTGCCCTGTAGGGACAGCCGAAGAGAGAGGGGAGCTGGACAGGAGGTTGGGGGTGTTGCAGACCCCCTCCTCATCCGGAAAAACCCCTTTTTCCCAAGGTGGTGGAGCGGCGATCAGCAATGGCTGCCACGAAGAAGCCAGCAACCGGGTAAGATTGTGCTGGAGGAAGCAAGAAGAGTGAAAGTGCTGGCTAAGCCAGGTCAATCAACATCTTTCAAACTCGTTGGAACTGAGCTGTCTGAATTGCTGGAGGATGCAATGTATCCCTAAGAACATCGAAAGCGGCGGAGAAGCTGTTAAAGGGAACTTTTTTTTTTCTTCACTCTCCCACCCCATGGAAACAGCAGATTTGAAATATGTCTGGGCATTGAAGGTGAATTATTCTGAAAGTTGAAGCTAAGGGAAAAAGGGTTCTTGGACATTGAAAAACTTAAGAAATTGGAAAACCCTTATTAGAGGTATGGATTTCTGATTATTTAAAATTGATGTTGCAAGTGGGAAGGGAGAGGAAAAAAAATTGGAGCAGAAGCTGAAAAAGGAGGAGATTGCCTAGAATCCCAAAGAAAGGTATATGGTAATTGGACCTCTTTGATTAAACATTAACCCCAGAAAGAGAAAGAGAAGAAGGAAGAAAAGTATTAATTTTTGGAACTTTTTTTGAATTATTTTTGATTAAAAATATTTGTGGTTGTTTTGGGAAAAGTTTCTCCTTTCATGATGGCATCACTTGTGGATGAACTAAAGACTGAATATCAAAAATATAAAAAGGAAGATACTTTGGGCACTTTGTTTCAATTTTTAGAAATGGCGTTATGTACTTATGAAAAGTTGACTATGCAGCAGAATGACTGGGACAAAAAAGAAGAGGAAGAAGAAGCCATCTTTGATGAACAATGGGTTCTTTCCAGGGAGGAGGAGAAAAAGGATAAGAAAAAGGGGATTTTAAGAATTGAAAAAACAACAAAAAAAGAGAAAAATGAGAGGAAAGGTGGATGCAAGGTTAGAAAGCAAAGGAAAGGGAGTAAGAAAAGGGAGGAGGAGAGACAAAGGGGTAAAAAGGGCAAGGAGAAGAATAAGCAAGAGAGAAAGGGGGGGAGGAGAAGCCTCAATGGGGGGAAGCAAGATCTAAAGAAAAAAAGTTTATTCAGAGACAATGGGTGAATTTAATTAAGGATAAAAGAGAGATTCTGGAGGGTACATAAGATTGTGTTTTTATATGTGTATTTAGAGTATAAAATTCATTGTGTAATTTTAGAATCTATTAAACAGAATCCCAAGATAAATTAAGTGTTATATGAAGTACTTTTAAGTTAGGGTAATGAGTTAAAGACCTCACTCCAATTAGTGTATAGGAGAAGTATAGTAAAAGAAAAAAGATGAATGGATAGTTGGAAACAGAACAGACAAAGAATGTTATTGAAAATGGTAATAAGATATGGAAGGATATATAAAGGTTTTGTTATGTTTTTTTGGGTTTTGTATATTGATAAAAGGCAATAAAATTTTAATTAACAAGAAATAATTTGGATGAAAGGGAGAAGCTGGGATAAGATATGAAGTTAAATAGATAAAGTATTGATACTATAATTTGGAATCATTATGTTCTATTGGTTTTCTTCTTTTATTATTTTTTCTTAGAAAAGAATTTACAAGCTGTTATGCCTTGATTCTTTGTGCACTGTTTTTATAAAATTGATAAAATTGGTTCATAAAAAAAAAGAAAAGAAAATGATAATAAGATATGGAAGGATATATAAAGTGAATATGATGTTTGAATTTGTGTCTGTGTGAAGAGTTTTAACCCGGGATCAGACAGCCTTCAGAAAAGATCTTTTAGTTTTATTTATGTTTTGTGTTTTGTATGTTTATGAAAGGCAACAAAATTTTATTAAGCAAGAAATATAATTTGGATAAAAGGAGAAGTCTGGATAAGATATAAAGTTAAATAGATAATGTAAATATTGATATTACAATTTGAAATTATTTTATATGTTCTATTGGCTTTCTTCTTTAATTATTATTAATTTTTCTTTTAGAAAAGACTTTTCAAGTTGTTATGCCTGGATTGTGTATTGCGTTTTCTGTAAAATTAATAAAATTTGTTTAAAAAAAAATAATGAAATACATGTATCATGAAGTTTGGGAGTAAAGTGATGGGTGGCATCAGAATTTTTCACACAGTTGAGATATGGGAAAAAGACTAGAAATAGATTATTTGCATCGATATGTCCTGATGACAATTTTAAAGAAAACAAAAAAATGTGTTTGCATAAATTGAAGAATTATTTCCTTGTGTTGTGATTGAGAGGTTATGTTGGGGGAGGGGGGCGATGATAACTTCCTCAATGGCTCAAAGGGGTGATTCTTTCAAAAAGGTCAAGAAGTACTGGACTAAAAGACCACCAAGGTCCCTTCCAACTCTGTTATTCTATTCTTAAAGTTTTCTCTCAGAAATCCTTTCCACTTTTAAAAATTATGAAGAATACAAAAAGAGTGTTTGATTGTATATATTACATTTGTTAGTATTTACCATATCAACAATTAAAATTGATACTTTTGTGGAATATTCTTTTATTGAATCATGTAAACGTAGCACTAGATTTACAAGAAGAAGAAAAAACAATAATTGTTCTGACCCAAACCCTTGTTTAATAAAACAAACACAAATCAAAGGGAACAACAACCTTTTATTGATTCTTATGAATCCCTGGTTAAAAGGCTGCTGCAAACTAATTAACTTTGATAAGCACGAGCCTCTCCAAAACTGCGTGGCTGCCAAAAATAACAGATAAGGTTACCTAGAAATATTTTACAACACAAGAGTCTTCAAATACCAACTAAGAAACTGCAATGTCCTCGAGGCTCGAGTTTCAAAACGTCTTTGCTTCGTGCAAAGAACATCTGATTCACAGCTGGCTTTTATCTTCTTGAAGGAGGGGCCATCAACTCGCAGCCTTACTCCTGAGTCTCCCATGCTGGTACAGCTGCTCTTTCCTATGAGGAACCCTGCGCTCACGCGCACTTGGCACAAGCTCCTCATCACTGCTGCCAGCCCCTACAATCTCTAAAGGCAGCAGTCCACTCCCTAATGGTCCTGGCCCCTGATCTGAGTCCTCACTCTCCTCAGCTGTCTGCACCTGCTGCCGGCTAACCACAACAATAATGAGAGGAGTGAAGTTGCTTGCAAAGTATGCAAATGACTTCAATATCTGGTAAATAATTTCAATTTTACAGATCTCATCTAGGAGATTCCCTAGATGTTCTTGGACCAAAGTCTGAAGAAACACTGCTCTCAGAGATCATATTCAGTTCTAACAGATAATACAATTCAATTGTTATTGCATTGCATAATTAAAAAGACCGAATGCAAAAATAAGAAAGTCCCTGTGCTACAGTACATACACAGAAAAAAAATATTTCATCCATCAACCAAACATCCATTCAACCTTCATTCTCATAGCTCTTCATACATATAATAATAAATGGAGAAATATACAATTAAATAAACCAAAGTAGCCAATCAAAGTGATAAGAAAGAACTCTGTAGTGTTCAAAATAGATACTGACTATGTAGACAGCAGTAGTTATTGTAGCTACACAATGCTTGTATCACAATTTTGTCACAATTTCAATAACTCTTCCTCCCCCCCATATTCTTGAGGTGCCTCAATTTCAATCTTTTTTTAACCAGTTTTCAGACTAGTTTTGTCTTTTGTTCCCCCAACATAGATTTGTACCATTCTTCTTATCTTATAGTTTATATACCTATGGTAAACCATGGACTCTAAAAACTTTACTGAGAATAGAGGCTGCTTCAGAATAATTGTATGTAATACTCTCAGTTATTTTCATATGCCAGAAATCAAGGGAATTACCAAATGTATCAGCAGATAACTTCTCAAAAATCATCTTGTTCCATTAATTTATTGGCTATATCATTTCAGTGCCATATGATATAGCCTCCTTTGGTCGCAAAAGTTCACTTGATGATTTTGAGACAGTTATTATTGTTCAATCTATCTCACAGTGATTTGTGGTGGGAAACTGGAGAAGGTGGTGCAACTCTCTTCATACTCTACATAAATGACCTCTGTATTATTAAGAGCAACTGTGTTCTCTTCGCTGATGATGTAAAGCTATTCAACACCACCAACAATAACGCTACCCTTCAAAAAGATCTTGACTATGTATCAGAATGGCCAAACAAATGGCAACTTCAAATCTCAACTAATAAATGCTCTGTCTTACATATTGGCAAAAAAAATATATCAGAAAATAAAATACAAGTTGAATAATCAAGACCTTGCTGACGATCCAAACTCCGTCAAGGATCTTGGAGTAATCATGTCTAATGATCTAAGTGCTAGAGCCCACTGTAACTACATAGTACATAATATCACAGTACTAACTAGAGCATACAAAACATTTGCTAGACCAATTCTTGAATACAGCTCATCAGTCTGGAACCTGCATTACGTATCTGATATTAATACAGTTGAGAAAGTCCAGAAATATTTCACAAGAAGAGTTCTCCACTCCACTACTCGTTGCAGAATACCTTATGCCACCAGACTTGAAATTCTAGACCTAGAAAATCTAGAACTACGCCATCTTCGGTCCGATCTAAATATAGTACATAAAATTATATATTGCAATGTCCTACCTGTCAATGAATACTTCAGCTTCAACCATAACAACACAAGAGCACACAATAGATACAAACTCAAAGTAAACCGCACCAAATTTGATTGCAGGAAATACAACTTCAGCAACAGAGTGGTCAATGTCTGAATTACTCTACCTGACTGTGGTT
Organism: Hydrophis major; assembly: GCA_033807585.1. Taxonomy (NCBI): domain Eukaryota; kingdom Metazoa; phylum Chordata; class Lepidosauria; order Squamata; family Elapidae; genus Hydrophis; species Hydrophis major. The sequence continues at coordinate 326,671,110 of CM066329.1, read as the reverse complement.
TCTTCCCCAAACCCCAAAAACTTTAACCTTAGACTGTCTACTATTGACCTCACCCCTTTCCTAAGAGGTCTGCAGGGGGCGTGCATAAGCGCACCAATGTGCCTACCATCTCTGTCCTATTGTTTCTTTTTATTTTTCTTATATGTATCCATTTCATGTATTCATAACTATGTTTATACTTATACCTGTTATAATTGCTTGACAAATAAACAAACAAACAAGCAAACAAATAAGTATCAACATGAACACCTGGATGAAAGCCAGGATATTGCATAAATTTAACACATACCAAAGTAAAACACTGCCCCACCTACAGTATCTAACTTCTTGAGGAGTTTGCTAGGAATGTAAGTCACCTAACAGTTGGGTTGGAAAATATATAAACCAGGATAGACATTTTTATACTGTCTCTTTAAAGGAATGCTAAAATTGTAATTGGGTGTGGTTCCTCAAATGGCCATAAGATGGAGCCAGAAACCTGGGTTGTTCTGTTCTGTTGTTTCTTGAGAGTGTTGCCGTTCCTGCATTTCCCTATTGCTGATCATCGTTAGTCTTGGATTGATGTGAGTTTGTTACTGAACTGTTTTTGGTACTGGACTTTATTATTGGATTATCCCTGGACTGAAAACTGACTGCTTTAACCGTGAATGACTTGGACTGTTTGTTGAACGTTGCTTTACAGTTTTACTGGAAGTAAAAACCTACATTTTTACTATACAGTGTATCTGTGTGCTGGTTGTGTGTTATTCTTCACCACTCTCACTACGTCTCCCTGTGTGCACTCATTCTCCTAATGGGGAAATACCTCAACAGAGTTGATATTTGGTAACTTGCCCAAAGTCCAATGGGAAAGGATATTATCCCAGATTTATGCAAACATTTTAATTTTAAATCAACTGGTTTTCTTTCCAGGCTGTCTTTATTTCACTTTTCAGATACCCGGAAGACATTTTCTTTATACAGAAGAACATTTGCATTCACATCCATAATAAAAAACATTAATATAATTTGAAGTATTCCTTATACATTTATCCATAATTATTAAACAATTAAGGGGACATTGCATATCCTTGTCTTATTATGTGTTCAATGCTGGATAATTCACTAAGAATTCAGCTTATTTTCACGTAAATTTTACTCTGGCATAAGTATTATACACTTTAATAAATGAAGCTAAAAACATCAAACCTGTTAAGTACCACCTTACACACTTGGGTTACAAAACTAGTTACTTCCAGTAGCTGCAAAGAAACTACAAGATATATTCCCAAGCTTTAAAGGAAAAATGAAGAAAATCAGATATATTTTTATGGAAAATTTGAGCAGCAGATTTCTAATTGCATCAAAATCCTTTTCAGTAAAGGAATTGAAAGGACAAACTATGGAAAGCTGAGTAGCAATACATTTCACTTTCATTATGACTTGGTGACAAAAAGGATTAATTAACTGCTGGCAATGTTAACTTTATGATTAAAAATAAGTTAGCTACAATAGTTGATTTCTAAATATAAATAAACTCAACATAAACTATTTCAACTACTCCCCTCAGGATGCTGCTATAGGGCATTGCATGCCAAAACAACTAGACACAAAGACTGTCCCCCCATGCCATCGCTCTGCTGAACACAGCACTGTCTTATGCCTAAGGATTTTTACCCATGTAGTAGGGCTGTATTACCATTATCATTCTCATCTTTCTTATTGCATTTTCCTATTGGTATCTTATGGTATCTTGTTGTTTGTATGTGCACTGAGAGTTTATGCACTGGAGACAAATTGCTTGTGTGTCCAATCACACTTGGCCAACAAAGATATTCTATTCTATTCTATTTCTATGCTACTCTATCCCTCCTCCCCCATGATCTAACCAACTGCTTTTAACATAAAATTCAGGCACAATCTGACAAATTAAGCCATTTTTAGAATTCAATATACTATTTAACACAGTGACACAAAAGTGCTGTTCCTAATTTTGTTTTTTAGTTCTTATATTACTGAAAAAGAAAGAATCATATATCTTATTATAAGTCAGTAATTATTAAAACATTTGTCATTACACTAAGCTGGAAATTAAATGAATGATTACTTTGAAGATAAAATAATTTTGTAGTGAGAAATATAAGAGAATTTTTTTATCCATAACACAAATTTATAAAATGAAGAGTATAGTATTTTTCCAATGGTTTCTTGTTTACATATAATTTATGGAAAACACACATATATAATATGATAAGCTCTTTAAAAAAAACATGAAAGAAAATATTCATAACCCACACTCAATTGCATTAATAAATATTGTAAATTAACAAATTAGTTTTTAATTACCTATTTGAAATAACAAAGTTTATACAGAAATGATCTGTTTCATTGATAAAAAGAAGAAAATATCTAATGATCACTGTTGAATTCAAGATTCATAGGTATAACTGAAGGGGCTGAAATTCCTCTTCTAATCACACAATTTCTTACTGGTTCTACTTCTTTTTAATCCAGTCCAGAAGCAGTGTAAAATGTTTATAATTGTTTTGCCTTTACCTGATATGCCTGGATACTGATTAAATGTATTTTTGTTTATCAATATTACAGTCAAAACCTATTGCAGCAGGTTATAGTAGCTAGCCCTTGAGTTACAATGGCAATTGGAACCTGAATTTCCTACAAAAAAGAGAAAAAGTGCAACAAAAAATAAATAAATAAACTGAAGTTACAAAATAAAGTGACTTTCTCTTCAACAGATATTAACAAGCCTCTTAACTATTCCAAAAATTCTTTTAATCCCTTATTTAATTTTCATCTTTTCAAATTCTTCCTATTTTGCTTCTTCAAAGTCCAATTTTTGTTTATACCGTTTGTCACTGGTTAGACCATGCCTTGTACAATTCTGACTTTTGCAAGTATAGAGACATCATGTCGTTTACTTATCTTTTCCAAGTCCTTCATGTTGGTCTACTAAGTGCTAGTCTGTAATTTATTTCTTGACTGCTAGTTCATTTACAGTTGATGGTTCATTCTAAAAGGCAGAAGCTATCTACCATTTTGATATCTTCATTATCCCTCTCTGTCAGCCCAACCCACTTAACAGGGTTGTAGTTGTGGGGAAAATAGGGGAAGAAGGAATCTTATCTATGATTTCCACCTTGAGTTATTTATAAAAATAATAAAAGCCAGATAAAAATAAATATATTTATTATCAATTCTAAGGCTTGTTCTTATATCTATTGTCATTAATTTTGGCATTCTTGATATTTTGTTTTAGTCCCATTTTTTTCAGTGTGCTCCTTGATTTTTATTATTAGAGCTTGCATGCCCTTTCCAGTTTTGGCTATCAAGAGACTTTCATCATATATTCAAATATAGGCTATATAAATAAGGGAAACATCCTTTGCAAAATTGGAGTTAGTCGCTTTCATTGTGTTCTGTCCATACTGTGGTTTTCTGATACGTACAGAAGTTTCTCATGGCGACAATGACGTATTCTGATATTCCCATTTCCTGTAGATATTCCACAGCTTGACATGATCAATAGAAAGACCTTTTTATAATCAAGGAACCACATAGTAACTTTTGTATTCTTTGGCATTTTCAATTATTCAGTTGTTATTCCTTTAAGATAGTCCAGAAAAGAAGCACAACCAGGAGTACTAGCTTTATCTTGTTAAGTTACATTAACATAATTATGCAAAACTAAAAATATTTCTCCCTCACTTTCCTTTTACTCTCCAGAAATCTTGGGAGAGTCCCTTCTGAAACATTTCTATGCCATCTCTTGTTTTGTGGGCCGAGACACCTTTGACATATCAGTTGTCCACTCGGCATCACTCCTGTCCTGAAAGTCATTCTCATATATCGTTTCACCAGTGTGTGTTAGCAATAATACTTTGGGTTTCTTGTCATTTTTAAAAAATAGCTTGAACACGTAGCATCTCTTTTTCCATACAGGACACTAATTTGCATTAGATTATGATAAGAATTATTTCACTAGCATGTGAAAATAAAGATATTATATGATACTTTGCACAGACTCTTTTTGGAAAGTAGAATAACCCTTTCCAATCTATTGGCCACTGTGTTTGGCCATATTTTCCAGATCTTCTGACACAGCTTGGTTAGAACTTTTACTGATTCTTCTTGTGTGTTGCTTGCCATATTTCAGTTTCTGTAGCTTCTGAGCTTCTGGTAAGATCAGAGAGATGATCTAAATTCATTTGAAAAGTAATACATTTTAAAACTAATTAAAATGATAGAAGTTCCATGCCTTGTTTCAAGTATAAAATCTGTTAACTGCATCATGTCTTAAGGAAAGGATCCAAATATAATGCATTCTGAAATGAAGCAGAAGTATTAGAATGAAAACTGATCTACTCATTCAAAGCACTATTTAATATTTTAATTAGAAAGCCCAGCTAGATTCCAAAACCTAATCTCAAAATGAGGTTGATGTAAAATAGTTTGTAATGCAAGACGTAATATATATTAGCCTTCAGGAAGCTTCATTACTTTGGGGACAAAGTAGATAAATACCTTGGGTCACAAAACATCAGACTAACCTGTTTTTTAATTTTTTTATTTATTTGTAAATCGCTTACAAGATACAAGTATAAGAATAAATATAGTTTTGAATACATGAGATAGATACTTATAAGAAACATAAAAGAAACAATAGAACAGGGACGGTAGGCACAATTGGTGCGCTTATGCACGTCCCCTTCAGACCTCTTAGGAAAGGACTGAGGTCAATAGTAGACAGTCTAAGGTTACAGTTTTTGGAGTTTGGGGAAGAAACCACAGAGTCAGGTAGAGTATTCCAAACAAAGACCACTCTGTGGCTGAAGTCGTATTTTCTGCAGTCAAGTTTGGTGCGGTTAACCTTGAGTTTGTATCTATTGTGTGCTCTTGTATTGTTATGATTAAAGCTGAAGTATTCATTTGCAGGTAGGACATTGCAATGTATGATTTCATATACTATATTTAGATCGGACCGGAGTGGCGTAGTTCTAGGTTTTCTAGCTCTAGATTTTCAAGTCTGGTGGCATAAGGTATTCTGCAAAGAGTAGAGGAACGGAGAACTCTTCTTGTGAAATATTTCTGGACTTTCTCAACTGTGTTAATATCAGATACATGATATGGGTTCCAGATTGATGAGCTGTATTCAAGTATAGGTCTAGCAAATGTTTTGTACGCTCTAGTTAGTAGTGTGATATTACCAGAGAAGAAGCTACGTAGGATTAGATTAACAACTCTTAATGCCTTTTTGGCTATGTTGTTACAATGGGCTCTACACTTAGATCATTTGAGATGAGTACTCCAAGGTCCTTGACAAAGTTTGGATCCTCAACAAGGTCTTGACTATTTAACTTGTATTTTATTTTCTGATTTGTTCTGCCAATATGTAAGACAGAGCATTTATTTGTTGAGATTTGAAGTTGCCATTTGATTGACCATTCTGATACATAGTCAAGATCTTTTTGGAGGGTAGAAGTATTGTCTGTGGTGTTCAATAGCTTTACATCATCAGTGAAGAGAACGCAGTTGCTTTTTATATGATCACAGAGGTCATTTATGTAGAGTATGAAGAGAGTTGGTCCTAAAACACTGCCTTGGGAGACACCACTGTTGACAGGTACAGAATTTGATAGGACACTCCCAATTTTGACCATTTGTTGTCTGTTTGACAGGAATGCTTCTGTCCAGTTATGTAGATGTCCAGAGATACCATAAGATTTTAGTTTTAGGAGTAGTTTGTCATGTACCACTGAATCAAAGGCTCTACAGAAGTCTATGTAGATTGCGTCTGTTGCTTTGCCCTGTTCGAGTTGTATAGTCCATATGTTTTTGCAGTGTAAACAGGATAGTTTTTTTCTGAAACCAAATTGTTTATTAGAGAGTAGGTTGTTTGTTTCTAAGTGGAGGATAATGGATTGGTTAATAATTGATTCCATGACTTTACAGGTGACACAGCATAAGGAGATTGGTCTGGACAGTATAGATTGAGAATTTCAGACTATTGTCCCAAGAAGCGGAAAAGCCAACATTTATTCGTGCAATAAAGATTTGTGAAACTGATTAGGTTGACTTTTAAAATGGGAGAATTGTCCATTAATGTTCTGAGGATAAGATTTGAGGAACAACAACTTTTCTATACCTGATGCACTGAGCTGTAAATTTCTTCCACAGTTGATTCCAATGCAATATGGATGACTTTTTTTAATTTGGAACAATATGAAATACACATTACAGAATTATATTAAGATTAAAACAAATTTTATTAGGAAAAAATCCGTTGGACCTTAGATGAGTAAACTAAAGTTCTTTGTGTAACAAATAAGTATTCTAGAGATGCTTTTAGTAAGCCTATTTGGATTGTAACAAATTAAGCAGTTAACTTACTCTGTTTTTTTTTTAAACAAATACAGTATCCTTTGACAGTAAGCTATTACTGCCAAAGCCATCAGTGTCCATAGATAAGCAGTTTGCATATAGTATATACTCTCCTTTCTGGAGCTTTCAAAATGCAGGTTAAAATCATGAATGGAATATTGTCATCATTAATTCTTAAATACCAAGCCGAAGGCAAGCAGAAACTAAAGCCTTATCAACTACACCAGATACTAATACCTAGACATTGCAAGGTCTGCATTTATGATGGACTACCTGAGCTGATAACACATGGAATTATCTAAACAACATTTGCATATTTGTGTAATTATTTCCTAAGGTTAATTAGCTCCAGCAAAGCAGTTTGCCCTTTGAGACTGCTTACCATGACAGGTTCACATATTTTCTGTTTTGATGCCAAATTATACAGAGTTTTTTTTTTCCTGCTTAACTAACCTGTTGCTAGCAAGTTACAAATCCCGCACTGTTTGAAAGTTTAGATTTTCATGCTACAAATCTGAACTGATAGTCCATACTTGGAACTTTGGCCATGTCATGTGAGCTGACTTACTTGAAAAGTCAATCATGCTGGGAGTGATCAGCAGAAAAAGGATAAGGGGCTGCCCTAGTACCAGCTAGTTGGATACTATAAAGGATGACACTGGGATGACTATGGCAGAACTGAAAGTGGCGGTGCGAGACAAAGGGGCATTGAGTGCTGACTCATAGAGTGGCCAAAGGACACAACTGAATAGCTGACAATGAGATAAAAATTCATATCAAGTTCTGCTTATAGCAGAGATACAAAAAAAAAAAAAAAGCTTGGAAATTTCTACAATTCTTTAATCATATAAGTTTTGCGTCAAAACTTATTCAAAACTAAACTATTCCTTGTGCTTAGTGTACAATATTTTAGGATGAAAAACTAGCAGTACTGAATTTTGGTAATGAAATAAATACTGGTAGTATTACATTTTGGTAATGTTTTAAAAATTACTTCGAAGTAAAGAAGAAATGTAGGTGGATTAACATATTGAAAAGTTTATTTTTTTAAAGAATGAATTGTAATAAATAAATACAAATAATACATTAACCAAGAGTCTTAGGTGATTTTTCTGTTCCTAAATTTCTACTGAATATGAGTAGACATGCCTCTTTATAGTCATCATTGATGAATTTGGGAAATATATATTATTGCATGTTCATCTATATTACGGGTGTCAAACTCACCATGTCACCTTGCCGTCACATAATGTTTCGTGATGTTTTTCCCATTCGCGGAGCTGGGGTTGGCATGGTTTGCATGTGATGCATCCGGCTTGCGGGATGCCAGTTTGACACCCCTGATCTTTATGATGCATATCAAAAGTATCGGCATGCATATGAATGAATTTAAGGAAATAGCATCATCATTATGATCATTCTACATAGTTTAGGACTCTGATATTTGGCTGTAAAACTCAAGACATTTTAAATCTAGAAAAGTTTGAAATGGATATATTTGCATCTGCAGCTGAGGACTCAAAGTGGACTACAGGTAGTCGTTGACTTATGATTGCAATTGAGCCCAAAATTTCTGTTGTTAAGTGAGACATTTATTAAGTGAGTTTTGCCCCATTTTACAACCTTCCTTGCCACAATTGTTAAATGAATCACTGCAGTTGAGAAGTTATTCTGGTTTTAAGTGAATCTGGCTTCCTCGTTGACTTTGCTTGTCAAAAGGTGATCACATGACTTTGGGACACAGCTATGCTCATAAGTATGAACCAGTTGCCAAGCACATGAATTCTGATCACATGATCATGGGGATGCTTCAAAGGTTGTGAAAAATGGTCATCTTTTTCAGTGCCATTGCAACTGAATGGTCACTAAATGAACTAAGTAAATATAAGTCAAGGACCATCTGTATTTGGACATTGATGTTTGGAACACTTATATTTAATAAATGATGAGAAAATACACTGGGCTATGTGAATTTCTGCAGAAAGTTCACTTCATGGATTCTAAAATAAACTATACAATTCTATTCCACACAATAAATTCCATGTTGGACTTGTGGAAACTGTTTTCCCTTTTGATTTGGTCATAAAGGAATTTAACTTTAAGCACATGCATCTTTAAATCTGTGCAGTCAACATACAACTACACTGAACATTTAAATAGGTTTTGTTTTACTCATGTAATTTACCATTATAATAATTGTTGCATTACATTTATAGAAAAACTTAAACTGTGGGTTGTCCCTTAAATTTAGACATGTGATGAATGTGTTAATCATCATTATTCTAGGCCCGTGATGGCAAACCTATGGCATGTGTGCCACAGGTGGCACACAGAGCCATTTGTGCTGGCATGCAAACTACAGGCAAACACAGCTAATTTTCTGCCTGTTTGAGGCCTTTTTCACCTCCCAAAGGCTTGAAGAAGGTTTCTTCAGGCTTCTACAAGCTTTGTAGGCTGAAAGGTAGTCACTTCCAGTATTTTCGGAAAAACAGGAAGTGATGAAACAGGGCTAGATTTCGGCCTACAAAGCTTGTAGAAGCCTGAAGAAGCCTTCCTCAAGCCTTTGGGAGGCCAAAAAAGGCCTCAAATCAGCTGAAAATCAGCTGTGAGGCGCAGTGCAGGTAAGGGAGTGGCGGGGGTGGGGTGGGATTGTGCGCACATTTGTAGAGGGTGTAGGGCATTACCTTCTGGGTGCTGGCAGGTGAGCACAAGCATGCAAGCACATGCACAATTTTTGGCACAGGAGCCCAAAAAGGTTAGCCACCAATGCTCTACGCTGCTTTCATTGTAATTAAGTTATTGATTAAGCTGGTATTTTTCATTCCTATCTGACACAGAATCAGAATAAAATAACATTAATAAAGGGTTTCAGTGCCTGTTCAGATACGGCATATTGCCACAATTGTGGAGAAAGCCTGGGAAGTTGGAACAAGTATAGGCTAGTACAGAAGGCAATGCAGAACAAAAGAGACACAAGAATGGCCTGATACCTAGGTGGTAGAGAAGAGTAAAACTGAAGTTTAAATATATAAATAAAGTTATCCACTGTAAGAGATGAATTAGTAAGAGATGTTAAGTAAAGTGCTTGTAGTAGAAATAAATGCTTAATAGATCTAACTTTCAATAGAAAAATTCATCTGATTGCATCACTAAAGAATTGTCAGTAAAGTTCAGTAGATGATATCTATATCTAAATCTATTCTGGGCTAAGAAAGAAAGAAATTCTTTAACACAAGTTTTGCTCAGGTATGGGATCAGATGATAATTAAAAGAAATCAAAAGAGATTACTGGGCATGTTTGTTTTACAGTTAGATAAATGAAAAAGGGAGAAGCTCAAAGTCAATACATATGACAGGGTAAAAAAAATCAAGAATTTAAAGAAAAGTACTCTGCTCCATCTCCAAACTCTTAGTTTTGGAATATAATTTTTATTAAGAATTTTAATTACAATAATGAAAAGATATGATAATGTCTGCCCCTGACCTGGCTCTCAGAATTCTGGATTAGATATGGAGTATTATTCTGTGCACGCCTATTTAAAAAAAAACTCAGGCAAGCTTCTGTTTTGTTTTGTTTACATTATTTACATCTTTAGCCTCAAATACCAATCATGTTTGAGTGTGGTGATTGATATCTGAAGCAGGACACTTATATTTTTTCCTCAAAGCTACAGTGGTTGCAGTGCTCCTATGATCAAAATTTGGGTACTGGGCAGCCTGCCCACATTTACAACCACTAAGTGCACTTCAACTCAATTTCAATCAGAAAAGAGCTAGAAAGTACTTTGGAGGTCTTCTAGTCCAGTCCTCTGTTCAAGCAGGAGATCCTATACCATTTCAGACAAGTGACTATCTAGTCTCTTCTTAAACATCTCCAACAATGAAGCACCGACAACTCCTCTGCCTATCTCTCCTCTATTTCTCGCCTTTTGGCGACCCTGCAGTCTACTGACCCACCCTCTGCTCTGCAAGTTACCCTGTGCTCTGCCCACTCCATAACACTGCAAGTTACCACTTCTACCATCCTTTGCTGTCTTCCAACTACCACTGATGTGGCATGCCTAACCTAAAGTGATGAATATAAAAACACAAAACTTTATAATTCTTTTTAAAAATTTACTTCACACTAATTTTCAGAAGTGTCATTTTCAACTCCTAGAAATCACACAAAATTTTTTCATAAAGAATGTTTAGATAACATATTTTCCTGATAATTCAGTAATAATCTATGTTTCCTATCCAAATTAGAAGTTACATTATGAATAGGAAGTTGGGGTAGAATTTATTATTTTGTTTACTAATTTTTTTGTTTTTCTCCACAAATGATGCTACAATAATCTTTTTTTTTGCTACACAAAAATTACACATATGCATACACATGTAGTGTTAGGCACATTAAAACAAAGTTTCCAAAATTACAATTTATGAATGAATGAGTTTCCTTCTGATACCTTAAGGTCACATGCAGCCCTGGGGAGAATATTTTAAATTTGCAGTACCCACTATTCAGAACACTTGGTCTTCAATCAAATCCTGCTTAAGCTTCAGTTGGCTCGAGTACTCACAAAATGCCTTCCCAAATTACTTAAATTTATGTGCTGATTAACATGACAGCAGATTGATCAAAAGCCAAATAGGTTTATTAACTATTTAACAAATTATATCCCATATTCCTGACAATTAAAAGCACTTAACAATAATCCTAAATTCAACATCATAATTATACTATGAGAAGTAAATACAATTATATGTAATAACTCATTAATAAAAGCTGAATAATCCAATAAAATTTTTAACTGTTAAAAAAATAATAACATAAGACTTCTAACATGGGCTGGCAACATTCTGATTTATATTTGTTCTGTGCAAGTTTAAGAAGCCATCTACTAATCTTTTGATTTTTAAAAATATTGCTTAATTGATAAGAGATAACTTCTTTTGCCGTTGTTTAAATTACTACTTTGTTTTGAAAAAAATATGGATCCACATTTCATAAAATGGAGAAAGCAGAATTATCTCCCTTTTCTTCAAGGAATAATCAGTTTCTTAAACTTAAGCAGAAGAATGGCTAAAATCTAAAGTTATTCCTTATCTATAAGAAAAAATAGTCACAGAGAAATGAAATAATATAAAGTTGCTTATTATTTAAAATATCTCACCTGTGATACAATCTTTTATAACAAATAAATGAACACATATTAAAAACTTGTGCAGGACTGATTCTCTAGATCAGAAAATGGAAACTTTAAGCATGTTAGTGATTGATTGGCATGAAAATAGAATTATCCACTTTGAAACTTTAGTATAAATGTACCATAGATGTTGGTAGTGTGTATGGTAGATAATGAAATTACCTACTTTTTTCTGCTTCACAGAAATAATTTACTCTTTCTAAACATTCCTCACACTGCTGAGCAAGATCAGACCTCTTGGAGAAAACATAAGTCAGTGCAGGCAGAAAACAAGGTGGAATTTGAAACTTATATGAGGCTTTCATTCCATTTTAGAAGAAAAACCAAGTCCTATTATGATTATATATATAAGATCTACAAATAAGATCATACAAGTATTCTGCATCTATCTTGGAAGTAGTTTGTTTAGATAAAATGTGAAGATGATTTTTTTTTTCCAATTCAGACTGTAAGTCATTTATATGAGTACAGTTCAAATTTTTGGAGCGTGTTTTGGACAAAATATGGATTTCTAAAAATTAATTTCAATAAACTACTGTAACCCAAGTTAAATACAAAATAGAATCATTTTCTCATTTATCAAAAATCTTTTACGGGCCTCATTAAAATGACTGTCATATTTCCTTTAATTTGACATTTTGAGCTATTGGCCTCTCTTGTCAGCCAAACTGGGCATTAATGTGGTTGGAATTGAACAGAAATTGCTGAATATATATTATGTCAGAGATAATAGGAATGTTCTATATAAATACCGTATTTCTCATATAATAAGGCTGGGTCTTTTTTTTTTTTTGAGCCCCGAAAAAATGGCTAGGGCGTCTTTTCGGGGGTGACTTAATTCCCCCTGCTTGCATCTTCAGGTGGGTGGGCAGCGACGGCTTGGATGTTGACCTCGGCGTTAATGGGGCACTTCGTATCGGAACCTAGTGTGACATCTGTATGTTGACCTACTACTGAGCCATGGCATGTGTGCACATGCAATGGAGGCATGAGGGAGAGCTGTGAAAGAGATGGTGGCTCTCCAAAACAGGATGTACATGCAGCACATACACATGCTTTTTTCTTGCAAGGGAGAGAGTGACTCCTTCCTCCCATTGTCATCATCATCATCTTTTGGGTTAGTGAATCAATTAAACCTTTCATGATAGTGAGATCGTTTCCCAAATTTCCCTTAAATCAGGGAAGAAATCAGAAACAAACCTTTGGACTGAGAATAAGACTGTTCCTATGATGCCATTTTTGTTCACTGCAGTGTGAAAAGTGTGAAAAAACACACTTCTTTTTCTTCATCTTCTTGTTCCCTATTTACTGGTCTCTTTCAAAGAGGAAATAGTGAACATCAAACTTATTCTCAACTGTCCTAGTGAAAGTTTTTATTGGTATCTATTTTTATTTTTGAAATTTACCAGTAGCTGCTGCATTTCCCACCCTCGGCTTATACTCGAGTCAATAAGTTTTCCCAGTTTTTTGTGGTTAAATTAGGTGCCTCGGCTTATATTCGGGTCAACTTATACTCGAGTATATACGGTACTTCTTTTTTGTTTTTTGAAAATTTTATTTGGGTTTTCACACACACAAAAAAACATAATATAAATAAAACATCTTTTTTTGAAAATAGCATGGTCCCGGGTTATCACTTCTTCATACAGACACAAACTCAATTTCATGCTCATGTTTGTGTTCTATTCCATGTCTTATTACTGTTTTACATTTTCTACATAGTTTTTCCTCTCTTTTAATTTTCTCAACTTTATTTTGATTATCTCATCTCAGTTCAAATCATTATATTTATACTTTTGTCTGTCCTGTTTCAATTTCATATTATCTTTTCTCATTAAACAAATTTTCCCCTGTAGTTACTAATTGGAGTATGACACCTTTATATCTTTTAATTTTATCCACTCAACTCTTATTTAAGCTTCAATGTATACCTTTAAGATTATAACATTCAATATAATACAAAACTTCCAATTGAATTCTGCTTGGTACATTCTTAAAATACACACTATATTCTTTAAAAAAGATATATATATCACTCATTCCAATTCAATTCAATTCTATCATTAATATTCATTAATATCTTAACATCTTTAACATTTCTTTTCAATTAAATATTATACTTCCCTGGGAACACTTATAAACTTTCCATAATTAATTCTCCCCCCCCCCCCATATTTCTCTTCACTTATATTATATATAATAATATAATAATTAAAATGTTCCCATCCTTTCCTAATTTAATTCTGTCATTCACTTTATTTCATTTATTTATTAACAAACATTCCACTAGATTACAATAAATATTTTATCCATCATTTTAATCATATTTTCTAAAATTATTTCTATTTGTAATATAACAATACTATTTTATGTACCTTTGCAGAATTCTTTTACAATTAAGTTTTCACCTATTATCTCTAAACAGGCTTATACTTTCAATCCTTATACCTTTTCCCTGTTTCTCTATATCTTGTTTCTGTCCATTATAACTTCTTTTCCTTTCCTTCTTCTTCTCCCTTCCCTTTTTACCTCCTTGTCTCTCTACTTCTAATTCTCTCTTCTGTAATCCCCTCTTCTGTTGCTTTCTAATATTATACTTATCTTTCAAACTATTATTCTTCTTTTTGGTTGTTTTTTCAAATCTTAAACTTTTCATTCTCTTTCCCCCCTTTCCTCCCCCCCCATATAAAATTACTTGATCATTACAGATGGCTCCTTCCTTGTCCCAGTCTTCTTGTTCTGCAAGCGTTTCTTGTTGTTTCTCATAGTTCCAGATCTCCATTTCTAAGAGTTGAAATACGAAGCCAAAAGAACCTCTCCCTTCTTGTGCATCTTCTTTGTACTTTTTAAGTTCCATTTTCAGTTCTTCAAAAAGTGGTACCATTTTAGACACTTTTAAACAACCACCCGATTGATTTTAGTCATTTAAATGCAATAACCAAAAATCCAAAGATTACCAAATACTCCAAATATTCCAAAGCTATTTCTTCTTACTTCTTTTTTCCACTTTCTCTTCCTGGGGTTCTATTATTTTGTTGCCAAGTTTCAGTTAAAATGTATCTTTTAGGAATCTTGTTGAGGTTCACTGTAAATTCCTTTTAATTCTAGGCAGTCTCCTCCATTTTTCCAGATCCTGCCCTTTTATTCTTTTTCTCTCCTTTCCTGCTTTTAAAAGCTTTTAAGTATCCAGAAATTTAAGTATCCCTTTGACATTTTATTTTCAGCTTAAATGCCTATTGATGTCAAAGTTGATTTTTTTTTTTTCAATTTCTTGCTTAAGTCTCTTAGCTGTCAGTATAGGGAAAGGGGAAAAAAAACCCAAATCCTTTCCCTTTCCTTTCTCCTTCGCTGCTTCAAAATCTTTGGGAACAATGTTATTTTTTTTTATAGTTTAAATTCCAGGGTACCTTATGTTGTTGCTTTTGCAGTTTAACCCGGTCAACCAAAACTTTCTCTTCTTATCTTCCTCCTGCACATTCTTTTCCGGTCGAGTTCTTCTTTGAGGTGGCCATTTCTGACCACTACTGCAACTGCCTTCGGTAAAGGGAGTAATGGCCAGCTGAGGAGGAGAGATGCGGCTCTCCTCAACCCTGCTGGCAGTCTCCCCCCTCTACTGGGTGGCTTAGCCCTAAAACCAGCCGGCTTGGGGTGCTCCGGAGGCGAGTACGGATCGAAACTGCACACAATCGCGGTTTCAGTCTGTCAGCGAAGGGATTCAAACCGGAAGTCCTACAATGAACTAACTTCTTAAAACTGCCACAAAAGAACATACTTTAATTCTTAAATCAGATCAAACACTTATTTTCATTTCTTTCTTTGAGTCAAACAGATGCCAGAAAGATAGTCCTTCAATTTTGAATAAAGTTAGATGTTGCATTGTACCAAGTATTTATATTAGATGGGATAAGATGGTGAGATCCAACTTCAGTTAATGTTAGTATGTGAGAAGCCCATCCAATATTGAAGAATGTCAATAATGTGACCCATACATTCTTGCGAAATGCCAAGCTTGACAGCTATTTCCCTTTGAGTGATCTGCCAACAATCTTTATCATGTGAAACTCATGGGTTGCTGTCCCAAGCCACCCATTTTGCTCTTGTTAGCTTCCAATACATAGACTAGAGCAGGAAATCAAGACCAGAGGAAGGCTAGAACTACCTTTATTGAGATTGTCTCAGTGACTTTAGACAATTGCAATACTGAATGGGCTATATTCCTTGCCTGTTTCTTCCTGCCAGTGGATCAGGGAGGTATTTGCCTGAGTTGCTTACATTTTTTTTCCTCCAGGACTTAAAAATGTTCAGCCCTCCCCTTTGCCTTGGTAACTCCTGTTGCATATTTTTGTCAGTATGATCTCCATTACTCTTTACTGCTCTTATTACACTAATCAGCAGTTCACAATTTTATGTTTTTTGGTCCAGCAATACACAATGTTCACATCAATGCATTCATCACCATAAACTACTTGCATTCAGTGGTGAATTTTAACCGGAGAGATTCCTTCAGAAGTCAAAACCCAATCATAGGGAATTGCTTGTAGCACACTGATGAAAATTTATAGCAGGATTTCATTTCACAGACAGCAGCACTACAGCACCAACAACAACACTTCTCACAGCAAGTTGCTGCCAACTAAACTGAAAGAACAGATATTAAAGAATATATTATAGCAATTAGTGATTGGTGAATTATAACATCAGAAGCATTACTTTTCATTCAATCCTCCTAAATAAATAGATTAATATGATTTTGGGAGGAATATTATTCATTAATGCAATTAATATGAACACCCACTTCAAGTTCATAAATGAGTAATGGACAATAGTTTAAAAACAGCATAAAAGATCAAACCAGGAAATGACAACATGCATATAAACCATAGTCAAGGTAAAAAACAAACCGATTATTAGCCAAACTTCCTAACCTCCAGGCCTAGTTACAGAACCATCTCTTTAGGTCTTGTGAAAGGCCAACGTGCTTGGGCCCAATCTAATCTGAGGAATGTTATTCTAAACAGCAGGTTCCACAACAGAAAAGCTCTCATCCTGGGTCCAGTAGATGGCAATGCCTAATAGATAGCACACAGATCCTCTTCTGCCAGACCAAAGGTAGACATAACTATGGAGAAGCAGCCTTCAAATAACTTGCCTCCCTAACATGAAAGGCTTTTTAATTTACAAAAAGAACCTTGAACTGAATCTAGAAGCATACTGATAATAAGTATAGCTTGCAAAGCAGAGGTGTAATATGCTGATTGAGGAACACACATGACTGCTTGTGTGCTGTATTCTGTACCAACTGTAGCCAACAGATGCTCTTTGAAGACAGCCCCACATAAATTGTACTATTTCATTCAGATTCAAAAATGTCAACATTACATATTAAAATTTATAAATGAAAACTCTAGATCCATTTAGCATTAGCATGAAGTTTGGCAAAAAAGATTATTCTTTTTTTGCAGAAATATAATACTACATTAAATTTAGTCTTGGGCGGATAATAATATATTTTATCTCTACTGTTTAATGTTTTCTATTAAACATAATGGAAAGAAAGATCAATAGTACTTCTACTAATATATTGGGAGGTAAACTTCCAGAAATCCCGACCAGCTTGGTCAATAGCTATACTGGTTGCTAAAGCTTACCACAACCTATCTGGAGATCAGAAAATTGAAGAATGCTACCTTATTATTTTTGTTTCTGTTTATTATACACTACTAAAAATGGAACTGGATTTAGAATTCTAACAGTGCTCCAGATACAACTTTTAGTCTCCTATAAGAATAAATGAAATTACAGTACAAAGCCCTTAAAAATTAGCTATAAAATGACAGAGCTGAAGAAGCTTCTCGTATGAGAAGCGAAACAACTTCAAAAAGAAAACAAAAAAGTCCAGTTGCCTGTTGAAAAAAAACACCTTTGGAACAAATGTGATCTGGATGACTGAGAATCCATAGCCATCTAGCTATAAAATCTTTTGGAAACAATTTAATTAAAATTAATTACACTTGGAACTAATATAGCTCCATAATTTACAGTAATATTATTACTTGCAAACATAGAAAATAGAAAATAATAGCCAAAGAACTGTAACATCAATAAAATCTAGGTATACCTTTAAGGTAACATGACATTTTGTAAATAACAAACTTATTATTTCGGGGGAGGAAATAGATTGCATAATATGCCAGTATGAAGGTATGCTTCATAACAATATATCCTGATAATAGAAAAATAAAAGAGTTCATATATTAAAAAAGGTACCTTGTCTAAGATTATCATGATTACAATGTCACACTGTGACCTTGTTGGTGTCTGGCTAATCTAACTTTTTTTTAGTGCATTGTTTCAAATCAATAACTAATTAACGAAGTACAAAAGAAGTTGTACTGTTTCTGAGATTTCTTGTTAAAAATGGCTTTTCACTGCACATGAGCAGAAAGGTCGCTTTTATGACATCTTCAAAAGTCTTTCAAGATCCTGCTACTGTCACATTAAATTACTTTAAGCAAATAATTGTTATAAGTTAAAACAGAAACACATTTCCTACAGCCAGTTGTCATAATGACATGGTGAGTAGTTGTTTTGATATGAATTTCTTCTACTGACCCCCTAACATATCTTAATTTTTTTGGTTGACCTAACTGGAAGATTGGGAGCAAATCCTCTAACACAGACAACCATATGTGGAGGGGAAGCCATTACTAGAATTGGATTATATATTAAAGAACAGCTGGAAAGGAATTCCATAGATACTATAGCAATATGCTCCAAGAATAAAAGAAATTTATTTATTATACACTGTAAAAGCGAAAACTATAATATAAAAAATGCATTCAGCCAATGTGATACATTATCTAATCCACAAAATTGTATCATAGCTCTATCATTTATCTTCTAGTTAAATGTTTATACATTACAAGGTCAAAGAACACACTGTCCTGATTTTTAGAAGAACAGTAATTACAGAAAAGGATCAGAATCAGCACACAAAGGATGAGTGATTAATCTTTTCTCTATATAAAATTAAATGCTACTTATTCTTCAGAATTTTAAATGAAAATCTCAAAAATGTTGCTGTGGTATGAAAATGCTATTCGCACCAACATCAATCCAATGGTGTGGGAATTTTTCTTAAAACAATGTATTTTTATTCACCAGTGTACTTATTCATTAAACATGGATACTACATACTCCTGTCAACAGAGGTTAACATGAATGAGAAAGGTCACATGGTTCAATCAAATAACCCCATCTCTGTTTTAGAGAATATTTATTAAAATTGCCCAATATTATATTGATAAACAACAAAAAACCAGTGGATTATTTACACACTCTGCAATGATAACTTTACACATTTCAAATTTTTACACTTCCCAAAGAGAAACTCTCTCATCACAGAATTTAGAAGAAATCTTTTTAGAGGAGAAAAAAAAGAAAGTCTTAGAATTGATAGCCATCCAAAGTCTTTTGCAAGTATGTATCCATATAAATGTAATGACTAAAGAAAAGAAAAAGAAAGTATTAAAGGGGAAGGGATTCTTTGAGGCTTTGAATGGCTTCTACCAGGGCTAAGGGAGAAAAAAAACCCTGCAAAACATTAGGGAAAAACCCTCTCAAATGAACTAAGCCACACTCTTCTGCCTCAGTGCTGCTCTTCCTCTCACTTGCTGTATTGTCACCAGTATCTATGAGTCTCCACATAGGAAGAGATTGGCTGCATATTCAAAACCCAACTCTACAAGAGAAATTGTGCTGAGCTTTCTCTTCAGCTACCAACTGCAGACAGTGCACATGCATGCATATGTATCCTTCAAAAAGTCTGCTTAATAATCAAGGGGGCATATTATTATTGGCAGGTTTATTGATCGAATAAACTTATATGTCATTTGACTCTGCTAACAACTAAAACGAAATAGATAGATAGATAGATAGATAGATAGATAGATAGATAGATAGATAGGAAGGAAGGAAGGAAGGAAGGAAGGAAGGAAGGAAGGAAGGAAGGAAGGAAGGAAGGAAGGAAGGAAGGAAGGAATGGGAACAAACTCCATTCAACTGTATGGGATTTAATTAAAAATATGTAGGATTGCACTGTTTACCTACAGTGCAAATTTGCATTTCAGAGTAGGATTTTCTCTGCAGTAAACATACATAAAAACTACATTTGTCTGGGCAGGCAGGAGGGCAGCAGAAGATGGATTCTTAAGAGGCTTCAGTTAGACATTCACAATGGAAAAAACCCAATCTAATTTCATTATGTTAATTCATTATTTGTGTCTATATGATTATACTGCATGTCTTGTTTATATAATCCAGGACAGCCACAGTCCTAAATAAGGTATTAATTCTAAGTGACATCCCAAATTGTAATATTCCTGCAGTTTTTCAGTTCCACAATATTTAACTGTTATACCCATCTCAGATATACATCTTTCAGTACAGGCATATTGTTTTTATTTTGTGTTTTGATTAGGCCTAATAAATGCTTATGTAATATGAAAACTCCAGATATAGGAGCATGGTGATTTGTATGTTTAGAATGCTGGGTTGATAAGCAGCAAGCCCGCTTTCAAGACCTGAATGCTGCTGTGGGACGAATGAGTCCTCATAATTCATTCCAACTCCTGCTAGGGACATGAAAGCACCTCCCAACTTGGTGCCCCCACCCCCTGGGCAACAGTGATGTCACCTGCTAATCCTTTCAACCCGGAGGTGCCTCAATGCTTCTGACACAAGTGCAATGTGATTTCAAATGTAGCCCTTTGGCTATAAATATGTAAAGTTTCAGACCGCATAACACCAAGTGAAACAGAAAAAGTGAAACAAATGCCAATGCACTAATTGAGAGATCCATTTTCATGCATTTTGTGAAATTCAAATAAGTTTAATATATTCATTTCATTATACAAATTATAACATCTTTGTAATGTTTTATTGTTTTATTACCAATTTTTTATCACTAGTACTTTGTCTCTTGATTGATGATTCCAGTATTTTTTTTTTAAAGGAAGAGTTTCCGCAATCACAAAAAAATGGAAAAACCCCTAATTATCGATCAATCTCAGGAAAATCTCTGATAAAAACATGTAGAATTCTATCTACTCTTTGCAACTTAGCTGATTTAATACACATAATTTTAAGGCATTAACTAACATCATATGGTGTTGTCTTCTACATATATATTTCCTTGCAATCATAGATTGAATTGTACATTGTACAACTGTCAGACTCAATAGTAAATCATAAACTCTTGATTCTTCATGACTTAGCTTGACTCTTCAGCAAAACTTGGAATGGCTAAACTACTTCAGATTGTGAATGAGAATGTAGCCACAATAGCTGATTGCTGACTCTTAGTAGTGAGAAAATGTAAATGACTTTTATAGTCTTGGTTTAAACTCCCAACTTTCCAAATTAGTGGATACTTGGCATAGTACTTCATGGTACTAAAGCTGAATACAGGAGTTGTATGTTTACAAAATGGCTATGCCTGACCTGGAGTGATTCCTGCTTTAAGTCTCACAGCAAAAGATAAAATTAATTTACCGTATATACTCGAGTATAAGTCGATCCGAATATAAGTCGAGGCACCCAATTTTACCACAAAGAACTGGGAAAACTTATTGACTCAAGTATAAGTCGAGGGTGGGAAATGCAGCAGCTACTGGTAAATTTCAAAAATAAAAATAGATGCCAATAAAAACTTTCACTAGGACAGTTGAGAATAAGTTTGATGTTCACAATTTCCTCTTTGAAAGAGACCAGTAAATAGGGAACAAGAAGATGAAGAAAAAGAAGTGTGTTTTTTCACACTTTTCACACTGAAGTGAACAAAAATGGCATCATAGGAACAAGCTTATTCTCAGCCCAAAGGTTTGTTTCTGATTTCTTCCCTGATTTAAGGGAAATTTGGAAAACGATCTCACTATCATGAAAGGTTTGATTGATTCACTAACGCAAAAGATGATGATGATGACAGTGGTAGGCAGGAGTCACTCTCTCCCTTGCAAGAAAAAACCAAGAGCCGTTCTTATGATATCTCTCTCTCTCCCCCCCCCTCCTCCCCCTCCTCCCCCTCCTCCCGAGCGGACTGAAAGCAGCTGGAGCTGAGGAAATGAAACTGAGTGGAGCGACCTCCACTTGCGTTGCTTTCTCAGCCTAAAGCTCAGAAAAGCCTCCCCCTCCCCCTCCCCCTCCTCCCGAGTGGACTGAAAGCAGCTGGAGCTGAGGAAATGAAACTGAGTGGAGCGACCTCCGCTCGCGTTGCTTTTTCAGCCTAAAGCTCAGAAAAGCCTCCCCCTCCTCCTCCCCCTCCCCCTCCTCCCGAGTGGACTGAAAGCAGCTGGAGCTGAGGAAATGAAACTGAGTGGAGCGACCTCCGCTCGCGTTGCTTTTTCAGCCTAAAGCTCAGAAAAGCCTCCCCCTCCTCCTCCCCCTCCCCCTCCTCCCGAGTGGACTGAAAGCAGCTGGAGCTGAGGAAATGAAACTGAGTGGAGCGACCTCAGCTCGCGTTGCTTTTTCAGCCTAGAGCTCAGAAAAGCCTCCCCCTCCCATGCTTAAAAGTTGCAAAGGAAACACGGAAGCAGGGAAGCGGCTGCCCAGCTTCGGAGCTCCACACCATTTTTTTTTCAGAGGGGAATCTGACTCGAGTATAAGTCGAGGGCGGTTTTTTCAGTGCAAAAAATGGGCTGAAAAACTCGACTTATACTCGAGTATATACGGTAATTGACTTTTTGATGTGTATAGAAAAAAAGTTTGCTGGTACCATTGTACATAAAACCAAAATTTAATGAAAAGAGAGATCCTATCTACATTATCTACATTAGAGCAAATCCTACTGAATTCTTCCTAAATTAGTTTTACCAAAAGATATCTACAATAATTATGCTAGCTTTTGATTTGTTCCATAACCAGTGGCTGGGCTTAGCAGACAGTATCACAATGCAAAGCCACAACAGATATAGAATATTTTTAAAACCAGAAGACCTAAAATCTGCTTGATCATTCCAGGGGAAGATTTTGTATTAATCTGTGCTGCTGAGAAATCTGGTTGAAACATAGCTTGTCTTAAATTTTTGGCAAAAGATTTCAATGATAACACCATTAAAATGTGGTCACAGTGGGATTAGTCACCCACCAATCAGATTAAGTAGGCTTTGAGAGAAAATTATGTAGTCCATAGCAGTGGCTCTTTAGCCCACCCATAATGAATGACACATTAAAGTAATTAATTACTATGAAGGACAAAAATATCCAACTGACTCACCGACTGGACTAAACACAAGCCAGCACAGTCACATATAATGCATTTGGCAGGAATGTAATGAGTTTGGCAGGCTAGATCAGATGGATAGAGAAAGAAGGTTCCAAATAAGGCAGAATCATTCAATTCCATTCTAGCATTAAATTTCTTGCACACAACATATGCTCAGACTCTGAGTATAATTAAAAAATAAATAATATATTTTCCCATAGTGAGATTGAGTTATTATGCAGGACCTTGTAGTTTCTGTGGAAGAAAGTACACACTGATAAGCAATACTCTGTAACTATGGCATTTATCATCTGAAATTATTTCTATCACAGCTTTGGAAAAGTTCAACCACATCAATTTGCATCCTGTAGAATAAACAGTGGGAGACAATATTTGGCAATCTGGTCCTTAATATTAGCTGAAGTATTTAGACAAATGAATCAAAGTCATTAAATTTCATACCTATGATTCACCAAGTTTCCTTAAATAGGAGACTATCAGATCTGGATATTATTTTTTTAAAAGTCCTATCTTACCACATGGATGTACTACACTAAATTGCACAATGTTGGTCTGAGAGATCTATCACAGATCCTACTCCTTAAGGGACAAAGATCCACCTTAATATAGGACAGGTTAATTTATTTTATTCCCTTGTTTCCTGCTTCCTTATCAGTAGCTTTGCTTGGGAAAAGACCATCAATTTGTATTGCTTTGCTGGTTTTGCAGAAATCAAAGAGATGGGATTATTTGGTGAAGCTTGTTCCCCATCCTCAATAATGCCAATGTATGCCATACACTGTCAATGTCAATTTCTTGACATTCACAAGATTGACACCTATTTCTCAGATAAAGAATCAACATCTTTGGTTTCAAACAGAAGCAACAAATAGATTCTTTCAAACCCTTCCCTTTCCACTAGCTAGGGACTGCTTTTTTTCTGTCTAAAATCAAAAATTGCTAGACCAGAAGCTGAAATAAGGGAAAATTGCTATCTCCTTTCAATCTCAGATTTAGAATAGAATTTGTAGAAAGCAGGAATATCCAGATTACAAAACTGGCACAGAGGAAAGTTAAGGAGTATATTATGTCCAATTTATTTTCCAATTTTGCTGGTTACTATTTAACTGGTTTCTGAAACTTACATTCTCTATTCGTACTCAGTATACCGTTCACACTTTTATGGAATTTGGCTCTTCTACTTCAGAATGATTCCTATATTAGCAGCACATTTTTTATCTAGAATCTGTTTAGAATGCTTATCTTGTGCTCTAAAGATATTTCGGGAAGATTCCTTTAAACTGTTGTCTGTAAGTGTAACTGTTCTCAATTTTATACTTTTTCCAGTGAATGGTGGCTACTTTAACTTTCTCTTCTACTTTTTAAAAAATAAGATATAATTCTATAAGTTAATTTTCCCATTCCCTTTCAGGGGAGAGATGGACTGATTTCTCTGATCTTATACCTAAATGCTTCAAGTACTGAAGATGATATTATAGAATTTATTTCAATTTTATTTTTTTTCCTTTGCGTTTGTCCAATAACATGCACAGTTCGAATAAGCTTTATCTTTCTCAATTCCTAAAGTTAGAGGGAAAGGTCTCAGGTAAAGATATGCCCATGAAAGACATGAGTGCAGCAAGCCAAAATACCAAGACAGGAGGTGAAGATAGCATAGATGGTGATAGTGAAGACAGTGTAGATCCAGATGATCAATAGATCAGGAAATTTGAGATCTCCAACTTTTCAACCTCGAGACTCAAATTACAGGATAATAGGACAGTTAACAAAACTGATAGTGGTTGCCATTTTGCCCCTATCTAAAAGATTTTTCATCCTACTGCCCATATTATTCTCTGCAATATTTCTTTGTTGTGTATGACATAGTTCCTCCTTTGATTTAGAAGTTGATTTAGTCTTTTAACTGTCAAAGAAAGATTTTACACAACCATAATCTGTGTAATGTCATTCTAAGCAGAACTAGTAGCATTTTTCGATTGTCATTTCTCTTATTCTAATTGGGCACAGTTCTCTGGAATAGCTGTTGTTCAAGAGCTGATCAGTTTTTCTTATATGAATAGAATTCTCAAACTAGATACAGGTAATCCTAGATTTACGAACAGTTGCTTAGTGATAGTTTGCAATTATGACAGAACCCCCACAGGTACTTACAATCCAGTTCCAAAATTCTGATGGCCACCCCCCTATGGTCAAATAACATGTTGGCTGCTTGACAACCAACCCACATTTATGTCTGTTTGCAATGTTCTGCAGTCATGTGACTGTGTTTTTAATTTTTTTTGTTGAAAACTGGCATTTTCTTCTGGTTTTTGGAAAAACGTGCCATAGTGAACAAAGGAAAAAATTTATGATGGCAACATTCATTTGATGACCACTGAAAAAAAAAGAAGTTGTAAATTCAGGTTAGTCATGTGGGTGACCCAATTTATGACTGCTATGATTTATGACTGTAATAGGTAAACTTTGTTGTGGTCATAAATTGACTACCTAGTATGCATATTATGCGCAAGACACAGCAAATGCAAAACTATTAACGGTAGCTTAATAAGTAGTCTTATGAGAGTTTGCAGAATTCGCTGTGTTGTGAACATAGGTGTTTTTCAATTTCTCTCAATGTAGTCCTAACAAAGTATATAATACAGAATCTTTTAAAATACACCAGATTTTCATTCTGATATACCGTATATACTCGAGTATAAGCCGAGTTTTTCAGCACATTTTTTGTGCTGAAAAAAACCCACTCGGCTTATACTTGAGTCAGATTCCCCTCTGAAAAAAAAATGGTGTGGAGCTCCGAAGCTGGGCAGCCACTTCCCTGCTTCCGTGTTTCCTTTGCAACTTTTAAGCATGGGGGTAATCGGAAGCAAAAAAGTTCTTGCTTGAGGATATATTGTTTTTTCTTTTTTAACTGTTTTTTTTGGGGGGGAGACCCACCGCCATGTGAGAATGCTCAGACACGAAATCTATCCGCCCGAAAATAAGTGTGTGTGTGTGGGGATTTTAACAGAGGGAAGATGTAGGGAGAAGGCAAAAGCGACGGAAGATCCTTCAGGGGAAACTGAGGGGGAAACTCACCCTTGGTCCAGATGAGCCCCCTTCCCCTTTCTCTAGGCTGAGAAAACAATGCGAGCTGAGGTCGCTCCACTCAGCTTCGTTTCCTCAGCTCCAGCTGCTTTCAGTCCACTCAGGAGGAGGGGGAGGAGGTGATGGTGGTGGCTCGCGTTGTTTTCTGAGCTCTAGGCTGAGAAAACAACGCGAGCTGAGGTCGCTCCCCTCAGCTTCATTTCCTCAGCTCCAGCTGCTTTCAGTCCACGGGGGGGGGGAGGTGGTGGTGGTGGCGGCTCACGTTGTTTTCTGATAGTGAGATCATTTCCCAAATTAATTGATTCACTAACCCAAAAGAAGAAGATGTTGATGACAGTGGGAGGCAGGAGTCACTCTCTCCCATGCAAAAAAAAAGCAAGAGCCGTTCTTATGATCTCTCCCTCTCTCTCTCTCTCTCCCCGTAATCCAGTCAAGCCCTTTCCAGCACGCGGGATCCGCCCCCGCCGCTTTGCACCTTGCAAATGCAAAAACCCCAGGATTTTACATTTGCAAGGTGCAAAGTGGTGAAGGCAGATCGCGCGTGCTGGAAAGGGCTTGACCGTATTAGGGGAGAGAGAGGGGGGGGAGAGATCATAAGAACGGCTCTTGCTTTTTTCTTGCAAGGGAGAGAGTGACTCCTGCCTCCCACTGTCATCATCATCATCATCTTTTGGGTTAATGAATCAATTAAACCTTTCATGATAGTGAGATCGTTTCCCAAATTTCCCTTAAATCAGGGAAGAAATCAGAAACAAACCTTTGGACTGAGAATAAGACTGTTCCTATGATGCCATTTTTGTTCACTGCAGTGTGAACAGTGTGAAAAAACACACTTCTTTTTCTTCATCTTCTTGTTTCCTATTTACTGGTTTCTTTCAAAGAGGAAATTGTGAACATCAAACTTATTCTCAACTGTCCTAGTGAAAGTTTTTATTGGTATCTATTTTTATTTTTGAAATTTACCAGTAGCTGCTGCATTTCCCACCCTCAGCTTATACTCGAGTCAATAAGTTTTCCCAGTTTTTTGTGGTTAAATTAGGTTCCTCGGCTTATATTCGGGTCGACTTATACTCGAGTATATACGGTAATCATATTCCTTTCCAGTTAATATTCAGCTACTGGTTTGCATCTTGACTGCATAAGTGGAAGAAGTTGACCTCAATCTTATTTGCATTTGCTATAAATTATTTGACAGCAGAATAGGTGGTCAGGTTTTCTTATGCTACTGGTAGTAACTAGTTATTTTGGAAAATTCCTTTGTCAGCATAGATGAAACTGTTGTGTTTTGATGTTGATCATTCATATTAAAGTTAAAAGGGGCTGCACACTTTCTTGTTATAATCAATTTTGTTGAATATACTATCAGTCACATTTCTCCCTAGGCTGTGTCTAGAAATGCGTGGATGAGTGGCATAAGAGAGAGTGGATTTCAATAATGCTACAAAACGTAACTGTCTACAAGCCTTATTTTTATCCCTCCTGGTTGAATACAGAAGAACCTATTTCCTATAGTGCCAGTCCAAGTGCTCAGAAAAGATTTTGCATCATATAGCTGCATCACTACAAACAATTTTAATATATTAGTGAACTAATCAAGTAATTCTGCTGATTACTATTTTATTTCATTTAATTTTTTAATAATTTTAGGGGATTTGCAAACTGTTTTGCTACTTAAATGACTGTTGCATTATGATAGTGTTCAAAGTTATTTGAGTTAAACTTTTTAATAATCATCAAGAATTAGCAGTTGTGAAATATATCTACAATTTCAATCAATTCCTGTGATGTCCCATATTGTTCTTTAACAGCACAGCTGCAGGCACTTTTGTGTAGAGAAGACAAATTGGCTTTCTTTCAAATATCATACAATATACATACAGATGAGTAAGTTATAAGACCATGGACTTCATCCTTCAGCCTCTCTGGTATACATTTTCCAGGTAGAACTTTATAGGTTTCATAGTTCTTTGCATATGTTTTTATGTCCATCCCAAACTCTGCTAAAATGATTTATGAAAACTTGTCATATACTTTTCTTGAAACTGAACCAATATAAAGAAGATATTATCTTTGATGTCATTATGGCATAAACAGCAATAGAATGATATTGGGGGTGTCAACTGAATCTAAGACTATCTTGCTGCTTGGTGAAGAAGTACTATTATTGATGAAGATCAGATGTAGCCTTGTTTCCATTGATTTTTGTTAAAAGAATGTGATATGAAAGAGGTAACTCTGCAGCCAATACTGATACTTATGACCTTCGTAGGTCTGAAAAGCAAAGCAAAGCTTTGTTTTGCCTTTGGTAAACTGTTTCTATATAACTTCAAAACGTACTATACGTTTCTCAAATTCCAGCAAAATCTAGTAAAATTCATCATGAAAATATTCTGGAATACATCCCAAACCATGAAGTCCTACCATTGGTGGAAAATCAAATTAGCAAGCAGCTAGCATTTGTTAATTTAATAAGAAAGCCAGTTTATAAATCAGTGGTGTCAAACTCGATTTCATTGAGGGCTGCATCAGGGTTGTGGTTAATCTTGGGCAGGGAGGGGGACATGTCTG
Source organism: Hydrophis major (assembly GCA_033807585.1). NCBI lineage: Eukaryota > Metazoa > Chordata > Lepidosauria > Squamata > Elapidae > Hydrophis > Hydrophis major. Next base: position 326,642,607 of record CM066329.1, on the reverse strand, counting down.
GAAGGGATGTGGCCAGGGTGGGCATGGCAAGCTTCCCTGCCTCCCTCCTTCTGATTTCCATCTCCTTCCTTCCTTCCTTCCTTCCTTCCTTCCTTCCTTCCTTCCTTCCTTCCTTCCTTCCTTCCTTCCTTCCTTCCTTCCTTTCCTCCCTCCCTCCCTCCCTCCCTCCCTTCCTTCCTTCCTTCCTTCCTTCCCCCCTCCTTCTCCTTCTCATTTCATTCATTCCTCTGCACTCAAGAAGGGACGAAGGGAGATTGGCAGTGCTGCTCATGACCATGCTTACAGCAGCTTTTGCTTTCCCACATGGGGCGGGGTGTGGTAGTCCAGTGAAAAGGAAGCTGCACGGGCTGCAACGTCGGGCCAGAAAGCAGGCCATGGAAGCACCGGTAGTGGGCATGGCACTGATCTATAACTTGATGGTGCCATTTGGCCTGGAACATGGTGAGCCTTAAATCTGTGGGGCAGCCCTGGAGCCAGCTAGAATCTGCCTCTGCCACCTCAGCCCTGTCCTCTGGATATGCACACAGGAGGCAGCAAGTTCCCAGAGGCCAGGGATGAAGCAGTTCCTCGCCAGCTCCAGAGCTGTCCCACAGATCTAAGGCTGACCACCTTCCAGCCTGCACGGCAGCCATCAAGTTATAGATTAGTGTTTGGCCAGCCTGGCCAGGGCTGAGGTGCCAGGGCCAGTCCTTCACTATCTCCAAGGCAGCCCTGCAGGCCTTGAATTTGATGCCCCTGTTATAAATAAACTCAAGCTCCCACCCTCAAAGAAGATAAACACTGAAGAAAAAGCAAGGAAAAAATAAAGGCAAATATAAGCAATTTTGTGCCTAAAGAATGGTTGCAGGAATTAGGCATGTCTAGTTCAATGAAAAAAAGGACTAGGGGTGACATGATAGCAGTGTTCCAATATCTAAGGACCTGCCACAAAGAAGAAGGGGTCAATCTATACTCCAAAGCATCTGAAGACAGGATAAGAAGTAATGGATGGAAACTAATCAAGGAGAATCCAACCTGGAATTAAGGAGAAATTTCCTTAAGTTAGAATAATTAATCAGTGGAACAACTTGCATCCAGAAGTTGTGGGTACTCCAACACTTGCAATAGTTTAGTTGCAATATTTAAAATATGAACAATAATATTAAAACAAAAAATATTAAAAGTATTTAGAACATGAAAAAATGTGTTTTACCACTGAATGTGTTTAAGCTAAAATGTTAATTGAGTTATGGTATAATATTATTCCACCAGTGCCATCTATTGGGAAAGTGTAATGGATTATATTTCCACAGCTCTGAAATGAATTTCAGTAAAACTAAATAGGAAAATTCCTTTGTAGGCACAAATGCATAATAAAATAAAAAAACAGTGTAGCATTTTTTATCTGAGGAAACCTAGACCATTTGTTAAAATATTTAAATCCCAAACATACATAAGTATATAAAATATGCAGAAGACATTGAATAATGTGTAGGTAACAGAATTATTTATCAACATGAAACTGTAAATAAATAGACTTATTTATTTAGGATTTCTGTTGGTGAATAAATAATATCAGAAATTGTTCATTCTTTAAGAACCTGATGTCCTGAACTGCAATGTTCCAAAGAAATAAGGCTTTTGCAAATAATTTTAAGTTGGGGATTGCAGGAATTGTACTTCAGTACATTTAGATGTCATCGGGTGGAATAAGGTTATTTTGCAATAGCCAATGGATCAGTATCCATTGATAGGTACCTGCCTCCACAAAGCTAATTTTAACTGCTGTAACTTATGTTCTTTCAGTAATCCTGGGGGAAATATAACAAGATTAATCTCAACTAGATTGTTTTAAATGAAAACAAATTTCATTATCACTTATGTAAAAAAGCTATGTGATGAGGGTAACTAAAGTAATGCAGTCACTGTGAACAACTATTTAAGTGGTCAATTTAAATGAAAACAGGAAAAAAAGGATTGAAAGTTTTCCTAAGAGATTTCATGGTTTGATGGAGTATCATTCTTTGTACACTTAAAAAGCAATGCAATTTAGAGCTTCCTAGCAACTATAAAGATGTAAGTACCTGCAAGTTAGCCACAAATGAAGCCACAGACTTCTAACCTTGACAGAGAACAGGGAATTAGGAACCCCTGAGTGACAGGTTTCTATTTATTTCCAATATGATAAGCCAACCTTGGTTTAAGTACTCTCACAGGATTAAAACACATATTGTCTTCATAAAGTAATTACAAAATGTGAGAAATGCAGGGTAGTAAAATATTCTAAAATAAAAACAGATTATTATAATAAGTGAATGGCTAAACAGTTTCTGAATAGTTGGTATTTTTATTTTACATATATTAATGGCATAGAAACCAAGAGGATTCTTTGAAAAAGAGAACCCTGAAAGATTAACTAATTAAACTTTGATCTTAAATTTATTGTGAAATTGTTGTAAAATAAATAGATATGTCATCATTTACAAAGTTACCAAATTCATATTAATTTGTGTTAAACTGCTAGTGAGGAAATGTCAATAATTCCATGAACATAATTTTGATAACAGATTATGTGCCTCTTATCTTTTTATGGTTTTTTTCCCAAGTGAAAGTCTCTATTATAATTTGAAATATATTTCAGTTTATATATTTTCCAGGAGATAATATATTTTTAGTGATTAAGATGTTGGGCTGGGATCAAGGAGACCAAAGTTCAAGTTCACCTTCAGCCCTGAATCATGTTTACTGGTTGACTTTGGGCAAGATCCTCTCAAATTATTTTTATGGGGAAAAATTGGTAGAGGAATTGTTGAGACAATGTTGACAGCTGGAATATAGATAGAAATCTAACAAATGAAGCAAGTATACAACCCAACAAATATTTCTATATACCACCTGAAGCTATCATTATATAAGGGGACTCAATGGCTCAGTGGATAAAGATGCTGAGCTTATCAGCTGCAAAGCTGACAGTTGGAGTATGAGACCTGAGTGCTGCACAATGGTCCCCAGAGGTGTGTAGTAAGACACTGAAGTTGTGGCTTTCCGCTTGAATATGGGAGCACAGGTATGACAACATGGCCTGTTTTGGGTTATCTGGTCTACTTTTGTTTTTTATAAACTTCTGGTTGCTATGCGTTTTTCTTTTTATATTTGTTTTTTATTTTTAACTCTCTTAGCCATCCAGAGTCATTCATTTGAGATGGGTGGTCATGTAAATCAAGTAGGTAGGTAGGTAGGTAAGCAGATAGACAATCAGATTTCATAATATCTAACCATCCCTTCCACCAGTAGCAATCTTATTATGGAAAAATAAAGCCTTACATACTTTCTTAAAAATCCAGAAAGTTAGGGGTAATTCATGGCCTCTTAGATGATTTTTTTCAGAGAAATTTCTTCACCAGGTTCCTTGATGTATTCAACAATGGCAAAGATTCTAATGTACTGCCTTCATTGGAAAAGTTCTTTAAAAATTTGGGAGATATTTAGAGAAATATGTGCCTTGAAAATAGCCCATGTTGAACTATATAATACAGATAAGCACCAGGAGCTGACCACAGGAAATGTTTTATGACATTCGGTATTGTCTTATAAAATGTTTTATAAAATTTGTAAAATCTGAATTCCACGGAAGTCATGAATCCTGGATTTTGGATGCATTCTGTAAGTTAGCCCATTTGAGGTGGCTTGGTTCAAAAATTGTTGCTCTACAATGTACCATTGCACCCAGTGAAAAATTACACTTAAAACAATTTAATTTTAGTAATATGTAGACAGCTAGCAGTTTATGATACTGAATTTGGTCCACCTTCTGAGTTGTCTTCAAAGGTAGCCCCAGGTAGACTATGCTACAATAGTCTATCTGTGAGTTGTGATATGAATTATTCCTGGTCTCAAAGACCTGTAATAGGTAGCAGTCAAAGCTCAACAAAGGCTCAGTTGGCCATAGCCTCTATCTGTATACTCAGAGTATTTGCATCAAGACAAATTCCTTGTGTGTCCAATCACACTTGGCCAATAAAGAATTCTATTCTATTCTATTCTATTCTATTCTATTCTATTCTATTCATTTGTCAATAAATAAACAGTATATATCAGGCTAATTAAATGAAATAGTCACATCAATATATTGTGTAAATGTGATAAACGAAGGTACCTTTCTACAGATATGGAACAAAATATTGTGTTGCTGCCCTAAGTGTTGGTTTAATGTCATGGTTCTGAATAATGCTCCCAACCAATTCAAGATTCTGAGACCTTGGCTTTCACAAAAATCCTGTTTATTCAGTACATCATATCAGCACGGTCAGAGATGAAACCAACACTGAATAATTCTTACGTTCTTGATATGATTAAATAGATTTAAACAGATAATCAGAGTTGGAAGGGACTTTATAGGTCATCTAGTCCAGCCCCCCGCCCAAGCGAAAGACCCTATGCCATTTCTGACAAATGATAGTCCAATCTCTTCTTGAAAGTCTCAAGTGATGACACTCCCACAACTTCCAAGGGCAAGCTGTTCCATTGGTTGATTGTTCTCATTGTCAGAATGTTTCTCCTTATTTCCAGATTAAATCTCTTCTTGTACAGTTTCCATCCATTATACCTTGTCTGGCTTACAGGCGCTTTAGAAAATAGTTTGACCCCTTCGTCTCTGTGGCAGCTCCTCAAATATTGGAAGACTGCTATCATGTCTCCCCTGGTTCTTCTCTTCACTAGACTAGCCATGCCCAGTGCCTGTAACTGTTCTTCATATGTTTTAGCCTCCAGTCCCCTAATCATCCTGGTTGCTCTTATCTGTACTTTTTCCTGAGTCTCAACATCTTTTTATAATGTGGTGACCAAAACTGGATGCAGTACTCTAGCTGTGGTCTTACTAAGGCTTTATAGAGTGGTATTAGTTCCTCACTTGATCTCAATTGTATCCCTCTATTAATGCAATTTAAGATTGCTTTAGCTTTTTTGGTTGCTGTTGCATACTGCTGGCTCATATTTAGCTGGTTGTCCAATAAGACTCCAAGATCCCTCTTACAGTTACTGCTAGTGAGCCTGGTTTCACCCAGTCTATACGTGTACTTTTGGTTTTTCTTCCTAAGTGTAAAACTTTACTTTTCTCTACATTGAATTTCATTTTATTAGATATGGCCCAGTGTTCTAGTCTGTCAAGATCCATCTACATCTTCAGCCTATCTTCTTGGGTGTTAGCTACTCCTGCCAGCTTACAAATCTACAAATTCTATTCCCTCATCTAAGTCGCTAATGAAGATATTGAAGAGTACTGGGCCTAAGACAGAACCTTCTGGCACCCCACTGCTTATTTCCCTCCATGTAGACTTAGACTCATTAAGGACTACTCGTTGAGTACACTTTGTCAGCCAGTTGCGAGTCCATCTAGTGGTGGTGCTATCTATTCCACCTTTTTCTAGCTTACTAAGAAGTAGGTTGTGGTCTACTTTGTTAAGTGCCTTGCTGAAATCTAAATATATTATGTCCACAGTATTTCACTGGTCTACTAATTTAGTCACTATGTTGAAGAATGAAATAAGATTGGTTTGGCATGATTTGTTTTTAACAAATCCGTGCTGACTGCTAGTTATTTCTTTACTTATTTCTAGATTTTGGCAGATCTGTTCTTTTTATTATCTTTTCCAGTATCTTCCGGGTTATTGATGTTAGGCTGATTGTTCTATAGTTTCCTGGGTCTGTTTTTTTTTTTTTTTTCCTTTTTTGAAGATGGGAACCACATCAGCTCTTTTCCAGTTCTCTGGTAATTCCCCGGTGCTCCAGAATTTTTGAAAGATATGATGCAGTAGTTCTGAGATGACCTCTGCCAGTTCCTTTAAAACTCTGGGAGTTTCCCAGAGGCCTTGGTGATTTATATTCATCAAAATCAGACAGGTGTTCTCTTACTATTTTTTTGTTTATTTTAATTTTTATTTCTGCTCTATTTTTTACAGTTATGTTTTTGGTGGGTTGAGTTATAGGTTTTTTTGCATGAAGACTGATGCAAAGAATGAGCTAAGCACTTCTGCTTTCTCTCTGTTGCCTGTTACTTCCTTGCCATCTTCTCTCTTTAGTGGACCGACTGTTTCCTTGATTTTTTTCTTGTTATTTATATGTTGGAAAAACGTTTTTTTATTATCTTTGACTTTTGTTGCAAGTCTTTGTTCATTCTGAACCTTTGCTTTCCTGACTTCGTCTTTGCAGATTCTGGCTATCTGCTAATATTCTGCCTTAGTTGTATGTACCTCTTTCTATTTTTTGTACTTGTCATTTTTTTCTTTCAATTTGCCAGAGAATAGAATAGATACTGTCCATCCCTCTTGTATCACAGATCATGTTAGCCAACCAAACAGGTGATGGACTTCTCAGCACTCCCTCCAGCTGTTGCTTCGGCACACTGATTTTAAGTATTATGGACTTCTGAGATGCAACCGTTTCATTTTACAGATTTTTACTTTCATTCTACCTATTGTCACCTTCAATTTACAAAGAGATTTCTCCTGACTGTCCCCTCAATGCTTTTACATTAATCGGTATTTTATTTATCAATATACAATGATAAAGGACATTTATTTTATTCACTTTAAAATGACAACTATTTAATTCCTGATCAAGCATATAACCAGCAAGTAGAAAATGAAGTAGAATAACTGCCAAACCTGTTGGCAAGGTCTCAGCTAAATTTTCTGGATGCTTGGGATGGCATAGGCTGGCTAAGTTCTAGGCTCTCCAATACATAGCTAGATGCAAATTAACTCTAGCTGTATAAACTGCTTATACAGTAGATATATGTTTTTATCATGAAGTTCCAATTCCTTCCTAAAACCCACTACAGTTTAATTTTAGCAGTTCTTTATCTCATCCTTGTCACATTTTATTTTTCCCCTGAATTTGATCCTGAAGTTGATTATTACCTGTCTATCATAAAAAACTCTTGTCTCTCAAATTAATCTCTACAATAACATTTTACCAGTTTCCTTAATTTTATTTTTGTTTCTTCTCTAGTTTATATTTAGTACATATTAAAAGCTCATTTTTAAGCAATCTTCCAAGAATACAGCCCATTTAATGCTTTGAAGATTTTTTTTTGTATGTGCTAACATACTTTAAAAACTGTCTTCTCTGAATATGTTGCACAATCCTATTCTCTATAAATGTGTTTGTTTTAATGTCACATTTAATGTCACAATTCTGAAAAGAATCTATCATTCTAGGAATTAGCTTTGGTTTGTCAAAAACACATTATGCCAAAATAGCTTAATTCCTTTTCATTACAGAATTGATTAATTTGGTAGACTGAAGGAATGCTATGAATGTAATACGCCTTGATCTCAATAAAGAATTTGGTAAGTTTCACACGTTTTAAGAAGAGACTGGGCAACCATTTGTCTGAAATGGCATAGGGTTTCTGCCTGAGCAGGTGGCTGGACTAGAAGACCTCTAAGGTTCATTCTGTTCTATTCTATTCTATTCTATTCTATTCTATTCTATTCTATTCTACTCTACTCTACTCTACTCTACTCTACTCTACTCTACTCTACTCTACTCTACTCTACTCTACTCTACTGTATTCGTACTGTTGTGGAGAAAATGCATATATGTGTAAGATGCTGTCACCCAGGAAATTTGCTACTGCTTGAATAACCATACCAAGCATGTTCATAAGTACTTTTGTATTGTCCTGGAAGGAAGGATCAAGCTACCATCCTTGGTCCAGTGTTATTCAATAAATTAAACAAGTCTTATATCAGGTGTATCTAACCTTTTGGCTTTCCTTGATTGCAGGGAGTGAAGAATTGTCTGGGGCTGCATATAAAATATATAATATAATGCATATAAATATGCATAATTTACAATCTTGTGGAGCCATTACTAGCTGTCCAGAGTTGCATGCAGCCCTAGGGTCGTGAGTTGGATATACTTTTCTGTTATGTCTCATCTATATTCACAAGTGAGAACAAGGAGTTCCACAGTTCAAAATACTCAAATATAACAGAGCCAGACTAAAAAAGGGTTAACAGTATTATATTCCAGTCCTTGGCAGACTTCCCGGAATCTGTCTGGTAATTCAGAATATCCATAAATTACAAAAGTTGCTCCACACATATTCTTTCGATATATCAAACACTTTGCTTCCAAGCAAAGTTTGAGAATCAGCAATCCTCCTTAAATCACCTGGATGGGCGTGTCAGTCTCTCTAATCAATGTCTGGCTTGACGCCTCCCTTCAACTTGGCATTTCATTTTTCTCCTGATTCTAGCATCAATCCACGATCTGTCAGTTTCCCCATTAGAAGCCTCTGACTCATTTTGTGGATCAGTTGCTGGCATGAGTGAATTCGAAGGCTCTGGCGAGGATTGTCTGTCCGATAATCTCTCATCCTCCTGGCTCACATCTGTGTCCTCTGATAATTCAGACTCCACATTCACAGTAGGCTCCACCCTTTCATCTTCAGAGTCATCAGAGTCAAAACTCACAGCAGGATCGATCTTTTCAATCACAACACTATTCCTCGCTGCAGGGCCCTTCCCCAGAGTATGACGATCAGGATGTGGTTTTGAAGGGAATTGTACATGATATATGCAAATAAGATCTGGGGCATGCACCTTGGATACATTCTGCCAAGAGCGAATCTCCATTTTTTTTTTCAGTCTTCCCACGAAGTACTGGAATCGTCCCTTCAGCCATCGTGAATCATAAATTCTGACCACTGTAGTATCCGTAACAGGTTCAGTGCTGAGCCTAGATGGAGAACCTGTATCTTCTGGAGAACGGAGAGTACACGATGGAGTGTCAGGTACTAATAGGGAGCAATGAAAAACAGGGTGAATGTGCATGGAGCGCGGTAAAGTGAGTAGATAAGCCACAAGATTAATAACTGCCTCGATAGGGAAGGGACCAATAAAGCGATGATCCAACTTCCTAATTGGGCGATCGACCCGAAGATGTTTCATTGACAACCACACCTTGTCCCCCACAGCCAATGGAGGCGTCGCTCAACGCGAACGATCTGCGAAATGCTTATAATCTGCTTTTGCTCGTTCCAATTGTCTGGAAATTAATTGATGCACCGCATATAACTCTGACAAAAAATCTCGTGCCTCTGGAACTGGAGAATCTGCTATTGACAGGGGGAAAAACCTCGGATGGTAACCCACATTTGCATAAAAAGGCGTCATGTGAGTGGAGGTGTGCCGAGAATTATTAAAGGCAAACTCTGCCAATGGAAGATAGGTCACCCAGTCGTTTTGTCGTTGATTTACAAAACATCTGAGATATTGGGCGAGGATGCCAATTACCTTCTCAGTCCCACCATCGGTTTCCGGATGGTGCGCCAACGCTAAACATACTTGTACTCGTAGTGCGTTCATTAGACTTTCCCAGAATTGAGCGGTGAACTGAACACCGTGATCTGAAACAACTCTGTCCGGTAAGCCATGTAAATGGAACACGTGTTGTATGAAAAGTCGGGTAGTAACATGAGCCGAGGGTAATCTCCTACACGGGATGAAATGGGCCATCTTAGTGAGCATGTCAACCACCACGAGCACCGTCGTATAACCCGATGAAAGGGGCAAGTGCATTAGAAAGTCCATGGAGATCGCTCCCCATGGTCTGCTCGGGGTCGGCAATGGTTGAAGAAGTCCAGGAGGCGCACCCGACGCCGCTTTCGCTTGTCCACATTGTACGCAAGAAGCGACATAGGAAAACACATCGTGGCAAACTCAAGACCACCAAAAATCCGGGTGACCAAGTGCAGAGTTTTGTGAAAACCAAAATGACCACCAGCAGGGTTGTCATGACATTGCATCATGATAAGGGCTCTAAGCATCCTGGTGGGTACGTACAATAAATCCAGATGTCTTATCAAGCCCTCTTCAAAGGACCATGGGGAATCGGGTCCAACTTCCCCCCTTCTCTGCTGCGTCCACGCGTCCAATCGCTGCGCCTCCCATATGCGAGCCCGCAAATCTACTGGATCTTGAAGTACGGCCAAGGATTCTGGTGGTAACATCGTTCATAGAGGAAGAGGATCCTCGGGACCAATATACTCGGGCTTCCAAGACAACGCGTCTGCCCCCCGATTCTGTCCACTTGGAACATAAGTGACGGAGAAATTGAACCTTTCGAAAAACAACAACCGCCAAATCTGGCGTTGGTTCAACTTCTTAGCGGTAGACAAATGTTCCAAGTTGCAATGATCCGTCCGAACCTCTACCTTGTGCCGAGCCCCCTCTAAATGATGTCTCCAGGTCTCAAATGCAGCCTTAATAGCCAACAACTCCTTTTCCCAGATTTTGTAATTGTGCTCAGAAGCTGTGAGCTTCCTAGAATAGTATGCGCATGGGAAAAAAGACGCGCCATCCTTCGGAGCTTGTAACAGTACCGCTCCTATAGCGACATTCGAGGCATCTGTCTCGACCACAAATGGACGATTCGGATCAGGATGCCTCAATATCGGCTCGGCCACAAACGCTTTCTTTAAAATTTCAAAAGCCTGTTGCTGTGGGGGCCCTCACAGAAATGGGACCTTCTTACGGAGGAGCTGAGTTATGGGATCCATTAACTTAGCAAAGTCCGGAATAAAGTCCTATAGTAGTTGGCAAATCCCAAAAGACATTGTACGTCCTTGACTCGACGAGGAGCTTTCCAACTGCACAAGGCCTCGACTTTTTTAGGGTTCATAGCAATGCCCTTGGGAGAAATGATGTCTCCTAAAAACTCTATCGACGACTGAAAAAAAAAACACTTCTCTAGTTTCGTGTTGAGTTTATGCTCCGGAAGACGCTGAAGCACTTGAGGAACCTGTTGGAGATGGTGATCTTCGGAGTGAGAGTAAATTAAAATGTCGTCCAGATACACCACAACAAACCTATCCAGCATGTCGCGGAAAATGTCATTCATCAAATGCTGGAATACAGAGGGAGCGTTGGTCAGACCAAATGGCATGACGGTGTACTCGAAATGACCATAACGAGTGCCAAACGCCGTCTTCCACTCGTCCCCCTTGCGCATCCGAACCAGGTTGTAAGCCCCACGCAGATCTAGTTTAGTGAAGATAGTAGTCTCCCGCAACCGCTCCATCAATTCCAGAATGAGCGGCAAGGGATGACTATTCCTCACGGTGATGGTTTTTAACCGTCGGTAGTCGCAGCATAGACGAAGCTCTCTCGATTTCTTTTTAACAAAAAGAACGGGAGCCGAAAAGGGGGACGACGAAGGTCTAATAAATCCCCAAGCTAAGTTTTTATCTAAAAACTCTCAGAGTGCAACAAACTCAGGCTCTGACATGGAGTATAACTGACCCTTTGGCAATGGAGCATCCGGTATCAGGTCCACGGGACAATCATAAGCACGATGTGGTGGTAATTGATCTGCCTCCTGTTCCCTGAAAACATCGGAGAAGTCCGACAGCTTCGAAGGAATTGAAACAGCAGGATCGGCGATATCTTGGCCAGCGCAGCTGTGTTTCAGGTGGTCCACACATTGGAGACTTGGAAAAGAAATGGCATTCTGTGCCCAAGCCACCAACGAATCGTGCAAACGCAGCCAGGACACTCCGAGAACCAAAGGGAGATGGAGGTTCGAGGTGACATAAAAACTTATCGCCTCCTCATGATCCCCAATAAGCATACGCACTGGCTCGGTGGCGAAACGAATGGGCCCAAACTTGAGTTCACGCCCATCTACTGTTTTCACCTTAATGGGTGGATCCACAGGAATCAAAGGAATTTCAAAATGTTTGACAAAAGCCCAGTCCATAAAGCTGGTTGTAGCCCCTGAATCCACCAGCGCAACGGCGGGAATTCCCTCCTTCTGGGACTGCAAAAAGATATGAGTGTCCAAAAGTAAATGCCGAGGAGGGCCAGGATTTACTTCAGCAATTTGGGATGGGGGTGTAGGACGTGCCCGACCTAGGGTTTCCCTGAGGTCGGGCCTACCCCATTTCCCAATGGGCCAGGAGTGGTTTCGGGCACGGGTCTGCGAGTCCCTCTCCGAGTGCAGGAATTTGCAAAATGTCCCGGACCCCCACAATAAAGGCACAAGCCTTCCTGGAACCTTCTCGAATGTTCTCGCGCCGTTAAGCGAGGGCGGAGTGCGCCTAACTCAATCGGCTCCTCAGCCTTAACTGTGGTTTGGAAAACTCTCGGGGGCATGGTTTGTGCACGAGAAAACGAAGGTGGTTCCACAACGGGCTGTTTACTTCTGCGCTGTTGTAAATGGGCTTCAATACGTAAGCACTGAATTACCAATGCATCCAGCGTTGAAGCCCGCTCTGCATGGACTAGCTCACCCTTGATGGTATCAGACAAGCCTTCCTGGAATGCAGCCATATGAGCCAGTTCGTTCCAATTCGAGTCCATACACAGCAAATGAAATTCTGGAATGTATTCCTGCAGGGGACGTTTCCCCGGATAAAGTCCCATAACCGTCTAGCTACAGTTTGTGTTTTAATTGGGTTTTCGAACATAACTCTCATCTGTTGTAGAAAACCCTGAAAATTGTCCAACAACGGGCTATCTTGAATTAACAAGGGAGTAGCCCATTTGGAAGCCTGCCCAGATAATAGACTAATCATAAATCCTACCTTAGCCCGGTCGTTTGGGAAATCTTCAGGCCTCAGAGATATAAACAATTGGCACTGACCCATAAATGCTGGGAACATGTCCATTTGCCCTGAAAATTTCTCTGGTATGGATACCGGGCTTTTCCTCAAGGGAGGGGTTGAGGGAGGAGCAGCAAGGCTTTGCAAACTGGAAATATGATTCACCAGTTGTGTCACCTGATTTTGAAGAGTCACGTTGATTTGAAGTAGTTGATTTATCTCTTGCTGTTGCTGCTCCACCAAACTCTGCAGTTGGGTTTGGTCCATCTTGTTTTGAAGATGGTTTGTTAGTCTTGGAAGCAAAAATGTTATGTCTCACCTATATTCACAAGTGAGAACAAGGAGTTCCACAGTTCAAAATATTCAAATAAAACAGAGCCAGACTAAAAAAGGGTTAACAGTATTATATTCCAGTCCTTGGCAGACTTCCCGGAATCTGTCTGGTAATTCAGAATGTCCATAAATTACAAAAGCCACTCCACACGTATCCTTTCGACACCTGAAACTCTTTGCTTCCAAGCGAAGTTTGAGAATCAGCAATCCTCCTTAAATCACCTGGATGGGCGTGTCAGTCTCTCTAATCAATGTCTGGCTTGACGCCTCGCTTCAACTTGGCGTTTCATTTTTCTCCTGATTCTAGCATCAATCCACGATCTGTCAGTTTCCCCATTAGAAGCCTCTGACTCATTTTGTGGATCAGTTGCTGGCATGAGTGAATTCGAAGGCTCTGGCGAGGATTGTCTGTCCGATAATCTCTCATCCTCCTGGCTCACATCTGTGTCCTCTGATAATTCAGACTCCACATTCACAGCAGGCTCCACCCTTTCATCTTCAGAATCATCAGAGTCAAAACTCACAGCAGGATTGATCCTTTCAGTCACAACACTTTTCTAATGTTCTTTGAAGGCTTGTGCTTAAAATTATTTTACATTTGTAAATGCTTGAACAATACAGTCCAATTCTAAATAAAACTTGTAATAAAACTCAAAATGAAAATTAAATAGCATCATTCAACAGTTTAATAATTTGATGAAATTCTTCCTATAAATTGTAACATACTTTCAGTGAACACTGAAGTTTCTAGAGAACCTCTAAAGCAGATCTTTGAGGGCACAAGAAATACAGTAGGAGAAAGAACAATAAAATTCATGTTATATAGTATTTTGACAATAAAAATTATATTAAAATACAGTGATTAAAGTACAAAGAACTATGTTGGCTGATCCTTGAGCTATAGATTTTAATGCTGGTTCACTTTTTTAAAAGTATTTTTGACAGTGAGGATGTTTAACAATCTGCTATTTGCCACAGAAATAATTTCTTCAAAAAAGAGAAAATGAACAAACATTTTGAACTAAGCAAATCTTCACATTTCCTCATGTTCAGCAATGAATAAAACATTAAGTATTTACTAGATTGGGTTCTATGTGAATGGGAGAAATGTTCTCCAGAATGTGCAGCAGCAACCTCTTGTGGTCTGAATAAAGCAATGTATCCATAAGAACAGAAATGAATATGAATATATTAGCAGCATAATATCTTAGTTAAAAGATCATATGTAAAATATTTTTCTTGTATAGAAAATATCTGAAGTATATGTTTGCCTCACTAATGTAGAATTTTATGAAACGTAACTTTTTTTTTTGACTACTAAACGCAATTGGCATGTATTTCAAACAAAAAATATCTTAACACATAATATATAAGGAATCCTTTCTACCATATTGTGTCAGATGAAGTTTATTGCAGGGACCAAATCTCTTGAACAGACTGTAGTATACAGTACATTGGCAAAGTACATTGTCATAGTTTAAAAAAAGTTACAGCCTGAAACAATAAGTACTTTGATCATACAAGCTTTGCTCTTAAAGCTTTAGAAGGTATATGTTATTTGTTATTTATATTCTTTTCACAGAAAAAGTCTTGTTAGATACTTTAGTGTACTTTAGTGTAATGGTTAGCGTACTTTAGTGTAATGTAAATATGATTATGGAATGTTATTTTATTAATATGGAATTCTGAATAAAGAACATGACAGCTGCTACGTGTGTACAGTTAGTAAGCAGATTTTTCTCACATGAGATTAATCTTTGAACTGCCTTGTCATAAATACATATAGTAACTGACATATTTTTTTTCTTTTTTCTAACTACTATGGCAGTAGGTTTGTGGGACATGCCAAATTCTTAGGCTGTTATTTATCTAATAGGACTTGGCAGAAATCAGCAATTGTTTAATATCTACTAAATATATCATCTGCAGGACCTAATACTATAGAAAATTGCTTCTGGCAAATTTACAAAGCCCCCAATGGTCCCTTCAAAAAAGAAAGCTTTTCTAAGACTAGAATTGACTGGTGAATAATTTATTATATAATGTATTTGTCAAAAATAGATGAAAGAAAAACATTGCCACTTATTTATAAATGCAAATATTGTATTCTTGAGCTTTTTGTCCAATCCTCATTCATTCATTCCCCATATAGTTTCCATTTAAAAAATATGCATTGTAAATTTAACCACTAAGCTATATTAGCTCAATGCATTACTTCATCCAGTGAAATAATTAACACATGTCAAAACTTTAAAGATTATCCCCTCCTTGCCAATTGACATTGTTCAACAACTACCCAATGGTAAAAAATTCTGAAAATATAGTGTATCATAGGTATATAAAGCAGAATGTGTCAAAGCATGAATAATATTATTTGTACCTTTGAAGAATTAAAAATTCTTGGGTGGTATTGATACAACAATCCTATGTAGCTAATATTATAAAACGAAAAGGTTCATTGATTAAGAAAAGGCAAGGCCAAAGGACAGAATTTCTCTACTGCTTTGTTCTTAAATGATTCTGGCTTAAGCATTTATTAAGATATTAGTAACTATCTTTATCTTTCTTCAGACATGCCCAAATGGAAGCAATATATTACAAGTCAATGATATAATCATATAAGATGAAAATCAGCTTTTTGTCCACTGTTTTATTATTTTCCAGACAAATAAATTAAAATAGAGAGATTTATGTTACTCTATTCCCAAAAAACCTATTCCCATAATACTTCATGAACTTGTAAACAAAGTTATGTTTTAAAAGATTTTTAAATAAATATGTCTACTTAAAAAAAACATTGTATACATTATATTTCACATCACTATTTTTTGGAATGATACTTCAAGCTTCTCTTTGAAATTAAACACATTTTAATATATATTAGAGATAAATAATTAAAGGAAATAATTTCTTAGTTTTAGTAACATTTTAAAACATAATATTAAAAATGCAAATATGTAAAAACAAAACTGTTTTTTGTTCTTCAATATCAAAACAAAACAAAGACCAACTTACTCTAATAAAGACTTGCATCATTTCCTTTTCTTTTTGTGGATTTCGGTACTTCTCATAGAAGTCTCTTCGCTTCTTTGTATCTTTCGGAATTTTATCTTTTCTCTCTTTTTTTTCTACAGGTTCATCTGAACTATCTGGAGACGGCTGTTCTTGAGCTTTTGTCTTTTCAACTTCAATATAATTCTCATTCGGATTCAGTATTATTATTCCATATCCTTCCTGTTCCAGATGAAAGGGGGGGAAAGGATTTATTGGTTCAAATGTACTGATTGAAGTGATTTTCACAGCACTAATAAAGGAAGTAGTAGTTGCATTTTTTTATCTTTGTGTCCAAATTTATAATGACCCCTTTTGTTTATTTGTTTGCTTTGTTCTTTACATTTTTACAGTGATTTACGCAATTCATCAAGAAATTGTAAAATAGTTCCTCCATACTAGATTCCAAAATTACCAAATTAATGCTTAATTAATAAAAGGTTACATGTAGGTTGCTTAAATCCTATTGATTGCAAAAAGATTTAGCAGATTTCAGAGATTAAACCATTAAACATTTGTTCAATTAAAAACTGATAGCAGCAATAACAATGAATCAATTTCAATTTTGATTATTGGATACTGTTTTGAATTCAATGGATTGGTTACAAGTTCAGACATAAGCACTTTTATTGAAATTAAAAATGCACTTAAAGGCTTCAAAGGAAAAATATTAGATTCTTCTCATAGAATATAAATTATAAATCAACAAGAAACATAAAGGGAAAAGTCTAAAATTTGAGACATTTTATTTATATTAAGGAAAATAATCCTCATTAAAGAAAGTAAGAGAAGTCAAATCTACATAAACCAAATCCAGTTGTCAACATTTCAAAATTTCTTTATAACTTTTTGGAGAAAAACCATACTAAAATAAAATAAATTTTTATCTACTTAAAAGTAAAATATTCCCTTGAATAAAAGAAGTCCACCTATGTAGATGATCAATGCTAAGTAAATCTTTGACAATAACAAAAGATACTTTATTTGGTGTTGCTTTATTCTAATCTGTGTAGCTATTCAAAAACCTTGTAATGCATTGTGATAACTGTCAGGTAGACAGATTGTCACTTGGTGCTTTTCTACAGTTGGACACACTCGACTAGCTATTAAAATCACATTTGAAGAAAGTTCTTACTCTTCCTTGTGCCTGTACAAGTTTTCACGCCCTTCTCAAATTTCTACTATACCTTCTCCTCCCACCAAAACTAAGTTAAAGAACACTGTTGCACTCTGTTAAGCAGGGTGAATTAGAGGCATTCAGTTCACTGTCTATGGTATAAGGGAACATGGAAAAAGGTCACCATAGGTCAAAGAGAAAATTGCCGCCTTCTAGATTCTGTACCATGAGTAAGTGATCTCCTGTCATTTTTTCCTCCTGTCATTTTTTCTCCAGTTTTCTTTTCAGCACAAACCCCATGTACTACTGTATGCTTTTAGAAAAGATTAATGTGTTAAATTAATATCTTTACTACAGTTTCTATATAAATAAACTGAATTGAAATTTATATTAAAATCAGGATTGGGATTTTTCTTTTTTAAAAATATAATAAATACATTAAAAACAGATTCCTGTCTTCATGATTACTAATAACAAAACATTCTGAAGAGACTATTTTTCTAACTGTTTTATATAATTTTTCCTCGCACCCTAAAAAAAACCTTGTACATTATGCATTATGTAGTGTCTTAGTTTGCTGTCCCATTTGTGATTTGAAGTTTTTTTCTTCTTTGAAGATAAGCCTTATATTGATTCATGTTATGTTCTATACAATGCAAGATGTAAAATTCATGTATTTGTTATTATTTTACAGGTATTACTGAAACTGAAACCACGTTCATTTTTTGCTACTCTCAAAAAAAACCAGACACACATAAATCATCAAAGAAGTAAAATTTGTCTAAGTTATTGATTATGTAACTGAAAATTACATGACTCATTTGTCCAATTTTATGAGGACATAATATCAATTTTTCACAGACACATCAACAGATGAAAAATGAATCCATTTAAAAATCTCAGCTACATAAATAAATTAAAGGATTTTTACCGATTAAGCTTAAATAGTACAAACCATCCTTTGGCATGGTTTAAAAACTTTTTTTAATATATTGTATATATTAAAGTAAAGACATAATTAAAATAGTAATATTTCAGGAATCTATATAAGATATTTTATGGGTATTTTTAAAAAGTTTATGATGATCCTTGTTTTGCTTAGCTGACATTATGTCATACTTTTCAATCACTTCCCCCAAATAATATGAGGAAAAATAGGCACAAGAAAGAGGATAATGAATAATAGACATTGAACTGATGAACAGAGGTAGAAATACAAAATAATATATATAACTGGAATGGAATTTAACCTCTATCAGAGTTGCTAAAGTGAGACCAACCTAGCATTATCATAAATTAATTCTGCATTTGACAATATGACCTCTTGTTTCCTTTTCACCTTAAAAAGATTAAAATATTTTTAAAATTCATCAGAATGTATTTAAATTTTAACCTGCATTCTATATTAATGAGGCTTTTAAAATAAGCTAAATTTTTATGTCAAAATGACAGGCAACTAATTTTGGGACATCATCAATACATACAGAATGTAGAGACCAACTTAAACAAAGACTTAAGCAGTCACAATTTATACATCACATCCACACATTTATATTTTGTTTAAAATAAGTCTTAAAATCTATAACATACATTTTACAAATTTAAACCATACAATTGATATGATTTCTAACATTCACTTCCCTAGATATGCATGCCTCTTTAACCTGAATCAACTAATTAATAATTTGCCTTCAAAATAAATGGTCTAATTGAAGTACTAAATGTAAAAAATATATCTGAAATGAAATACATCTACAATATAATACATTACAAATTTTTGAAGTTAAATGTTTTCAGAGATTTGTTGGATAAGCATTCAGCTGTGTGCAGAATACATTATTCAACAAGTTTCAAGTTCATCTTCACAACTATCAGGCAAAATTAAATGAGACAGTTTATAACTAGTCTCTACTAAAATTAGTCTTCAATAACTTTTGAATTTTAACTGATTATCAGTTGGATAATGAATTTTATATCATTCAACCATTCCAAGAAACTATCCAGTAAGATTATACTATAAAATTGTAACTTTATGATTCCAAAATCTATTGGGTTTTTTCTAACAGGTTAAAATTCCTGTCAATTATTTCAGAAATCATTTAAAGGATGGACTTCATTTCTAATCGTATAAATCTGCTTATTTATTCATATTGATTAAATTACAAGCAAGCTTAGATAAATGTTGAAAAGTACTTATAATACCAAGTCTTTTTGTATCTTAGATCACAGGAAATTCATGAATATTCTTGGTAGTCAAACATGGCATCAATACGAAAAAAAAAATCTAATAACATCTATGGGATGCTTCTACTACTGTGTACAGGTACAACACCCTTATAGAATAAAATATAGAGAGCAACAGCAAAAAAAGTTTGAGTTATATTCTGGGACACAAGAAGGCCCTTGTGTCTGCTGAAATGAATAATGAGCTATAAGCGTTCAGCCCAGCATATTAATCCACTAGGATAGCCCGCTGTATATGATCAGAGAGGTCAGAGCCTAGAGTGGAATATGTGGACCTATGTGTCTATCTTTCTGGCTTGTAAGTAAAAATGTGTAACACATAATTTTGTTGAGCTTTATCAATCTGATTTAAAAAAACAAAAAACAAACCCACCCCCATTTAAAATGCTTGAAGCAGAATCAACTTAGTTCTGCAGGGAAAGGACTCTTAGAACTTTAGATCAGTAACCTAGATCTACTGTACACATGTTTAAAATGGTTACAAGAATGACTATTCATTGTTTTTAAAGATGTATGATCTGTTTATTTCTGATCTTTTTCATGAGAAGAGTACCTATGTGTCACTGTTGCAACAACCTAGATGCAACAGTAGGATGAGGTCATGACAACCAATCAGAAGTCACTAGTGAAGCGTAAAAGTAAACATAGCTGTTGGAGATGCAGCTCAGCTTGAAAAATGCCCCCTCTATTATTTGAGCAATTTTCTCAAGACGTGACCTGAGACTGAAATGCCTAAAATGTCAGTTGACTTCTTTTTGTATTTTCACCCAATGTGCATTTTGGCAACTGCACCCTGCTAACATTTTGTAATATTTTCATCCCAGTTACACCACATCTCTTAGACTCCAGCATTCCACTGCCGTGTCCAAGTGTATAAAAATGCTATATTACTGCCAAGCTTTATATTGCTCCACAAAGTTTCCAACTTAAAATAGCTCATCAAGTTAGGCAAGAAAAGAAAACATGCCACAAAAAGTTTTTAGGAGACCACCTGTTGTCTATTATTTTTACATAGCACTTACTCATAAATCATAACACAGGGTAATTAATCAAGCTGTCAAAGAAAAGGTCAAAGGTTACACAGGGGAGTCAGAAGGTCATTCATGGGTTGATAGAGGTCAGGGTCACACTACATTCCTCATTATCAAGTTGGGATGAGAGACGACCCAAGCAAACAAAAGTGAAAGCAGATGGAGAAGTGAGTGGATAAAAAAGAAAGAAAACTTGACAAACAAAAAGAAAAGTGAAAGAAGAGTGTCAGCTGCCTTCAAATAAAGCATAGAATAGAATCAAAACACACTGGAATCTGCTCAGAAATGTTCTATGTAAAATAAAGAAACTATATTTTCATTTTAAAATGTCATATAATTTAGATGTTTTAATGGAAATAAACAGCATCACTAAGTGTTTTGACTATTTCATACAAATACCCAACAATTACAAGCAAATCAGATAAAGAAATTATGTTGAACATAATCAATCTTCCCCACCTCCTCACTCCTATAGAATCATAATAAAATCATTGTATTTGTATAAAAATAGTATTGAAATTATACTCTTTAAAACCACAAATGTTCATTAACATAAAGCATCATAAAAGTCCTTCTGGATGACACAAGAGTTATAAAATATTCTATCATTACACTAACCTGAATTAGATGCAGAATAGTGTGCAAAATTAGCTGTCACCCTTTCCTCAAAATCTTTGCTAATCTCATTTTGAATGTTTGCAGCTTTATCAACACATGCATCAATGTCAGCTCCTTGGTTACTGAACCACAGTACTTGGAAGAAGATATAATTAAAATGTTTTGGCACAGAAAAGGTGAAATTGTATCTTCCCGTATTCCCCAAGGACTCTGTAAAACATGTAGGATATATTGACAAACACACACTCTTGTCTAGAGCCCTGACATTCCAGGTCACCAACTGCTATTTATTTCAGAACATTTGCACTTACCCATACAATCACCTGCTGTGTTACTAACTTTTAATGGCTGTTGAAAATTTAAAACTAAACAAAAAAAAGTTTCAGTGCCTGATAACTACTTAAATGTATTAAATGTCTCAGTTATCTGGATTTTTGGTTTTGTTTTTCCTTTTTATTGCAAATACTTATACATTTAATTTGCTATAAATTTTATATATAATGAAACTTTCCCAAATACAATAAATCAGATAAGATACTGCCATAGCATGTACACAATTATAAAATTCATATTAAAAACAATGTTTTGTTATGAATTATTATCATACTTTATACAAAAGACAAGATCTGAGAACTCTGAATCTTTTTAAAGTCATTTAAATAAATTCCAGCCAACTTTAATTTTAATTTCTACTTCATGGGCAAAATAAAACTAATGAAAAGATACATGTTGTCAGTTTGAATAGGAATAATCTCATAGCATACAGCATGCTAACTGTAATAATTAAGAAGTTTAATTTTTTATAGGTCTGTGACATCAATTGGATTAAAAATAAAATATAGCTTAACTGCTATTACATTTTTAGAATTGGATATAAAAATACGGAGTTAGTACAGCTTTATAAAACATGAAGATTTAGAGGTACAATGTTTTAAAAACATAAAACATGGCGTATTTTAAAATAAACAATAATGCATTGATTAATAAATAAGATTGGTTTTCCTTAATCTCAAGATAGCTACATATTTACCCATTATAGAATATGTTGAGTGCCTAATTTTGAGCAATAGGTCAAGTACAGCAGATATTCAAGGAAAACATTACTGTCTATTAAATACTAATATACAACATTTATTATAAAGATTGGTTTATGATGTTTCTTGCTATAAATATGAAGTTCCTCATTTTATCTCTTCTACCATTGTTCCTGAAATGGCCGTAGACAAGCTCATTACAATACAAAAACTTTACTTTGATCTTTGGCCAGCATAATACCACTGTTTTTCATTCAGCCTTAAGCCTTAGCCTTAGCCTTCTACTTTGGAACAACGTAAGCAATATTATGTTTGAAATGTCTTGAATGCTAAATTTCAAGCTCAAAAAGCTCAGTTTTGACCTTAAGGATGTGTTCTGATACTATTCCCAGCATCCAGAATAATCAGAACAATGTTGAAATACTTCTAATAAGGTCAGGACAACACATTTTAAATTCAAAATGTTTCATGTTTGAAAAAGCTTGCATTTCTAAATGTAAGTACAGTATATTGCAATAGGACTGTATAACAACACATTTATGGATATACAACGAACTCAAACACTGCATGGATTATAAAGCTATTACTAGTTTTACAGAAAAGAAGCTATAAAGAATCATATATTTGAATATAAATGTTTCATTGTCATAGAAACATACGTAAGAGTCATCCTCATAGTTCTAGCTTATTAATGGTTCCCTTGGTTAAAAAAAAAAATTGGATTCCATGCATTCACAAGCAGAAATTGGAACAAAGGTAAATTTTAAATGAATTCTAAGAATAATTTGAATATTTTTAATATGTGAAGTCACTTATACTAAATGACAAAAATGATATGTGATAGTTCAAAGGGTTTTCAGATAGTTGAAATAACTGAGAAAGGAACTCCCTTACTAGTGTTGCAATTGCAAACTGTGACAAATACCGTGTTTCTCCAACAATACGACCCCCCCCCAATAGGAAGACCCAGCATGTTTTCTAGGCATAAAATGAAATTAAGCCCCTTCCCCCCAAATTTAGGCCTAGTTTAAAACATGCGAAATTGGGGGGAAGGTGGGGGGAACTTGCCATTAGGAGTGTCCCGCGGGCAGCTACGCCTCACCATCAGCCCCTCCTAACAGCCAATTATGCGGGAGCACGGAGGGCTCCCTTACCCCTCCCTTACCCAGGTCAGCAGCTACTTCTCAGGCCTCCGTAGCTTCCATGGTTCCCACCGGTGCTGGCGCCTCTCTCGCCAGCACCATCTCCAACAACAGCATCTGAGTCGCTCCCGCTTTTCCCCCATCCCCATAACAACAGGAAAAAAAAACATTTTGAGGTACCTGGGAGCACCGCGCGCTGCGTTTTGGTTTAATCCCAAGTGGCTGGGTGGGCATGAGAAGAGCCAAGTGAGCGTCTCTGCTGCTGCTACCCTTGGTGCTCCAGCCTCGGGCTCTGCAAGTTTGCAAAAGTCCTGGTGCGCAGCCCGTTCCTGCATTCCAAGTGCCCAGACCGAGCTACAGCTGTCCCTCTCTCGCCAGCGCTGTCTCCAACAACAGTGGCAGCAGTGGCGGGAATCATGGAAGCGTTTCAGCTGCTTCTCGGGTGGGGGAGCCGCCTCCGAAACTTCCATGGTTCCTGCCGCTGCTGCCACTGTTATTGGAGACGGTGCTGGCGAGAGAGGGACAGCTGCAGCTTGGACTGGGCGCTTGGAATGCAGGAACAGGCTGTGCACCGGGACTTTTGCAAACTTGCAGAGCCAGAGGCTGGAGCACCAAGGGTAGCAGCAGCAGAGATGCTCGCTTGGCTCTTCTCACGGCCACCCAGCCACTCGGGATTAAACCAAAACGCAGTGCGCGGCGCTCCCAGGTACCTCAAAATGTTTTTTTCCTTGTTGTTACGGGGATGGGGAAAAGTGGGAGTGACTCAGATGCTCTTGTTGGAGACAGTGTTGATGCGCAGGGGGGGGGAGAAATTAATTCACCCCCCAAAAGATGTTCTAGCCACTTTTTCGGGGCTCAAAAAAAAATAAGGCCCAGCCTTATTTTGTGAGAAACACAGTACCTTTGTTGAGTATTATATAGCCAGCCAGTCATTCTGCAGGATATTGTTTCTTCCTAGCATTTTCTGCTTATTGTTTTTTGATCAACTGAGCTTTGATCCATTGGTTATAACAGGAATTGACCAATCAGCTTGTCATCTGAATCTGATGTCATAGATTGAGAGATAATGATTGGCCCAAACTCACCCAGCTGGCTTTCATGTGTAAGATAGGACTAGAACTCACAGTCTCCTGCTTTCTAACCTGCTGCCATAACCACCTCACACTAAACTGATTCTTTTTTCCCCAGGATATGGTTGAGAAGTTTTAGCAGTTCAGTTCAAGCAAGTATATTCTGTGTTTTACTTTTTCCCAAATTGACATTAGGTATTCCATGATTCATTGTTTTGCATGATTATTATTACTACTACTACTTTTTTAAAGTGACTTTTGTTGACTCAGTAGCAACTTTTCAGGACTGAAGAAACTTCTTGGATGGGAAGCAAAATGAGTTACCTTTTGAAAAGCACATTTGGGTTTTGGGGACTCACATTAGAAATAATAACTAGACCTTACAACAAAACAGATAGCATATTTTCACTATCTAATGGGTGAAATGCATCTTTTAAGGATGTCATCTCTCTTGTCCTCCTCTGGACATTATTTGGCTACTCTTTTAGGATTTATCAGGCCATTCCCATCTACTTCTTGCAGTATTCGTGCTTTTTCAATCAATATTCCATGCATAGAAATATTGAATCTTGTTATTCTTGTTCTATTTTTCTAATAGATAGGTATTTTACAATACCAGGAATCATTCGAGATAAATTCTGTTATTTTACTTGGAAGCAGAGAGAAAACATTTGATTTCTAAAGTGATATTCATTCATCTTAATTTAGTTTTAAAGGTAACAGTGCAATATCACCATGCATAAGAAAAAGTCTGTTTCTCTGACAGGAAAAGCTAAAACAGTTACATTCCATGCATTGCCAGGCCTCTAAATCTTTATTCTAAAATTAAATGACAATTCAACATAGTATCTGTATAGTTTTCTCAGCCACTATAATTTGAACATAACATTCCACAAATAGAATATAGACCCAGCTAGAGGCACTTTTCTTTAAATTTGCAAAGCTGTATGTTCTTGTGGTTATACATTGCTGATTCTTATATGATCATTCTGTTGTGTGATCTATACAAGAATCAGAAAATGCATAGTCAGAAAGTTTAGTCTTGCACACTGTTGAGTTTGCTCACTTTCCTTTCTTTCCGATATCTGTTCCACAAATCTCATATCCACAAGAGAGATCAGTGATAGAGATCAACTAAAAGGAGAAGAGAACAATACTAGCAACTGTTTGCACACACAAATACTGTCAGCATATACATTTTCACACAATCAGCACCTGCCCATTTGACATACATCAGCCCCCTCCATCCCAATTTTGTTCATTGAGCTGCCCCAATTTGAACTAAGGGGGAAAGAATAAATCACACAGATTAGGCAAATCATAACGTCAAAACACATACAGAGCCTTTCAGAGCAATATGCAATGATTGCATAACTAAATATTTCAAATTATAGTAATAAGTACAATTAGGTATCCTTTATGGGGGGAAAATAAAACAGGATTAAACTAACAATTGTTTAACATTCAGTAACTATGCAGAAATCCATTAAATTTATATGAGTGTATTTAAAATCTGCTGAAATGTCTACATTAGGCTTATTATTTTTCCTAAGCAAATATAGCACCTACACTCAGGACTCATATTAGATTCAGGCTGTTTGCATGAAAGCTCTAAACATATATTTTATTAAAATCAATATGGAGAATTATATTGCTTCATATTTATCTACTCATGTAAATCTAATACATTTTTCTTCAATGAAGTAACATTATCATAGTCAATCACTAAAATTGAAAACTGACCCTCAGCATAAGAACAGGAATATGTTAATCCAAAGGCACATATAATGACTAATCAGTGTGACAAGGAAAATGTAGAAGTTCACCTCATCTCTATAAATATTAAATAATATAATAAGCTAACAATAATTAAATCAGTTACTGTATGTAACCGTTTATGAAATTATTAGTTTTTCAAATTAATACATTTGTTGATATACATTGTGATTAAGTAAAGAGTAAATCTAACAAGCATAGATTATGAAGATTTTTCATAGTTGTGTTTTGAATACAACTTTAAATTCATACTGAATTCCCTGATATCTACACAAATCTAAAGAGACATCTATGTATAGAATAGCTATTGAACTGATAGTCCATCTTTTCTCTAAGAATACAACTTGGGGATCACCTCTCACCAAACATCTTGTTAGTCACACAATTTTTCACTTGGATCTCTCTCTCACCATAGAGTGTCCCTTGTGGACTTAATGGTTCAGTACCAACTTTAAACTGGGTCTCCCCAATCCTAGTCTAATATTCTAACAGTTTGCTTTCTAATTATCTGTGGAAAATAATTTTTATTAGTAAGACTAATCCTTGATGAAATTGATTTTT